>CM043726.1:17592801-18217865 GCA_023969325.1 Oryzias curvinotus | reverse complement strand
CTAGCATAGCGATCAGCAAATCATCAACGTCGCTTGGAAAAAAAACACATTACCTAAAATGCTAATTATGCAACTATGCGAGTTATGCTAATGTGGGGCTAAAAGTGCCTAGGCATAGCGAATCAGCATCATCAACTGACTCGCCGCTCGGAAAAAAACAACATTACCTAAAATGCTAATTAATGCTAAACTATTGCTAGCTAATGCTAATGTGGCTTAAAAGTGCTAGCATAAGCGATCAGCAAGCATCAACTGGCGTTCGGAAAAACCATTACCTAAAATGCTAATTATGCTAACTATGCTAGCTATGCTAATGTGGCTAAAGTGCTAAGCATAGCGATCAGCATCATCAACTCGCTTCGGAAAAACACATTACCTAAAAGTGCTAATTATGCTAACTATGCTAGCTATGGCTAATGTGGCTAAAATTGCTAGCATAGCGATCAGCATCATCAACTGACACAGAAAAACACATTGTTTAAGATGCTAATTATGCTAACTATGCTAGCTATGCTAACATGGCTAAAACTGCTAGCATAGCGATCAGCATCATTAACTTACTCAGAAAAAACACATTGCTCCATTGGTGAAAGCTACATGTCATGAGTTGACAAAAAACCCACTTTTTTTCAAAATGGCGGCTTTTCTGTTGATTTTATCTCCATAGCAACCATTATATGTTTTGTTTGCCTCGGAGGACGAACGGATTGACGTCAGTTTCGGACGAATCGGGAAAAGTAAACTTTTTGTTGTCCTTAGCAACAGTGGTTTTATGCTAACCACGCCCACATTCCTTATATGTCCTTGTCCAGTGTTTTTCAATGTATTCAGATCCAGGCATAAATGCATGCATTCAATTTTCACTGTATTGTATTGAAAGGCATGGGAGTTATAACAGTGCGCCACTTTGCTAGCTCGCCACGCGCACGCCGTTCAAATTCTACAACTTCTAATTCCAACATTTTTTTCACAGTAGCTTGCCATTGATGCCCAAAAAGTTTCGAGATGATCGTTGAAAATTCCAACGACAAGTTTACGTTTGAATCTGGTGGTAAAGGTGTTTTTTATAGAAAATTCAAGATGGCGGCCTTTTCCCGAGGTCAAAGGTCGACGAAACTCCAGAGGTGATTGTAGACTTACGCTAGGGACATGCGAGTCAAATTTCGTGAAAATCGCTCGAAAAAAAGTTCATTTTTCCATATTGTGTAAAAACGCGAAAATCTCAAAATGGCCGATTTTGGCACAAAATGGCCGCCAAACCATAGGTCGTGTCGCCATCACGTAATGATTTCAAAAGTTTGATTGGATATATCCAACAAAGTTATCTGGGTTTCGTTAGCCGATTCTTAAAAAAAAAATCCGAAATTTTTTTTTTTTGCCGAGTCAGCACTTTTTTTTGCGATCGTTTTTTGCTTACCACGGCCACATTCCTTTATCGATTTTGTCGTATGTGACATCGTTTTGTTCAGTGTGGGCCAGGGAATCGCATATTTCATTTCACAACATTCCGATAAAATATGTGCGAGCTAGCTAAAATCGGCGACGGTTGCGAATTCGCCACGCGCACGCCGTTCAAAATCTACAACTTCTAATTCCAACATTTTGTCCACAGTAGCTTGCCATTGATGCCCGAGAAGTTTCAAGACGATCGAAAAAAATCCCTAGGACGAGTTTTCGTTTGTATCCATTACTAAAGGTGCTTTTTTTGGAAAATTCAAGATGGCCGCCCCTTCCCAAGGTCAAAGGTCAACGAAACTTCTCTGGTATTTGTAGAATCAAGCTGTTGGCATCTGTATCCGATTTCATGAAAATCGCTCAAACAAAAGTGTCGTTTTCCCATATTGTCAAAAAACACGAAAATCGCCATTTCTCAGAGTTCGCCACAAAATGGCCGCCAAGCCGTAGGTCGTGTGGCCATCCCATAATGATTTCATAACTTCTTTGGGATATCTCCAACAAGTGTGTTTTGGTTTCGTAACTGTATTTCAAATTATTTTTTTTTGGCCCCATAAGCAGATTTCGGCCCATTCATTTTTTTACGGGAACGCTCGCCGTGATGTCATCGACTTCGGGGGGGTGACGTTCTCTTGCCGAAAATTCATTTCAATTTATCCTAGGTGTGTGCCAATTTTGGTGAGTTTTCGGGTATGTGGCGGGGGTCAAATTTGAGCTCAACGGATCCGTAGTAGACAAGAAGAATAATAATAATAATAATAATAAACATTCGAAAAACAATAAGAAGTTTTTTCCCCAGGGTGCTTCCTATGTATTTCAATGCAGCCAGTCTTTTACTATAGGCTGGGCATGTCTTTTTGGCTTTAAACCCGTCCTTTGAGGCCTTTTTGGGGCTTTTTCGTGTTTTTGTCGTCATTTTTGCGACTACAATTTTGTCGTTTGTGCGTTGGTGTTGTGCGTGTGTGTGTTTTTTTTTGTTGCGTTACACAATTGTTCGACTGTTTTGTGCTTTGCGACTTTGACCCCATTTTTTGGCATTTTGACGCGTTTTTTTGGACGTTTTGGGGCTTTTTGAGTGTTCGACCCTCGTATCAGTTTACAATATGGTCCTTGCAGTTGTGACTGCTGGGGGCCATTAAATTTAAAGCCGCAAGCGGCGTTGTATGGCCCGCAGACGCAACCGCCTCCACGCCCACCTCTACGCCCACCGCCGCCCTCACCGCCCTCACCGCCCACCTTGATGAGGGATAGAAAAAGCTGCATAAGCTATAATGCTAACTATGCTAATTCATGCTAGCTATGCTAATTTGGCTAAAAGTGCTAGCATTGCGATCAGCTAATCAACTCTCTCCTAAAAACACATTGCTAAAAATGCTAATTATGCTAAGTATGCTAGCTATGCTAATGTGGCTAAAAGTGCTGGCATAGCGATCAGCATATTATCTGATTCAGAAAAACACATTACTAAAATGCTAATTATGCTAACTATGCTAGCTATGCTAATGTGGCTAAAAGTGTAGCATAGCGATCAGCATCATCAACTCGCTCAGAAAAACACATTAGCTAAAATGCTAATTATGCTAACTATGCTAGCTATGCTAATGTGGCTAAAAGTGCTAGCATAGCGATCAGCATCATTAACTGATCAGAAAAACACATTAGCTAAAATGCTAATTATGCTAACTATGCTAGCTATGCTAATGTGGCTAAAATTGCTAGCATAGCGATCAGCATCATCAACTGACTCAGAAAACACATTACGTAAAATGCTAATTATGCTAACTATGCTAGCTATGCTAATTTGGCTAAAAGTGCTAGCATAGCAATCAGCATCATCAACTCGTTCGGAAAAACACATTACCTAAAATGCTAATTATGCTAACTATGCTAGCTATGCTAATGTGGCTAAAAGTGCTAGCATAGCGATCAGCATCATCAACTGGCTCGGAAAAACACATTACCTAAAATGCTAATTATGCTAACTATGCTAGCTATGCTAATATGGCTAAAAGTGCTAGCATAGCGATCAGCATCATCAACTGGCTCGGAAAAACACATTACCTAAAATGCTAATTATGCTAACTATGCTAGCTATGCTAATGTGGCTAAAAGAGCTAGCATTGCGATCAGGATCATCAACTGTTTCAGAAAAACACATTACCTAAAATGCTAATTATGCTAACTATGCTAGCTATGCTAATGTGGCTAAAATTGCTAGCATAGCGATCAGCATCATCAACTGACTCAGAAAAACACATTGTTTAAGATGCTAATTATGCTAACTATGCTAGCTATGCTAACAGGGCTAAAACTGCTAGCATAGCGATCAGCATCATTAACTTACTCAGAAAAACACATTGCTCCATTGGTGAAAGCTACATGTCATGAGTTGACAAAAAACCCACTTTTTTTCAAAATGGCGGCTTTTCTGTTGATTTTATCTCCATAGCAACCATTTTATGTTTTGTTTGGCTCGGGAAGACGAACAGAATGACGTCAGTTTCGGACGAATCGGGAAAAGTAAACTTTTTGTTGTCCTTAGCAACAGTGGTTTTATGCTAACCACGCCCACATTCCTTATATGTCCTTGTCCAGTGTTTTTCAATGTATTCAGATCCAGGCATAAATGCAAGCATTCAATTTTCACTGTTTTGTATTGAAAGGTATGGGAGTTATAGCAGTGCGCCACTTTGCTAGCTCGCCACGCGCACGCCGTTCAAAATCTACAACTTCTAATTCCAACATTTTTTCCACAGTAGCTTGCCATTGATGCCCAAAAAGTTTCGAGATGATCGTTGTAAATTTCAACGACAAGTTTACGTTTGAATCTGGTGGTAAAGGTGTTTTTTATAGAAATTTCAAGATGGCCGCCTTTTCCCGAGGTCAAAGGTTGACGAAACTCCAGAGGTGATTGTAGACTGACGCTAGGGACATGCGAGTCAAATTTCGTGAAAATCGCTCGAAAAAAAGTTCGTTTTTCCATATTGAGTAAAAACGCGAAAATCTCAAAATGGCCGATTTTGGCACAAAATGGCCGCCAAACTATAGGTCGTGTCGCCATCACGTAATGATTTCAAAAGTTTGATTGGATATATCCAACAAAGTTATCTGGGTTTCGTTAGCCGATTCTTAAAAAAAAAATCCGAATTTTTTTTTTTTGCCGAGTCAGCACTTTTTTTTGCGATCGTTTTTTGCTTACCACGGTCACATTCCTTTATCGATTTTGTCGTAAGTGACATCGTTTTGTTCAGTGTGGGCCAGGGAATAGCATATTTCATTTTCACAACATTCCGATAAAATATGTGCGAACTAGCTAAAATCGCGACGGTTGCGAATTCGCCACGCGCACGCCGTTCAAAATCTACAACTTCTAATTCCAACATTTTGTCCACAGTAGCGTGCCATTGATGCCCGAGAAGTTTCAAGACGATCGAAAAAAATCCCTAGGACGAGTTTTCGTTTGTATCCGTTACTAAAGGTGCTTTTTTCGGAAAATTCAAGATGGCCGCCCCTTCCCAAGGTCAAAGGTCAACGAAACTTCTCTGGTATTTGTAGAATCAAGCTGTTGGCATCTGTATCCGATTTCATGAAAATCGCTCAAACAAAAGTGTCGTTTTCCCATATTGTCAAAAAACACGAAAATCGCCATTTCTCAGAGTTCGCCACAAAATGGCCGCCAAGCCGTAGGTCGTGTGGCCATCCCATAATGATTTCATAACTTCTTTGGGATATCTCCAACAAGTGTGTTTTGGTTTCGTAACTGTATTTCAAAATATTTTTTTTTGGCCCCATAAGCAGATTTCGGCCCATTCATTTTTTTTACGGGAACGCTCGCCGTGATGTCATCGACTTCGGGGGGGTGACGTTGTCTTTGCCGAAAATTCATTTTCAATTTATCCTAGGTGTGTGCCAATTTTGGTGAGTTTTCGGGTATGTGGCGGGGGTCAAATTTGAGCTCAACGGATCCGTTAGTAGACAAGAAGAATAATAATAATAATAATAATAATAATAATAAACATTCGAAAAACAATAAGAAGTTTTTTCCCCAGGGTGCTTCCTATGTATTTCAATGCAGCCAGTCTTTTACTATAGGCTGGGCATGTCTTTTTGGCTTTAAACCCGTCCTTTGAGGGCTTTTTGGAGCTTTTTCGTGATTTTGTCATCATTTTTGCGACTACAATTTTGTCGTTTGTGCGTTGGTGTTGTGCGTGTGTGTGTTTTTTTTTGTTGCGTTACACAATTGTCGACTTGTTTTGTGCTTTGGGCGACTTTTGACCCCATTTTTTGGCGTTTTGACGCGTTTTTTTGACGTTTTGGGGCTTTTTGAGTGTTCGACCCTCGTAGCAGTTACAATATGGTCCTTGCAGTTGTGACTGCTGCGGGCCATAATTAAAGCCGCAAGCGGCGTTGCATGGCCCGCAGACGCAACCCGCCTTCCACGCCCAACTCTACGCACCACCGCCGCCCTCACCGCCCTCACCGCCCTCAACGCCCTCACCGCCCACCTTGGATGAGGGATAGTAAAAGCTGCATAAGCTAAAAATGCTAATTATGCTAACTATGCTAGCTATGCTAATTTGGCTAAAAGTGCTAGCATAGCGATCAGCATCATCAACTCGCTTGGAAAAACACATTACCTAAAATGCTAATTATGCTAACTATGCTAGTTATGCTAATGTGGCTAAAAGTGCTAGCATAGCGATCAGCATCATCAACTCGTTCGGAAAAACACATTACCTAAAATGCTAATTATGCTAACTATGCTAGCTATGCTAATGTGGCTAAAAGTGCTAGCATAGCGATCAGCATCATCAACTCGTTCGGAAAAACACATTACCTAAAATGCTAATTATGCTAACTATGCTAGCTATGCTAATGTGGCTAAAAGTGCTAGCATAGCGATCAGCATCATCAACTCGCTTGGAAAAACACATTACCTAAAATGCTAATTATGCTAACTATGCTAGCTATGCTAATGTGGCTAAAATTGCTAGCATAGCGATCAGCATCATCAACTGACTCAGAAAAACACATTGGTTAAGATGCTAATTATGCTAACTATGCTAGCTATGCTAACATGGCTAAAACTGCTAGCATAGCGATCAGCATCATTAACTGGCTCGGAAAAACACATTACTTAAAATGCTAATTATGCTAACTATGCTAGCTATGCTAATGTGGCTAAAAGTGCTAGCATAGCGATCAGCATCATCAACTCGTTCGGAAAAACACATTACCTAAAATGCTAATTATGCTAACTATGCTAGCTATGCTAATGTGGCTAAAATTGCTAGCATAGCGATCAGCATCATCAACTGACTCAGAAAAACACATTGTTTAAGATGCTAATTATGCTAACTATGCTAGCTATGCTAACGTGGCTAAAACTGCTAGCATAGCGATCAGCATCATTAACTTACTCAGAAAAACACATTGCTCCATTGGTGAAAGCTACATGTCATGAGTTGACAAAAACCCCCACTTTTTTTCAAAATGGCGGCTTTTCTGTTGATTTTATCTTCATAGCAACCATTTTATGTTTTGTTTGCCTCTCGAGGACGAACGGATTGACGTCAGTTTCGGACGAATCGGGAAAAGTAAACTTTTTGTTGTCCTTAGCAACAGTGGTTTTATGCTAACCACGCCCACATTCCTTATATGTCCTTGTCCAGTGTTTTTCAATGTATTCAGATCCAGGCATAAATGCAATGCATTCAATTTTCACTGTATTGTATTGAAAGGCATGGGAGTTATAACAGTGCGCCACTTTGCTAGCTCGCCACGCGCACGCCGTTCAAATTCTACAACTTCTAATTCCAACATTTTTTTCACAGTAGCTTGCCATTGATGCCCAAAAAGTTTCGAGATGATCGTTGAAAATTTCAACGACAAGTTTACGTTTGAATCTGGTGGTAAAGGTGTTTTTTATAGAGAAATTCAAGATGGCGGCCTTTTCCCGAGGTCAAAGGTCGACGAAACTCCAGAGGTGATTGTAGACTTACGCTAGGGACATGTGAGTCAAATTTCGTGAAAATCGCTCGAAAAAAAGTTCGTTTTTCCATATTGTGTAAAAACGCGAAAATCTCAAAATGGCCGATTTTGGCACAAAATGGCCGCCAAACCATAGGTCGTGTCGCCATCACGTAATGATTTCAAAAGTTTGATTGGATATATCCAACAAAGTTATCTGGGTTTCGTTAGCCGATTCTTAAAAAAAAAATCCGAAATTTTTTTTTTTTGCCGAGTCAGCACTTTTTTTTGCGATCGTTTTTTGCTTACCACGGCCAGATTCCTTTATCGATTTTGTCGTATGTGGCATCGTTTTGTTCAGTGTGGGCCAGGGACTAGCATATTTCATTTTCACAACATTCCGATAAAATATGTGCGAGCTAGCTAAAATCGCGACGGTTGCGAATTCGCCACGCGCACGCCGTTCAAAATCTACAACTTCTAATTCCAACATTTTGTCCACAGTAGCTTGCCATTGATGCCCGAGAAGTTTCAAGACGATCGAAAAAAATCCCTAGGACGAGTTTTCGTTTGTATCCATTACTAAAGGTGCTTTTTTCGGAAAATTCAAGATGGCCGCCCCTTCCCAAGGTCAAAGGTCAACGAAACTTCTCTGGTATTTGTAGAATCAAGCTGTTGGCATCTGTATCCGATTTCATGAAAATCGCTCAAACAAAAGTGTCGTTTTCCCATATTGTCAAAAAACACGAAAATCGCCATTTCTCAGAGTTCGCCACAAAATGGCCGCCAAGCCGTAGGTCGTGTGGCCATCCCATAATGATTTCATAACTTCTTTGGGATATCTCCAACAAGTGTGTTTTGGTTTCGTAACTGTATTTCAAATTATTTTTTTTTGGCCCCATAAGCAGATTTCGGCCCATTCATTTTTTTTACGGGAACGCTCGCCGTGATGTCATCGACTTCGGGGGGGTGACGTTCTCTTTGCCGAAAATTCATTTTCAATTTATCCTAGGTGTGTGCCAATTTTGGTGAGTTTTCGGGTATGTGGCGGGGGTCAAATTTGAGCTCAACGGATCCGTTAGTAGACAAGAAGAATAATAATAATAATAATAATAAACATTCGAAAAACAATAAGAAGTTTTTTCCCCAGGGTGCTTCCTACGTATTTCAATGCAGCCAGTCTTTTACTATAGGCTGGGCATGTCTTTTTGGCTTTAAACCCGTCCTTTGAGGCCTTTTTGGGGCTTTTTCGTGTTTTTGTCGTCATTTTTGCGACTACAATTTTGTCGTTTGTGCGTTGGTGTTGTGCGTGTGTGTGTTTTTTTTTGTTGCGTTACACAATTGTCGACTTGTTTTGTGCTTTGGGCGACTTTTGACCCCATTTTTTGGCATTTTGACGCGTTTTTTTGACGTTTTGGGGCTTTTTGAGTGTTCGACCCTCGTAGCAGTTACAATATGGTCCTTGCAGTTGTGACTGCTGCGGGCCATAATAATGAAACGAAGCAAAAACAATAAGAAGTTTTTTCCCCAGGGTGCTTCCTATGTATTTCAATGCGGCCTGTCTTTTACTATAGGCTGGGCATGTCTTTTTGGCTTTAAACCCGTCCTTTGAGGGCTTTTTGGGGCTTTTTCGTGTTTTTGTCGTCATTTTTGCGACTACAATTTTGTCGTTTGTGCGTTGGTGTTGTGCGTGTGTGTGGTTTTTTTTGTTGCGTTACACAATTGTCGACTTGTTTTGTGCTTTGGGCGACTTTTGACCCCATTTTTTGGCGTTTTGACGCGTTTTTTTGACGTTTTGGGCCTTTTTGAGTGTTCGACCCTCGTAGCAGTTACAATATGGTCCTTGCAGTTGTGACTGCTGCGGGCCATAATAATAATAAAAAAACATTCGAAAAACAATAAGAAGTTTTTTCCCCAGGGTGCTTCCTATGTATTTCAATGCAGCCAGTCTTTTACTATAGGCTGGGCATGTCTTTTTGGCTTTAAACCCGTCCTTTGAGGGCTTTTTGGGGCTTTTTCGTGTTTTTGTCGTCATTTTTGCGACTACAATTTTGTCGTTTGTGCGTTGGTGTTGTGCGTGTGTGTGTTTTTTTTTGTTGCGTTACACAATTGTCGACTTGTTTTGTGCTTTGGGCGACTTTTGACCCCATTTTTTGGCTTTTTGACGCGTTTTTTTGACGTTTTGGGGCTTTTTGAGTGTTCGACCCTCGTAGCAGTTACAATATGGTCCTTGCAGTTGTGACTGCTGCGGGCCATAATAATAAACATTCGAAAAACAATAAGAAGTTTTTTCCCCAGGGTCTTTCCTATGTATTTCAATGCAGCCTGTCTTTTACTATAGGCTGGGCATGTCTTTTTGGCTTTAAACCCGTCCTTTGAGGGCTTTTTAGGGCTTTTTCGTGTTTTTGTCGTCATTTTTGCGACTACAATTTTGTCGTTTGTGCGTTGGTGTTGTGCGTGTGTGTGTGTTTTTTTGTTGCGTTACACAATTGTCGACTTGTTTTGTGCTTTGGGCGACTTTTGACCCCATTTTTTGGCGTTTTGACGCGTTTTTTTGACGTTTTGGGCTTTTTGAGTGTTCGACCCTCGTAGCAGTTACAATATGGTCCTTGCAGTTGTGACTGCTGCGGGCCATAATAAAGTAATTAATAAAGTAATTAATAATAATAATAAAAAAATCAATTGTAAGTCAATAATAATAATAATAATGGATCAATAGTAATTAATAATAAGAATAAAAAAATCAATTGTAAGTCAATAATAATAAACAATAATAATAGTAAATCAATAATAAGTCAACAATTAGTCCAAGAGTCAACAACAGATTTACCCAAAAAAGAAATAAGAAGAAGAAAAACAAACAAACAATAGATTTACACTACTGATTCATGTGAGTGATCAATTTGGTGTCACACAGATGGGATGGTGCCGGGTTTCAAGCCAACAGTCTGGTCAGTCTTATCAAAATCTGTTTCCACACAATGATTTGTATGCAGCCAGACTGTATTGCTAGTTGGTTCCACAGTGATCCATCTGGGTTAGCTCTTTTACAGCTAAGGCCCACTTTTTCCTTATGTCTGAAACTATTGGAAACCTGCAAGAAAAGTTCAGTCACTGAGTCAGAAATGTATAAATCTATATTACTATAATAGCGTAGTCCTAGTATACTGTATACAGGTTTAACAAAATAAAGTTTACATTTATGTCGACAGGAAATATGTACATCATGCAGCAGCATGTTGATAATAGCCCTGCAGCATCATGCATGTCAACATGTGTTCTATTAATGAAGCACCTGCACCATTAAAAGAAAAAAATATATAACACCTACCTTTTAAATGTTATGCCTTCCTCCTTCGTGGACTCATTTCTCCGATTTTGGCAGTTGAAACCCACACAATGAACTGGCATTTTGCAAAAAATGTGTTCACATGCATTCACTGCAGCAGTGACTTGACCTCACCAAGATGGCGGTGCTCTCCTCCCATGAGGAATCACGTGATGTCTCCTCTGGTGGTTTAACTCATTGCGTTTGGGTGTAGAGGACCACTGCAGCCTTTATTCTCCTTTTCATTCACACACCCTGAAGTTCATTTGTCACCTTACGTCATGATCCTGTCATCCCAACACCAATGCAGAAGTAAACAGTGTCATATACGCCCCCTCCTCCAGATGAAACGTCCCGTTTTGACATAAAACAATAAAGAGAAATGAAAGTAGTCTCATTTTAGCATTAAAATGTTGACAATGCCACAGAGTGCTCCTCCTCAGACAGAAGCATCACACAAACGTAGAGATCTTCTCTTTGGAGGAGGAAGAAAGGATTGAAGTGGACATCTGCAGGGACACCGATGTCTTCATCAGGCTGGAGAGATCCTGCAAACCACCCATCAATAAATAAAACATTAATAAATCGTGAATCAAACAAATGAACCTCCAAATATTCGGAACGTTATCAATAAACATTCAACCCACATTTGTGACCCGTGTCTCTTTTGTGGCAAATGCTTCCGGATGCTGCATTACGATGCTGACGGCAACAAACTGGGAGAGTTTTCAGCTTATCCTTATGTGGATCGAGGAGCATTAAACTAAAGCTTTTCTGTGTCCAAGCCTCAAGGAATTATGTTTGACTGTTGAGCAGGACAATCTTCTTTATTTCTGAAAGAGATGTTTATGTTTTAGTGTTCTAACAGAATGTTAGTTTGTTGTAACATTTTTCCAATAAAGTTATTTTGTTTCTAGACTTGTTTTTCTGTAACATTAATAAAATTCAGCAAAAACGTCTTCATTGGGGTCACCTTAGGTTAGAATTTTAGTTTAGGGATTTACTGTGAGGCAAAAGAAGAAGAATGTAACTATGACTTTATTTCAGAAGGACACAAACACAAGTCTTAAGTACATCTACGTTTAAAAGAAAACTTGAACATGGTTTAAAAAATAGCTTTGACTTTGGCAGTTCCACAGTTAATTGTACATCCATCAAAGTGCTCATCCAGCAACCGTTCAGACATTCTCATGAATTCCAGATCATGTGAACTGAAGGCCAGAGCAGATTCAGCAGGAAAAACCATGCATCCAAAAACAGGAAGTGCACGGCTCTAACAGACCAATCAGGTTCCTGATCTCAAACATTCTTCAGCGCCTCTTTCTTTGCTTCCTCGTATTGCCGCTGTTCAGCTAAAGACTTGTTGAGCACTTGGCTGAGCACACAGTCTCCTTCTCCAACCAGGAACATGCTCTTGAACTTGTTATACAGCATGCTGGCTTTGTCCATTATGTCTTGGCTAGCTTTGAATCTGCGGATCTGCAACACAAATCCAGTTTTTTGTCAGCAGTGGGATGAGATTTAAAACATTTTCTTTTGAGGTTTACCTTTTTGAGTAAGTAAGTAAGTAAGTAATTTTTATTTATATAGCACCTTTCCCAGAGAGCGACTCACAAAGTGCTTCACAATGTTAAAACAATATAAAATCAGAAGCAATACCCAATAAAATGCACACAGGGATATAAACAAACAAACAGGCAAAAGTGAACACAAGTAAAAGTCAGCTAAAAGCTTTCTTAAATAAAAAAGTCTTAACTTTTTGAGTGTTTCTGAAGTTTCTGTGTTTCTGAAGATGCTGAGTCATGACCTGAAGACCTGAAATGCTCAAAACTAAAACTCCTGCACACCTTTTTTCTCGACCCCTGCCTCAGTTTTCTTTGTGCCGTCTTTGTTGGTCTGAAAATCAATTGCAATAATTCTGAGACATTTTCATTGAAATCTGCTTTGAGTTTTTAGTGCTTGTTATTCCATTCTCCTGCAGCAGATCTAAACTATTCTGCTGTGCACTGTCCACACGGATTAAAAATAAAACGATGAGCGAATAGGTGCTTCATAATATTCATAACATTAATAAAAGCAAGTTTGGAAGATCGTCTCGTATATTACCGAGCTACTGCATAAATGTCTGTGACAGCAAAGGGTTGTTTACAACGGGACACTTCCTTCCGGGAGTTTTTACACTACTGCGCATGCCCAAATGATTTATTCCGAACGAAACTGTGACCCATGGGAACGTTTGTTCTAATCGGAAAAAGGTTTTCTGTGCCCATGTGCACGGGTGAATTTTAACCCGACCATTGATCCGATCAAGATATTTTGCCCATGTAAACGCGGCTATTGAGGAGATTTATGGTTGCAGTAGAGGAGGCAAAATAGAGGCAAAAGTCATAATTTTTGCAAATCTTAGAAAAATTATTTCAATCAAAAGCATGAAAAGGAAGCATTGTTATTATATTAGCTTGATGTTTATTTAAAATAATCATGCAAAGAAATAATAAAGGACAGAAAATTGTATACTTTGGATGATACAATAGCATAGGTGAGCTGAAATTTTTAGTTTACGTTAGCATAAAAACAATGAACTAAGTAGAATCCAATAACTTTACCGGTATCTTTGAAAAAAAAAGAAAATTAGTAATACATAACCTGCATAAGTAATTTACGATAGAATATCCTAAAATGGTTCACAAAAATACGAGAATTTTCACTTCAGTTCTGAAAAACAACTCTGGTATCAAATCTAAATAGGCTTCCTTTTTCATTTCATTTCAATGAAAGGACTAGCACACCGCCCCCCCTAAAAAAAAATAAAAAAAATAAAAAAATTATAAAAAACTAAAACTAAAAAAAAACATAATAATAGTAATCAAATAAATAAATAAATGAATTTAATATTAAGAAAACAAAACAAAAAAAAGAATAAAGAAAAAAAATAAATAAATAAAATAAACCCACCCAAGTGAACCCCTTAACCCCTGCTGTGAATGCAACGTCGGCCCCCGGGAAGCCAGGCCACGTGCCAACTAGGCCCCCCCCCCAGCCCCCGCCACGGCGACCAGCCACCCAGCACGGCACCTGGCCGCTGTTCCCGGTCAGCCGCACTGCCTACCCTGCGCCCACAAGGCACAGCCCAGGAACCCCAGCCAAGTTGCCGGCATGGTGCCGGTTGAAAAACACTGCACTAGCTTATAGCCCTCACAACTCCGACTTACTATACACTCATATACTGCATATACTACTGCATATAGACGGGAAGTCGGACTATTGCACCACTCAGTTCTTAGACTTGCTCTCCTCTCTTGATTTTAAACAACACGTCATGCAGCCGACTCACAACAGGGGGCACACTCTTGACCTCGTCATCAGTCATGGTTTACCTGCCAGTGTGTCTGCTGTTGTGGACCTGGCTGTATCTGACCATTACTGTGTGCTTTTTAACATCACTGGTTTTACAAGGCAGGACACCTCTGTGAGAACGGTGAAGAAACGCTACTTGACTCCTGAAGTGGTCGAAAAGTTTATTACTTCTGTTCGCTCCTACTCTCCGCTTGTCTTGCCGGCCCCCTGTGATCTACTCGTTGAAAAATTTAACAGTAAATTAGAATCCAGTCTCGACTCAGTTGCTCCACTAACATCTAAGAAGATAAGAATCAAAGCCACGCCCCCTTGGAGAACTGAGGAAATTAAACAATTGAAGAGACGTTGTAGATCTGCCGAAAGACTTTGGAGAAAACACAAACTTGAAATAAACTATCAATTATACCAAAACCAACTAAAACTATATAATCAAACAGTAAAACAGACCAGAAATTCATATTTTGCGAACATCATTTCTGTAAATAAAAATAACCCCAGAGTCCTCTTCACCACAATTGAGTCCCTGATCAACTCAAATGCAAACAAAAACCCAATGCCAGCCTCCGCCTCATTGTGTGAGGACTTTGCAGACCACTTCGGGAGCAAGATACATTTTATCAGATCTAACATTATAAAAGGACAGAAAAGCCTTTTTATTGGTAATGATGGCTTGATTTTACCTGAGGAAGCACTGGACAGTTTTGACCTGGTTGAAGCTGCAACACTTGGTCGAGTTTTCTCCCAAGTTAATCCAACAACTTGTTTTTTAGATCCCATCCCTACATCACTTTTTAAATCCTTTTACGGGTCTTTTGAGGGGGAGATTTTAAATATCATCAACTCCTCTCTACAGACGGGTATTTTTCCTGCTGCCTTTAAAACGGCAGTGGTGAAACCGTTACTCAAGAAAACTAATTCAGACCCTTCAGTTTTTAATAACTACAGACCTGTGTCCAACTTGCCATTTTTAAGTAAGGTTTTAGAAAAACTTGTTTTTATTCAGCTGAATGAGTTTCTCTCTCAAAACAACGTTTTTGAGATAAACCAGTCTGGTTTTAGGACGAACCACAGCACAGAGACAGCCTTGTTAAAAATCGTTAATGATGTCAGATGTGCCTTGGATACAGGTCAGATCTCGGTACTAGTTCTACTAGATCTAAGTGCAGCTTTTGATACTGTTGATCACCTGATCCTTGTAAACAGACTTAAAAGTCTTGGGCTTTCAGGGACTGTTCTCAAGTGGTTCGAATCGTATCTCATGGAGAGAAACTTTATGGTAAGCATGGACACACACTTCTCTGGGCTCCATGAAATTAATTGTGGTGTGCCTCAAGGTTCTATCCTTGGCCCCTTGCTTTTTAACATTTACATGCTTCCTCTGGGGAATGTCATCAGAACCCACAACATCAGTTTTCATAGCTATGCTGATGACACCCAGCTGTACATAGCTATGTCTCCTGATGACACAAGACCAATAGAAGCACTTTTTAACTGTATTTTAGATGTAAAATTATGGATGGCAAATAATTTTCTGCAGCTCAACCAGGACAAAACGGAAATTTTAGTTATCGGTCCTGAAGCCAAGAGAGAGAAACAGTTTCTGAAGCTACAGGAACTTTCATTAAGTCATTCAGAAACAGTCAGAAACCTGGGTGTTATCTTCGACTCTAAGCTAACTTTTATCCCCCATATAAAACAGGTGGTTAAAACTGGTTTTTATCATCTCAAAAATCTGGCTAGAGTCCGCCCACTACTCTCTCTGGCTAATATGGAGATGCTAATGCATGCTTTTATCATGAGTAAAGTTGATTACTGTAACGCCCTGCTTGCTGGTCTTCCAAAAACCAACATTAAGAACCTTCAGCTTCTCCAGAACTCTGCTGCACGAGTTCTTACAAAGACCAGGAGGCGAGCTCACATCACTCCAATTTTAAAATCTCTGCATTGGCTCCCCATATGCTTCAGGATTGATTTTAAGATACTTTTAACCGTTTTTAAATGTCTTAACGGTCTTGCGCCTTCTTATTTATCAGATCTTTTAGTAAGATATGAACCCTCGCGGACCCTGAGATCCTCTGGCTCTGGTCTGTTAACCATTCCAGCTGTAAAAACTAAAACCTATGGAGAGGCTGCGTTTCAGCACTATGGTCCCCGTTTATGGAACAGTCTGCCGGAGGACCTGAGAGCCGCAGAGAGCATTAATGCTTTTAAGAAAAGGCTCAAGACTCATCTTTTTAACCTGGCTTTTAGCTAATGCTTTACTGCTTTTATGTATTTATTCAGTTATTTATTTATATGTACTTTTTATTTTTTTTTTTTATTTATTCATCCATTTTATCTTGTTTTATGAACTTGAATCTGATTTTTAACGCGTTATTTTAATTTACCTTATTTTAATGTTTTTATCAATATGATTACTTCTTGATTCTCATTTTTATTCATTTTTATTTCCGGTGCTTCCTCAGCTGGAACCCCTCCCTCTGTGCCGGCTGCTGTTCAGCCGCTGCGGCTCTAGATGGGGACCTGCATCGCCACTTAGCTGTGGTGGAGCGGTCCCCGCCTGTGATGCTGCATTTGGCTGTCTATGCGGCTGTTCACGGAGGGGGAGGTTCCAATTATCAGCGTTTCCTGCATCCTGTTTTGTGCTCAGCCTATTGCTCATTGTCCTTTGCCATCACTTAGGGGTGGGAGGTGTGTAAGGAGTGGGGGGCTAGGTACGGGGAGGGGGGCCCTATTTATTTATTTATTTATTTATTTTTTAATTTATTTTTAAATCGTCAATGGTTGTTTTTATATTTTGTTGTGTTTTAATGTAAAGCACTTTGTGTTATATTTTTATATGAAAAGTGCTTTATAAATAAAGTTTGATTTGATTTGATTTGATTTGACTCCCTCCTGCGCTGCACACGCTCTCTCCTCTCTGTTACACACACGCGGGCCCAGCACATACACATCCCCATTCCACAACAGTGGGTCCAGACGATCCCGGCTCCAATGTCTTCTTAAAATGAGAAGATTGTAATTGTGCTGCTCCTTTGTGAAGATAAATTTAAAAATGCAAAAAGAGCTCCGCTGTTTACAACACTGTTGTTGACATCCATTGTTAACTTTAGCTACTTCCGCAAACAACGGGTGACATAGTTCACTGTTAACTACTCTTCTGCACATGTGGGTCACTTCTGGGTCATTTCACGGTCACACAGGAGATCACCAAAGTTCGCATTTCATTGGAAATGTGAACGTCCTTGCAAAAAAAAAAAAAATAGAAAATATATATATATACATATATATTCAAAAAAAAAAATCTGAATTGAGCATCAAGCCCTGCAGTGTGAACATAGCCTTAATCACCTTCATTTGCTGTTATCTGACATGTTCAAGCCTTACAAGCAGACTTGCATCTTGTAGTCCACATAAAGATTCTTACTGTACCTTTTTTATTTTATTTTTTACAAAAGCTGAGTTGGGGGGGGGTGATCAATAATCCGGTTTTCCAATTTAAAATATCATCAGGCTGCAAGGTTTGTTGGTTCTCTTTTCCTTCAAGGCTTTGAAATTCTGCAGCGACTGATGAGAAGTCAACACTGAACATGTTCCTGTTGAACCTTCACACTTGCAGAGCTGCTTTGAAGGAGGCTTAGCACCTTGAAGCTCTCCACTCTAGTAAAAGTGAAACCTTTGGGTGGAAGTCAAGACATGTTTGTCAAAACATACAACTTCAGCCAATCCCCACCACCGAGTTATACACAGAGATTTCTAACAGAAGTTTAATATGAATTGAGGGGTTTTTTTTAACCCCGAAGGCAGCACACCTTTAGGAAGCCTTTATTTGCTTTATTTGCAATACCTATTTGTACCACGAGAGGTCACTACACACCAACTACTCCACCTGTTTACAGAATGACAGGATGTATGAGCTCCAACATTTTTTCCCCAAAAGTTTTCTTTATTCAGTTTCCTTTTTGGTTTTCCCATTTCATTGCAGCAATAATCAAATCCAGGCATGGGGTTCCTTTGAGTAAAACGCGTCTTCTAATCTTGAGAAAAGTGTTCAAAAGAAAACCCAGACAGGGCCCCCAAAAAAGAGGAAGAAAAACATCATGTCAAATGAAAAACAACACTCAACATGCTGCATTCCTCCATACAGGAATCTGATTAAATGTAAAATGTATTTTGTCTGTTTTGCAGCACAGGGCCATCTGATTCTTCCAGATAAAGATTCAGAATGTTTGAGCGCTTTAGGTGGGCTCTTGCATTTCTACATGCAGATCCACAAGTGAAGTTCCATGATAACTTCGGATGATTAACATCTGAGCAGTCAACGGTTCCAGACACAAACCTCCCTGAATATGAATACATTGGCGTTAACACCAAACCTTTTCGCATCGGCTCTGTGCGAGACGAATGGCTGACAAGACTGAGGCCCAAGGATTATTCATACCAACACAAAGACAAAGACACATTTGAAGCAAACTTTGCAGAAGCGATGGGGATCAGTGAGGAGACCATGGCTGAGCTCAGATCCGTCTGCAGCTACCTTGTAACGATTTTAATTGTGTTTTTTGTAAATACATTTTTTTTTCATATGAATAAGTATTAAACTGGTACCTCTTAAAATAAACCAAGTTACAGCAGTTAAAGAAAGCGAGTTGCGTTGATGCACTAAGCTAACAAACAGGAAGTGAATTACAAAAATGTCTTTTCAACTTAAACTTAAAATTCATATTTTTAACATAATTTGACTCCAAATCAAGCAACTAAATATTTAAGTGTTATTCATTTAAAAAACACTTGTGCATTCACTTTTGGATGAATAAAGACAATTATTTGTAACACATATGAGTAATATAAAAAAATTACATATTACAAATCGTTTCAAATAATTTTGCCTTCATTTGGAATTTTCTTTACAATCCAACAGGAAGTAGCTTGACTTCTATCAAAAATCTAATAATAAGCTTAAGGACATTCTCTTACTTTTGACGACTTTATCCCCAATCAGATGTCACACTTATCTTATTTTTTCCAGCCTGGATTCCCTTCGTTGTCATGCTGAAGATGAGCTGCCTGATCCAGAAGTTGTTCCTCCAGACTCGACACTGAAAACTCTGATGTAAAACATCTCACTGATAGTTCTGCTGTTTTAAGCTCCAATGCTGCTTGATGAAGTATCTGTTCTCTTTCCTCTAACAGACAAAGAAAAAAAGGCAAGATCACAAAGCTTCTCTAAAGGTCAACAAGAACCGACATGATCTCTATGCTGATGAGCTGGTGGGTTACTTTATAGTCATTCAAGGAAACTTGATGTTAGGGGATGAGAACATTCACTTATGTCCTTCTCTGTGCTCATATTTCCTTAAATATGGGTAAAGTTGTTGATGGACTTGCATGTGAAATTGATCTTAACCCCCAGTTTAATCTGCCTCTACAAAAGCCTGAGATTCTGCCAGTGTCTGCTGTGAAGGAAGGCAGACTGCTGGACCGTCCTCCAGTGTAGCAAATGTCAGACTTTCTGTCAGTGAAATGGTCATTCTGGTAGGTTTGTTGGGGGCGGAAAGAATAGGTAAAGAATGCCAGTTGGCAATTTATGCAAGGGTAAGTCATTGTAAGCACCAAAAACATTTGGAACAAAAACCCTATTTAGCATTAGAAAAACCACCCCAAAGCTGAGAATGCAGCATTTGCAGCCAGTGATCAGACTACGACTAAAGCAGGAAGAAGCAGAGGTACAGTCAGCATCTCTTGATCTTATGGCAGTGATGTGAGCAAAGCTACAATGAAGAAACATGGAGTGTTTGTGGAATACAAGTCATTTTTAAAAAACCTGTAGAAATTGGAATCAGCAGATCAGCCTTGTTATAGGGTGAGGCCATGTTTAAAAAAATGTTAGTCCCATTTGTGCAAACTGTGTTATTAGAGAAGAGTAACCTAAGACTCTCCTGTCTGTGTGAAACCAGGAGCGTCTAATTGTTGGCCGGACACCAAAAACAGAGAGTGACCGGATTCCTGAAGGGGAAATCATTCTGACCATCAACGTCTACTACCCTGCTGTTTTTGAGAAGGTACATTTTAGTCGTCTCTGACTTACAGTCTGACTAGAAAAAACATTTTGTTTGGATTCCTGAGAGGCAGATCACCATTTGTTCCTCCTCCACAGTTTAATTACATCAGACCCCACATGACTCTGCTGATGACGGGCTCCCACAACCTCACCGAGCTCAGAGATGCTATCTGCTGCATCAGCGACTTGCAAGTGTGCGGCGAGTTCAGCAGGACACCAGACATGGCTCCAGATTTCCTCTGCAAGGTGACTCTGATCTGACTTTACACCAAACTATGAGGTGCCGTGTAGGACATAATTCAGAATTAGCATTCACAAACACATATGAAATCTCTCACACACACTAGTGAAATGCTTGTATACATACAAGTGAAAATATATTCATTCATATACACATGTGAAATCTCTCACATACACATGTGAAATCCTCTCACACACACTACTGAAATCCTCTCACACACACTACTGAAATCCTCTCACATACACATGTGAAATCCTCTCACACACACTACTGAAATCCTCTCACACACACTACTGAAATCCTCTCACATACACATATGAAATCCTCTCACACACACATATGAAATCCTCTCACACACACATATGAAATCCTCTCACATACACATATGAAATCCTCTCACATACACATGTGAAAATCCTCTCACATACACATGTGAAAATCCTCTCACATACATTATCCAAAATGCTCTCACATACACATGTGAAAATTTCAATAGAAATGGAAGGCATTTCAGTAGAAACGTTTTTTTTTTTTTACTTTATTGTTAGAAACGAAGTTGGTCGACCGAAGGCATTTCAGTGGAAATGAACCTGTGTCCGAATTCCTGCCCTGATCCCTAACTAAAAGCCTATGTAGTGCAGAACTATATAGTTGTCTATATAGTTCTCTGAATTTAAAAGCAATTCAGACACCCGTGCTCAGTACTTTTTTCTTTTGGGTGTTGTTCATAACGCGCCTGACACGGAAACAAAGTGGCGCATTACCGCCACCACCTGGTCTGGAGGCGAACTACTCCTATTTAACATGGAGAATGACACTTATTTGTCAGAGTAAAAACACAATAAATATGAACATTTTACGAAGACTATGTATGAATCTGCTGTGTTCTGATCATGGAAAACGTGACTGATTTATAAAGAATTAAATTACAAACACCCTGGTGTAGATTTGATGTATTTGTTCATAAATAACCCCCCAAGTTATTTTTTCATGCCAATATTTGATTTTGTGCCGCTGAACGATTAACGGGCTCTTGCGAGGAGGCATTTTTTTCTGTAGTTTTCTTACACCTTACTGAAAATGGCTTTGAATATGAATCTGTCCATGTTCCTAGCAATAATTCAACCGTTTTTCATGAGATCAAACCGAAAATGAGCAGATATGCAGCATCACAGCAAGGAGAAGCAGACGTCTCAGAAGATTTCCTCTGGATGCCCTGACCAGACATTAACAACTTGTGAGTTAAACTTATTATTTTTTTTGTTAAACTTAAACTTTACCTTAAACTTTGTTACTAATCGTGCTCAAGGTTACAGTCTGATGGGTAAGAGTTTAACATTCTTTTTCAAGAGAGTTGTGTAGTCTAACTACATGAAAAACCTGTGAGTTCAAAGTTTAGAATTTTTTATTCAGAGTCAAACCATATCACTTGTTTTATACAAAAATACTTTAATTTTTAAAACTGTAAATGAAAATCCAAAAACCCAGACAAACAAAAAACAAGATTTATCAGCATTCATAAATACTTCATAAACTAAAATGTAAGACATCAAAATAAATAAGACATTCAAAAAATGGGATTTAATTTCCTCAATGAAATAAGTAATGTTGCATTTTCCAGGGTCTTCCACGTCTCTACTGCTTTGCCAACATAAAGGTGTCTGTCCTGGCCCTATACGCTGACGCTCAGTCCAACACAAGACCGGATTTTCAGTTGACCCGCAGGACCATCGAGCATCTGGTGGAGGGGGGGCACAGGAAACTGAGGTCCTGGTGTTTCTGTTCTGGCTGGCGTGTGGCACATCTTACAGTGTGGTAGCCAGGGCCTTTGACATGCCACGGTCCACTGTGAGGGACATTGTCCACAGGACGGCAGACCGCATCCTCCAGCTCATCCAGCATCCCTAGTGGGAATGAACTACCATAAGTCGCCTCTGGATATTAGCAGCTCGCTTGGTCTTCCTCCTTCCAAAAGGTTGTGGGGAGCATCGATGGCTGCCACTGAAGAATAAAGGCCCTAAAAGAAAATGCAGCTTGTTATTTTAACAGAAATTTTTTTATTCCATTCAAATGCAGGCTGTATGTGACTCTAATGCCAAATTTATAGATATTTTTGTTGGGAATCCAGGATCAAGCCATGATTCACGGGTTCTACGTAAAAGCCCAATTTATGTAAATCAAACATACCCACCTGAAGGATCCTGTTGGGTGATGGTGGGTATCCCTGCATTGCTCATCCTTTCATGCTGCAGACACCCTACAGGGAACCCATGAGGAATGCCATTGAGGCAGTTACAGCCAGAACCACTCCAGAACACGCTCTGTTGTGAAGAGAGCATTTGGCATGATAAAGATGAGGAGGAGAGCAATATTTCTGGGGGCACTGGAAATAAAACCAACCTTTGCAATGAAAATCATTGCCTGCAGTTCAATTCTGCACATTCTGTGCATCAGCAAAGGCGACTGCTTAGCCACAGATGTTGAGCCACAGCAGGACAACACCAGGAACATGCAGGACGAGCAGAGTCACGTCCGTCTGCAAGGACAAATCTTTGCTTTCCTTTCAGCTCCAACTGTGTCACACATGACTCTAGAAGACCAGGATTATTGTTAACATGTATAAAAATAAATATTAACATATAAAACGAAATTCTAAATATGTACATCTGATATTTATAAGAAAATCCTTTTGAGATTGTTAAAAATAGCTCAGATTTAAATAATACATGTAAATTATTCATTTTTGTTCATACATTTATTAAACAAATTGGAAAAACAATGGCTGCATTACATTTTAGAACAATAATTTCAACTCAAGTAAACTTAACAGACTCTCCTGTCGCTGTTCCTCCCTTCTAGCCCTTTCCTCCTCTCTCTTCTGGCTCTTTAACATAAACCTTTAACCCAGTACGACAACGATTAACCGTTTATTAAAATGAAGGCAAATCTGATCATGTGTCTCCACCCATCTGGCACGAGCTAGCTTGAAACAACAGGCTATCTTTCTCCATCCGCAAATGGATCGGATTTTCCTCATCCTCGTCTGTCCCTACATATATGAACACATTTAAAACGTGTTAATAACTTGTGACTATGGTTAGAAGTCACTGCTTTTTGATGTAATATCTAGCGTTTGTTTTTTAGCCTTCGGCGCTAATTCGCGTTAGCGTTAGCTTTAGCATTACTGAAATTGATGAGCTTCAAAACAATCTAGGTTGTTGATTGAGGAATATAACATATTAAACACATCATCTTAAGTATTTACAAATATATTTTACAACAGATACTGGATATTTTTTAATATACCTACACGTTTCGGTGGTTTTCCTTGCGCAACCGGCTTCCATTTTCGAATGATTCAGACGAATGATTATCTCGCGATAATCAGCCAACTTCCGTTTCTACTGAAATGCCTTCCGTTTCTGTCGAAAATTTCAGTAGTGTATGTGAGAGCATTTTGGATAGTGTATGTGAGAGCATTTTCACATGTGTATATGAGAGGATTTTCACATGTGTATGTGAGAGGATTTTCACATGTGTATGTGAGAGCATTTTCACATGTGTATGTGAGAGGATTTCATATGTGTGTGTGAGAGGATTTCATATGTGTGTGTGAGAGGATTTCATATGTGTGTGTGAGAGGATTTCATATGTGTGTGTGAGAGGATTTCATATGTGTGTGTGAGAGGATTTCATATGTGTGTGTGAGAGGATTTCAGTAGTGTGTGTGAGAGGATTTCACATGTGTATGTGAGAGATTTCACATGTGTATGTGAGAGGATTTCACATGTGTATGTGAGAGATTTCACATGTGTATGTGAGAGGATTTCACATGTGTATGTGAGAGATTTCACATGTGTATATGAATGAATATATTTTCACTTGTATGTATACAAGCATTTCACTAGTGTGTGTGAGAGATTTCATATGTGTTTGTGAATGCTAATTCTGAATAATGTCCTACACGGCACCTCATACCAAACTGCTGCGGTCATTGTGATACTTGAAAAGAAGCTTAACCTGAAGGTCATACTTTGACATATTCTGTTTCAGGATCACTTCAAGTCCGCCTTTTTTTTCTTTGAGGGAGTTTTCTACAATGACATGAGATTCCCAGAGTGTCAAGACATCAGCATGTATGTGTTGTCGTCACGCATAACAACAACAAAAAGAAAACGTTTTATTTATTTATTTTAAAATGAATTAAAAGCAATAAAGTCCCTCAGAAGAAATGCTCCCAAAATTGTTTAAACAAACCTCAAAATGCAGAATGACATCATATTTCAAGCAGTTCTGTTGGTTAACTTTCTATTCATTTCCTCTATATTGTGGTGCAGAACTACTATTAATTGGGCCAAATCCCATAACTTCCCACCATTCACACAAGCCAAGATGGAGGACACGCTGCTACAGGATCTGAAGCTGAAGGTGGGCTTCCCGTACCTGTACTGCCATCAGGGGGACTGTGAACATCTGGTCATCATCACAGACGTCAGGTCGGTGCTTCCAGTGTCCAGTGTCTTTCACTTCAAGAAGGCTCCACCTCTTTTCATTAGTAGAAGTGGCATTTCACTGCAGCTCCAGCTGATGCCAATAAAGTTGGATGTGAAGGCATTTCAGAATAAAAGCTTTTCTATTGAATTTTCAATAATTTATGATTTATTAATCAAAGTTTTGTTCTAGTTACTTGAAAACAGTAGAACTTAAAAAAAATCACAATTTTGTATTAATATTTTTCCATACAATTTAGCTAAAATATAATTTTCTCATTTAGATTTGTAAATCAAATAGCTTTAGTTCTGTGACAGTGACACTGAGACTCAAACCAAAGACAGAAACTCATGAACCACAGTGTGTGAAGGACTTTAGTACTCAATAATTAACAAAAATACAAACTAATTTGTCAAATGATGTGTAAACACGTTCTATCTGCAATTAAAAATGATAAAATGTAATGAGAGACAACATGGAAATGGATTTTATAGTAGCATGTGTTTGGAAAGTGCTTTTTACCAAAAAATAAGATAGATTGGAATCACTGTGATCAGAACATTGCTGTAGTATTGAAGGTCATTTCTAACCTTTGTAGTTTTTCTCCACCAAATCTGTCTCCAGGTAAGATCAGTTATCCTTAAAGTGACTCATAAATTCTTTTAAAATGCAGTTTTTAGTCAGCACTGCAACATTGTGGTCTTCCTATCTCTGAATTACTGCTGCTGTTGTTGTTGTTCACTCTTCGTCATGTCCCGTTCTGAGTCGCCACAGTGGTTTGGCAGAGAGTTTGACGCCGGATGCCCTTCCTGACACACTGCCACTCTGGACATTACATCACTCAGGTTAAATAGGGCTGGACCAGGTTAGTCCTCAAACAGCAGACAATCTGGGACCACCACATGCAGTAAGTTACTGGGACCACATGGGGGCACTCTCCCATGCTTCCATGTGCCAGGGGGTTGAGTCAGGAAGTGCATCCGCTCTCCAACTGAAGCCCAATCACAAGAGTGAATTCTGGTGTGATTGATGGTGACAAAGCCCTGAAGGAAGGTGCTGAAAGAAAACCCAAAACGACAGGAAACTGTTGAGTTTTGGCACAGCGGCTTGGTTTGGTCTCATTTGTTTTCTTTATTATTTAAATTCTTTAATTGAGCAAAAGCTGAAGTGAAGCTGCCGTGCATTCATCTAACCACAGCTGAAAGCAGCTCTTGGAATCATGAATGTGAACATCTCAAAATCCTAACTTTCTTGACTCATTACAGGCTGGTCCACAAATACGATTGCTTGGATAAGAAGCTGTACCCAATGCTCACACACAAACACACAGTCCTCACACAGAAGTGTGCCGTCTGCCATCTCTTTATTGCTAGGTTTGTGAAAACAAACATTCCCAGTAATATTTGTCTTTTTTTAAACCAATAATTCCATCTTTTTTGACACTTCTAGATGGGACACCACTAGTGACCAGTTTGCTCCCAGCGACCCGTGTCTCTTTTGTGACAAATGCTTCCGGATGCTGCATTACGATGCTGACGGCAACAAACTGGGAGAGTTTTCAGCTTATCCTTATGTGGACCGAGGAGCATTAAACTAAAGCTTTTCTGTGTCCAAGCCTCAGGGAATTATGTTTGACTGTTGAGCAGGAAAATCATCTTTATTTCTGAAGGAAATGTTATGTTTTTGTTCTAACAGAATGTTAATTTGTTCTGAGTAACATTTTTCCAATAAAGTTATTTTTTTTTTGTTTCTAGACTTGTTTTTTAGATTTCAATCTGTTTCTTCAACTCTTTTTTTCCCCTTCTTTTTTAATATTTCATTTCTAACTTCAATTAGCCTTGTTTTTGTGTTTTTTGGAATTGTTCTTGAAAATGAAGGACAGTTGGCTTGGCTTTTCATTTCAAAAACATTTCCAAGGCTTCCAGCTCTGTGAAGCCGTCTTGAAACAAATGCTTTAATGTTCAGTGCCACAGAGCTGCAGAAACTATTGCCATTCACCAACAGCTGCCTTAATGCTGCTGGAAAAATGCTACTTTTATTACACATTTAATATTTATGTCAGTACTCCTTGTACTCTTTTGTACTGTACTTGCACAGAAACCATGCAAGGGGTTGTTTTTTCACATAAATCCAGTATTTTTGTTCACAGTTTTGCATATTTTTCCTCATTTCAAACATTCTCAGTAATCCATGACATCTTCCAATTACTTTAATATTTTCTTTCTGTTGCTCCAAGAATAAAATATTGACATCCAACGTTTTTCTTTTTCTTCCAAAGCACCAAAAAAAAAAGCTTTCATTTAAAATATGCTTATCTTTGAGGCAGACGCCTTGACATTTTCATGAAGTCTTGGCACAGTTTCACAAAGCCAGGTCTTATTTTTGCAGAAACATGAAAGGGATTTTGTGACAATCACCTCATGACTTTTCACAGTTTATTTTTTTCTTAATTTTTGCATGAATTTGATTTCCATTTCCCTCTGTTTAAAAGAAAAGAGATATTTTAATTTTGCAGCCAATGGGCCACATTAGCATTTATCCAGTGCTGCGTGTTTTATCTTTTAACGAAGAAAATAAATTCAATGCACTGGTTAAATCTTTTCAGAAGAAGTCTCTTTCATTACTTTGACCTTCTTTCCCCCCGTGCCTCCCTGCTCTCTGGCTCTGGGGGCCTCGGGGTGGTCCTGCTGGCCCTGGCCTGGGTGGCGGATGTGATCACCCGGGGGGTGGTTGTTCTCTGTCTGCTGCCATGCGGGCATTGATGGGGTTCTGGCTGCCACTACCACTGCGGCGGGGGTCCTGGTGTGGGGATGGCTGGACACTCCCCCTCCTTCTTTTCACATTCCATCATCCATTTTAGAGGAACATAAAAACTCACCTGAGCACAGGTGTTAGCTTAACTTTACACTAACAGTTTGCGTGATTGAATGAAATATTTCACACTAGTTGGTTTAAAGGCATAAGTATGCGTGCACTATCTCTTTTGTGTACACGTTTTGTGTGCATGTTGACAGGTGGACATTTCTGCAGCTAGCAGGTGTGTTGATAACATTTGAGTGTGTGTACAGGCCCCGCCCTTTGAGATTTGTATTACATTTGAAACTAACCAATATGATAAACATTCAGTAAACTTGCTGTTTTATGCTTCTTCATGGTTTTACCCCCCTACCCCCTCCTATGATCACCCTCCTACCCCCCCCTCTCTAACATTCCTTTCTCTTCTTCCCTCCTTTCCTTTTCCGTCCGGTCCAACATCAAAGATTTTCAAATAAATAAATTAAAATGAATAAAGTTTGGCCTTGATTACAAAAGGGGTTTATTCAGACATTCCTCTGGTTTGTCTGAAGATTAATAACCCCTGTTGTTAAAGTAAAATATGTCCAACACAAGAGGCCTTCAGCTCTCATCTGTTTGCCCAGCTGTTGGACAGGACAAGTTAAAAAGGAAAAAAAACAAAAACAAATAAAAGGAGCTTATTTTATTTGGACTTTCATCAACACTGAGAGCTCAAACATTGATTTTCTATACAATATTAAATTCTTTGTCTTGTAGAAATCTACAAAGAACCAAAACATGCACACAACATCTGCATTTCAGAGAAGACGGAGGAGAGCGTATGGGTAGGGAGTGACCCTTGCTTACAATGCCCCGCCACAATAGCCCTGCCTGAGAACAAATAATGAAAAAATAAAGTTCTTGTTGATTGAATGAGAGCGGCTCAGGAGGCAGAAGCGATGGTGAGTGTGTTTTTGATTGGCCTTGTTCTTGTCCAAAGCAGCCCCAACCATTCTTCCCTCTGAAAAGAAAATTGATCACATATGAAGGGAAAAAAATCAACAAGACATGGAGTTAACAGCATGAAGTCAGAATTCATTTTTGTCAGTATTCACATTCACAATATACTTTTTATTTTAAATAACATGTAGTTTAATCTAATTATCTGGCAGTTTTTATAAGATTTATAAAATTAAATATTTAAAACCTCACATTTAGTCATTTTAATCTTTTAAAATTTGGATTAAAATGTTCAGGAATATACACAAATAAGTCCCCTAAACCCCCCCCCCCTTCCCACCCAAGTACTGTAACCTAAATATAGGTGGTTGTAAAGAAATTATGATGTTGATCAAATTAGCCAATTGATGCCAGATGAAAAAAATTCTAAAGCAGATGTGCCTTATTATGAACAGAAAAGGGGCACAAATATAAAATATTTGAATTGTTTTTAAATATCAGATTATTTATAATTTTGCTTTTCAAATTAACAGTTCAAAATCTTGCTACTAATTCCTTAAAAAAAACTTTAACCCCATTTGTTAAAAGAAAAAGTTGCATTTTAAATATATATGTATTATTTTCAGTTTGATCAACATCCAATAATATTTCACATATCCTGAGAGATTTTCCTTTGAAATGTAAATAAACTAGTAACCCTCATTTGTTTTTATATAACAAGATTTCAATGAATGAATACTTCCAAAATAAACTTCAAAAACAGACTAGAGTGCAAAGGCACCTTTAAAGGTTTGACCTTCATACAAGGTTAACTCAAATCTATCCAAAAAGTAATGATCCAGGTCTCTACATTCCATCATTTCATCACTTTTTTTTATCATGGTGTGCGTATGTGTGTCTGTGTGTTTGGGGGGTGGGTGGGGGGGGGCTTTTGTTAAAGCAAAAAAGGAAAAATGTTTCTATTCAAAAAAATGAAAAATGTTTCTATTCGAACATAAACTAAATGAAAAAGGTGTTGAAATCAAAAATATACATTTTTTAATTATTACTGAAATGTCCACATGCAAATTTGTTTTTTAAAAATGAGACAAAAATGTGTTTTTTAGAGTAAATAATAGGAATTAATTTATTAGAAAAACCTAGTTTTTCTATTTTTTCAATTGTGTAATAATTACTTCTCTCATACGTTTATTTATAAATTGGACTATTTGTCAAAAACCTTAAGCTGGTTGTGAACATTTTCAGGCTTGAAGTATCCAGTAGAAACAAGAACATCTATCATTTTTAGGACTTAAATAAAATGTTGCTTTCTTTAAATGAGCTAATATAATATGACAACATGAGTACAAGGAATAAAGAAGAGAACAAAAAGTTTAGGTTAGTTTTTTTTATTATTATTTAATGATTTTCAATTTTGTTTTTGTTTAGATTTCTTTTTTCTATGCACATTTGATTGTAAAATAACATCATCGACTCATCTATTCACACAAACAGTAGAAGAAGTCAAACCTACCATTTTAACCATAAATACGCTGCAGCCGGCGCCTCTCCTCCTCACTTGTGGCCAAGGCCAACAGTCTCCTTAGGAGAAACTGACAACAGAATAAAATCAACACAAGGAAAACTGCAAACAATCTGCGTGTATAAAATTGTTTAAATAAGATATAAGTCAGAGTAAGATGTAAGAATAAGTCAGTGTAATAGATGGAAAACAAATGGTTTAATGATGATTACTTTAAAAAGGCTTAATTTCAAGGTGTCTGTTTTCATTTGAAATCCATTTTAAAAGAGTATTTGTAACTATAAATTGTACTTAGAAAAAAAAATATCGTGGAGAAATGTGGTGTGTCGTATGTGAGAAAGATGCACTGAAAAGCATTTCAATTGTGAGAAAAACGGTCAAAAAGTATTGAAACTTTAATTTTTATACTAAGTAGTTTATAAGGAGTGCATCATTGTTAAAATGTACTTTGGTTGAAGAGAAATGTCATGTTTTTGAGCAAAGACTTATAACTCACTTGGTTTTCCCAGCGGATTCTTTCTGCCTCTTTGGCCCTGTTGGTGGCTGTGTACCACACCAGGCGGTGGGGTCTTGGTGGGGGTGGGGGGTTCGGCATCGTTGTATCTGGTAATTTGGTAGACATACGTGAAACGGTTAATGTTGACGTAGCTACAAGCTGAGTGGTTTTTTTTAGCCTACATTTTATTGTACAGTGGACAAACTAAGACAATGAAAGCACATCTATCTAACAATTTGTCTAACTATAGTTTCCACACAAAAAATTGTAATAATGAAACAGTGTCTCACCTATTGTCTGTTAGTTTTTGAAAAGAAAAAAAACTGCCGTTATTATGACAGTTAATTGTAACTACGGAATGTCACTTCCTAGCAGCAACATTATATCTATCTATATATATTAGGGGTGTAGCAATAAGCTAAAATCTCAATTTGGTTTGATTCAGAGTTCGGTTTTAATAGGTTTCAGTTCGATACGGGCCACGGCTGTTTAACAAATGTCTGCTTGATATAAATTGCTATATTATTGAACTATAATTTTCTAACTATATTCTATTTTTAATCTAACAATCTATCTAACCATTGTTTCCACACACAAAAAATGTAATCAATGAAACAGAAAAATGTATCTCACCAATTCGTTAGTCTGTTTTTAAAAACGTTAGTTTTTTAAACGAAAAAACCCGCCGTTAATAGACCTTTTTCGCAAAAACCGGAAACACGTCATCAACGTGTAAACCTAGTTCCGGTTTGTGCCTCACTGGTGGAGGAATGGCAGAGCCTCCAGTGTTTTCAAAGAGCCTGAGTTGTGTTCCAAAGTTCACCAGCGCCGATGTGGTGAAGAGTGTGAAGATGCATTTGTCCACTAAAGGAAACAAATTGGACAAGGGATATAAATTCGTCCACGAAGAGTTTATCCACCATTACCAAGGTAAGCTTCAGCTAGCTTTAGCCATAGCCGCATCACCGGTAACTCTGTTTACGACGTCAATTGTAAATCCTGGTGTTATTAATTTGTAATTTAAGGTATAACACATCTCAGTTGGCGTCAGTTGCTGCCACTGTATGAAAGGGGCGTGGCTCTGAGACTGTGCAAGCGCAAGTGAGACTCTAATATATATGTTTGACTCAACTAGCAGAGAAATAATCTACATTAGAAAAAAAATGCTTCAATCATTAAGTTTGAATTTTACTGATTAAAAAGAAAAGCTCTTTATTTTGTTTCAGTAAAGGTTGTTTTTCTTTTCTTTCTTGTAAAATGAAAGTAAATCCACAGTACAGTACAGAAACGACACATTAGGTTAAATGATAAATACTGATCAGTCGTGGTCACATGCACTTGCTTTGTTTTTAGTGAATTCTAAGTAAAAGAATGAATAGATTAACTCACAACAGTATAGAGAATTAATACAGGGAGCAGTTAATTCAGTTTCATGCAGTTTTTTTTTCTTACATAAATATAGTGTGTCACTCCTTTCCCATCAGGGGTCGCCACAGCGAACGAGTCGCATGGTAAACTTGGCAATGTTTTACGCTGGATGCCCTTCCTGACGCAACCCTCTCAAGGCAACCAGGCTTCGGACCGGCACAGAGGTAGAGAAGGAAACAGGGAGCAGCTCGGATTTGAACCTGGGTTTCACGGAGGGAAGGCACTGCAAACCAGCACGAGCTAAACCAGCTCCCTCTTACATAAATATAGAATATTTGATTTTCAGGAATTAAAAAAAAAAGTCTCTTTTGTTCTGTTTCTTAATTCTTTTTTTGGATTATATTGAATAAATCTCTACATGGATAAATCTCTCTTCTGCATCTTCAGGTTCCAGGTCAGTCAGCTCCAGAGCCACAGTCAGTGAGATGGCTACGCTTGAAGCTCCAACTCCACACGATGCAACCCAACAAACCCTGCTGCTAGGAACATTGGAACCACAGAACTCTGCAGGCCATCAGGATCTACTTCTGTAAAACACAAAGACAACATCTGAGTTCTGATGGAACGTCAACAGTCCTCCAAAATAATGAGATAACAACAAAAACCCACAAAATAACCTTACTTGGACGTCAAAGGAGAAGTACTTCATCTGGTTTTTTATGCTCATCACCAGGAACGGAGATTTGATCCCCAGCGTCTTTGTGGGGTCTGCAGGACATGTGATGTATGTGGTGCCGACGGAAGGCAGAGTTCCTCCTCTACTTTGTATTGCAGTAGAGGAGGAACCGATAAAATCCACCAAATGTGGCTTCCGGACAAGATGGCGGACAGGACGCCTGCGTAATTCGATGCTCCCAACAAAACGGGAAAATAGACTCCTCAGAATCCACAATTAACAAACAGAGAGAAGCAATCAATGAAAGGAGGAGTCGAAACCAGAGGAAAAATGAAAAGACAAGACCAGATGAAGGGAAGAAATGAAGATAAAGCCAAAGAAGACGGAGACGAACGTGCTGGTGCTAACCAGCTAGCTGAAACCATGCGTTGTGGACTCGACTCCATTAGCAAAGAAATCCGTGACCTAAGAGCTGACATGAAACAGGACATGATCTCTTTGAAGGAGCAAGTTACAGAAGATGTCAAGAAGGAAATCACCGAATTGAAACAAGAAATATACCAACAACTGGCGACAAACAATAAAACCCTTCAAACGCACGGAACCCAAATTGCCGAGGCCGAAGAACGCATCGCGCAAATCGAATCCTGGAACATGGAAGTGAAAGATGCCCTCTCTAAATCTCTGAAGCAACAAAAAATATTAAGAGAGCGGCTCACAGACATCGAGGGAAGAAGCAGACGCAACAACATACGAATATTTGGAATACCGGAGGATGAAGAAAAAAGCTCAGCGACAGACTACGTTACAAAACTCCTCACGGAGAAGCTCTCCCTGCCTCCAGAAACCAGCCTTCAGATACAACGCGCCCACCGAGCGCTCACCCAAAAGCCAGGCCGCGGCGCGCCACCGAGGTCCATGATAGTCAATTTTCTCCAATTCACTACCAAAGAATCGGTCCTCAAAGCAGCCTGGCAGAAGAAAATCGAGGTGGAGGGGAGACGGCTGATCTTCGATCATGATTACCCGACGGAGGTGGTCCAAAAGCGCAAAGCTTACAGCGGAGTCAAAAAAGCGCTGAAGGAAAAGGGGGTCCGTTTCCAGACCCCTTTCACCAAGATGAGAATCCACTGGGACTCTGGAGTGAAAGTTTATGAATCCGCGCGGGAAGCGGCAGAGGAGTTAAGAAGAAGAGGATTTACGATGGAGGTCCCCACACAGGACAACACGGAAGATGACGTCACGGAGCGGCTGCTTCATGGATTTCCATGGCAACGACCCGGCGAGAAAAGCGGAAATGGAGCAGCCCGGCGAGCAAAGGAGAAACTCCAGGAATTTGGACGAGCTACGTCTTAAAAGTTACAAATTGAAATTAAGTTAAGTCCTTTCCTTTTTTTCTACATATATAGACTTCCTCATCATAACATAATTGGTGTTGTTGGGAATATTTACCCATATGATGGATGTTGGACTAGTAGGTTTAGGTGAAAGATTTTTTCTCACCACTACTGAGGGGCCCTCCTTGCACGCGAGGACCCCCCCCTCTCCCACCAACAGGGGAAGGGAATGGCATATGTTCATTCCACTTTTGGAAGCCAAATTTGTTTTAGAAATGTGTTTTTGTTTCTTTTTGGGCTACAAGTTCTGGCCTTTTGTTCAATGTTCTTGGGCTGTTCATCACGTCTTGGAAGAAACAAAGCAATGGGTTGTAATATAAAAATGGTTACACTTAATGTGAATGGTCTAAATAATCCCATTAAAAGAAAAAAAGTAATTTCAATGTTAAGGAAAGAAAATGCACAGATATTATTTCTACAAGAGACAAAGCTAAATGATCAAGAACACAACAAGTTTAAACAAATGGGATACAGAAACACCTTCTATAGCTCCAATGAATCAAACAAGAAAAGAGGAGTCGCTATTCTTATTACGAATTCCATACAATTTGAGTGTTGTAAAGAGATAAAAGACAAAGGTGGAAGATATGTAATGGTTAAAGGAAAATTGCAAAACGAACTCATCACAATGATAAACATATATGCCCCCCCTGGAAGTAAAAAAACATTTTACAAATCTTTATTTGATTTAATTGCACTTGAGGCAGAAGGCATGTTGATATGCGGGGGAGACTTAAATGTAACTCTGAAGAGCCTAGACACTACAAGTGTTCGGAACCAGCATAGACCTTTGTCAGGATTTATCAACACAACTCTAGAGGAAATGGGAGTTATTGATGTCTGGAGAGAAATACATCCATCAGAAAAAGACTATACATACTACTCTGGGTTACACTCTGTTTATTCTAGAATAGACTATTTTTTAATGAACACATGGGATAAATATCGAGTGAAAGCTTGTGAAATTGGTACAGCGAATGTCTCTGACCATAGCCCAGTCTTTTTAACAATTAATATAGACAGGAAAAAGATAAATACTTTGTGGAGATTAAACATAGGAATTTTAAATAAGGAAACTGTGAAGGAACAAATAAAAAACACAATTAAAAGATTCATTGAAGAAAATGACAATGGTGAGGTAAACCCCAATATTCTGTGGGATACGTTAAAAGCAGTCTTGAGAGGAAATTTAATTGCCATTACATCGGCACAAAATAAAGAAAAAAAGGATAAATACAACCAGAAAGTGGCAGTTTTAAACAACTTAGAAAAACAACACAAGCAAAGTCAATCTCAAACCATCCTGCAACAAATTAAAACACTAAGGGCAGAAATAAATGACATTTTAAATGAAGAAATAGAAAAGAAAACAAGGTTTGTCAGACAAATGTATCATGACTCCGGCCCAAAGGCAACCAAATTGTTAGCAAGACGATTAAGAAAACAACAGTCTAATAACACAATAACTAGTATCAAAAATCCCGAAACAGATAAAATAACAGATGATCCAGAGGAAATACTAGAAATTTTTCAGAATTTCTACAAAGATTTATATTCAAAGCCCCCACTAGCAAATGCAGATGATGTAACTAGCTTTCTTAACTCACTTGATTTACCATCAATTGGAGAAATGCAAAACAAAGTATTACAATCAGAAATTAGGACAGAAGAAATTAGATATGCTATCGGAAAATTAAAGACCTGCAAGGCACCCGGTAGTGATGGGTTCCCCTCTGAAATATACAAGATGTTTGAAAGTGACCTATCACCTTTACTACTCAGATGCCTTAACTGGACATTAAAGGAAGGAACTATCCCCCCATCGTGGCAGGAAGCAGTGGTTTCTCTTATCCCTAAGGAAGGGAAGGATACAAAATTATGCCAAAACTTCCGACCAATTTCTGTTTTGAATGTAGACTTTAAAATATATACATTAATATTATGCAAAAGATTTGAACTTTTTGTGTCTGATGTAATAGATGAAGACCAGACAGGTTTCATTAAGGGGCGTCAGACACAAGACAATATTAGAAAGAGTCTACATATCATTAACCATGTACAAAAGAGGGGAATTAAATCTGCACTTATTAGCCTAGATGCAGAAAAGGCCTTTGACAGTGTTAGCTGGGAGTTTTTATACTTGGTCCTTAAAAAATTTGGATTTGAGGAGAATTCTATTAAAATTATTAAAGCATTATACCAAGCCCCAACAGCAAGAATAAAAGTAAATGGAAATCTGTCAAATAGAATCAAATTAGGAAGGGGCACAAGACAAGGCTGTTGTTTAAGCCCAACTCTCTTTGCATTATACATCGAACCATTAGCTCAAGCTCTGCGACAACACGATGCCCTAGAAGGAATAGAGATAAGCAACACAAAACACATAATTGGCCTTTTTGCAGATGACATAATAATTTTTCTCAAGAACCCAGACAAAGAGCTTCCTATATTGATGGACTTTTTGAAAGTATTTGGTCACTATTCCGGATATAAAATTAATATAGATAAAACCCAAATTCTTACACTAAACTACTCTCCGTCCAAACAGATTAAAGAAAGTTACAATTTGAAATGGGAAAGTAAGACAATAAAATATCTGGGTGTCATTCTTACTAAAGAGATTGACAAACTATATGGAAAAAATTTTGATCTGATTGAACAAAACATGCAAAAAGATCTGCAAAAATGGACAACTTACCCCTTAGATCTCAGCTCTAGAGTAAAAATCATTAAAATGAATATCACCCCACGATTTCTCTACCTATTCCAGGCTTTACCAATAAGAATACCACAGCAGAAGTTTAATTTATGGAATAAAAATATATCTAGATTCATTTGGAATGGAAAAGGTTTTCCACCCTTCAGTTATCAAAAGACAGAGGGGGGTTGGCATTACCAAATCTCAAAGAATATTTTTATGCAGCACAGCTGAGACCATTAGTCTGCTGGTGTGTACCAGAATATGAAGCAAGATGGAAAGAAATAGAGATTAAAAGCTTTAACATACCAATACAAACAATCTTAGGAGACATTAAACACACTGACTATGACCAAAGTAATGTTGACTTAATTACATCCTTTACAATAAAACTATGGGAAAAAGTAGTTAAAGAATACAAACTGCAAAAGGAAATAAAAGTACTCAGTTGGATTGCTTATGACCCAAAATTTCAACCAAACCAATACGATTCAACATTTAGACAATGGATAGACAATGGCATAACTGCATGGTACTCTATTACAAAAGATGGAAATCTACTTAGCTTTAGGGAATTAAAAAATAAATTTGGATTGGTAAATCAAGATTTGTTTAGATATCTACAAATTCAGGACTTTTACACAAAGGAAATTAAACCTAACCTAGAACCTACAAAAAGATACAGTATAACTAAAGTAATATTAGATGCCTATAAAAACAGTAAAACAAGGGTTATTTCATCGTTTTACCGTTCTTTTACTGAAAACAGGAACAGTTCATCATTATACATTAAAAGTAAATGGGAATCTGAGCTTAATCAAAAGATTACTGAAGAAGATTGGTTTAAAATGTGTCTCACACAGTGCTCCTCTACCAGCTCTCAAATATGGAAGGAATTTGCATGGAAGAATCTCACACGGTATTTTATAACGCCCCAAATCAAAAGCAAACAACTAAAAAATCTACAGGCTTGCTGGAGACAATGTGGGAGTCAAGAAGGGAATCATACTCATATTTTCTGGTCATGTCCTAAATTACTGTCTTTTTGGAATGATGTAACAACTGTCATGAAAAAAGTTATTGGCTATCACCTACCAAACGAGTTTACAACTCTGTATCTGGGCAATATTGAAGACTCTGTATTGAATGAAGATGTCTACCTAGTAAGGATATTACTCTTGGCAAGCAAGAAAACGATAACAAAAAAATGGCACAAAGTGGAGCCCCCTGGAAAAGATGACTGGTTGAAGATCATATGGACCATTCACTCAGTGGAAAAATTGACATTTCTACTAAAATTAAAGTTAGACATTTTCAAAAAAAAATGGCAGAAATGGTACAAATATATGGAAAACCGATAAAAGGTTCAGAGGATTTTGTGTATTGTAATACTAAGAAAAACAGCCCAATTGCAGTTTGTTGTGTATGTTCTGTTTGTTGTGGTTATTGACCCATGTATGCTGACAGATGAAAACACTCAATAAAAACAAAGTTTAAAAAAAAAAAAAAAAAAAAAAAAATCCACCAAATGTTGACTTCTGGATGGGTTAAAATTTAAAGTCATTTTCTTATTTAAACAATTTTATACACAGATTTTTTTTTGCATTACATAGACAGTTTTTCCTTGTGAATTCAAATGTTGTTTTTATTCCTGTTGTCTATGTCTGTTTACTAACCCAACCCACCTGAAAGCCTAGCCCCTAACCTCTAACCATGACCCCTAACCTGTAACTATAACCCCTAACCTCTAACCATGACACCTAACCTGTAACCATGACCCCCTATCCTCTAACCATGACACACACACCCAGAGTATCAAATTACCAGAAAGTCAAAAGTTATTGGGTTAAAGGTATCTGGAGCTTGTTTTCCCTGTTTAAACATTTGAACTTTTACTTTTTTTCTATTCGGTTTTGGGAAAAAAAGCACATTTTCCTGCAAATAACAGATTGTAATAAACAGCCTGTGTCATTTAAACAGTTAGGGGTGATTTTTTTAAGTCCTTTTTGTTGACAACAAAGAGTTGGTTGGTGATTTTGTGTTGTGTAAAAGTTTTTAAAATTTTCTTTAAAATTCACCTAAAGTTTGTTAGGACTTAGAATTGAAAAAAAAACGTTAACACTATTTTTTTCTTTGAAGACATAGCAAAAGTGTTACTTTGCAGAGATGTTGTCAAATTCAGTCACAAAGGTCAGACTTTCCTATTTTTTTTCTGTATTGACACTTTTTTAAAATTAGGCTCTAATTGGATTTAAAGTAAAAGCTAAAGAAGTCATTTTGGAGCACAGAAGCATAATTTCTGCCAAGTTCAATAAATGAATTGAATGTTGGTTTGTTTTTCTCCGTTTGGAAAGGTCATTAAGAAATCTGTTTTCCAGCAGACAAAACAGTGAGAGTCTGTTGGAACAGGCAGTTTTCTTTATCACTGGAAAACTGTGCAGGCTGTGAGCTCCAGGCTCTTCCATGGAGCTGAAGAAAGCTCGCTGTGTCGTGCAGCTCAAGTCCTCCTGGAACTTCAAGGTAAAATGGTGCGACTTCATCAGATGCACGGTCTAAAGGGAAGGTGACACCTTGTCAGAACGAACGCAGCTCTGCATGACTGTTCACCTCAACTGCAGTCGGTAAGGAGGACAACACTAAGAACAGCTTATCAGCGGCCCTCTGGATTAGCATATCTTTGTAGGTCAGCGGGGTGTTGATTCATGGAACACTCTGCATACAGAGTCTGTCAAACATTTAAGTGATGCTGTTTTCCAGGGAGGTCTGGCTGTTGTGTAGCTTCAAAAAACCTTTGAGAGGTGGAGATTAAACGTGCAAAGCCTGGATTATTGTTGGAAATCTTTCTGAATTCTTTAATCTCACTGTGCTTTTTCTTCAAATTGGTGACATAAAAAGTTTTTGATCATATATCAACCAGTGGAAATTAGGCACTACAGTGGCGCAGTGGTTAGTGGTCTTGCCTCACAGCAAGAAGGACCACCGGTTCAAGTCCCAGCTGAGGGACATGAAAAAACAGAACAGAAGAAAACCTTTCTGTGTGGAGTTTGTATGTTCTCCCTGTGCATGCGTGGGTTCTCTCCGGGATCTCCGGCTTCCTCCCACCATCCAAAAATATGCTTCATAGGTTAATTGGCAACTCTAAATTGTCCATAGGTGTGAGTGTGAGAGTGAATGGGTGTGTGATTGAGGACATTCTACCCTGCAACAGACTGGCCTGTCCAGGGCGTCCCCTGCCTTCGCCCACAAGTGGCCGGGATAGGCTCCAGCAACCCTGTGACCCTGAAAGGGACTAAACGGAATAGAAAATGAATGAAAAATGAATTTATTAAAAAGTACAACTTGTTTGTATATTTAGTCAAGTTTCTTGTGTTTCTTTGTCTGGGCAGGTGTGAAAACCCACGTGTGTTCAAGCTGGGCTTGATCTTGGGGACCTGGTGGGCACTGGCTCTGCTCTGCTGGATCAGCGACAGGATATTCTGTGAAATGTGGTCATCTGTTAACTTCCCCTACTTGCACTGCGCCTGGTACGCTCAAAGTCTGCTGGGAGAAATTGTTCTGGCAGAAACATCTGAACAACTTGCTAGTACACATGATTTGTTTTTGCTTTCTGTATTTGAATTTTGGTACTCTTCTGGAAATGCTGGTTTGTTTCTAAAGCCTGTGAAATACATGGATTGTTACAAATATGTTACTTTTTATGATTTAAATATTGGGAGGTTTCAGGTTCTATTCAGGAAAACATTTCAACAATAGTGTAGACAAAAAAAACTGTAGCCCTGTTAGGGTTATGTAATTATCATTTGCTTACACGCTATTATCACCATGATATGTTTGTTTCGTTTCTATCTTTCAGTAAGACAACAATGACTTGAAAAGTTCTGATTATGCAAGAATATAATGTTCCTATTGTTTCTGATTAAATGACCTACATTCATGTCTGCAACCTTCAGTTTTCAATAAAAAGAGGCTCCATGCACTAGGAAGGCAGAACTCCTCTGTGACAGTTCGCGCTGTCACAGACCGATTCTCCTTCTGCAGAAGTCTAGCAAAAGTTCTCATCTCCTGTGTGTTTCTTCTCTTTATTAAGGAAAAAGTCAGAACCCTGACATCTTGGTGCCGTGACCCGGATCTCAACATACCCACCGGTGGTGGACTGAGGATGACGCGCTGAAGCCGTGATCACGCCCGGGCAACATAGGCTGTCCGGAAGAAAGTCCCGGGAGGTGAATTCTTCGCCGGGCCAGCGTCATAGGTCTAACCCTCATCTACCAGCGGTGGCTTGACGAGATCCGACCGGAAGTGACGAACCACAGGACTGAGTGAGTTTTGCATACGATCACAGCGCAAAGAGAAAAATAGCAGAAAAGGTTTTCTGGCTAAAACGGGTAACCAGTCCCAAGCGCAAAGAAAAATAGCAGAAAAGGTTTCTGGCTAAAATGGGTAACCAGTCCCAAGCGCAAAGAAAAATAGCAGAAAACGTTTCTGGCTAAAACGGGTAACCAGTCCCAGCATGCAAAAGTAAAAAAGCGCTAAAAATGAAGGAGAGGTATTTTAGAGACCCTCTCTGGAGTACTCCTGTAAAAAGGCAGTACAGGTGGCAGGGAACAAAAAATAAATAAATAAAAATAAAAAATGAAAAATATATAAAATTTTATTAAAATATAGACACATATATAAAATATATATATTCTCGCACAGATATCAAAGTGACCTTGGTGTCGGAGATTCGAGCTAGTTCGATCTCCCTGGACCAGGAACTCGGGACATAGCGTGCCATACCTCCTGGTTGGCCAAGGTCACCAAAGTAATCTCGGAGTTTTTTTTGCATATCTTCGATAACCTCACAAGTGTTGACTATGGACAAACAAAATTGATTTGTGTTTAAATTCACTGGCCTACAGTTGTGACTATGGGTAGTAACATGAGTAAATCCCCTGACGGGGCTCCTTTACAGGGGGACGAAAAATATATGGTGCAAAAAAAAAACCCAAAACAGCCTAAAATATATGTTGAAATAAAAGATAAAGTATGGTGTGAAAGGACAACCAAAAAATAGAAGAATAGAAAGAAGTAGTTGTTAAACTAGAGTTGTATGAGTGAGATTATGCAGCTGCGTGTGCCCGAGTGAAATTCTGTTGTCGCTGTAGGCGCGCAGACGTGTGTGTGTGTGTAGGTGTGTGTGGCCATGAGAGAGAGAAAAGAGGAATACAAATAAAATAAGGAAAACATGACTAGTCTTACATTAAAGGATTCATTTCAGTGAAATGGTTTATTTTACTAAGTGTTAATATACCATTAGTTGTTGTTTTGTGTATTTTATGCTTTTCTTTTAGTTTGGAGAGAACTGATAACAGTAATTGGATGTGTTAGCCTGTGCTTTGTCTGTGTTTTAACAAACCAGTTGTGGTTTGGTGTGTGAATGGTGTTTTAAACTGTAATTCTGACATTAAAATATTAATTTGAGAGAACTTTTGTAGCTCAGAAACTAAACAGAAGACAAAACAGAAGTCTTGGTTATCGGTTCTGAAGCAGAGAGAGAGATAAGGTTTTTTATCCATCAACCAACTGTACTGTATGTGATAGTGAGGAACCTTGGTTTGATTTTAGATGCTGACTTTAGCTTTGACCAGTGCTGAAATCTTATTTCATGCTTTTATCACATAAAAAACAGATTTCTGTAATGCCCTCCTTTCTGGCGTAAAGAAAACCCCTCTTATCACATGCAGCTAGTCCAGAACACTGCACACCTTTAAACAAGAACCAGGAAGAGGGAGCACATTACACCAAGCTTAGAATAACTGCACTGGCTTCCTGTCAGCTCAATTTAAGATTTTTTTTTTGATAGTTTTTAAGAGTGTTCATGTTCTTGGTTCTTTTCTTTCAGTCTTGCTTTTAGCTTTTGTTTAATGCTAATGTTGTACTTTTTATGTCTTACCTTGTTCCAATTTAAACTTTAGGTGTTTTAGAAATTTTAATGCACTTTTTAGCATTAATTTATTTTAATGTATATTTTCATATATTAGCTGTTTTTTTTTATATTTTAGCTCTTTTACTTACTACTTCTCTTCTTTAAGCTTTTTTATATTCATTTCTTTTTTATTTTTGTTTGTTTTTGTGTATGTAATTAGGTGCTATAGAGATAAAATTAATTTTAATTAATGCAAAAACACAGAGCCATGTTACACCCCCTTACATTTTACTCCAAAAAGCTTGATCCTGTTGCCCAATCTCTACCACCACGTGTACAGGCAGTTTGTGCTGCATCGATGGCTGTAACCTCCTTGCCAGATGTAATATTAATTCATCCTTTACAACTTTTAGTCCCTCATGCCATTGACGTTTTATTTCTACAAAGCAAAAAGCAGCTAAAATTATAGCAATAACCAGAGCATGTGAATTAGCCAAAGGAAAAGACCTTACAGTGTACACAGACAGCCAGTACGCTTTTTCCACACTTTTTTATTTTGCCAAACAATGGGAACGCAGAGGAATGCAAACTTCCACAGGCAAACCCGTCAACCATGCACAACTTTTACTTAACCTCTTACAAGCCATAAAGGCCCCATCAAGGTTAGCAGTTTGTAAATGTGCCGCACGCACTGCAAACACAGACACAATCTAAATAGGGAACAGGCTTGCTGATAAAATTGCAAAACAAGCTGCGGCAGGACACCACCACACAGGAACATACTCTGCAGAAACAGAAAACACACAACTCATAGATCCTAGCATCTTGCAAGACATGCAAAGCTCAGCTCCACTGCAGGAAAAGAAATTGTGGTTATCAAAAGGAGCAGAAATAACTGAAAAGCAAATTTATGAACTGCATGGTAAACCTATACTCCCGAAATCATTGTTCAAAGCAGCGGCAGTTGCGACACATGGGCCATGCCATGTGTCGACAGGAGGAATGACAGTGCTCATACAAAGTCACTCTACAGCATTCGGCTTACAAACTTACTTAAAAGTGGGTAGAAATAATCCCTACCAAAAAAGCAGACGCGATCTCAGTAGCAAAAAGTATCTGTAAAACCATCATTCCCAATTATGGAATACCAGAAATTATATATAGTGATAATGGAGCCCATTTTGTTAACACCATCATCCAAAACATGGCCGCCAGCCTAAAAATGACGTTGAAAAATCACTGTGCATACCACCCACAAAATGCAGGACTTGTGGAACGCACAAATGGAACAGTAAAAAGCAGACTCAAAAAATGCATGGAAACCACAGGAAGACCATGGCCAGAGTGTTTAGATCTAGTAAAACTATACATGAGAATCACACCTACATCAGATGGTCTAACACACTTTGAAATAGTCTATGGAAGGCCCTATAGGTTACCTATAGTAGCCACAGACTTACAAAAAGCAAATGAAGAACAAACAATAGCAGACTTTATCATAAGAATGATAAACCAGAAGGAGGTGGCCAATGCAAATTTACTGCCATCTGACTCTTTATCTCCACAGGAAAGCACACCAGTGAAACCAGGCGATGGGTGTTCATCAAGGTCCTAAAAAAAAAAGAAGAACTGGGCCAGTCCACGATGGGAGAGACCATACCAAGTCCTCCTAACAACACCCACGGCAGTAAAAATAGCTGAACGCCCCAGCTGGAATCATCTCAGTCACTGTAAGTTGCAGCGTGCACCAGAGGCCTAAAGGAGGCTGTTGTGGTGAAGTCTGACTACAAAGGGGTTCCGTCTTTTAGTGGCGGTTCGTCTCAATCGTCAGTGAAGAAACCAGCCGAACCCAACATCCATTAGAACTTGGATCTTTGAAGTGACTTTGCAACCTAGCAGCGTGGAAGGCCCACTGCTGGGAGACCGCAGCAGGTGGGTGCGGAGCTGCGCTGTGACTGTAGCATGTCTTCTTGTCGCACTGACTTTCCTAGCAATGGAGAAACCTGGAGAAAGCGGTATCAACCTTGCCCACCGCTCATGGGATCTGTATGAAAAGACAACTCACCTCAATATTGCCACCCACGATCATTCCTACAGTACCAATCTCTGGTGGTAACTGATGAACAGAACTGCACACGACAGCAACATCACCAGCTGTTATGTATGTATTTTCATGTCGTATGCTTCCCACAATACAGGACTCCGCCCAGGCAATATCACCAAAAGACAACAAGATTGCCTGTATGAACTTAGCACACACCCTGGCCACAACCGAACTAACAGGATGACATTCAACTTGAGCAAAAGGAATTACTCAGAGCGGTTTTGGGTTCCTCCCAATCACACCTGTGGACCGTGTGGCCCAATGAGAGACCTGTCATGTCCTCATTTTGATTGAATTTTTGTTCCCTTGTGGCTTTCTACATCTCTGATGATTCTCTTTCCCTCACAGGCACGTCCTCATTTGCCTGGCCTCCTACTTGGGTTGCGTTTGTTTTGCATACTTTGACGTTGCCACAGAAGCACCGGAGCGAGGCCCCGTCATCATGTTCTGGCCCAATGAGAAGTGGGCTTTCATCGGCGTGCCGTACGTTTCCTTCCTCTGCGTCCAGAAGAAGCCAGTCGTCAAGGTCACCTAAAATCGGCCAGGGTTGACTTTTTCCACCACTTCAACAGCAGCCAGACGCCACAGCACCTGCTGGAGCCGTGCGTCCTCCACTGCTGCTTTCATGGTTTCAGGACATCTACGATGGTCCACTGTCAGCTAAACATGAAAAGATCCCTGCCCTCATCTGGGCTTGAGTCATATTGATCTGAAATGAAGCACCAAGTGTGTTACATTTATGAACTATATAACAGGGTTGCACTTTAAAATGGTGTCAAAGGTTAAAAACTCTTTACAGTGTTACTCACCAGCTCTCAGGCTTTACATGAGAAATCATGGAATCTCTATTGAGTATTCCTGTTATGCATTTACTCCTTTATGAAGCACAGATTTAGCACACTTTGTGATCACCAGAAATCCTCATGTAACACTACGAATTAGGCTGTAATAACCAAACACCTGGAAATCATGTGACTAAAATCCTGGACCAATTATCAGAAGAGGTAAGCACGCTCTAGGAGGATAAAGTGAACATGGACACCGGGGTTTCAAAGAATAGATAGAACAAGTTTAATAACAAAATGTAGATAGTAAATAAAAAAAAAATATTCTTTTCACAAATTCCTGCAACAAACAGTAACTACAGGTTCTTTTATATCAATTAGTATAAATGCCAGCTGAATACAAAGAAATAAAGGAAAAAGGGCCCAAAAGAAAAATATGTCTGTCCAGTAAGTCTTCAACGTCAGTCAGTGTTCAGAGTTTTGTCAATGTACATCTACCCGGGTAGTGTGATTTTGTTTTTTTTTTCTTTCGTCTTATCTGCGTGAAAAGATGGTTATCCTCCTTCCAGACAACAGCGAAGCTTGAACAGACGTCACACCCTCCACGCGCGTAGGCCTGTGTCCCGCTCGTTGGTCTATGGATCCCGGTCCTGGCTCGCCATCTTTTTAACTCACTTTGGGGAAGAACAAAAAAAAAACCAACCTGCACGAAGCAGTAGTGGTAGTTCTCAATTTAGAAATAAAAAAAAATGTTTTTGTCTCACTTATGTTCTAAGTATCTCTATCTACTTATTTACTGCACAGTAGTATTCTCTCACTGTATCAATGAAAAAGGGAATTTCAGTGACAAAATTAACATAGCTGCAAAATAGTTAGTTTTACAGCAACACACAAAAAAAAGAATTTTTGTATAGAAAAATATACAAATATATATATATTTTTTTATCAGCCTAACAGTGCAAAAAAAGAAAAAAAACTAGATGCACCAAATTGCTGGCTACAATACACCAATAGTTAGATTGTTATTGGATTTCCACATGAATTATAACACTTTACCAACATTTACTCAATCTACCTCCGATTGGTTTTTTTTATTTTTTATCAACCTAACAACATAGAACATGTACATACATTCACAAAATACAATGACCAATTAGGCGAAATGACTTCGGCTAACATGCTAATCTTCAGGCTAATGATGTTTTCACTCACCGGAGATTCACTCGACAAGAAAAAAAAATATACAGAATCAGCGATGTTTATCCACAGCACTCCCTCACAAAAGTAGGATTGAAGAAAAACACACACCAAGATATCAAAATTTAGCTGTTACTCCCAAAAAGTACGTAAAGCTCAGAGTTCATGTCCTTTTGTCCATGTTCTGACTAGCACAAGTGCATCCAACGGAAAGAGGAAAAAAAACGGCTGTCTCTCAACGCACGCGTACTCTGCTGGCTAAAATCGGAACTGCCTTAAGCCATACAACTGTATGACTGTATAACTGAATAGAGTAAAGAAACACAATAAAATAAAAATCGGGGGATTACTTCCTTAGTGTAACTAATGGGTGTTACATCCTCCCCCCCTAAATCAGCGTGCGTCCCTGCATGCTTCACATGTAGCATACAACTGAAAGCACTTGCAGGAGAAAAGTTAAGAGCTTGCATGGTAGCTTGGTCTAAACTTGTCAAAACAGAATGGATAACTAGAGCTAAAGGATTCCCAAGTTTTTTATAGGTCAACCTATCTGGTTCAACCCTATGTCTTGTCGATCTTCTGACTTCGGAACCCTCTATTACTCCTTGAACAAGATTTCTTTCACTAGTGTGTAACTCATTTTCATTCGGCTCTTCAACCTTGAATTCCTCCTCCATCATTAGATCAGTTTCATTTTCAAATCCATCAACTTCCATATTTCCTCCTCTTCCTTCAGATGTGTTTATTTCCACAACTTCATCTCCAACTAAGTCACTATTGACTCCAGGATCACATTCAACAAGTACATCCTCTTCATGAGGTGAGATTTCTCTGGAAACTAAGTCTCCTACCTCCCCCTCAATGGCAGTCCCTTGCTGGCTGCTCATAGGATGAAACGCATCCGCGTCTGGATTCAGACCTGGCTGTTCAGAGCTCATCCCATCTGTGTCCATTGACTCAGTCAAGTCAACTCTCGGACGAGGAATGTCATGAGTGATGGTAATTGTTGGAAAAATGATACCCTCTTTAAGAGTTTCTGGGTAGTATTCACATATTTCCCCTTCAGCTTCCCATGAGGACTCTGACCTGAGCTCCTCTTGAGACATATCATTTTCTTGGGGGACTTGGACTTCGTCCTTTTTCTCCTCTCCTCCATTCACCTCATCTTGAACAGATGAAGTTAAAAACCCACAGGGTAGCAGCAAGTCCCTATGCAGAGTTTTCTCTGGACCCTCAGAGCACACTGGAGCAACCACATACACTGGGGAATCATCAATATGTTTGACAACTTTGTAAACAGTACTGCTCCATCTGTCTGCTATCTTGTGCTTACCCCGGAAGCAAACATTCTTGACAAGAACGTGATCCCCTTCCTCGAGGATGGACTCCCTGACTTTCAAATCATATCTCTGCTTGTTACGATGGGCGGTTTTCTCACTGTGTTCAATGGCAACTTTGTAACTTTCTTGTAAATTTTCTTTCATTTTTTTCACAAAGTCTGTATGAGTGACTTTTTTTCGTCTGTCCGGATTAAGTCCAAATGCCACGTCGATTGGAAGATTTGGTTGTCTCCCAAACATCAATTGGTAGGGAGAAAATCCAGTTGTGTCATTTTTTTGTCGTGTTGTATGCATGAACCAATGGCTGCACATGATCACGCCAGTTAGCTTTGTTCTCTTCCTGAAGGGTTCCTAGCATATTGAGAAGCGTCCTATTGAATCTCTCAACGGGATTACCGCGAGGATGATAAGGAGTGGTCCTGGTTTTCTTTATCCCCAACATCTGACACAGGTCTTTGATCAAATCAGACTCAAAATCACGACCTTGGTCACTGTGGATACGTTCAGGTAACCCATAATGGACAAAGAAGTGGTTCCACAAAGTCTTGGCTACTGTTTTGGCTCTCTGATCTGCAGTCGGAACAGCAACAGCATATTTAGTAAAGTGGTCAGTTATGACAAGAATGTTTTTTGTTCCATGACCATCAGGTTCCAAAGTTAAATAGTCCATGCATACTAACTCAAGTGGTCGGCTGGTTTTGATGTTTACAAGATAAGCCGTTTTCTCAGACTTAGCCTTTCGGCGAATGCATCTTTCACAAGTTCGGACTTTTCTCTCAACATCCATGAGCAGTCTTGGCCAATAGAATCGTGTACGAACGAGGTCTAAGGTCCTGTCCACTCCCATATGACCAACTGAGTCATGGAGCCCTTCAAGTGCGATTTCTCTGAATTTTGAGGGTAAAACTAATTGATACAAAGGCTCACCCTGATTCATCCGTTTCCGGTATAAAACACCCTCATGAATCACAAGTTGATCGAACACTCGAAGCATGAGTTGAACATCTCGATCTTCTTGTTGACGAAGACGGTAAGTGAGACGTTTCCCTGCACTGACAATATCAATAACTCTGCTGATGTGAGGGTCATTTCTTTGTTCTGTAGCCCAATCCTGCTGTGACACCCTAGGTAAAGTGCTTGACCCTGGAAGCAAATCGACCTGCGAAAACTCTGCTGGGATTGCACTTACATCCATGGCAAGACACTCTACAGTGACAACTGAGTGATGGCTTTTTTCACCAACTGGGTATGAACCATTTTGCAGCTCATGTCTCTGGCAGACTGCCTGCACAGCTTCTTTGGGGAAACTTGAGTTAACGCCTTCAACTACAAATTTTGATATGAACTGTCTCACCCTGTCATCCTCAACCTGAGCAGTTTGGTCAGTTCCACTCATATCATGTGGACGCCTTGATAATCCATCTGCATCAATATTTTTTTTCCCAGCTCTGTACTGTATGTTAAAATTAAAGGTTGACAAAGAAGCAAGCCATCTATGTCCCGCGGCATCGAGTTTTGCTGATGTTAGAACATAAGTCAGAGGATTATTGTCCGTCATGACTGTGAACTCAGCACCATATAAATAATCAAAAAATTTATCGGTGACAGCCCATTTTAGTGCTAAAAACTCAAGCTTGTGCGTTGGATAACGTCGTTCACAGTTAGACAACCCACGACTTGCGTACGCAATCACTCTCATCTCACCATCTTGTTCCTGATAAAGAGCTGCTCCTAACCCACACAAGCTGGCATCAGTGTGCAAAATGTATGGTTTTTTCGGGTTGGAAAAACCAAGAACTGGGGCAGTGGTCAACTTCTCAATAAGTGTTTTAAACGCATTCTCACAATCTGAAGTCCATCGCTCATTGAATGGTTGTTTTAACTCCAAGGTGGAGAAGCTTTTTGAACCTTTGGACTTTTTTCGAGAAGGAATGTAACCAGCAGTAAGGGCATTTAAGGGTTTGGCAATTTTTGCAAAGTCCTTAACAAACCTTCTATAATATCCTGTAAATCCTAAAAAAGACTTCAACTCACTGATGTTAGTTGGACAAGGCCAAGTTGTTAGAGCTGATATTTTTTCTGGGTCAGTCTCCACTCCATTCTCTGATACAACATGACCCAAATATTTCACTGATTTCCTAAAAAAATGGCATTTCTCAGGTGATAATTTGAGACCAAACTCCTTCAACTTGTTCAAGACGTGCATGAGACGACGTTCATGTTCCTCAAGAGTGTCAGAGAATACAATGAGGTCATCAAGAAACACCACAACCTCCTTGAGGTTGAGGGAGCCCATGCATTTCTCCATGACTCGCTGGAAAGTCGAAGGAGCATTAGTGACCCCCTGGGGCATCCTGTTAAACTCCCAGAAACCCATAGGTGTGACAAAAGCTGTCTTGGGTTTATCTTCCTCAGCCACCTCCACCTGATAGTACCCTGATTTCAAATCCATCACAGAAAACCATTTTGACCCAGTACGAGCAGCAAAAGTCTCTTCGATGTTTGGCAAAGCATAAGCATCTTTTATAGTCTGATTGTTCAGCTTCCTGTAGTCGACACACAAGCGGATGGCTCCAGTCTTCTTTTTCACAACAACTATTGGTGAAGCAAAGGGGCTTTCAGATTCTCTTATGATACCAGCATCTAACAACTCTTGGAGGTGGAGCCTCACAGCTTCATAGTCTGATGGATGGATTGGCCTTGCCCTCTGCTTAAAGGGAGTCTCATCAGAAAGACGAATTTTATGTTTTACAACTGTGGTGTGACCATAATCAAGGTCTCCTTCAGCAAACACTCCAGAAAGGGAGTTTAGTTTTGTTGTGATCCTCTCCTTCCATTCCTCTGAAAGTGGAGATTTACTAAAGTCAAATGTCACACTGTTGGAATAAGTTGTGTAACTTGTAGCTGTGTGTTCAACTGCATTGTTAGAGGTCTTTGAGATCTGACTCTTTTCAGCTGGGCATGCTGAAGTGGATAATGAGGACAGATAAAGTGGGGTAGAAAGCTCTGCTACGCTACATTTTGATGGAACAGTTATGTTGCGAGTTGTCTCATTCTTCAGCAGAATGGGGACTTTGAAACATGTCTGCTCAGGACATGACATGACATAACTGCAAAAAGACAGGCCACTCGGTAGGTTTGTTTGAATGGATGGTTCTACTAAGAGAGAGCCTCCTTTTCTTATAGGCATCTTTCTTACGTAACCATACAAAACTTTCTTCTCGCCTGGTGCGACTACAGTGGCTTTCTTACATTGTAACTTCACTCTTCCCACCATATCATCATCATGTTTTGTCTGACATGTTCTGTAAATATTTCGGATCAAAGGTATATTGGTGCCCAAAAGAGCAGGAAATTCACCATTAGACCTAGAATCAGGGACAACCAAAGCTAGTGTGCTTACAAGTTCTGCTTTACCGGTGATGTTTTCAGGAAACTGTATGTTGACTTCAACATAGCCCAAGTAAGGCACATTTTGACCTCCCGCACCTTCCACTTCTAAGATGTCTCTAAGGGGAAGGATGGGTAAAGAAGGCAGATAAGTATCATGGAAAGACTTGGAAATAGTAGTGACCTGCGAACCAGAATCAACGATGGCTTGACACTGGACTGCTTCAATAGTAATGCCAGCAACAGACTTTGGGCCTACTAAATCATTCAGAAGCTCATCTTCAAAAGAATGCAGGCATTTGCACTGAGCTGTTTTTCCTCTTTGTTTTATCTGGGGACACTCTCTTCTCTCTGTGGCTTCAGTAGGTCCCATTACTGAGAGCCTGTCCAGTTTAAAGACTGAGCATGTTTGGCTCTAAACTCGTCTTGCTTTGCCTTTAACTCCTTGTATTTCTTCTCAACAGCATCTTTATTGATTTCATTCTCACACATCTTGGCAATGTGGCCATCTTCGCCACACCTGAAACAAAACCATGCTCGAGGTTGAGGTTTGTGTGTTATTTGATGGACTTGCGCCTCAACTCTAGATATATGTTGGTTTGGCTGGCTTGTCATTTGTGGCTCAACCTTTCTGTGTTTTTTAGACTTTTTGGTGCCAAGTTGCAACTTCAGTTCAGCAAGCTGTTTCTTTAAACTTTCCGTTTCACATATGTATGCTTGGAGAATGCCTGAATTTGGATCACTATAATGAGACATGTCTGGCACATATTGCACATTTGTAGTAACTTTGGCTTTTGAGGCTCCAAAATGACGATGCATTCGATTCAACTTTGTTGCTCTCCTGTCCTCTTCAGTCCGCAACTGCAACAGCAATTCTGCAAAGTCCAAGTGTCTCTTTGGTTTTATTTCCAACTGCAAAATTAGATTGTGGTCCCAGCAACCACGCTTGAACTGCTTTAGCAAATGATGGCTAGCTGCAGACTGACTCACTCCATTTCTTTTCACAGCTGTGCTAAGCAGCACTTGCAGCCTCTGTAAATACTCTGAAGCTTTTTCACCAGAATTTTGGTGAGTGTTCAAAAATCTTTCAAAGATCTCATCGCCATCTTCCACTACACCATAAGCAGACTCTGGCAACTTCAAATATTCCCTTGGATGAGCTGAAGACCCTAGTTGTCTCACAACATCTGAGGCTGGGGGAAGCAAACTCTCCAAAATTTTTCTACGCTGAACATCCAGGGAAACTCCGTTTTGAAACATTAAATCTACGTGGAAACAACATGTTTCAAAGTCGATCTCTGCAGGAGGTTTTGGTACCTTGCCAGAGAAAGCGCGTAACAACTTGGATGATGTCTGAGATGCAGAAGGGTCATTTTTTATCACATGTTCAACCACAATGCGCTGTACGTCAACTGGGTTTAACTCATCCTCTCCCAGATCCAGATGTTTAATCTTCTTCGTCTTTTTTTGCACTGCAGATGGAACCGCTTTATTAGTCCCACGGCTTGACAGAGAGGGGATGAGCTTTAATGACTCAGGTTTTTTAGGTTTGGATTTGCGCATACTTAGCGTGGTGCTGCTCTCAGAATCAATACTCTCATCAGAGGTTTCACTACTACTGCTTGAAGGAGAAATGTCTGTTAGGGGAACCACAGTCTGGCTAGTGCTGAGTGTCAAAGATGAAATATTGTTCACTTGCCAAGTTACTGTAGGATCATTTACATTTGAAATCTCAAAAGGAACATTTTCCGCAAGTACTTTCATCGAGACTTCTGGGTCAAACTCTACAATGGCTGTTTTCCCTTTTGCTACTGCTTCCACCCGCACAACTTTGGTAACAGCTCCATATGTTGCTAATGACGCACTAATATCAGTGTCTGTGTCTGTTTTAGATAACCCAAATATACAAATGGACTGCTCGGCATTGATGCCGTACACCTCTTCAATGTTCATGTTTCTCAGTTTTAACTCTGTATCCTAAAAAAAACACACCCTTAAATCTTTACAAAACCAAGTTGGTAAAAAGAAATCGAAAGTCTGTGTCTTGTCCGTATCCTGTTTTATCCTCCTGGCTGGCTCGCCACAAAAAGAGAATGTAACACTACGAGTTAGGCTGTAATAACCAAACACCTGGAAATCATGTGACTAAAATCCTGGACCAATTATCAGAAGAGGTAAGCACGCTCTAGGAGGATAAAGTGAACATGGACACCGGGGTTTCAAAGAATAGATAGAACAAGTTTAATAACAAAATGTAGATAGTAAATAAAAAAATATTCTTTTCACAAATTCCTGCAACAAACAGTAACTACAGGTTCTTTAATATCAATTAGTATAAATGCCAGCTGAATACAAAGAAATAAAGGAAAATGTTACGGGGGGAGAAGGGAAGTGCCCAGGCGCAGAGAAGGAGGAGAGGATGCAGGACGTTGCAGGGGAACGGGGCTTTGATAATAACAAAACTACAAAAACAAAAACCACTGCATACGGCAGGCTAGAAAACTCAAAATACATTACACTCGAAACTGGGGAACAATACAATATGGACCAGCACAGGAGGAAGGGAAAGACAGGACTTAAATACATACAAGGCAACAAGACACAGGTGGAAACACTCAGGACTGATGGGGCAAGGTAAAACTCAAAACAACAAGAAAACAGGAAACACTACAAAATAAAACAGGAAGTAAACATCACAGAACAAAAAGGAAACAAACCACAAGGGCAAAGAAACAGAAACCGTAACATAACCCCCCCCTCAAGGAACCGCACCGAGGTTCCACCTAGCCAAAGAGGAGGGGGCCCGAAAGGCTAACATAAGGGCCAACATAGTCTGGAGGACGGCCGGGAGGCCGTTCAGTCCGGCGAGGCGGGTCGGGGGGACGGCCGGGAGGCCGTTCAGTCCGGCGAGGCGGGTCGGGGGGACGGCCGGGAGGCCGTTCAGCCCGGCGAGGCGGGTCCGGGGGACGGCCGGGAGGCCGTTCAGTCCGGCGAGGCGGGTCCGACCAGCAAACAGCTGGTGACTCGGGTTCACAGTCAGGAGCTGGTGGCTCGGGGGCCACGGCTGGCGGCTCGGGGTCCGCGGCAGGAGGCTCGGGCTCGGGGTCCGCGGCAGGCGGCTCGGGGTCCGCGGCAGGCGGCTCGGGCTCTGGGTCCGCGGCAGGGGGCTCGGGCCAGACGACAGGTGCTGGGGGCTCGGGCCAGACGACAGGTGCTGGGGGCTCGGGCCAGACGACTGGTGCTGGGGGCTCGGGCCAGACGACTGGTGCTGGGGGCTCGGGCCAGACGACTGGTGCTGGGGGCTCGGGCCAGACGACTGGTGCTGGGGGCTCGGGCCAGACGACTGGTGCTGGGGGCTCGGGCCAGACGACTGGTGCTGGGGGCTCGGGCCAGACGACTGGTGCTGGGGGCTCTGGCCAGGCGTCCCGTGCGGGGGGCTCGGGCCAGACGTCCGGTGCGGGGGGCTCGGGCCAGACGTCCGGCGCAGGGGGCTCGGGCCAGACGTCCGGTGCAGGGGGCTCGGGCCTGGCGTCTGGTGCAGGAAGGGGTTGAGGTGTCTCCGGTTCCCTCCGGTCTGCCATCCCCCTGTCCAGGACCCTCCTGGGAGCAGGAACAAGGGGGGTGGCGACCGGCAACCTCCTTGGAGCCGGAACGGGTCGTGGTGCGTCCGGGACCCTCCTAGGAGCCGGAACGGGAGGAGTTGCGTCCAGCAACCTCCTTGGAGCCGGAACGGGCCGAGGGGGGTCAGACTCCCTCCTGGACGCAGGACCGGTTTGGGGAGCCTCCAGGTCCACCTCCGGAACCAGGACGGGTCGTCGAGTAGGACGGCGGCGGCCCCCTCTTCCAGCCAGTCGACTCCCGTTGAAGTAGGAGGTGGGGAGCTGACCCTCCAAAGTCCACTGGGACTCGACCCCCTCCTCCTCCAGGTAAGGGTCCTCCCACAGCCACAGGTCCTGGTCCAGAGGGTCCAGGAAGGACTGATGCCGGAGAACCTCTCGCTCCAACCAGGAAACAGGGGAGGACTTAGAATGGTGGTGATGTGGTCGACCCCCTCTTACTGCCAGGCGACTCCCCTTGAAGTCCCTTTAGATCTGGGAAGAGCCAGGGGTCCACCAGAGACAGGTCCCCTCTGCTGGGTACTGGTAAGGCTGGTCCATAATGTTACGGGGGGAGAAGGGAAGTACCCAGGCGCAGAGAAGGAGGAGAGGATGCAGGACGTTGCAGGGGAACGGGGCTTTAATAATAACAAAACTACAAAAACAAAAACCACTGCATACGGCAGGCTAGAAAACTCGAAATACATTACACTCGAAACTGGGGAACAATACAATATGGACCAGCACAGGAGGAAGGGAAAGACAGGACTTAAATACATACAAGGCAACAAGACACAGGTGGAAACACTCAGGACTGATGGGGCAAGGTAAAACTCAAAACAACAAGAAAACAGGAAACACTACAAAATAAAACAGGAAGTAAACATCACAGAACAAAAAGGAAACAAACCACAAGGGCAAAGAAACAGAAACCGTAACAGAAAAAGGGCCCAAAAGAAAAATATGTCTGTCCAGTAAGTCTTCAACGTCAGTCAGTGTTCAGAGTTTTGTCAATGTACATCTACCCGGGTAGTGTGATTTTGTTTTTTTTCTTTCGTCTTATCTGCGTGAAAAGATGGTTATCCTCCTTCCAGACAACAGCGAAGCTTGAACAGACGTCACACCCTGCACGCGCGTAGGCCTGTGTCCCGCTTGTTGGTCTATGGATCCCGGTCCTGGCTCGCCATCTTTTTAACTCACTTTGGGGAAGAACAAAAAAAAAAAAACAACCGGAGATTCACTCGACAAGAAAAAAAAAATATACAGAATCAGCGATGTTTATCCACAGCACTCCCTCACAAAAGTAGGATTGAAGAAAAACACACACCAAGATATCAAAATTTAGCTGTTACTCCCAAAAAGTACGTAAAGCTCAGAGTTTACGTCCTTTTGTCCATGTTCTGACTAGCACAAGTGCATCCAACGGAAAGAGGAAAAAAAACGGCTCTGTCTCTAAACGCACGCACACTCTGCTGGCTAAAATCGGAACTGCCTTAAGCCATACAACTGTATGACTGTATAACTGAATAGAGTAAAGAAACACAATAAAATAAAAATCGGGGGATTACTTCCTTAGTGTAACTAATGGGTGTTACATTAATATTTATTAAAACTTTTTATTTTAGAACAAATTAAAACACAGTATATTAATTTAATTACGTTTGCAACAATGAAATAAAATTAATAATAAACTAACATAACCTTTTATTAATAACATACATTTTAGGGTAAGAACTTAAATAAACAAGGCTCCAATTAAGAACCTTAATGTAAAGTATATCAAATGGCGTATACTTGTGAAGCACTTTTTGTCCTCGAAGGCCTAAAGTGCTATATAGTCACATTCATCCATTCATACACACATTCACACACTGCCACTGCAGACCACTGGCACCAACCAGGAAATGATCAATAAAAACAAATAAGCAAATGTCACTTCAGCATAGGTAATTTTATTGTGTTTTACTTTTGAATTTGTACAGTGACTTTGACTGTTGTGAAAGACGCTTTTAAAAAAAAAAAACATTATTATTAAAAATAATACATGTATGCGCAACATTTGATCACAATTCTAGAAATGTTGAAAAAACACAATTTCATGATGACATTGTTTCCATTAAATCATACTTTTGTGAATAAACACAAACCATGATAATCATTTTAAAACACAGATATGAAAAATACTTTGACTTACAGCAAATACATTCAAATTTCTGCCACGGCACATGGCTCATCCTCATCTATCAAAGGAGACGTCGGCGTCTTATTCAGGCCATTGTTCAGTCCTTATTGACAGTACGGAGGAAGTGGTTTTGGGAAATGGTGGTTTTTACAGAGTAGCTGTAGATTCAACAATTCCACTTGACATGCTCAACTTTTGATGACATCTGTGAAGCTGTGGGACCTCTTGTGACACCTGCCTTGCATTGCCCAAGGCAGCCAGTTGTTACCAAGAAGAGCATTGCTATCACTATCTACAAACTGTCTATCTGTGCAGAGTTGTTGCTCGCGTGACTCATTTAATTCTAAGAAAGTGTTTTCACTGCAGTTTGCCAGGTACGTCGATTTTGACGTGCGCACCACCTCCTTTAAGCGCAAATTGGGAAAACAGTGAGAAGCAATGTGTATCCCGTTAAAAATTGTTTTAATGAGCCTGTATCCATCCGATTACATTTCAATGAGTTGCTGTGTCTGTGTGGTGTCATGGCATTTTTCAAGAGAATTTTGTTAAGGAACTACAAGGTGGCTTTTAGGATGACATCACAGCAGCGCCGGGTACGTGCCACGTAAAAAGACACAGAAAAGCATGTAAGAAATGTTTTGAGCTGTGTTAAAATAAATAAACAGGTCTCACTTCTGTTTGATGACATGGCAGTCTGTACTTTACATTTGGCCACGGCTCATCAGTTGCTACATTAGGTCAGCTAGGGTGGCCATTTTGGTTTAGTTGTTCTGCTCTAGGAACGAATTGTATCCAGTGTGAGGAATCTCAGAGCTTCCCTAATTACATGGAAGCGGTTAGTATAAGAATCGCATGATCAAAAGTTATCGCTTAGAAGCTTTTTGCAGTTTCACAAAGGTTCAAAACAAGGTCATGCAAAGTTCCTGTATAAAGGAATTATGTTTTCAGTCACCATCGGCTACTTTCCAGACACAAAGCATAACCTCTTCATTAATCAAGCACATTAGGTCAAACTTGATGTGGGGTTTAAACTGCGTTTAATAACAGTTTTAACAAGCAGTTAGAATAATAGTAAAAATACATACATTCCTTCAACAGATTTTAACATGAAGCTAAAGTGCCTTAAAAAATCCACGCATGTACATGCAAGGAACTCCACACAGAAAGGTCTGAGCTCTTCTTCAGATCTTTTTTTCTGAAGCTGCTAAATCCCTTTTAGGGTCACTGGGTTGCTGGAGCCTATATCAACTAATGTTGGGTGAAGGCGGGTATACACACAAGAGGTCTCCACTGTTAAAGCTCACATTCACAACTAGAAACAATTTAGAATCTTCAATGAATCTATGAAATGTGTTTTGGAAAGGGAAAACCCTAACATACATGAAAAGGTCCCCACCATGCAGGCAGACCCTAATTTATTTACTCTGGAGTTCAGCTGGAACAGACCTCTGTCCCATTCACTGCTAGCAGTGAGAGGTCTGTTCCAGCATGCGGCTTAATTCAGGAGCCTTTAAGCAGCAGTGAAAAGGTACTGAGGTTTTATGACACAGAGCAGTCAATGGAGATCCAGTAGACCGATAAGCACAGTTTGCATTTAATTACCAGAATAGACATTTTCACCAGCTTTAATATATCCCCGATAACTTCTACGGTAGACTATCCATCCATTTTAATCAAAAGACAAACTGTAATGGACATGTAATTAACAAAGCCCACTCTAACATTGGGAGTTGGGTCATCTAGACCCCACAAGACGCTGAACGCTGAACCTTTTATCTTCAATGATTTGTGATCTTCACTGGTGTCCATGGATTACATGAAATCCTCTTCACCTTTATCCACCTTTGTCATGGTAGGGAGAACACGTCAGTGTAAGGGTGGGCTCATAGGATAGCACAAGGGTTAGAAAAAACAACACATTTGTATATGTTTTTGACTATGATTCACCCCATGTTATTCAGTTTTCTTCATGGCATGTGTCACACACCTTCTGTTTTAATTTAGTTGCATGGTAATAAGCACTGAAACAAAGTCTATTTTGTGAGAAAAGCCAAAGGTATGGCGTTTCATGGCTAGCATTGTTTGAAGGAGCGCAAAGATAACTGAGTGAGTGTATTCAGGAACTGAGTGAGGGAACCTAACAACTGTGCAAGCACAATGCTAACCGAGTGACCCGCATTTTACAACTACAATCCTAACTGAGCACCGAGGATTGCAGCCATGCAGTTGTAAAATGCAGGGTCGCTTGGTTTGCGAGCATTGCGCTTGCGTAGCTGTAAGGTTCGCTCACTTAGTTCCTGAATACACTCACTCATTATCTTTGCGCTCCTTCAATTAATGGCAGCTATGAACCGCCATACAAAGGAGTCAATTAAATTCATGTTATTTAAGGTTCAGTAAATTTAGCATCAAAGTGATTTAAGGCTCAGATAGACAAAAACATACCCTTTAATGCGCCTTTAATAATGAATCTAATGAGTGGGAAAACTGCTTTGGATTGGATGCAGTAATTAACACATGCTTGTTTAATTTGTGATGTCCTCCACTGGGACTCTATGCTTCCTTAACAGTGTGACCATATTTCCATTTTATTTTTAGTTTTACCCACATTATTATATTCATATTTTAAAGTTAGCAAACATAAAAGACAATGAAATATTGTCAGTTATATATTTGCAGTCAAACAGTCATCTTCACTTTAAGAGTTGAACAAACTAGAGAATCTGTTTTCTAATATTCCTGACTCAAATGTGTCTGAGGTGTTGCTCTATCAAAAATGCTTTGTGTGTCAACACTAAGGTTAATGTGTTGTAATGACTGGAGGTTATTGTTGTCAGTGGATGTGGAGACTCTAAAGGATGCAGCAACAATGGTCTGATATTCAGAGAGTTCGGACATTACAGTGAGACACGGCTGTCAGTAAAAATGAACTTCTTCTTTGTGCGTGGTATGCCTTCATGTGACAGGCTTCTATTACACTCTGGAGTCACACAGAAAGCAATCATATGTGATTAATTACAGTCTGGTTCTGCTCCTACTGCCACTTCCAGCCTGGTTTTTTTTCATCCTTAGGATTTTTTGCCTCATCTTGAACACTAGCTTGTTGAGCACAAGCTTATTTCCGCTATCTGATGAAGCTTTGTGAACACTATTACCTCCCTGCAAAAAAACAGATAAGCATTGATTTTAACTTTGTGAAATCACACACAGAAAACTGTTACAAGAATCTAAATAATATCAGAAGCTTTGTTCTGATTTATTACAGAACTCAAGGATCTTCCTGTCAGTCAACACAGCTGTTGAGTAAACAATATAGCTGAAGATATCAGAATAAACCAGAGGGCCTTTTTGGCATGAACGGATAGCATAGGTTTGATACCAATTTTTGACTTCCTTTTGATCCTCTCTGCCTTCTATCAGCAGAGATGTAATGTGGATTATGTCCGGTTCTGCCTCTGAGGTTATTGATCAGTGGATGAATGTTACATTTTCTACATGTGTTTCCAAACCAGTTCCTGTCAGATTCTGCTCTCTGTAAATCAACACAGAACTAAATATTTAAAATAATCAAAATAATGTTTGTATAGATGTCCATCACTGCAGCTCCAAAACAGCAGCAGCAGACAGAATGATCAGATCAGACTAGGTGTTTCTAACACTGTTTGAAGTGTTTGTACTTCCATAAACTAATTTTGGCTTAACAAAAATGTTGGCATTTTATTATTTACATGTAGTTTGTATTGTCATTTCTCTCATGTTAAGCAGAAGGCGGTTTCTAAGTCCTGACTGTTATCCCCTTAAAAGGCGCTGCAGTGTTGCATAAACTACAGGTTTTGTTTCTTTTTTTAAACAATGTTAATTAGCTATTCAGATCACTAAGCATATTTTAATGTAAGACACTCATTCAGCGTAGCACATAAGTGGTAAATAACTCCACTTATAAAAGGAAGAAAACAGTAAAACTACATTCAGATGGGTTCAAACTGTAGCTAACAACCCCTCTAAATGTGCTTGGTGTATTTTCTTTTATCACAAAATCTACAAAGGCTTCAAACAATCCAGCCCAATTTTCAATGACACCCCCCACATCCAAGTGACATGCTAGGGCGGGGTCGGCAACCCGCGGCTCTTTACCGCTGCCCTAGTGGCTCCCTGGAGCATTTTCAAAAAATTTTGAAAATGTAAAAAGATGGGAGAGAGAAATAAATTTTTTGTTTTAATATGGTTTCTGTAGGAGGAAAAACAAGACACAAATATTCTTAACGTTTTCCAATGCTGTAAGAGCGTGTAGAATTAAAGGCACGTCACTTGAAGCTGGAAAACAGGAGCCAAGCTTCCTATAAGTTGAGCTGTCAATCAACTTGTTGTGCTGGAGGAAAGTCTGTGTCCCTGACATCGCGCGACTCTGCTAAATCTCAGAGAGGAGGAAGTAGAAAGGGAAGCTAAACACATACTCTCCCTTATGACATTACAAGTCCCATGTCTTTTTAACACGCATCACATTGAACATTGCACAGAAGTCATCAACCTCTCCCCCTCCCACACTTATGGTGCAACAAAAAGAAACGAACATAACAGGAAGAATAAACTAAGGTGGAACAACAAAACTGCCATTTGAAAAGAAACGTGGACAAACAGAAACGCTCATGCTGGGCCCTAATTAGATCAGGGGACTGTGTCCCACAATCCCCTGCTGCTAACAGACCTAAAATGCACATGACCGCCACTACAATATTGTAGCGACCTGGGGGTTAGCCCCGCCTTCAGCCCCTAAGGCTCATGGGAAGTGGGGAGCTTTGGGGTAAACCCTTGAGTGAGAGTGTTGTGAACTGAAGTGACGTCCATGCTGTTTGGGCTGTTTGTGTGTGCTGGAATAAACAGATTTGTTACTTAAAAGGACAATTTGCCTCTCATGCTATTTATTTGGTGCTGAGACTGTCCTGGGTTGTGTGGTGTGTGAGGCAGGGACAGCTCTCCAAAGAAGCCTCTGGATGAGCAGTTTGGCTGCTGCTACTTCACTTAGGTGACAGTCTGGCTAGATCATTACAATATTAAATTTCAGTATTTCTGTCAGTGGAGATTTGCGTCATAGCTTACGACACATGTTTCTACCAGCAGGGCTTTTGTTTTAACTTTTAGCGGACTGCTAAACAGGCGGCTGATGTAAATGGAACCGCCATCAGTTCCGTTCATTGCTTGATGAAATTGAAAGCGAATATTCTAAACTCCTGCTACACAACACAGTCCGATGGCTGTCCAGGGGTGACGTTTTGCGTCACTTTGTCGTCTGTTTAGAACACGTGAAAACATTCCTGAAACTTTGTTGAACTACCCGCAACTGGAAGATGCTGACTGGCTGGAAAAGCCGCACTTTTTGGTGGATGTGACTTTGACAAGCCACCTGAACGAGCTAAATGAAAGTCTGCAGGCGCCGCAAATGCTTGAAGCTGTTCTGTCATTCAAGCGCAGCTGACTGTCATGGGGCACGCATGCTCCATTTTATTGTTTTTTATTCTAATCTTCAAAATAAAAATGACATCAAAAATCGGATTTCTTTATTACATTTCTTAAATTTTATCAAAGCAATGAAACATAATTGATTGATATTGTAATGAAGTTAAACTTGCACAACAGAGCAGTCACGTGACGCGTCGTTCTCCGCAGAATGCACCGCAGGGCAAATAAACATTTATTCGTTAATGCTCATTATGTATTTGTAGCAACTTTGTCATTTTGATAGTAGGCTTATATAACTAATATAGCTACATATCGCATGTGTTGCCTTCATTATAAGGCTTAAATAGGGCATTTAATATTTTGCGGCTCCAGACATATTTGTTTTTTGTTTTGTTTTTTTGTCCAGTTTGGCTCTTTCAACATTTTGGGTTGCCGACCCCTGTGCTAGGGAAAGGGACAAACACCTCCCATTTCACTGGGTCAATTTGGTCACAGGAACGCTCCCCACGCAGGCTCCGCCTACATAGTGACGTCTCTTTGGTCACATGATAGAGTCCCACCTACCTCCTAATGTGTCTAACACCTGGATATGTTTATTTCAGACCATTCCATTGTAAATTTTGCTTTATGTTTTTGATTATTGTCTTGTTGGAAGACAAATCTCCATCCCAGTCTATGGTTTTTGCAGACTCCAATGGGTATTCTTCCAGAATGGTCTTGTATTTGGCTCCATCCATCTTCCCATCAGTTCTAACCATCCTCCCTGTCCCTGCTGAAGAAAAGCAAGCCCAAACCATGATACTGCCACCCCCTTGTTTGACAGTGGGGATGGTGTGTTGTTAAACAAGTTTGAAATCTCCAATAAATTTCGTTCCACTTCATGATTGTGTCCCACTTGCTGATTCTTCACTAATAGTTTTATATCTCTATGTTTGAAGTCTGAAATGTGGCAAAAGGTTGAAAAGTTTAAGTAGGCTGTGACAGTGTAGCACCGTCAGCTGGAGCTGCACTTGCACTCACACATGCACACACACACACGTGCGCACCGACGCGCACACGCAGACTTGCAATCACGCCATCCATTGACTTTAATTTACCTTTGATGTGATGCCGACCCTTAATCCTCACGCATACACTTACACAAAGCTCACACAGCATCATCTTTAGTTTCATTTGTTTACCCGGAATTAATGACCGACCCACCAGGTCATGTGACTCACCTGACGTTATTTGTATTTATTTTTAATGAAGATTATTGGGATTGTTTGTAAATGGCAGATTGTTTCTTTGGATGAAAATGTTTATTTCTATGTTTATTTATGTTTTGGAAGACAATGTAAAACTCTTTTGTTTGTTGGACTAATGAAGAGCAACGCCCAGAAGGAGGGGCTTATGGTTTAAAAGCGGAAATGTTACAGGAAATGTGAGGTCAGGAGTTCAAGAAGGGTGTATTATGCTGATGAGGCCTTGTGTGGAGCAGTTGATTTGCTCTGTTCTTGAAGTTAAACAAGACAACTCTCACCTTGGCTCCTCTGCCTTTATTCCCTGAGGAACCCACGACAGGGGCCACTGTGCACTGTGCATTGATGAGCATTCCAACTCATCATTTTTGCATCATCCCAACACACAAATATAATGATGACACTAAACACACATATTCGTGCCTATTGTTTGTCAATGTGTGTAATACCTGTCATGAACTGTTTATACTGTGGATATGTTGCACTTAAGCATGAACAGAGTTCCCTGTTGGGAACAATAAAGTATGATTGATTTGATATGATTGAATTAACAAAACTGTAACCACGTCTGCAATATCCTGAAAGTGGGCCTGACGGTGGTCCTAAAAAAATGATCATATTCTTCTGGACTTTTGGACTAACACCCATGTGTTAGTATTATTTACACAGCCTGGTGTTAGGAGTAAAACTCATATGAAAGTACTTCAGGTTAAGCCTTATTGCAGTTATCTGACTGTCTGTGTGTGTTTTACACTCAGCTGCTGTGACATGCTCCACCCAAGTGATAAAAGTTCATTTAAAAGCAGACCTGCATTCTCCATCCACAGCAACCATAATGAGACCCACAGAGGAGCTTCAGCATGTTTGTGCCTCAGTGACGTGCGGTCCGGTTAGTAAAAGCCCAGAGTTCACCTACATTCATACAGTATATATGATTAATGTATAAACAGGAAGAGTGTTCGATCTGTGTCTATAAAAGAAATATTCTCTGGAGGACAAATATCTTCATCTTGTGTGTATTTTATATGCTGTTACCTGCTGATGGATGAATAGTGAAATACCGAAATCACCGAGCTGCCGGAGCTTCTTAGCCTCCAGCAAGGAGTGTGCAGCGCCTCAGACTACACTGTGGAGTTCCTGACTATGGCTGCCAGCACCCGCTGGGTGGAAGAAGCCCAAGTGGACGTACTTCTTCAGGGTCTGTCCAGCATCCTCAATGATGAACTGGCAGCGAGGGAGATTAATAAAAGAACGGGCGCTGTTCACTGAAGATCAGAACAATCGTTACCGATACCTGAGATCAAAGAAATGATCAAAAACTGATGGAAATTCATGTTGGCAACACCAAATAGGTACAGCCAAGATGCAGAATAAGCGTGTTTGAAATCACCCAGGTGGACACAACGCTGCGCAGATCACCTGGTGTGTGACGTATGTTTTTGCTCCAACATCACCTGTCAATCATTATAAAAATATCACGAGAAAGAGGCGGAAGCAAGGCCCCAATCTACACGAACGCAGCTGGAAATTTAGTACTGTACTAACAGCTGCCCCGATGACCCCGGGAACTTGGAACTCCAAGTCTGCAAGAGTTGAATAACACAACTTCTAGCTCTTGCTTTGCCGTTCAGGTTTTTGCTGCTCACATACCAAATCAGGATGTAATCTCCTGGGAAAAATGATTCAAGAACTGATACCTGTTGGCTGCTCCGGGAGTCCCACAAGCTAGCAGGTTCAATAGGACGCCTTTCACCATGGGCGTACCCTTAGTTTGTGAACCTCCCCCCAAACAGACACCAAAGACCTTACAGAGAACTTCAAACAGCTGCTTTAAAGTGTGGATGCCATGCTTTGAACAACTTTGTCAAATAAAAAAGCCCTTTAAACGCTGATTCTATTGATACCAATAGTTAGCGTCGAAAAAAATCCGAAGCATATGAATAATAGACATCGTTCGAAGGAATCAGTGATTTGAATTTGCCGCTAAGAGCGCAGGCTGGAAGTGAACTCGATATGACCTGTGACGTCACGAAAGGCATTGACTTTCGTAGTTCCGCTTCGGACAGTATGTAAACAAAGCAGGTAGTCTTCGTTTCTCTCGTGTTTAAATCTGTTAATCATCAACATGCCAAGTCGTTGTGTGGCAGCTGGATGTAGCAATACATCTAGTGAAAGTGTATCTGTGTATAAATTCCCAAAACAAGAAACGCTGCTGAAACAATGGACAAAACAAGTTCAGCGAACGAGGGCGAATTGGGTGCCAACTAGGTAAGATCTTAAGCCCGAGCCCGAGTCCGAGCCCGACCGGACCCGAATTTCGGGTCCGGTCGGGCTCTAAATGACAGTCATTACGTTCGGGTCGGTTCGGGCCGGGCTTTTCTCTCGCTGACTTTTTTAATAAATATATTGTAATGTCTGCAAAGAAGCTCCTTAGGCGGCGGTTGTCAAACAGCTCTTTATTAATCCTGTCTGTCAGAACGGTTACCGCACGAACCCAAAGGCACAGCCAGCATCTTCTGACTCAGAGGGAGAACGTTCCCCTAGCGCACACACACACACACACACAGGTAGACCCCGCCCCCTCCTACCAGTCACCAGCCCACCGTTGATTGACAGACACTGTGGTCCAGCAACTGGCAGAAAGAGGGGGGCGCCGGCCACCCGCAGCTCTGCGCACGTGTCGTGAATGTAATCTTCCCCCGCAAGCCTGCATCTATTTTGTTTAGGGATCCCTGATATGGAGCAGCAGGAAGTCAAGGATAAACTTCAGACAGGGGAACTGAAAAGGCAAACGCGCACCGCCGCGGCTGCAGTATTTCCCGCGTAATGAAGCGAGTGCTCATCAAGATCTCTCTGTCACTCTCTCTGTCTGGCCTCTTATTCTGTGTTCCAGCGTTATTTCATTGATCAGATGCATTTGTCATGGAGGGAGGAACCTCTGCGCAGCGCTTCCAGCGGAACTCTATGCCACAACAGTGAGCTTATACGCGCGCGGCTGCAGCAACCACTCTCTGTTCGAAGGAAAATAACTTTCATCATCATAAAAATATATAGATTATTTTACCTTTAAGAAATCTGGCGGGTTTTTTTCTGTCAAAAATCCTATGGGTTAAATTGAAATTTCGGGTTTGCTTCGGGCTCGGTCCTGCAAATCAAGTTAATTGGTTGGGTTCGGTCCGAGTTCGGCTTTAATGCCAGCAGGCCTGTGTCGGGTCGGGCCGGATTTTTTAGGCCCGATCTTACCTCTAGTGCCAACTGCTTCGTCAACTTTATGCAGCGAACATTTTGAGGCAGACTGTTTTGAAGAAACACCACAGCTCATGAAAGATATGGGAATGCATGTCAGATATAAAAAAGTATTGAAACCGAACGCAATCCCCACCATTTTCAAGAGATCGCTAGACCTACTACTTTCTGCTATATCCTCCTCACTTTCGCAAAAGGGTTCGAATCGATATGGTTGCAAAAGTGACTCATCATCATGATAATCTCCGCAACTTTCCTCTTCATCTTTCTGTTCAGCTAGCCATGTTGTCTGCCTTTCGTTACGTCACAAACAGGGCGGCGCGAATTCGGTGGAATGCGTGAAGCCGGCGGCCGTCCTCGTTGTTTATATCGCGTTTTTCGCTATTTATTCTTTTTCGAAAAATATTAAAAACAATCGCAACATGAAATAGAGACTATTTACTATATTTTGGCTTATTAAAATAGGCCATGTCACCCACACTTTAAAGTCCCACTCCGATCATATTTTGATTTGTTGAAAAGCATTTCCAGTGGTCTTTTACTCATGATTGTGCTGTTTTTAGGATAAATTTGAAAACCTGTGTTTTCTAGGACAGTTTCTGCAGAGCAGCAGAAGTTAATCTGAAATTCCCCTTTACATTGTGCTCTGGACTGTTGGCGGGGAGTAAGCACATTTTTAAACGCTTAAAATGCAGTGTAAGAACATAACATATCTCTAAAATATTTATAAGACAGAAATATTCTTGAAAATAGTAACATGACTTATATTATTCAAAAAAGATGACAATATAGAATAGCACAAGAGGGAAAAAAACTACTCCTAAAGATTTACACGTTTTTTGAAGAATATTGTTGAAGCATTTTTTTCAGTAAGAAAAGTTTAGGCTTTTTATTTCTAAATATGAAATTTAGCCTCTGATAAAAACATTTATAAAAAAAAATAGGATATTACAATCTTTGTGGTAAACTCTATGAAAAACAAAAATGATGTTTATATAATAAAGTTGAAAATCCACTAACCTGAGTGGATGACAAATTGTGGACTTTTTCAAGAATTTATAAGTAAATTCATAGGACCGATGACAGCACTTTTCAGGTTGCTTCTGGCAGAAAGTAAAACTGGTGTTTAAGTCAGCTTTAAATTTAGATAATGTTTTCCATGATCTAAATTAGCCATTAGTGTATTAGTTTAAATAAGATCTCTTTGACCTTGTTTGTTAGCAAGAATTTTGTGGTAAAACCAAATGTTTTTCTATTCAATGTTGGATTTGAAATTAACCTAATAAAAAGTAGCAGATGGAATAGAAATAAGATCCTGGAACAAAGCTCCAGGTCCTGCGCAAAGACAAAACAGAAACTACCTAGAGGAGATTGTGACACATCAGCAGGGATTGCTGAAAACCCCTGAATGACACCCAAGGCCCCGACGGTGTAGCACAGCCCCTCACAACCCTAACCTAAGATTGCTGGTGCAACCAAAATTGTGAGCAACATTGGAGCTATCCAGCTGTACAATTTAGATCCATATTTAGGCTCAGACGAGTAAATATAAACGTACATTAATCTATTTATGTGCAAATTGCTGCATCAGGAAGCTTGTGGCAGTAGTTTGTAAGTAACAACTGAAAGGTTTTTTAAAGGGACTTCTTTTTCACCTGCTCCTGATTCTTTATTCGATTTGAATAAATAAATACTCAGAAAGAAAATTTTAATTTTCTTAATATATGTCCTCCATCAGAAAAAGGCATCAAGATCATGTTAAATCACCAAACACAAATTTCTTATTTTTCTTTCATTTCTTTTCTTTCACAGGTCCCAAGCTGCTAAATTGAGTAGTTTATGATTTTAAGCTTAACAACATTCACGCTACATCTGCTAAACGGACAAATGTTACATCCAAGAGTGTAATTCTGACACTAATTTTGGCTGATGGTATTTGTCCATCGATACAGTGACGTGGGTTAAGAGCCAGGGATAAAGCAGACAGGAAGCCAAATACAATTTTCTTTAAGTCATTAAGCATAATTTCCAGATTGTCCCACCGTTTCTCTGTGCTGTCCCTGAAAACTGTTGCTTTTCTGGCCAGTTGGTCGTTCAATCAGCAGATCCAGATGTCTGCAGAAGAAACAACTTGTTCCACTAAAACAGATGCTGTTCAGCTGTTAAGCAGACAGAAATATCACAAAGCAGATTACCCACAGAAGAAGTTAGAGTAAGGACTAAGTTGTCATTTTGATTGTTTTTTAGATAAAATACCTGCATGTAAAATACAATGCACTTTAGTGAATAATTGGTATTTTAAAAAAATCTATTTGAGAAAAATCTATTTGCAGCATCATGAATCAGGAACTGTTACATCCCACCCAGGGGCACAACTACCTAATTTCATAGGGGTATGCGGCCACGTAAAAAAGCCCCCCCCCCAGACACACACAGACATAAATGCACATAATGAAAAGTCTCATCCACCCTTCCTAAAGCTATTTAAACACTCACACAATATTTTTATTGTTTAAATGTATACATCTCATTACTTCTTATCTGATTATAGATATGAACCAGCAGAACATTTTTGTGAGCCATTTTCAACCGTGTATTACCTCAATGATTCCCCAAGTTTGTGTGGTGAAGGCCATTCAGAAGGATCTTCTGAGTAATGCCTTGCCCCAGCCCTCTCCTCTGTTCTTCTTCCTCATCATCATCAGCTGATCATCTCTCTTTCTCTCTATCATCATCATCATCTGAACCTCTCCTCATTCTTCTCTGTTGGGACTGACTTATCATGTATGTCTGCACTTGTTTTCCTAAACAGGTGGTCAGCAGAAGCTTAAACTAGAATTAGCATCTAGGTTTTTGGGACTTTAATAGTTGAATTATCTCTACTTTAAGTCATCTCTGCTCTCTTTGGCCGCATTTACACTGCAGGTCTTGATGCCCAAATCCGATTTTTTGACTATATTTTTTTGACGACCTGCTTACATCATCTTTTAAAAGTGACCCGTATCCGATTTTTGCATTTACACTATACAATGCTGAAACTATCAAACGTAGACGTTCTGAGGACCACGTAGCAGCATTTCCGCCTTCCGCAGACCTGTCACCTGAGCACTGACCGCACGGATTTAAAAAATTCTGAGCGAGCAGGCCCTTATTAATAATCATAACAGTAATAAAAGCAGGGGGGCGACAGTGACTCAGGTGGTTGAGCGGATCGTCCAATGATCGAAGGGCCGGCGGTTCGATTCCCGCTCCCACCAGCCAAATGTCGTTGTGTCCTTGAGCAAGACACTTCACCCTCCTTGCTTCCAGCGTGGCCTCCACTGGTGTGTGAATGTGCATGGATGATCCCGGTGCTGGTCAGAGGGGCCATAGGCCGGAATGGCAGCCACGCCTCTGTCAGTCTGCCCCAGGGCAGCTGTGGCTACATCAATAGCTTACCATCACCAAGTATGAATGAGGAGTGAATGAATAATGGATACAATGTAAGCGCTTTAAGCGTCTGGAAAAGCGCAGAAAAATCCAATTCATTATTATTAATTAGAAGACGCGTGTTGGTCCAAACGGCAAATGGTTAGCATGGCGAAACCATCCCCTTTTTTTTTTTTTTTGTGTGTGACTGCGGTTGTCATGAAGGCAACGCAGCGAGGGAAGGAGGCGTGGCCTTGGGCGTCCTGGATGAGGCAGGAGAGGGGATGCGGGGGAGAGGAAGAAGGAGGGCTTATGTGCTCTCTCTGAGTTTGAATGAGGAAGTGTTTGCAGACTAACAGGTTGATCTAAGCAAAGAAATAAACGGCTTCTAGCCTGTTCCAGAGCAACGGTGTCCCGCTTGATAAGTCACCGTTTGCGTCCTGACCGGGACCAGACCGGAAATGTCTGACTACGGTGTGAAGCCTGAGGCTGAAAGGTACGCTGATGGGCTCCAGCTGTCCTCCAACAGCAAAATCAGCGCACAAAAGCACCTTAATAAGTCATGTGATCTCAGTTGGCGGTGTCCTGAGTTGACGTCACTGACGTACGACCCGCATTTACTGGGGAATATCCGATTTGTCTGCTTACATGGCACACGCAAATGCACATATCCGATTCGTATCTGATTTATTTCCACATATGAATGAGGCCTGTATCTGATCTGAGAAAATCGGAATCCATGCGTTTTTTTCCTGCTGACACGTTCACCGGTCATATCCGATCTGTGCCACATGAGAGGAAAAAATCGTTTTCTGTATTGAGGCCCAGCTTGGTTTTTCTGTTGCCTTTCCACTGTCATCAGATGATCACACAATTCAAATAAAAACATAAGCGCGCGTCTCCGCGAGAGCGTGCTCCAGCACGTTCGATTCCGCTCTCTGTAAAAGGCCCGAGTGAGGGAGAAGCGGCTGCGGCGGGGGCACCCAATCAGTTAGGATGTGCTTCTCTTACTGATCATATCATGTAATATATGTGCACAAACAGCTGTGAAATAAAATAATACAGACTGTAAATAATTTTCACAACTTTGGCCGGTGCCCCTTTGCGATGCATATGCTGCATACCCACTTTTTAACCCCCTGGTCCAGGGGTCGGCAACCTTTTTTACTCAAAGAGCCATTTGGGACCGCCCCTAATGAAAAGAAAGCACTCGGAGCCACAACCCGTTTTGACATCATTATATACATTATGCATGTATGTCATGGGTGCTCATTACATCGATCGCGATCGACCGGTCGATCTTCAAGGACATGAGTGTAGATCGCGGGCCAGAAAAGATTTTTTTTTTTAAAAAGTACTTCTTAAAAATCCACCAGCCAATCAAAATCCTCACTGAGAAATACGGGACTTGATTGACATGTAGATTGGCCAATCGGACATCCTGTGAAACATGCATCACTGCAAATGCACATTGTGTTTTTTTAAAGGATGATACCGCGGCCGCGTGTGGGAGGAGTTTTCAGCTGAAGTTATGGTCTGATCGCTGCATGGAGCGATGTGTTTGTCAATGCATGGTAGACACTGAGAATGTGGAGAGATCAGGTTTATTATTTTGAAGAGTTCTACTTGGTAATCATGTTTCCATGTTTGAGTTCATAAAATCATCCCAGAAAGTCTCTGCTTCAACTCCCGTAGGGAAAGCTGCGTCTAAATCTGACGCCCGTGTTTCCATCCTTCTGACGGAGTTTGAAGCCAACGCCCCTCCTCCGCCTCTCTACCTGTTTTTCCTCTCTACCTGTTCACCTGTTCACATCCTCTGCAGCTGAGAGTTGCCCCGCGCTCCTCAGTGTGTCCTACACAGAGAGCGCAAAATACGGTCATCATAGGTTGACACGATAGTCGGGGCGCTCCAGCGAAGCACAAGGATGGAAGAGCCGGACGCAGGTTATAGCGGGGATAGAGCGGGTTAAGCAAATGAATGGAAGAAGGCGGCCCGCTGAAGAAATATTCAATACTGTACTCATTTATGGGGGGGCGCTGTGGAGCGTTGAACATGTGAGACGCGTTCGCTGCAGCTCCTCAAGAATGTGACTTTATTCATATGTTACACCTTTTTTTTTAATCATTTGCACGGCGTCATAATTTAAAGGTGACTTCTGAAGCCAAGTCTCGTTTTTTCTGCTCCGAAAATCCGGCTGAATCATGGCATCTAAAGGGAAATCCGAGACGGGGAAATCAGGCCGCAACAAACCTCCAGCCTCACCTGAGCTGCCCACCGACCCCGCCTCGGATGCTAGCGATTGTATGCTAGCACGCATGGAGGTAATGATGGAAAATATGCGGGCGGGAATAGTCAAAGAGTTTGAGCAGATTGTATCTGGTGCAGTTAAAAAAGAAATTATAGCTGCCTTGGGACCGTTGGAAGCCAAAATCACGGCGCAAAACGAGACTATTAAGAGCTTTGAGCAAACTGCTAATGACCACGACAGCCAGCTAACTAGCCTACAGGCTACAGTAGCATCGCTAACTGACAGAGTCGGCAGTCTGTCACAGAAATGCGAAGATTTGGAAGGACGCTCCAGGCGGAATAATATACGGGTGGTCGGCATGCCTGAAGGATCTGAAGGTTCACGTGCTACTGACTTTGTCGCCACACTGCTTCAAGATTTGCTGAGTTTGGACAGTAAACCAGTTCTGGATTTGGCTCATCGCACTCTCGGCGCCAGACCCCGGGATGGAGATCCTCCGCGCCCATTCATCGCACGAGTCAACCTTTTTCAGCAACGCAACGAAATCCTGCGAAAGGCCGGGACATCTGCCCCTCTCCTTTACCAAGGAAAAAGGGTGATGATTTTCCCGGATTTCACGGCCACGGTGTCTAAGAAGAGGGCAGCGTTTGCTAAAGTGAAGAAGGAGCTGCGCTCGTGTCCAGGTGTAAAGTTTGGACTTTTCTATCCTGCTGTGCTGCGCATCACTCTCTCCAGTGGACAACATCACAGATTTGAGGACCCAGTGCTTGCCATGGAATTTGTGGAGAAACATCTGAAAAAAGTGGTGGCTCCAGACTCGGTTTGATTCTCATTTCACTACGAGACTTCAAAGTTATTTTGATTACAGATATGTAATTCTGTTTGCCTAAACGCTTACGGTGTTTGTTGGTACCCTTGTTTGCAGCAAAAGAAGATGGTTTCAATACATAACTTTGGTAAAAATAAATAAATAAAAAATATAATATATATGTATATAGAAAATAAATAAATAATAATAATGATAATAATAATAATGATTGACATGAATGCATGTCATAGTATTTTTTTTTTTTTTTACTTTTTATTTCACTAATACAAATTTGTTTTTTACCACCTTTTCCCTTATTGTTTTTATTTTTGAAGATTATATTTAACAGTTAGTTTTTGTTACGCTAGAGCTTACTTTTTTATATATAACTATGCTTACATAAGAAATATGGGGGGGTGATAAAGGAAAAGGTTATTGCTGATGAGTGAATGATCCTTTGCACTAGTTAAGTGCTGACTTTTTTGTATATTCTGTAGATATAAAAAAGGTGTGTTTTTATTCTTCAATAGTCACATTCCAAGTGGAGGGTTTGGTTTTAACACCTCTACTACAGTCTAGTTTAGAAGTTGGAATATGTGGGGAGGGGGTGGGGGGGTTCTCGCGCATTCCGTTTGGGGGGATGCTTCAGCGACTTTTTGGGGGTTTTGTCTTTTACTAGCAGGTTTCATTTTGGGGTTTTTTTTGTTTGTTTTTTTTCTTTTTCACTTCATGGCTGTATTTTCACTTCTCTCCGACTGCACCCCTCTTTCTATCTTTCTCTTTACTTTTTTACAAGATGTCCAGACATGTTTGCCTTGCCAACCCTGGGTGTTAAACTAAATTGTCTATTGCTATGCTGTCAACAATAGGAAAGGACCTCCGGTTCATCAGCTTTAATTGCAAAAGGCTTAATAATCCTGTGAAGCGCAGTAAAGTACTTCATCATCTACAACAACTGGGGTCTCAAGTTGCATTTCTACAAGAGACCCATCTAAGGACCCTTGATCATTTGAAGCTGAAAAAAAGCTGGGTGGGCCAAGTCTACCACTCATCCTTTTCGGGTAAAGCAAGAGGAACCGCCATTCTTGTACACAAATCTGTTCCCTTTGTCTCTGAACAGGTCATCTCAGATACAAATGGCAGGTATATCATTGTCACTGGTATACTCCATGGTTTAAAAGTTACACTGGTGAATGTTTACGCACCCAACAGCGACAACGATGGATTTTTTAAACGTTTATTTCTATTTTGCCAGATCTATCTTCCTACCATCTAATTCTAGGGGGTGACCTCAACTGCTGGCTTGATCCTGAGTTAGATTGATCCTCTGCAAAACCAGCTGCACTTTCACGGTCTGCCAAAACAATTACAGCTTTCATGCAGGAATTTGCGGCTACTGATTGCTGGCGTTTTTTTAATCCTTCCAAACGTGAGTATTCCTTTTTTTCGCCAGTGCATCGTACGTATACCCGTATTGATTTATTTTTAGTTGACAATAGATTGCTTCCGTCAATATCTAGGTGTTGGTATGATGCTATGGTTTTGTCTGACCATGCCCCCCTTTTAATGGACATAAAATTTAGCACCCTAAATTCAGAACGTCCACCATGGCGGCTTAATGTTCGTCTATTGGCCAATGAAAATTTTGTTAGTTTTGTCTCTGGGCAAATTGACTTCTTTTTAAGTACCAACCAAACTCCGGGGGTCTCTGCCTCTCTCCTCTGGGAATCCCTCAAGGCTTTTATTAGAGGGGAGATAGTCTCTTATATTCACTATGAGCAAAAATTGAGGCGAGACAAAATGAATAACTTGAGACAGCAAATATTACAGCTGGATGCTATGTATGCAGTCTCGCGTTCTCCAAATACTTATAAAGATCGTCTCTCTCTTCAAGCTGAATTTGACACCCTTATGACATATCGTACTACTGAGCTAATGCTTCAGTCCAGTACCCAATTTTTTGAACATGGAGATAAAGCAAGCAAACTTTTGGCACACCAAATTAGACAGGTCTCAGCCTCGCGGCAAATTTCTAAAATTAAGACCCCTTGGGGTGTTACTACAGAGCCCTCTCAGATTAACCAAACTTTTAAAGAATTTTATGAAACATTATACACGTCTGAAGCTACACCAACAGATGGGGACGTTGACTTTTTTTTTTCAACATTGAAAATGACTACCTTCGATCAGGAAGATGCCAATACTTTGGGCAGGACCATTTCATTGTCAGAAATTAGTACTGCAATTCTGTCTCTCCAAGCAGGTAAATGTCCAGGCCCCGATGGCTATCCTTCAGAGTTTTATAAGAAGTTCATACATAAGTTAGCTCCGTTGTTATTAGACATGTATAATGAGGCATACTCTGAGGGGATGCTACCTCAGACACTTAACCAAGCCATTATTTCTCTGATTTTGAAGAAGGAAAAAGACCCCCTCTCTTGCTCCTCCTACCGACCCATAAGCCTGCTAAATGTGGACTTCAAAATCTTATCAAAAATTCTTTCCATCCGACTGGAAACAATCTTACCTAAAATCATCAACCCTGATCAGACTGGGCTTATCCGCAATAGACATTCTTTCTCCAACTTGAGGAGACTCTTTAATATAACATATAATACCTCAAACAGCAATACACAGGAAGCCATAATATCGTTAGACGCTGAAAAGGCTTTTGATAGAGTAGAGTGGGCTTATCTATTTCATACAGTTAGGAGATTTGGTTTGGGAGATAACTTCTTATGCTGGATCAAACTTTTATATGCTAATCCATTGGCTGCTGTTAGAACCAATAGCACTCAGTCCACTTACTTTTCACTTCACCGTTCAACCAGACAGGGCTGCCCTCTAAGTCCACTTTTGTTTGCTCTAGCGATAGAACCCTTGGCGATTGCTATTCGCAATAACTTGAACATTAGAGGAGTGCATCGATATGGGGTGGAGGCAAAGGTGTCATTGTATGCAGATGACCTACTTCTTTATGTCTCTGACATCAACTGGTCAATACCTGTGATATTGAGTGTGCTATCTAATTTTAGGAAGCTATCAGGATATAAACTGAATTTGAGCAAAAGTGAAATTTTCCCCCTGAATTTGCGTATTAATGCATCTTCCCTGCAAAATATCCCTTTTAAAGTGGCAAATGATAGCTTTTTACATCTTGGAGTTCAAGTGACAAAAAAACCACAAGACTTATTTAGAGCAAACTTTATCCCTCTTTTGTCAAAAACGAAAGAAGATTTTGAACGCTGGTCTTTGCTTAAGTTGTCTTTAGTAGCACGCATCAATTGTGTCAAGATGAACATATTGCCTCGCTTTCTGTATTTGTTTTAGTTCTTACCTATTTTTCTGACTAGCTCCTTTTTCTCCCAGGTTGATTCTCTTGTGTCTGAATTTCTTTGGGATAAAAAGAATTCACGACTGTCAAAGCACTATTTACAGAGGCCCAAAGTGCTTGGAGGAATGGCCCTGCCTAATTTTAGGTATTACTATTGGGCATCCAACATAAGAATTTTTAAATATTGGTTACAATCCAGAGCTTCTCCCACTTTAGACTGGTTAACCATGGAGTTGAACTCGGTAAAGCCAGTGTCTCTCAATGCGCTGTTATATTCTCCTATACATTTCCCAGTAAGAGAATACACTAAGAATTATATAGTTAAAACATCTCTTAAGATTCTGACTCAATTTAAGCGTTTTTTTTGGTTTACAAATCTACTCGCATAATGCCCCTTTAGCAGCTAATCCTTTCTTTACGCCATCTTTTGTTGACAACGTCTTCTTAAAATGGGCCGATCTTGGTTTACGGACCTTTAAAGATCTGTTCATCGACGATGTTTTTGCCTCTTTCCAACAATTATCAGAAAGATTCTCCCTCCCAAAGCAACATTTTTTCAGATATTTACAAGCCCGCAGTTTTATTAATAGTACTTTTCCTTCATTTCCTAATTTATCTGAAACCTCGACTATAGATTCTTTGCTTTTGCCTTCTTCTTCTTTGAAAGGGTCCATTTCTCTTATTTACAATCAGATATCAGCTATCCGGTCGAAAACTCTAGACACCATAAAAGCTCTTTGGGAAGATGATTTAGGAGAAACTTTCTCTGACAGCGTATGGTCTCAGATTCTGATGAGAGTACACAAATCTTCAATATGCGCGAGACACGGTCTTATGCAGTGCAAACTGGTCCATCGCGTTTATTTTACAAAATTCCGTTTATCTAAAATATTCCCTAATGTTTCTCCAGCATGCGATAGATGCCACCAATGTCCAGGAAACCTTATTCATACGTTCTGGCTTTGCCCCAAGCTCCTGGGGTATTGGACTGAAGTTTTTTCAGTGATATCACGCGTTATTCACAGGAACGTGAGCCCAAACCCACTGAGTGCCTTATTTGGAATTTTTACAGGGCCACCTTCCCTATCAAAATCTCAAAAGGACTCCCTCGCCTTTATGACTCTTCTTGCAAGGAGAGTAATTCTGTTAAAGTGGAAATCACCACACTCCCCATCATCTTCGCAGTGGCTCAAGGATGTTCTGTACTTCATCAAGTTGGAAAAGATAAGAATGACATTGAATGGGTTCTCTGATAAATTTGAACAAAGGTGGCGTCCATTATTCCAAACGGCACAGCAAATACAATTCTATTCTCTTCCAGACTAAGTCACTTCTTCTGGGGGCTCCCTTTTGTCTGATTCTATCTCATGGTTTGGTTTACTTCTTGCTTATATTAATCTACTCTTCTGAGAAATCTGGGCATGTGTTAACTTACACTTGTTGGAATTATTATATTTTCTAAAGCTTTAATGGAGGGGGTTGGTGCAGTTTTGTGTTTCTCCTTTTTATTTTTCTCTTGATTTTTGTTGTTTGTGTTCTGTTTTCAGTTTTTTATTTTATTTAACTTATAAAAAAAAAGAAGATTGTGCAAAAGTACTTTTATTTCGACTGGTGTCTGCTATTTGATGGACATTTTGTACAATTTCTGCATAAAACAAATAAAGTTTGGAAAAAAAAATACTGTACTCATTTATTATTAGTCTAAACTATTTGTAGCGAATAGTTATTTATTTAGAAAAATCTTTTATTTTGCTAAATTAGTCCAGTACGAAAAAAAGCATCAACAAAAGCTGTGTTGGGCGGTTTTTGGCTGGGTCTGGCGGTTTTCAGATGACTTTTGGGCTGGAAAACTGTGACTCTATCTGGCAACACTGGCGCAAATTCATTGAAGCCGCCCCGCGCGTCCTCCTGCTATCAGCTCTGCAGTTCTCGCCCGATAAATACGAGCTCATGAAGGAAGCTGTTTTTTACGTGGCACGCGCTTCGTACGGAGCCAGCAGCGCCTTTGAAATGCCATGAAAAATGAACAAACTAAAATAAAATTTAGTTATTATAAAATACTCATTATTTTCCAAAGCCACAGGGAGCCACAACAGAAGGATGAAAGAGCCACATGTGGCTCCGGAGCCATGGGTTGCCGACCCCTGCCCTGGCCCCACCCCAAGGGAGGGAGAAAAAACAGAACAAAAAGACAGCTGAAGAAGTGAAAAGAAGGTACCAAACTGAAATGCTCAGGCACTATTGCAATGGAATAACAAAACCAAAGTGAAACTTAAACTAGAGGGACATCACCAAGACACCGGCGTGTACTTATATAGCGCTTTTCTACCTACAAGTCCCAACAGTCACACACCCATTCACTGGTGGCGGCTCTGCTATTGAACACTGGCGCCAACCCACCACCAGAGGCACGGTGGGGTTCAGTGTCTTGCCCAGGGACACTTCGACTCATGGGCGTGCAAGGTGGGAATCGAACCTGCAATGTGACAATCATAGGTCAACCGCCCTACCCTAACCCTAACCCTACTGCACCATGGCCGACACAAAACATAACAAAGATCACACGCAGAAGGAAAACCAGGCCGTTTCCACAGGCTTCTAATTTCAAGTCAGAAAGCAGGGGCCAGCTAATAAAATAGATTCCTCCCAGGAATTCAGCTGCCACTGGAACAGGGGTTGCTTGAGTCTTCTATGCGTCCCGCCCAGCCTGGTGATTGGAGGAGGGAGGGAGGCCGCAATCATCTCCCACAGGAGGTGAAGTCAGATGGTGTTGTGGAGGCTTCTGCAAATGACACACACACACACACATACACACCAAAAGGCCTGGGGGGTATTCCAGAAAGCAGGTTATGCTAGTTACCACACTAAGTTTGAGGTTAAAGAAGCGGATAACTTCAGCTTTCGGTTCCAAAAACTGAGGTATGTTTCAGGGTATGTCAAGTTGCCATAGCAACTCATGCTCTGAACATAACCTGGTCGGAGCAGGTTTAGTTGAGGGTTAGTTTGTTTTCAGAGAGGTGAAGCAGCATGGCGTGTCCATGGTCAGCAGAAGATAATTTAGTGGATGAAGAAGCTCAGATAATATTTTTCCACCGTGAGAGGGTGATAAGACCACATATGGATGTTGGAAAGGTAAACTTTTTTACATTGATTTAACTTAATTACTTGCTTCAGTTAAGATAAATAATTTTTTTGAGTTCAGTCAGCTTAAAAATAACACTTAGTTGTCAGACAGTTATTTTACTTTCATTCAAATTAATTCAATGAAATAGGTGTAACTTTGGTGCTGCTGTTAGATCGGCACCGCAAGGAATTGTTGGATACCATTCCCTTTGCCTGTCTGGACAGATTTGGGTTTAAGTGTGGGTTTTTGACCAAATGTGTTTAGTTGTTTAGCTGTTTTACTGCGTTTTGCTGAGTTATTTTGTCCTACTATGTTTAATTCTTTCTGCATGAGTGAGAGGGTGGGAGAAGATGATGAGTTTATTTTGTAGCCCTACTGTAGTAAGTCAAAGAAATGGTAAAGAATTTCGTGCTGCAAATCTATATTGTTCCTTTCATTTTATTGTTATAAAAATCATTATATCTGCAGCTTCAAACTTAGACATCTGAGAGTTCAAGAAGTACAATAAATTAGGATTGAAAAACATTTAATATAATTGGAGTAATATGACATTTAGTTACATAAATATGTGAATTTGAGTTGTAAAAATAATTATTGAATTACTGTAGATAGATGTAAGAAATAAGGTTGAAAAAATTTAACTCAATTACTTGTTACTAATAGAAGTAATTCATTTAAGTTGGCAAAGTTGGATAAGTTATATATATATGCATCACAATGAAAATGGAAATGAGACAGAAACTCGTTTGCCTGCGTTTACTCAGTCCGTTATTTTTCTCCAAGCAGAAACTCTCTCTGAAATTCTTTTCTTTCTTTCAGAAATTCTTTTGCTGATGCAGCCATATTACCTTTTTCATGGTCTTATAATCTTCATACGATGTCATTAAAATCTCTGACTCCGTCTCACTTAAGTATAGTGCTCTCCCTTTTTCTCCACGCATTTCCATGGTGACTTCGGTAATCGACGATCCATTGAGAATGTCTTTATGTACTTGCCATGCACGCGCATTAACCCAGGGTTACCAAGTCGAGCGTAATTACGCCAACTCATATCCGGTCTTTTGGAACCAACATACCCAGAGTAAGCAAGTTCAGCCTTTATTTTGTCTGGACACGATTGGAAACACAAATTCATATGATTGTTTGTGCGGTTTCTCAGAACTGCTTCAAAAGCAGCCTAAAAGCTGCTCCACTGCTCAGAGACACGGTTCCCCCTGGAGACACGGTTCTCCTGAGTCCGGCAGCTTACTCATGCAGAGTAGCCGTACGGACTGTGGTCCAAAGCCTCCTCTGGAGTGCACATCCTAACAAAGCACCCTGTCCTGCCCACAAACACAAAGCTATGAGTCCAGCGAAACTGATGAGAGACATGCTGACTCGCGCAGAGCATCTAGCCCAGGGGTTCTCAAAGTGCGGCCCAGGAGCCAATGGCGGCCCACGGAAAGATTTTTTGTAGCCCTCAATAAAAGAGAGCCAGAGCAGGTTCCTTTGAGGAAAAACGTGTTGGCGAGGAGAATAAGCGCTTTCAAGCTAAGGGAACGAATGCTTCCTTTGCTGTACCTCATGGGCTGGATAAAGTCATGTGCCTTATTTGCAAGCAGGTGAAAGCAATGCTCAAAGAATTAATAAATCGTCACTATGTTACAAATCATAAAAACTATGACAAATTTACAGGCAGCGAGAGCAACAATAAGCTCCAACAACTACAATGAGGCTATGCTGCACAGCAGATGTTTACAAAAATGGCTAAATCCAGTGAAGCTGTGACAGAAACTAGCAAAGGTGTGGCTTTGGAAATGACCCGGCGTAGCAAGTGACAGGGAGTTTGTAAAAAAAATTTATGCTGAAAGTAGCTGACATTATTTGTCCAGAGTAAAAGAAAGTCTGTCAAATGATAAAATTACTAGACGCGTAGAAGATCTGGACAGAAACATCCGACCGCAACTGGGAAAACATCTGGAGAGCGTGGTTAGCTGTACAAATGACACTTGGTCATTTAAGTGATTAAAAACCACTTTTTCTGTTTATCCATTTTTTTCACCAAACTTGGCCCCCACTCTAATGTCGAGTCCCTAATTTGGCCCTCTGCTACAAAACCTTTGAGAACCCCTGATCTAGCCACACCGAGTGAGCAGTGACTGGAATTGAATTATCCAAAAACGTTTTGCACGGTGGATGTAAAAACTAAAATTCAATCCCTTTTTTGCATTATCGCTTTATTTATGTCAAAGAATAAGCGCTGTTGAAGTAGAAATTGAAAAAGCATTTTGAAGAATTGATTTTTAATTTTATTTTTGAGTCATTTGATGCACTGACATTGTGAAAATGAAAATGCATTTCTGTTTCCATTTTAATTGTCAAATTAGATATTTCTAATTGAATTTTGCTACAAAATTATGAGAGAACCTTTTGAAAAGGAAATGTCAAATACTGTTTCCTTATTTTAATTATTTAACATAATGAGAAGTGTTGAAGAAGAAAAAGACTATGTTTTCCAAAAAGACGGTTTGGCGGATTCATTTTTTATATTAATTTTGAGTCAACTAATGCAGCTTTATTTTCCATCCATCCATCCATCTTTCTCCGCTTATCTGGAACCGGGTCGAGGAGGCAGCAGACTGAGCAGAGATGCCCAGACTTCCCTCGCCCCAGCCACTACCTCCAGCTCCTCTGGGGGGACCCCAAGGCGTTCCCAGGCCAGGCGAGAGATGTAGTCTCTCCAGCGTGTCCTGGGTCTTCCCCGGGGCCTCCGCCCAGTGGGACATGTCCAGAACACCTCTCCAGGGAGGCGCCCAGGAGGCATCCGGACAAGATGCCCGAGCCACCTCAACTGGCTCCTTTCAATGTGGAGGAGAAGCGGTTCTACTCCGAGCTCTCCACGGGTGGCCGAGCTTCTCACCCTATCTCTAAGGGAGTGCCCCGCCACCCTGCGGAGGAAGCTCATTTGAGCCGCTTGTATTCGGGACCTTGTTCTTTCGGTCATGACCCATAGCTCATGACCATAGGTGAGTATTGGAACGAAAATCGACCGGTGGGGGGAGTCTCCTTACCCCAGGTGGAGGAGTTTAAATATCTGGGGGTCTTGTTCAAGAGTGAGGAAAGACCGGAGCGTGAGATCGACAGGCGGATCAGAGTGGCGTCCGTAGTTATGCGGTCGCTGTATCGGTCCGTTGTGGTGAAGAGAGAGCTGAGCCGAAAAGCAAAGCTATCAATTTACCGGTCGATCTTCATTCCAATACTCACCTATGGTCATGGCAGCTTCATTTTAAAAAATTAAAAAGCATTTTTGACTTTTATTTTTAATTATGCAACAGAAACACTTCCATACATTCAGTCTCTGGCAACATCTTTCAAACAATTGTGTGCTCAAAAGTGCTGGTGCATGTTGGTGATGTGGATAAAGGTTTTGTTTTGGGTAACCCGGCTGTAGCCACTCCGAAACATTTCTCATTGTCAATTATGGAGAAAAATAGGAAAAACTGAAATCACCCAGAAATCAACAGGGACAAACAGAAATCTCGGTACAACAGAAAATGAATATTTTAAAATGTTCACTCTGAAACATGAAAAGATGTGCAGAAGAGGTAAAAGTCATTATTTTCTGTCTCCTACTTTCCTTGTTCTTCCAAAGTGAGATGCTAGATACAAAGATCCAGACAGATCGTCTCAAATTGATTAATATAAGACTTTCCTCCGATTTTATCTAGCCAGGCTCTTCAGAGAGTCCTGCTGGGTTTTTGTCTAATTGTGAGCCTCCTCTCTCCTGCCTGCAGATCTCCTGCTGTAGTCTTCCTCCAAATTTCATCAATCCAGTCGTCCCGCTGCCTTTTTACGTTCAGCTCATACAATAGCATTACTTTATGTGCGTTGGTGCTGCTCAGTCTGAGTGAGAAAGCCTTAAAAGTATCCTGCAGCCTGCACTCTTGTCGCGGGATGAATTTTTTGGATTTCAAAGAAAAGGCAGACCAATGGGAGAATAAGTAAATTGTAAAGTAAAAGGTTGCTGGAATATAAACAGTTCAAATAACTTTAGGTGGTCTAGGGTTATGTCCACAGACAGAAATCCATGTGAAAACGTCAAGAGCAACCTTCTAAAAACATTTTGGATTATTTTAATCTCAAAATAACAGAAGAAACAGCTTTTATATCAAGATCCCAACCAGGTCATATTTATGGCTACTATTTAGGGATTTAAAGATTAGAAAGACTATGTCACCTAAGATTTAGTTTGTGAAACTCTGTCGTTCCTGCACAGAAATGAGCTGAGACCAATCATTTGTGCCCATGGACTCTCATGAAATCTCCTTTTCTTCACAGTTCAGTGTCTTACCCAAGGACACTTCGACTCATGGGCATGCAAGGCGGGAGTCGAACATGCAATCATACGATCATGGGTCAGCCGCCCTACCACTGCACCATGGCCGCCATAATCACCATGTAAGTGTAAAAAAGGATAAATACATATTATAATCATGTAGGTTAATAAAGTAAGAAAAAAAATCAATGTCTGCAATGTTGCACAGACACTGGGGTGCAGTGTGTCAGTAGGCTCTCAAAAGATGAGTGGTAGAAGGTCAGCAGTAGGTTGGTGTTGAGGTTGTTTTTCCTGAGGACCCATAGGAAGTGTATTCGCTGATGAGCTTTTTTGGTGATTGCTTTGATGTTAGATGTCCAATAAATCTCAGCAGAGATGAGGTCAATGGGACGGGGCTGGGTAGGTGCAATACTTCCTCAAGTCAATGATAATCTCCCTGGTCTTCTTGAAATTAAGAGTGATCTTGTTCTCTGCTGACCAAGTAGCCATGGCTGCAGCATCAGGACCTCCACCCTGTCGGCAGACTCATCACTGCCTCCGGTTCCGGGTTAACGAACTGACACGTTCTGGCTGCAGGCTGCTCTTACAACGATCTTCAAGCAACTTAAAAGTTGTTTCAACGATCGACAAGTGACTTATAGCTGATTATCTCCAAGAAAGACCATGACCATAAAAAAAAAACAAGCGTCAAGTGACAGTCATTACATTAATGCTGCAGAAGGACGGCTGTTATGGAGCTAGTAGAAGAGTTCCAAAGACTAAGCTCAAAACGAGCAACGAGATAATTTGATATTTTGTGTGACGTTCTGGAGAAAAAAGTGGATGACAAGGAACAACAAGCAAGGATGAATAATGTTATTCTCACTGGAGTACAGATCAAACCTTGGGCAAAGCTAACTGCAGCTGGAGCCAGCATTGCTAATGCTAATAGCGCTAACATTGCTAGCAGTTCCTATTTTACATGATTATAAAGTAATTCATCATTGTCATGTGATTTATTGATACTTAAGCATTCCTAATGATCTAAAACTGTGTTGGTAAGGCATTGATAACTGATAAAAAGTTATGAACCGGATAATGATAAATCATGTAATAAAACTGGTTACAGTACAGTAGAACAGGGGTGAGAGTATAAGTACAGGTTTGCGTCCTTCCACTGCCTTTCAAGCAATCTTTGATTTAATGTCTAATCATCCTAAGTTTGATAAGTCTTTGTATGAATATATGACTTGCTGATTGTATTGTTTTTGTGCATTTTTCTTGCCTTGATAATAAGTCAAAGTCTTGCTTAAAATAAACCATTTCAAATCAAATCAAAATCACCTCTGTGGAGGAGTCCAACCTTCGTGGGATCATCTTCTAACTTGATGATGTGGCTGTCATTGTGGCCTGGACTGCAGTCATGGGTATAGAGCAGGGGTGTCCAATTCCAGGCCTCAAGGGCCGGTGTCCTCTATGTTTTCCAATCAACCTGCTGTTGAAGCTCCTTATTGGCTAAACACACCTGATCCAGGTAATCAACAGCAGATGAGGCAGGGTTTCTGGAAAACCAGCAGGTTGCCGGCCCTTGAGGCCTGGATTTGCACACCCCTGGTGTAGAGGCTGTACAGGAGGGGGCTAAGCACACAGCCCTGTGAAGAGCCAATGCTTAGTTTGCGGGTGGAGGAGACTCCATACATTTTCAGCAAAGATTCAGCCTTAAGGATGTAAAGTGAAAGTACCGGGTATGAAAACGTTTATTAGGAGAGTTCCAAAAATCAAAAAGTCGAATTGTAGAATGCCAGATGTCCTGCTGAGCTTATGGTGGGATATATAGTGTCCCAGGTGGATGTTTTTTTTTCTTTTTTGCTCTGATATATTTGCACTGGCAATAACAGTTTTGTTTACTTTTGAGATATACCTGACAATGCACTTTCCTTTTTGTCTGTGATACACGGTTCAGCTGTCTTAATTTCTGGCAACTCTGAATGTTCTGAATACAGAATAGTTTTGTGATTCCATCTCATTGTGTGATTGCAAGTCATTTGAAATGTCATATCAAGTACACTTTAACACGTAACCATTTGTTTAAAAAAACTATTTTGATGGGGAGTTTTAATAAAATGCTTTAAAGTATAGGAAATAATAAAACACTGCAGTTTTGTGCTAGCTTTAAATAAGAAACATAACTATTTTTAACATCTCAAGTTTAAGTTATTGTTAAGAATTAAGTTTCCTGCACATGGTAAAATTATTCTAACATCACACAATAAACTAGGTTTACATTTTCAATATTTAACACATTGAATTAACTTGATTCTTTCAAACTATCTAACACAATTCTTTTAAACAATTTAACATGATTCCTTTAAAATATCTAACATGATTACAATGAGTTGGTTTTACAAAAAAATACTAATTGAAAGAAAGAAGAAAATTGTGTTGGTTCTACACATACCAATTGTGTTGGACCGATGTACACATTAAAATCATGTAAATTCAAAAATGTTTTTTTCAGTGCAAAGAAAACAAAAAGTATTTGATTTATTTCTTATTATTAATATTTTCAGGCTGTTTTTTGTTTGTTCTGCAGCATGTTTGTATTAGTATAATTTTCACAGAATGTATTTTTATGGAGAGCAAAATATAATATGTTTTTTAAGGTTTAACTGGAATTATTCTGGATTAATAATCCTTTCTCTTTATTTATATTTATAAAAGGTTTAAAGGTTTAGCTGTGTTGTGTTCAGTAAATGTTTATCTTGTGCATGCTTTGGATTTAGGCTCCCTGTGCAGCTGAGTTTGACACCCCTGTAAAGCGAGTTTATAAACTTCATGCGTGTTTTGTCTAAAATGGCCAAATTTGTGTGTGTGTGGGGGGGGGGGGGGGCTACTCACACAGGGAGTTAGTTAGTGTAGAACTGCCACTGCTTTAAGTGTACTTCGGCATGAAAAAATAGAGGTGTGGTGTGAGAGATTAGAGATCAATCAAACGCGTGAGTCTCACGGCTGACGCGTAAGAGTTGATTACAGGTCTTTTTCACACTTTCAGCCACTAGAAAGGGGCCGACATGCTCTCTCCCCATGATTTCGGCCCAAAAGCTCTGGTCCTCTATGCTCTTTTGTCAATTTTGTTTTTTTGAGCTGGACTCCTTGCAAATTCTTGTTATTGTTTATATCATTTTTAGGTCTTATAAAACATTAAAAACGAAATCATATCATCAGTGGGATTACTCCAAAAATATTTGGCATTTTCCTAATTTTGTGCAACACCAACAGTAAAAATCCTCCAAAAACCTAAATCCATTCATAAAAAATTATGTATTGTTTATTTATGATCTCAAAAAGGGCAGCACCTTCTCAAGGACATGAGCGCATGCAGTTCCGGGAGCACCAATTCACAGGTTTCAGGCTGATACTAAGAAAGCAATAGTGTTGCAGATTTCTTTTTTTTTTTTACGAGCAGTGAGCGACCACCCTACCCTACCTGCTACTGTTTAGGGCGAGAAAAAACCTCTGGAGGATGACATTTTTTTTTGTTCCTCACTTGCAGGAAGAAAAGTCTAAATGTCAAGATCAAAGTCGAAACAGTGAGATTAAGCTGAAATGGCTAAAATAAAGATTCGAGAAACAAGTCAAAATATCGAGATTAATGTTTAAATAGCGAGAATAAAGTCAAAATAAGGTTTCGAGAAAAAAGTGAAAATGTCGAGATCGAAGTTGAAATGTCGAGATTAAAGTCTAAATAGATTTGACCCGCTACAGCATAACAGCTCTACGTTAATGTGAAAGTGAGTCTATGAAGCTTTGTAATTGTAATTGTATTGTTTAATATTTATGTAGAGATATGATGTCATTAATTACATTACGTCGACAAACTATTGTCAGTTTGATTATTGTAAATTACCTCTACTTTTGATAGGATTATAATCCGCAAGAACCTATTTATCAGGACCTGGCTAAAATGTGACTATCTGTGACAGACGTTCTGCCAGGTCGAGGAGAACCAGAAGAGGCTCTGGTACTGATGGAGGATCAAAAGGTGTGCTGGAACGGCTTTGCATTTGCCTTGTATACTGGCTAACCAGGCCTGGTAATTTATCTGCCTTTCAGAAAAGTGTATCTGTCTGATATGTGGGAAGAATGGATGATGCTTGGTGTTAGTCAAACTCGTCGTAGTTTATTTTGCAGCAAACATCATCGTGGCAATAGAACCCGCCAAAAGATCAGAACCAGTTCTACTCTATTCCTGATATGGAGGCATTTGTTATCTCATACTGCCATCTAGTGGCACTTTAACAAACATGTTTTGATTTACAACATCAATGTGATTAATTCATATTTAAATTGTCTTATCAATACTGTGACAGAATCCAGAATCATCCAAATATTATATTTATTTATGATGCGTTTGTCCTCAAATTAAAAATCCACATATTTTGAGCATCTCAAGATTATTTAAATTTTTTGTTAGCCACCTCTCTTGATTTGAAAACTACTGATGTAAGACTTTATTTTATGAAAACCTAGTGTTGCAATGCCAGTGATGTTCTCCACATGGGGTTAAGATGAGAGTTTAATAGGATAATTGTAATTTTGTTGAGTTCTGTCTTCTATGGGGTTGTATGCTGGGGTGGCAGTATGACCACAAGGGATTGCAATCAGTTGGACAAACTGATAAGGAGGTGTGCATCTGTGATTGGGAGGAGGGTGGACTCTGTTAGATCTGTGCTGCAGAAGAGGATGAGGGCCTTAATTCAAAGCATCCTGGACAATCCCAGACATCCCTTGCACAACACCATGTCTGGACAGAGGAGCACACAGAGTAATAGGCTCCTTTCACTGCGCTGCAGGACAGAGCACTTTAGAAACTCATTTGTCCCTTCAGCTATCAGGCTGCTTAATGAACCTGCCTGATATGAACTGACATTTCTATTTTGTGAACTGTCATTTTACTGTTGTTTATTGTTTGTGGTTATGTGTTTTTACGATACCGGACACCTGAATTTCTCCTTTGGGAGATTAATAAAGTATCTATCTATCTATCTATCTATCTATCTATCTATCTATCTATCTATCTATCTATCTATCTATCTATCTATCTATCTATCTATCTATCTATCTATCTATCTATCTATCTATCTATCTATCTATCTATCTATCTATCTATCTATCTATCTATCTATCTATCTATCTATCTATCTATCTATCTATCTATCTATCTATCTATCTATCTATCTATCTATCTATCTATCTATCTATCTATCTATCTATCTATCTATAACCAACTCCTTGCATCTTTTATTTTGGGAGAGGTGTGTCCCTCCTGGGTTACCTTCGAGAGCAGGGGGCGTGGCAAGTTCAGCTAGTATTGTGGATTTTTGAGTTGAAGAAGAATAAAGGAGTGGTGAGCAGAGTCACTACATGGTGGACTTGTTGTCCCGTGTCATTTGTGACTACAGAGTGACTGATTATTGAACCGTCCCCATCGCTCGGCTGGCTGGCAGATCCTCGCGACTTCATCCAGTTCATCCTTTAACAAACAAAACAAAGAGCATTGTATATAACTACTGTAACTACTAACATATACAAGATTTCTTGATATTATGCCACAGCATAAAGATATTAGTTAAAAATGAACGATGACAGTTTGTGAGTTTACCTATCAGTGCTGACCCATGTATAGGTATGGGGGAGATATATGCTCAAAATCCTTTTTTTTTTTTTTTAACAAATTAGTCATAGCATATATTGCTAAATTATATTCTTTACTTGCTCAGTAAGATTGTTTGCTCCTCTCCTTAATATATTTAATCGATAGCATACATGTTTATATTTAGTTTTTAACTCTGTTTCAAATAAAAATAAAAACATTTGCCAACAATTTTTTTAGCCTATGCTATAAGGGACATAGTGCTTACCTGAACAGGATTTAGGAAGCAGAACTGGATAAGGCTTTTGTCTAAGAAGTCGCTGGGGAAATGCCCATTGCCTTGGAAAGTTTGGAAAAGGTTGATCAAAATTGTGCAGTCAAGATTCTCCACCAATCCGCTGGTTTGCAGTACTGTGCCCACAGAGGAAACTTTGGTCTCTTACAAAACTACCGATGTGATGCCGGCGCAGAAACAACATCATGTTTTCAATGTGTCCATTCTCAGTGCCTCTGTCAGCGCATAGTCTCTTGGGGCATCGCCTCAATTGCTCAATGAAATAGTCCGCAATTACTTTGGGTTCATTGTTTGTTCTGTAGGCTTCCATCCATAAAACATAACGACTGAAGCCGTCAATGCAAGCATTAATGCCAATGCCATAGGGCAGGGGTGTCAAACTCATTTTCACCAAGGGCCACATCAGCATAGTGGTTGTCCTCAAAGGGCCATATAACTTATACATGTAACTAAGTGTAATGAAAAATAAATGTAACTACTCCTTGATATTAAATAACTCATTTATTTACTCTAACTTTTTACAGTGGCAATTACATAAATAAAATAATAAAAAATAACATAAAACTGAGCTAGAAAGAACATGGATTACACGTGTAACATTTTACAAAGAAAAAGGCTGCACACAGTTTGATGACAACAATTTCTCGTCATACACATATAAGACCTGCAAACATTGAATAATTACAACTGCAGCTACACATAAATAATATGTAATCAACAAAAAAAAAGAATTTTTTTAAGAAATTACAAACTTTTATGCTCTTGCGGGCCACATAAAAGGACATGGCGGGCCACATTTGGCCCCCAGGCCTTGAGTTTGACACATGTGCCATATGGCTTCAGTTTGTCGTGAGAATCCACATATCCACTATGACAAAGGTGGATAAAGGTGGAAAGATTTCAAGTTATCCATGGATTTTGGTTCTGCTCTACTCAAATGTAAACTGGGCCTAAACAAAACCAAGTTCAGGAACACTTTGGCCTTGGATGGAACTTTATCATCAATAATGACAATGAAGAAAGCAGGCCTTGAGCCATGGTTCAAGTGGGAGCCATCCACTCAAATTCTCAAACTGTCAAAAAAAGACCACAAGCCATTTCTATAAGCGACAGTTTTAAAAATATTTTCCAAATACCTTGTGTCTTGTCTTAGTGTGTAGTTTAGTTTGTTTTTCAAGTTAAGGTGAGTAATTTATTTGTGTTGCTCTTAGAAGTCTTTTTTTTTTACCTGAGGGTGCTTTAATTCACCATCACATCACTAAACTTGCTGTGCTTTACGACTTACTGCCGTTCAGACTGACCTCACTTGTCTGAGTCTCACTCCAAGCTTTTACGAAAATTTGGCAGCCCTGTTTAACAGTTTTTAATTGCTAAAACTTTGTTTTTTTTAACTTTATGAACCAAACTGCAATAACCCTTGCGCTATCCTATGGGGTCAAGATGACCATTTATGTGTTATTCCTAACATGACAAAGGTGGATAAAGGTGGAGAGGATTTCATGTAATCCATGGACACCAGTGAAGATCACAAATCATTGAAGAAAAAAGGTTCAGATCACTGTCTCGTGGGATCTAGATGACCTCACTCCCAATGTTAAAATGCCTAGGATAGCACAAGGGATAAATGTATATTTCTATTGAACCTTATGAAAACAAAAGTGATATTTTTGCCTTCAAAACCACAATGATGGGATGAACTCAAAACCACAACATTAACCAGTGATGTGAAAAAAGTTTGAATTTATCTTCATTGAAAGAAAGGCCTCCACACTGTAGTACTGGTGTTCCCTGCATTTATTTCTTTTTCTTACCTGTCTGTCCTCTGTGTGAGGTGCATAAATATGGTACAGAACAACATTTGTTATTTACACGGTAAAATTAGTGACGTACATCTCACATTGTCTGCTTGTGTTCGAAGCTCAGCAGGAGAAAGAGGAGGAGAAAATGCCAAACTGTTTTAACAACACTCAAACCTACAAATAGAAAGCTAAAAGGCTTTTGTTCTGTGATAGGAAAGCAAAGAGAAACAGCCAATGATCGTTCTTTAAGAAGTGGAAACAGAAATGAAGTCAGAAAGAACACACTTCTAGTCTGGACTTCAGTATCAAGTTGAAATACATTTGCCTTTTAAAGGATGAAAACGGTGTCAGGAGATAAATGTTCAGATGCGAGACTCGTGATCCTCAGTCTTAACTTCTAATCAAATCTTAAGTCGAGATCAGCTATAAAAATCCAGGTTTGTGCAGGAAAAGCACTTAAAGAGGATTCAGTTTGCCACAAAGCTGCTCAGTTTCTTCTCAATAAGCTTAAATTTTCATCTAATAAAACTAAAGAAAAAAATTTTTTTGTTTTCTTGTGTTCAGTTAAAATAAGTAAAATCAGGAGGATAACACAGAACCTTCATATTGCTGTGGTAAATATGACTTTTCTCCAGACCTTTCAGTCAGATTGATAAATCTGCTGTTTGCTGAGAAACATAAAGGATGACTCACAGCTGAACCATGAGAACAGGCTGCAGCATTTTCATCTTCATCGCCTTGCTGATACACATTTATTGTTTTTAACCATTCGGGGCTCAAGAACCACACTTAGGAGACGACTGCTGTGTTGTTCTTTATTAGAGCTTTGAGAATGTTTTGTTTTTTAACCAAATAGGTGCAGAAGTAAACAGACTGATCACGAGTCCTGCTCTCAGGATGAAGAGGAGGTGAAATGTTTGTGCGTATCGGCTCAAGTGCAACACAGCCTGTGGGAGCGTCAGGTAGAAGGAGATGAGGGGTTGAAACAAATCTATGAACATAAATAAAGAAAGAAAGGTCTTTGTTTGAGTTTAAGATGTTGAAAATCCTTAACAGATGATGAAAAGGAAGGTCAGTTTGTCTTCTTCCGAGTTCAGTCCTGCTGCTAGTGAGCAGAGAAGAGCGATCTGGGGAACGGTGTTTAGAAGAGAGGTGGTCAGGTTCTTAGATGGGGAGCTGGAAGGTGATGTCCACTTGAGCTTCTTTAGCCAAAGAGACGATTTCTGAAAGTTTTACAACCTGGAAAGAACATAGGAGGAAGAGGGCACCTTCATTAAAGAATATCAAAGGCAACAACAGATATTAGACTAAACAAGAAGAAACCACATAAAGATGTTTTTTTGTTGCAGCTGAAACATGTCAGCTTCAATCCTCTTTTGATCTATTGTAAAAGTGCTCCCAGTGGTCATTTAATTATAATGATGCCAATTTTAGCTAAAATGAAAAAAACCCCTGTGTTGTTTTCTAGAACATAGTTTCTGCAGAGCAGCAGGAGTTCAGTAGAAATTCACCTCTGAGTTGTGGGCAGAACTGTTGGTGTGGAGCAAGCTCCCCGCCACTTCCCATCATCCATCTGTTTGCACTCTCTCCCACTAGCTTACAGCCCCCAACAACCCCCAAGCTCAGACAAGGAAAAGTAAGACGTTCATGGATCTATCTGTAAGTGGATAATCAGAATGGAGTGGAACAGGGAGCTTGCGGCCCGTCAAAACTACAAACTCTTTCTAACCAAATTTTTAAAGTCTGCTACTGATTCACAACAATTTGAATACATACTCAAGAAACAAATTTTCTTCAAATATTTCCTCCATCATGAGAAAAATGCCAGAAGAACAAGTTATAGACAACATTTTCAGTGGAGTGGGTCTTTGAGATTATAAATACTCATGCTGTGCTATGTCAGTGTAAGTGCACACATGCCGTGGTGCTTAAGTGCTTTTTAAAAAGGAAAAGATGTCTATGTTCTTGTTTTAGTACCATTTTGGCAGCTTCATCTAGGTCATCACAGGCCAAGATCTTTAAAGGACTGGCAGCGATCAGAGCTTTGGCATCATCCACTCTTGTGCCTGAAGACAAAAGAACCTTTATTATCAGCAGCTTGAAGAGAAGGATGAGAACTTTTTTTATTTCACAACCAAAAAAGGGAGTGAGAACATTCCTCAGCTCCCGTCTCCAACATCTCCATGATCAGGAGCACAAAGCCCGTCACTTTCTTTGTTCAGGTGTGCCGTACCTTGTAACCGTACAACTATGGGGATCTTGAGGTCCAGGTCTCTCACGGCCATGATGATACCCTGGGCAATGACGTCACACCTCATGATGCCTCCAAAAATGTTGACCAGGATGGCCTGAACCTGAAGGGCAAACCCAAAACAAACATTTTTACAAATCTGTTTTAGAGATTTCTAGATGTTAGGTCAAACTGATGTTTCAAGTGATTTTATTTAAAAAGCCAATAAAATTAGAAAAAGGAGAAAAAAACTCAAAGTAAATAAAAAATTAAGAGAGGGAAAAAGGGAAGTGCAAGACAGTAGTGGGTGCGATGTCAATCAAAGTCCCAGCTGTGCGCACCGGAGCTGTTTTTGGATGAGGTGCATGCGCAGCACCAGATTAGACAGAGCTCGAGAGAGATCGGACAACTTCAGATCCATCTCAACAATCTCAAAGCATCAAAACCATGGAGGCAGCCGGTAAGATTCGATCATTGATAGTGCAGGGCAAAATTATGGTGATCCGCTGTGTGCTCAAGCTCCGGCTGTGCGCTTCCACGTTAGCTTCCGCGTCAGCGCAAATGTTTGTTTAGTCTTTCATTGAATGTCATTTACAAGAGCACTGCTATTTATGAAACATATTTATTTATTGCTGTATTTTCAATAAATTCTCGTAATTATGAAGTTAACTTTTAATAAATTAATTGTGAAAGTTGAGTTAATTACGGAGCCATGAATTTAATTGGTGATTAATGTTATATATTTATTGTGGTATAGTGATAAAATATTGTGTCTTGTATAGGTTTTTCCCCATACGTAACCAGCACCTCGCCATTACAGTTTAAACCTCTTAAGAAATTGAAAAAAAAAAAACAGAACAAAATGAAAAAGTGTGTCTGGATGGTGTGTAAATTCCTGCTTGGAAAACTCCGTGGATGTTTCACCCTTTCAAGTGGGGCATAATAACTTGTCACTAGATGTACTAACATTTGTAAAATATGATGAAGAGAAACTAAAAAACTGGAATTTCTAAAAAGAGTCCCTTTGACGGAGAAGCAGAAAGAAGACTCACAGACAAAGACAGCACTTCTTACCTTCTTGTCAGAGGTGATGAGTTTGAAAGCCTCGGTCACCTGATGTGCTGTGGCTCCGCCCCCGACGTCTAAGAAGTTAGCTGGAGTGCCACCGTGTAGCTTGATGATGTCCATAGTGGCCATGGCCAGACCTGCCCCGTTTACTAAAGAGAACAAATCCCACAAACGAGATTATTCATCTTTTCCTCCTAGCTGGTCAAGACCAGTCTCAGGTTTCTTGATCATGGAACTGACCCAGACAGCCGATGGTTCCATCCAATCCAATGTAGTTAAGGTCGGCTGTGGCAGCCTGCTGGTCTCGGGGGTCCTCCTGAGACCAGTCCCTCAACTCAAAGACCTTTTTCTGTCGATATGCTGCGTTGGAGTCAAAGTTGATCTTTGCATCCATGCACATGACTGTTAGAAAAAAATATGATGTTTGATCAGACAGACTGAGCTCTTAACACGATAAGCAGACAAAAATGGAGAGCAGAAATAAACTCCACAGTCTGTCTGTGGATGTGGGCGGTTTCAGACCAAAAAGTCACAGCATTGGTTTCTGTTGCTTAACAAATGAAGACTAGAACACTCAGTATGTTTTAACGTCACACGTCCTCTTTTAGATTGAAAAATATACATGCCTCTACAGCCGTGGTCTCTTCTAAAAAATACTTTAACCTGGAGTGAGAAGGGAAAACAATTCCATTTCTTTCGGTTGCTGCTGCAGTTTGGCAACAACAAAACCAGATCAGCTTGCTTAAACCTGATGTGAACTTGAGCATGTCTGCACTCAATCAGTAGCTGCGGTTACATGTGCAAAATATCTTTGATCGGATCAAAGATCGGATAAGAATTAAACTGTGTATATGGTCCCAGTCAAACTTTTTTTGATTATATAAAACATTTACAAATGTCCACTTTCGATCGCAATGAAATTTTGACATGTGCAGAACTAAAATACAGGAAACAACCGTAGAAAAGGAAATAGCAAGTTCCGTTGTAAACAAACAAAGCTGCAGGATAGAGCGAGATGATCTTCTAAACATGCTTTAAATATTGTTATGATTATTATTAGGTGCTTGTTCGCTCATAATTTTCTAAAATGTGCGGCCAGTGGTTTTTTCTTGGCCACACGGACCCGGAGGAAGGGTAAGGATTCGGCTAATACGTGCCACGTAGCCAGCAGCCAGACGGACTGCGGTCCGAAGCCTCCTCCGGAGTGTACACTGTAATAAAACACCCTTCCCCTGCTCGCAAACACAAACCTACGAGTCCGGCTGCTCTGCTCAGAGACATGGTTCACCCGCGCGGAGCAGCCGGCCGGTCATGTTTATGCTCCAAAGCCTCTGGAGCGCCACACCGTCTACACATGACATAAAAGTCAGACCAGTAGTGACCCACAATCAAAGTTAATTGTTTATATGTACCACGATCGAATCAACTATCAGCATAACCCACCTATCTCAAAATGAGTCTGATCGTGTCATAGTATTCCAAACGTGGTGTTTACATGACGCATTTTTATTCTGATCAGGTGTTTCTTCTGATTAATTTTGTCCATGTAATCGAGGCTACTGATAACTGAGGTCAGGAAAGAAAAGACGATGCTGTCATCAGATCAACCTCATATGAAGCGTTATCACAAACCTAAAAGAAACAGATGATAATGATGAATGATTATTCCAACTTATACAGCAAATGCAGAGGGATGAGAAGCATGGTAAAGATTTATGGGTGCATTAATCTCCTCTGGATCTGGGATTCTGCAGTTTGATGGAAAAAAGAACCTTTCAGCCTCACAGAAAGATTTTCTATGTTAGTTCATACCTGCACAAAAGTGCATTATGCAGAACAACATTGTTTTGGGAACCTAGAAAATACCACCTACAAAGAGACACGCTTATGAAGCACAGTTTAAACTGCAAGCTAACCGCTACGTGGAGCAACATGGGACTGAAGCAGCTGCGAGAGAATTCAAGATTAATGAATCCATGGCTCGCAAGTGGAGAAAGATGGAAAACGGACTCCGACAAGTCAGGAAGACTTGTCTGAGTTTCCGTGGAAACAAGTCCAGGTAGCCTGAGTTGGATGACCGACTCGAGCGATGGATTAATGATCAGAGAACAGAGAACAGTCAGGCCAGCTGGAAGAAGCCTCTCTACAGTCACCATACGACTGAAGGCAGTAACGCTTGCAGAGGAAATGAAAATTGAAGATTTTCAAGGAGGTCCATATTGGTGCTTTCGTTTTATAAAACGGTGCCATCTTTCCATCCGGGCAAGGACTACTTCCCCTCCTTTTACTAAGTCTTTGTCTTTCACAAAGACTGGGATGCAGCGCCGGGCGAGTTACGCCACAGCTCACTCGAGCACAGGTGTTAGCTCACCTTTGCACAAATAGTTTGGGTACCTGAATAAAATGTCTCACACGTGTTAGTCTGAATTAGAGGTAAGATCTTAAGCCCGAGTCCGAGCCGGCGATTTTTTTCTGCCAAAAATCCTATGGGTTAAATTGAAATTTCGGGTTTGCTTCGGGCTCGGTCCTGCAAATCAAGTTAATTGGTTGGGTTCGGTCCGAGTTCGGCTTTAATGCCCGCGGGCCTGTGTCGGGTCAGGACGGATTTTTCAGGCCTGATCTTACCTCTAGTCTGAATGCACAAGTATGCGTGTGTGAACATTAGTTGTGTTGTGTACATGTTGACATGTGGACATTTTTGGAGCCAACAGGTATGTTAATATTTGAGTGTATGTGTAGATAGGCCCCGCCCCTCTTAGATTTGTATTACATCTGAACCTGACCGTAGTGATTATAAACATCTATGCTTTATGCTGCTTCATGGCTTTATCCTGGTTTTATCAAGGATTCAAGGTTTTATTGCCGTTTGCACATGCAGTACATCGGAATTTTCCTTTGGCATCTCTCACATGTCAGGGTAGATTAAGAATTAGAAAAATAAATAGAATAAATCATAAATCATAAATCACCCCCCCCCTCTCTCTAACATCCCTCTTTCTTCTTCCCTCCTTTCCTTTTCTGTCCGGTCCAACACAAAAATGTTACAAATATGATTACAATGAATAAAGTTTGGCCTCAATTCCAAAAGGGGTTTATTCAGACATACCTCTGGTTTGTCTGAAGACTAATAACCCCTGTTGTTAAAGTAAAATATGTCCAAGACAAGAGGCCTTCAGCTCTTATCTGATTGCTCAGCTGTTGCACAGGCAAGTTTAAAAAAAAAAAGAAATTAAGAAAAAGAAAAAATTTACAATTAAAACTTCATGACAAAAATCTTTACATTTTTACTGAAACTATGCAAAAACTCAATTTTTTTAATTTATTGCACTGATAAAAGCTAAACATTGTCAGAATTAGTAGAGCTCTTAAGAGCATCAGAATTCGAACTGACACCAGCACTTTTCAACATTTGATCACAGACTAAAGTTTTTTTCAGCTTCAGCAAGTAAAACAGTGAAAATGTGAACATTAGATTTATTTATGGTAACCTTATGCTGTTCAGGTCTGCATGTCTGATTGGTCAGAGTGAGTGTGTGTGAGATCTTTGTGTACCAATGCCGGAGGAGTCCTCCACCATGGGGTTGATCTCCACCATGGAGGCATCGTACTTGATGAACAGATTGTAGAGTTTGATCATGTTCTCTGCTGCCTCGTTGACCAGCGCAGGAGGGAAGCCCATCTTCTGAGCCACCTGCATCAGCAAAACACCAGAACAGCGGATGAGCTGAAGCTTTGAGCTGCAGAAATTGACTTTACTTCTGTACGACTTTAACCATCTGGCTCAAAAGAAGAACCCTGTTAGATTGGGTGAATGCGGATGAAAACCTAACTGTGCCGCTGTTAAGGTCTACAACCAGAGCACATCAAGGCTCTGTGCAGTTGGAAAACTTTTAAGAAAGAATGCTGCTGACAGCAATATAAATTGAAGTTAGTAAATAATTAAGACCAACAGGAGCTATTACAGCTTATGCTTTGCAAAAATAATAAAATAACTCAATGTCTCAGACATGTCTGCAGCATGAATTCATTTAGTTAAGTGTGGTTGAAATTCTCTAATTATGTTCATTAGAATTGTTTACTTCTAATTCATTGTCACTTCCTCTATCTGCACATTTTGTATTTTTTTTTTTTTTTACTCATCTCAAATTCAACTAAAAGGAACCACAGATTTTTAGCCTACACAGCAGCTTCTATTCATTTTTCATTGTTAAAATTTTAATTTAAGACAATCTCTCGAGATCAAACTTTTATTGTTAGAAAATATCTAAGTCTCATTTGTTTTGTTCCTTGTAGTCACCACAGTGAAACATGAGCACTAAGAAGCCACGCCCCCTCTGCCTTCCTGTTCCTCCTCTTCAGCATATCCTGCAGCTCACTGCTCACACCTGGAACTTCTCCAGCCAGTGTTGGCCTTTGTTTGATGGTACCTTAACAGCCTGCTCCATCTTTATGCCCTCCACAATGTCAACAGGCTCTTTGACGATGGCGTCTGGATTTTCTGCAGCAACGTCTTCAATGTTGACCCCCCCCTGCGAGCTGCCAATCAGCACAGGACCCTGTGGAAGAGAAATGAGGGCTAATAAGAGAACTCAAATACAAATCTGATCTTGATACCAGAGATTTGGGGGTTTTAAAAACTGAAACCTGAACTACTTTTTCATTTTAGAAATAATTTCTTGAACTTTTTAGATATTTCCAAAAATGCATCCTAAAAATATTGTTTTACTGCAAGTAGCATTTTTCCTTACAATAAACTTTGTAAAACAGTTTTTAGGACAAGTTGAACAACTTTAAGTGTTACACATTCATTTAGTAAACAGAAATGACAACAGTAAACGAATGTTTTTACCAAAGAATGAATCCAATCAGTATTTGATTCCATTATTTGTAAGGTATTTGAATTTGACAAATTCTGCTTCAAATTGTTTTAATTGAAAATAAAGAGGTAAAACAATCAATGAAAAGCATTTAATCGTTTTGGTGCAGATTTTTTCTTTAAACTCTTAAAAGCTCACCACTAAAAATGTGTCTTTACAAGATTTAACAGGCAGTAAAGCCGGCTCTCCCTTTGTCTTTAGTCTGGACTGTGGAACTGCGTTTGGGTCATCACTGTTAAAAACATAGTTGTGTGTCATCAGCAGAAAAAGGAAACCTGGTATTTCAACTTTAACTAAGTGATAAAATACGAGTAGAAAATGAAGAACTCAAACTCGTCTCATCTTCCATGTACATCTGGAGGGTTTCTTCTTTTTGTCACATAAATGGGGGGGGGGGGGGGGGGGGGTAAAAATGTGCACTTTTTAAACTGGATGTGCTGTTCTTAACTGGTTTTTAAAAGCTGCAGTATGATCTCCTCACCTGAAAGGATCTCTCCATGGTGATGGCGAAGTAGTACTCTCTGCGTGGATACCTGCGCTCGCACACAAACACCTGGTTGCAGATTCGGCCTGCCTCTCCAGTCTGCTTGGTGAACAGCTTTCGCCCGATCATCTGGGATGAAATATCTCGGACCTCCTCCGGCCTGGAGATGAGGGATTAAAGTGTCTTTAAAAGCTCAAATTCATTTTGTTCTCTAATTATTTTACAGTAATAGGACTCAACTCTCTGTCTGATCTGTCCTGATCTCTATTTTCAGTTATTTGGAAGAAAACAGTCTACAGATGGTGTGTGATAAACCTGCATCTGCACTCTAACCACAGCAGAAATCCAGGGGGTCCAAACTTTAAGTAAAACCACACAAACATTTCTAGCCCCTAAAAGTTTTTTTTTTAAACATTTTTGTCTTTTGAGAAAAGTGACTTACGAGTAGACGATCCTGACTCCGCCCTTCAGCCCACCCTCAAATGTCCCCTTCCCTCTGCCTCCAGCCAGCACCTGAGCTTTCACCACCAAATCCTTCGTACCTAAAACCAAAACAGACACAAAACTCAGAAAGGACCCTCCCATCCATTATATAGCCTGAGATTCTTTGGATTTAATGCTTTCAAACCATATTTCTTTGAATGATGAGATCTGCAAAAGTTAAAGGCAAATGACTCAATTTATTGTTGAACTATTCCACCATCTTTTGGGACATTACTTAAGTGATTGGTGAGAAACAGCTGAGATTCTGCTTCTCTAAGGCATCCATTTAAATGGTAAATGGCGTATACTTATATAGTATAGTATATATAGTATAGTATAGCGCTTTCTACCTTCTTACGAAGGCCCAAGGCGCTTCACAGTCACAGTCCCATTCACCCATGCACACACACATTCACACACTGATGGCGGCTCCGCTGCCGAACACTGGCACCAACCTCCCACCAGAGGCAAGGTGGGGTTTTTAGTGTCTTGCCCAAGGATACTTCGACACATGGGCGTGCAAGGCAGGAATCGAACCTGAAATCTTATGATTATGGGTCGACTGCCCTACCGCTGCACCACACTAACCGTGCTACAGACCTGATATCAATCAGCTATAGTCACATATTTGTCTGGCTGATAATTTATCCAATGTCTTGTTTCAAGTCTTTTAGCTTCCATTCTGCACTGAACATCTCCAGGATTTAGGCTGATTATCTCAGTTTCTTACTATCAAATAAATCCTTTGGCTAAAAACAGCAAACATTGTTATGGAAATAAACTCACACCTTCACATCACCTTTTGTATTTGAATCAATTGTGTATTTTTCCAAAACGTTCCTTTCTGAGCAAAAGCTACATTTTTTAATCTAATTTTTCCATCCCTTGACTTCTTTATCAGATATAGCTTGCTTTCCAAAAAAAAACATAAAGAGATGCATCTTCACTTTCTATATAAAATGTAGGCATGCCATTGAAATCCTGGTTTAACTGGATGAACAGGCTTGTCTCTGAAATGCTATATTTATATTTTACCATATTCAGAAAAGATGTTTCCATTTAATTATACCACTCCAGTTTCAGCTGTGCTAAAGTAAGTGTCTTTTTAATAAACTAAACTAGTTTTGTGATGAATTAGACTGAGGATGCTGTAATTAACAACATGATAGATCTGTTGAACACATTTGAGTACTTCTATCCCAAAACAAGCTGCATTTCTGTTGATGTATAGACAAAATATCATTTAAATGTGCAATTGGGGTTTTTACTTACTGTTCCTGTAGAATGAAAACAGGGGTTGGATCAAAAACAAACAATGAAGTAGGCTGTGTGTCGGAACAGCTGGAACTAAGCTGCATGTCAACCAACACCAGTGAAACCTGAGGAGGTTATATTTGGACCAACTCTGTGTTCTTACAGTGTGGGCCAGACTGCAGCTGTTGGAGCACCACTGATGTCACAAGAGCTCATGTTCTCTGCACAACTCCTACTAGGCTTTTGTTTTGGAAGATACTTCAATAAATATGTACTTGAACGCTAAACACTCTCAATTATTTTACAACCAGAAATGTCTCAGACGGAGCTTTTCTTTTTCTGCTTCTTTTTTTTTGTTGCTTTGAATGTGTTTTTAGTAGAATAAAAGAAAAAACCTTCCCAAACAGAGGAGGTAGAATCCAAGTGAAGCAAAGGTTTAAGTTCCATGTGCAAAATCCCATCCAGATTTGTTCTGGAGGAAATGTTTTATTGTTACTTCTAAAATGTAGGTTTTTTGTGGTTTTCTACAGACATTTAATGTAAAAATAAAAAGCAGTTTTCAAAAAACATCCAGCATTTTAACAAATTCACCTAGCTTCATCCCACTTGGCCCTCCAGGATTTTCTAGTGGAGTTAAAAAATCTATCTTTGACTGGAAAGAATTGGATGATAAACATTTCAGACTATTTGATGTTTTTCCTCTTTCCAGCCTGAGTTCTGAATTGAACTTGGAGCCTCGGGGAGAACATTCAGTCAGTGAGTCTTGTGGTTTGCTCACCAATCTGTTTTGCCACGTTGTAAGCTTCTTCTGCGGAGCTGGCCACCATGCCGCTGGGCACAGAGATGCCGGCCTCTTTGAGGAGGCCAATGCTCATGTACTCATGTAGGGAGAGGTTCCTCTGCTGCTGCTGGAGGTGGGGGGGCTGCAGCTGGGACACATGGCTTCCAAACAGACCCGCAGATCCACCGAGAACCTGAAAGAGGCAGCAGAGAAGTTTGATCAATGTAGCTGCTCACTAAAGTGTCACAGCATCACTTAATCAGCAACACTAGACAATAAAAAGAGCTCCAAAAAGCCATTCAGTGATGGGTTTAAGTGGCAGAAACAGAGAAGAGGATGTTAAAGAAGAGGATTCATGTTTTTTCTAAACCTGAGTCAGCTGCTCTTCAGACAGACAGAATCACCTCATTATTTCAGAAACTGCTGATCTACTGGGACTTTCACCCACAACCATCTCTGGGGTTTACAGAGAATGGTCCCCAAAAAGAAAAAATATCCAGTGAGCTTCTGTGGGCAGAAATGCCTTGTTAACGCCAGAGGTCAGAGGAGAATAGCCAGACTGGTTCCAGCTGATAGAAAGACAACAGGAACTCAAAGAACCACTGGTTACAACCGAGATCTGCGGGACAACATCTCTGAACACACAAGACGTCCAACCATAAAGTAGATAACTACAGCAGCAGAAGACCACCGGGTGTCATTCCTGTCAGCTATGAACAGGAAACAGGCTACAATTCAGAGACTCACCAACAATGGATAATAGATTGGGGAAAAACGTTGTCTGGTCTGATGAGTCTCCATTTCTACTGCCACATTCAGATGGTAGGGTCAGATTTGGCGTCAACAAAATGAAAGCATGGATCCATCCTGCCTTGTACCAACGGTTCAGGCTGGTGGTGGTGGTATAATGGTGTGGGGGATATTTTCTTGATACACTTTAGGCCTTTTAGTACCAATTGAGCTTTATTCCAACACCACAGCCTACCTGAGTTTTGTTGCTGACCATGTCCATCCCTTCATGACCACAATGTACCATCTTCTGATGGCTACTTCCAGCAGGATGAGGCGCCATGTCATAAAGGTGGAATCATCTCAGACTGGTTTCTTGAAAATGACAATGAGTTCACTGGACTCAAATGACCTCCACAGCCACCAGATCTCAACCCAATAGAGAACTTTTGAGATGTGGTGGAACTGGAGATCGGCATCTTGGATGTGCATCCGACAAATCTGCAGCAACTGTGTGATGCTATGATGTCAATATGGACCAAACTCTCTGAGGAATGTTTCCAGTACCTTGTTGAATCGATGCCACCAAGGATTAAGGGAGTTCTGAAGGCAAAAGGGGGTCCAATCCGGTACTAGCAAGGTGGACCAAATAAAGAGGCCGGTGAGTGTGTGTCCTAAACACTGTTTATTTTTTATTTTATTTTTTTGTTAAAAGCATAATCATAACTAAAGGACCACTGGGAATATTTTGAAAATAGATCAAAAGATGATTTGAGAAGGACTTTAAGTTCAAAGAATTGTATGGAAATGAGCGAAGTATAAAACTCTGCAGTACTGTCTCCTGGCTTATCAGTTGGGACGACACCACAGTCCCACTCTGAAGACAGCCTCCACTACTGCAAAGAGGACAACTGCTCAAGTCTGAACCTGCATTTGAATAACAAGCACTTCTGAGTTTCCTTCCAGCCTGAACCTGCCAAAGTTATCGAACATCATTAAGTCATAGTCAACAGAAGATTGTTTTTACAAACCTCCATCACACACATGTTCCTCTCCAACCAGAAACTGTTTTTTTCATTTGAGACATGCTGTGCTGCCACTCTTCTAGATTCACTTCAGCATCAAGCCAGATTTCTACACCAATTACTAATTCTTTTCATTTTGAATCGTATGGGTTTCATTACATTGTGTGTGTGGGTCGGGTGGGGGGTGTTCAAGGCGTTGTATGCTTTTTTTTCCCTCAATTATGAAGATCTTTGATTTGGTTTTTTTTTTTTTTTTTTTTTAAGTTTGAAAGATCTTTTTACTCTGTAAAGCACCAGCGTATAAAAAATGCTTTTAAATAAAGTTTGATTCTATTGGATGTTCTTTAGTAAACTTCTCCAAATTCGAGGGCTGTGTTCTTACTGGGCTGCATTTGTAAAAAGGAAGGAAACATGCATTCAGCAGATTTTCTTCTTCTCTGTGGTAATTATTTGGAGAGAAAAAAACCTACATACAAATGGAAGTCCATGTGTTGGCGTCAATGTTACTTGCATCAATAATGCCAAAACTCTGCAGGTAAAGCAGGAGGAGCTTACTCTGTTCCTTACTGTCTGTTGAACATGAGAATTGAAGTCAGAGAGAAAAGATCAAACTGGAAGATTAAGAATAAACTAAACTTTATTAAGAAACACTTTTAAAAAAGGAAAATGAAAGAACCCCAACCCCCACCCCCACAGAGGAACCTAAATAGAAATTGAGCTAGAAATCGTTCTTGAAGCTGTTTTGTGCATCTATGTCAGTGGTGAAGTTATGGAACAGTGTGCGTAGTGAACACAAGCAGTCAAAACCTTCATATCTTCATACCACTTAATAGGCCTGCACAATATACCGCAAATTTATCATTATCGCAATATCCAGCTCTGCAATATGTATATCGCAAAAGATGACAAACATTTAGCAATAAATTGTAAACCTTAAATGTGTTGAAAAAATCTTATGGCAGCTTGAGGCATTTAATGAATCAAATAAATCTCTTTATGGATTTGACCAATCGGATGGAGGCCTATTATGTTAGAAGTTTGTCACCTATGTCGACGAGGGTCATTTGGAGTATAATTTTTAAACAGTTGCAGTGAAATGGGAATGATTTTTCCTTAGTTTCCTATTTGTTTATATACCACAAAATATATCGTTATCGCAATATTAATCTCTAATATCGCATATCGCGGGTTTTCCTCATATCGTGCAGCCCTACCACTTCACAAAATGGTTTGGTCATATTATAGTGTGAATAGAATTTAGAAAATCTATGAGAAAGATGTGTGGAATTGGAAGATTCGTGGCTATGTTAAGAATGGTGGTGATAACAAAAATGTTAATTTATGATTCATTATTATTGACTTTTTAAAGTTCACAATGACATGCTGACAGATAAATGATGAGAAGTGTTGCAAAACCTTCAATAAAAGTGGCTTGAATAAGCTCAGCTTCTGCCTGCTCCTTGACCAACACGCCCAAATTTGCTAGAAATGCTCTCATTCTTCTGTTTTTTTATGTTGTCAGATGTTTTCTTTGTTTTTAATCGTGTTTCCTTGCCGAGTTGTTATTGACATGTTGGAAAATAAAAATCAATCAACCTTGAAATAATCTACCAACACCTAACTGACTGATTTGTTCTTTTTCTCATCAATGAGGCAACCTGGCATAGTGATTCAAAATAAAATAAATATGAGCATAGTTACAGCTCCTCTGTAGTCTCATCACAGAAAGCAAATGTGTCCGTTTTACAGCTCTTATTTTTAGTTAAAAAACAGTTTAATTCTGGGTATTAGTCAAATGTGAAAACAGATTTTTAATGGATGTGAAATTGAAACATTGCTGCCCTATTTCCCAGTGTTTGTAAGAAACCTATGGATCACCAGAGAAGAACATAAGGACTAACATGAAACTCAATTTTCAAGAGAATAAAGCAGCTCAGCAGTTATCAGATGCAGTTCTGATAACTTCCCAACAGGAAGACTATTTCATTTTGTCCTCATGCATTGTGTTATTGTTGCAGACAGATCACACAGTGAAATATGTTTGTAATACTGATAGTCAAATGAAGTAAGCAAGATATTTATTGTTGGCTAAATATAAAAAACAGTCAAAAAGCAAGTTAATAAGTTAATCAGATCATTTTAAACTGATAAAACACTATACATTTACATCATTTCCATTCCCTCATCTTTAGACAGCATTATAGTTCTGCATTTCCAATTCGAAAACTGAGCTGGTGAATTTATTCTATATAAAAGGATACAAAACACAATTACAAACGTTTTTGTTTGTGTGTAATGTACAAAAATTAAAATAACAAATTTTACAACTAAGTGGATATATGAATTGAAATGGTTCTTAAAATGATTATTCATGTCTGTTTTCTAAGGGGGCACCGTTTGGACTCCCAAAAACCTTGAACAGCATTTCCGGGTAGTGATCCATCCATTCTTTACTTTTGGACTAGTTTCCTTCGCGCGTTTAGACAGTTTTGATGTGCAGTGAAAGCTGCTGTTTGTCATCGCTGATACTGAACCGATGCGCACGGATCACCTTCCGAAAGGACTCAGCGGGACAGATTCAATGGCGCAGAGCCGCTAAAGGATAGCAGCGGCTGCTGGAGGTCACTGAGCAAACTCACAAAGCCCTCGAGGAGAACAACATTAAATCCCGAGCTGTGTCATAACTGAGGCTGAACGGCTCACAGTGGACCCTTTATACCTGCAGCGGTGACAGCCGGCTACGGGAACGGCTGTTTCTCGCTACAACTTAGCCAGTTAGCAAAAACCAACGGAAACTGAATGGTTATGGTAATGTCACGTTTGACCGTCGACTGTGTGGGGGAATATTGCAACGCTCTGCTCAAGCTTTGCAGCGCCATATACACTTTTCCTTAAACCCACAAAACTGCCCCTTAATTTGGACACACACACTCACCTTGGACGCGGTGCTGATAGTGTTCCTAGTCCCGGAACTTCTAAGGCTAGCTGTCAAGCAGCCGCAAATCAGGGACGTCGCCATGTTTCCCTGCACTGCGGAGGAGTATGGACTGCGCGTGCGCGGGGAGGATGTTCGTCGCTTTTCCCCGTGGAACTTTAAAGTCCGTCGGAATTTAGAAAACAAATAATTAAAACACTAGTATTTGCGAAATACAACAGTTTAACAAATACGAAAGTACGTAAAAAAATACACATAGTAAATATAGTTATGTTGATGACCGAAACGTACTTTAACAAGCGACACAAGTAAGGAACAAGACGGTTAGTTTAGTTTAACTAACTCGGATAGCTGCAGACAAATTTTTGTCTGACATACTAATGTCTCTGATTTACAGAGTTCTTGAAGGCAGCATCGTATTGCAAGTGTCACTAGTGTGACCTTTATCCTTCATACGTTTTTAAACAAATAGTTATGATTTATCATGGAAAGATTTTTTATGTCAATGATCTAAAAAAAATACTTGTATTATTTTAATTATTTATTGCAGGAAATGTTGCTGCTCTTTTTGGGGAGGTTGATGGTTTATACCCTTTAAATGAAACCTTTGTCATTAAGCTTTTTTTAAATCACAGAACTTCTGTCTGAAGCACATAGATATTCCTTAGATCTGAATAAAGCTAAAATTGTCCTCAAATAAAATGTAGTAATTGATGCTGAAACATTTTTACTTTCCAAAACAAAACAAAAAAAAGTAAAGGCGGGTTTTAACCAAAAGTATTTATTTACAATGTTAAGTATATACAAAAGTATTTACAAAACATCAGCTGAAAGTTTTACTTCATACTTCAATTACTGTTTTCTGCCACAGAAGAGCAAACCAAGAATTTTAAAGCTTTATTTCCATTTGCCCAGTTAACAATTCATGCAAAACACAGCAAATGGCTCACGCTATCTCCATCTAACAGGTACAGGTGCTTGACAAAAACAAAAAGCTAAAAAGGCATGAAAGCAAATTGATGTTTTCTTCCAGGTCTGACAAACCAGAGGAAATACCAGTTCAAACAGGAAAAAGGGAACTGAATCAAGTTTTTACTTAGATTATCAACAAACACTTCTCGCTGGGTCTGTCAACGCCAGTACTCAGGAAAACAGTGTTTCAGTCTGAATCGCTACTGCTGCTGGAGGAATCTGTTGACATGGCCTCAACATCATCCTCGTTCTCCTTGTTGTGGCCTGGAGGCTCCAGGCTGAAATCGTTGCCATGGTGAGGAGGCAGCATCCCTGCAGAGACGTCCGAGGACTGCCAGGGGTAGTGAGGGGTCAAGATGTCTGAAGAAACACAACACAAAAGGATTGTTTTTCCAAATGTCAAGCCTGCAAAGGACCACCTCGGAGGGGTATTCCAGAAATCAAGGTCAACTTAATCTGACTTTAACCCTGAACTCTCGCTTAAGTAAGCCTAAACTTGCTTACTTTGGGTTTGTCGGTTCCAAAACACCAGTTATGAGTTTGGTAAATGGTAAATGGCGTATACTTATATAGCGCTTTCTACCTTCTTACGAAGGCCCAAAGCGCTTTACAGTCACAGTCCCATTCACCCATGCACACACACATTCACACACTGGCGGCGGCTCCGCTGCCGAACACTGGCGCCAACCTCCCACCAGAGGCAAGGTGGGGTTCAGTGTCTTGCCCAAGGACACTTTGACACATGGGCGTGCAAGGCGGGAATCAAACCTGCAATCTTACGATCATGAGTCGACCGCCCTACCGCTGCACCACGGCCGCCCCGAGTTTGGTTAATTAACGGAGGTAACCCTGAGTTAATGCGGGTACAAAGCGAGAACGGAGCAGTAACCCCCAAGCTGGAGGAGGGGCTACAACAGATCCCTGGAAAGATCTCAGACCTCTCAGTCAGCAAAAGTGCAGTGCTAGGAACAGCTAAGACACTGCGCAGGACCCTCAAGCTCCCTGGCCTCTGGTAGAGGACCCGAGCTTGTGGAAGGGTAAGAGGGGTGTTTTTTTTTTTTTCAATTGAATGTTTTTCCATCATAATTTATTGTTTTTCTTGAATTCTTATATGTCTGAGTTTGAGCCCCCAGATATTCTCATTTTGAGAACATTAACACGAATGACCTAGTGTGGATTCACACCATGAAGCCTGAATTCAATTATGTACTCCAACTTCCATCTTTGATCTTACAACGACATTCAGCACAATGGATTTAGTCATCATCCTTTCCCTCCCTCCCTCTCACTCATGGTGCACAAATAAATCAACATAACAGGATAAAATAACTTTGCAAAACAGAGTAAATCAGCTAGACAACTCACATAACCTGCTTTCTGGATCAGGCCCCTGGTCGAAATGGAGAACAATGGGAATCTTTTTGAGACATATTCTCTGTCTGGATTAAGCAGCTTTAGAGATTTTGTTTTTATTTTTTTAATTACACATTTCTATTTCAGTCACAATTAAGAATGAGCCAATTTACAATCTGAAGATGTACCATTTTTAACAAACAAAGCAATAAAAACCATTAATTGAGAATTTGTTTCATTTCTGCTCATTAAGTGTGTGCAGCAGATAGGTCCATCACACAGATGATTTATCTTCTTTAGTCTGATGTCAGTTCATGTTGGTTTTAAGGTGTTTTTTTGTATATACTTTTTTAAATATTAATTTCATATTCTTTAAAATCGGTGTGCTATGGCATCTTGGTGATGTTTGTGTGTTTTGTACACACTTTTTTCAGCTCTACACCGGTGTAGGTACCAAAACTGTTCGGCCTGCAATAAGTGTTGGGGGGCCAATGAGTCTTCCCTGTTAAACGTCTTGAAACCACAATGAACACACAAACGGTTTTTTAATTCTTCTTGATGAAATCAGAGGTCAACAGTTTAGTTCTCCTTCAAAGTTTGAGTTTATTAACAGCCAAACATCCCAGAGTTTGGTCCAAGTCATCTGTATAACTGAAACACTTTTCTAACAACGTCTGGATTATTTTATAAATTAAACTTAAGAAGTAATAACACCTTTTAAGAAACAGGATTAAGGTGAAGTGGTCAACAGACACAATTAAACAGAAATGAAACAATTGATTAATTTAAAAAAAAAAAAAAATTTTGTTAAAGTTTTCAAGACATCTTTGATTAAGACAAAAGAAAAACTAATAAAACTTTAACATGTTTACTTTTTGTGAAGCTACATATTTGATATTGTGATCATACAATTGTTCAAAAATTACAGTTGCCATTGCACCAACATAAAAAAATAATCACTATTTAGAAAGAATATATTTGTTTTTTTGTGAGGTTACATAAAATTGCATGTTAATAAACAATAACAACTACCAGGGTAAAATATCAAAATAATTTAGTTGAAAATTATTAAAGAAAACTAACTTTATTACATCTTTTAGAAAACGCAGCTGCAACTTTTTTTGCCACAATTATCACAAAAATGCATGCGAGATTGCGGAGGGGCTCTCCATCAATACACACCGCTCATATTTTGAAAAGGTTTGGAGAATTTGTGCGCTCTGATGACGCATTAAAGCAGAGAGGTTACGGTATTTGCTCAGTCTTCTGTGATACATAAATTCTAAAATTGAAATGTTTTTTTTTTCTTTCTTGTAGTTTCTACTAAAAAAGATAACTGTGTTAAGTTTTCTTATTCAAACAGCTTAAATTCAAAAGTTTACAGTGAGCATTAAATAGTGAATTAAATGATTTAATGTTGATCAATTTTTATTTTACAGACAGACTTTTCCTTAATTTTATTTCTAGTTTTCATATGTGTAATTCAGTCATTTTGGTTCAAATGTCTTTGACCCTCACCATCACCAAATCTGGCCCTCCTTGCAAAAAGTTTGGACACTCCAGGTCTATAAGAACTGAAGCGACTGAGTGTGACATCACCCATAGAAAATGGTTTACTACTGGTTCCAACCAAGTGAGGTCAATCCAGTCGCCATTTTTTCCTGATGCAAACACCACAATGTTGGAACCAGTCCACATTTCTATTGTGACCATTCTCAATAATCGGGAGTGGAATGTTGGAACTTGAATAGTTTGCAATAAAGAAATAATATCCTGAAAAAATTTAAAAGAACATGTTAAAAAAGGGCATCAGATCAAGGGCATTTCTGACCAATAGAATAACTGAGTAACAGCTGTTTAGTTCTCTATAGAAGTCTATGAGTGCTTCCTGTTTGAAATGCAAGGGGGGGAGGGTGGGACTTAGTCCAGTTTTCATATACAGCCAGTAGTTAAAACATTTTAATCGGAGGATCAGCTGTCCTTCAGGGTCAGAGGTCATACCTGGTAACCGTCCAGCAGCCAGTGCGTCTCCTGGCAGGTGTCCGTTCACACCATTGCTGGGCAGGTTTGCCATGTGTCCAAGGATCCCGCTGCGCATTTCCAGGTCAGTTGGATAAGGTCGGCGTGGATCTCCTGGGATCCGAATAGCGTGAGCAGTTAAAACAGGACTTGTGCGTTCAGTTAGCTTTATGCTGCAGTGCAGTTTAATACCTGGAACCCAGTTCAGCGGAGCGCACACGGCATTACTGGCGCTGATTCTGTGAGCATACTTTATGATTTCCTCTGATGAAACACTTCCTGCAAAAACATGAAAAAAAAAAAACAATTTTGAAGAGCCTATGTCATGTTTTTCTTAAGTCTTTCAGAGTAAGCTATAATCATATTTATAATAATGGATTGGATTTATCTGCGCTTTTCCAGACGCTTTAAGCGCTTACAATGTGTCTATCATTCACTCACTCCTCATTCATACCTGGTGATGGTAAGCTACTGATGTAGCCTCAGTTGCCCTGGGGTTGGCTGACAGAACGACAGTTGACTGGTGGGAACAGAGATTGAACCGCCGACTCTTCGAACATTGGACGACCTGCTCAACCGCCTAAGCCCCTGCCGCCCCATCAAGGTAATATATTATGATAATATTTTACCTAAAGAACAATTTTTAAATAAAATACGATTTTTTTTAGCAGCTCATTTTCGTCGCAATAAGAAAACCCGCTCGTTTTTGTGGATTGGGAGGGGCTGGTGCTCAGAGAGCAGGTTTTAAGAGGAAAACCCAGAAATGCATGAAAGGATCAAAATACTGCTTTGGGGTTGTTTTTTGTGAGGAAATAACAAATATAACACATAAAAAGCTCAAAATAAAATTAATTTTGCATGATATAGGTCATTTAATGAGAACCAATATTTTTTTATGCCGAATCTTGTGTCGATACAAAAAGATGACAGAAGAGAGTACCGTAATACATTTTTGTGACCTAATGCATGATCTACCAGAGATGAAGGTGCATTAGAATCAGTTATTATTTGCTGCCTAATATGGAAGCAGGAATGAATTATTTAACTAAAAGCTTAAACTAAAATCTTTGAGTGTCGACGCTGAAGTCACACGGCTGCTCGAGTATCTGGATGTTACCAAAAACCATATCAACCATCAGCTCAAAATGATACATCCAAACCCACAGACTGAAAGACAAGCGTGTTTGCTCACCTTTCTTAGCTTTTTCAATGGAAGCAAGTTTCTCCTTGGCCTGGTAAACTGCAGTGGCCTGGAAGGAAAAAAAGTCAGTTTAGATTGACAGAAGCTGCTTTCCAAGTGTGATCTTAGATCTGGATCCAGTGACCCCGTCATTCCTACACCTGTCGGTTTCAGCTGCTGAAAAAGAAGCACATGCAGGCAGTTTCTGGGAAACTCTCTTAGGGCTAGGTTCTCCATTCAACATCAGTTCCTTTTTTGTCAAATTTTCATTTAATCCAATGTTATTTAGTAGGGAAAAACACTTTCCACATAAAAAAGCAATCCACACCGAGCAAAAAGTGGAACTTCTATGAATGAATGTGAGAATTTTCAAATTTAATTAATAGAAAGCAGATTATTTCCAGGAAAAGAAAAGTTCAAATTAAGTCTTTGAGAGGAAATGTCCGTTATGGTGAAGAGAGAGCTGAGCCATAAAGCAAAGCTCTCAATTTACTGGTCGATCTTACTATCCTGGCAGGACAGTAGAGCCGTCCTAATGCAAATGTAATTAATTTTACATGGAAATGGGTGGTTTTAGTCTAGGGAAAAAAAAAATTTCCACTGACTGTTTAAAAGAACTTTCCATCCCATAACAAACTCTGGTTGGCGTTCACAGGCTCAGACACGCCCCCTCGGCGTGCTCACGCTGCTCTCTTCCTCCTGCCCGCTCGCACAACCAGACGGTGTTAAAGACACCACAGCAATCTTAGAACATGATAGTTATTTCACTAAACCACAGAGAGCCGCAGCACAAAGATGAAAGAGCCGCATGCGGCTCCAGAGCAGCAGATTGCCGACCCCTGATCTAGACGCCATCTCTCAACCTCTGGCACAAGCTCAGGCTCCATCCCTCCCAGAGAGGGAGGGAGCCAACGGTCATGGAACCCCGGTCAAGTTCCATGACTGGGGTTTGGGCCACAGAGGCACCCGCCTTCGACTGCCACCCAAACCACATTGCACCAGCCCCTCCTACGGGTGGTGGGCCCATGTGAGAGTGGTCCAATAGCTCCTTCGGGTTAAGCCCGACCGGAGCCTGTGGGAAGAGCCTAGGTCACCAGGCGCCCTCCTGCGAGCCCCAACCCCAGGCCTGGCTCTAGAACTAAATCTTGTTGTTGCTTGCACCTAAAAAAAAAAACAGTTAGCTGTCACACATCTAGGTGTGTGACATTTATTCTCCACAGTTGAACCATCCCCTGGGGGAGTGGTGAGCTGCAGACAGCCAGGCTCGGGAACCCCTTGGTGTATTAACCCTAACCATAACCTTAATCATAACCTTACCCTTCCTCCAGGTCTGTGCAGCCAAGAAAAAAAGTTCAGCACTGGCTGCATGTATTTAGAAATGACGTGCAAATAGACAGACACTTTCTAAAAGGAAAGTAAGGAACTCCTGGTCTGTGGAGGGTGCTGACAGGTTTCCTGCTTCAAGTCCGGTCAATGTCACGCCCCCAAGAGTCCTCTAGCCCACTGTGATTGGTTGGTTTGTCAGCTTCGCACACAACACTGACAAAGTGTCTTTAATAAAAAACTGGCAGGACGCACTAACATTAAACTTATATATATATTATATAAATATCGTTTTGGGGGTCTCAAATGGCCCACGGGCTGCAAGTTTGAGACCCCTGCTGTAGACAGTCAGTGCAACAACCAAATTTCCCAAGCTGGGGTCAATAAAGTATCTTTATCTTAACTGTAAAAACAATCTGCCAACTGCTGCCCCTCATTATTTTAAAGGAAAACTGATATATCGGTGTATCACTGAGCCACCAATGTTGGTCAGTCACATATTTAATGCAGCTAAGCATTAATGGAGAGTAGTGGACAGAGCCCCCTAATTTTCCTCAGAACGGTCTCCTTCAACCACTTCTCAACTGCTTTAAACTGTTACACTTTCAGACAGTGGTGACAATTTTAATGACCCAGATGACTAAGCAATCTTTAGATAACTTTAAACTATATGCTTTAAACTTATATGCATTGATTTAGCTTTTAACATAAATGTTACTAAAAAAATGTAATTTGTCAAAGGTTTTTTTTTTTTTACAGTTGCAGTTAACTGTCAGAGTCATTTTGATGACAACACATTGAGTTACTTTTTTTACAGCAAAAGATACTTAGCCTTTTAGAGTTTTTATACTTTTACTCAACAAATGCTAAAGCCAGCACAACCATAGATCTGCTTACAGCAGCCTATATGGAGAATGCATTAGACTGGTTTAATCTGTCCATATGAGTCAGTGCAAGAAGAATGAGGATTTCTGCTAATGCACCTGTGAATGTAACCACATCCCCGAACAGCAGTATCAGGGGAAGCAAAAAAAACAAACAAAAATTCACACAACCTCAACCCACCAGGATGTGCTCTGCCTCCTTCAGCTGTTTCTGCAGCTGCTGGATGTCACTGTCTCTCTTCTCCACTTCCTTCTCCAACAGTTGCATCTCCTGATGAATCTTGCCCTGCTGCTGGGCCACCTCCATCAGCTCTTGGAATTCCTTGTCCCTCTGCACCAGCAGCTCCAGGATCTGAAGACAAAACAGGCTCTCCAATAAACCCAAGAAGCAGCACTGATCAGACGTTAACTGTGGCCTTTGCTCCCATGGAGACCAGCATAATTTCAAATGGCTAGAGGTGACAGTGCTGCACAGCTCAAACCCCAAACATGAAATGTTTTTTTTTCTTTCATTTTTTAAACATGGCTGTATCCACATAAATGCTGGAATATCAAGAGAGAGGCTGCCCTGATAGCTGAGGCCAAAGAAAAATAATTACAAAACAAGCTAGAAAACAGTTTTGAACATTAAACAAAGAGATGAATCATACTGTATATTCAAAATATCTCCCTGTATGGCATCAGGAACCAATTTAGGGTCACTGATGTATTACACAAAGAAGTTAACTAGAATGTGTGCAGTTGTATACCCAAAGCACCAAAAATGTCCTAAAAATAAACTCCTTATGTTCCTCCTGGAACCAGATATGAATAACAGTTTATGTGACATCATAATTTTCCCCTCCCCATCGGTAAGCTGGGACCTTGTGGCCCACCCAGCATCGTTTATACGTCATACATAATACTCAGAAATACAATTTAAGCATAATTTTCTTTGTAAATGTCCTTCACCATCAGAAAAATGGCACAAGAAAATTTTAAAAACACAATTTTCTTTGGAGTGGGTCTTTGACCTGGAGTGTGTTGAACTGTTTTAGAATAAAGAGGTGTGTTCTTCTTCACCTGCGTGTCCTCTCCTGGCTGAGGAACTTTCTGGTTTCTGGCCAGAGCCAGCATCTCGATCAGCTCCCTGAAACAAACAGAAGAGAAGACACATGGAGGATTCAGCACGAGAAGCTGTGGAGCACGCGGCACAGCGGAGGCCATTTAGACCGGGGGGGGGGACTTTCATTTCAAAGAGTGAACTAAGCCTCATCAGCCTTCTGCTCCATCATGACTGGACTTCTGGACTCGAATCAGGACGGTTCTGCAGACCAAGCCGTAAACCCGCCAACTGTGTCGCTACATAACTTCAACACGGAGAATACAAATATGAACTGTCTCCTTTTACCGGGATAAAACTTCCAAATCATCCAACACAGAAAGTAGCCGTTCTTTTGTTGACTTCTCTGCTGCCGCCGCCATAACTCTTTCTGAAACAGAAAGGATATGACGTAGTAAAGACATTACCTGATAATTTAAGATACTGTCACCTAGCGGTGGCAAAAGGAATATCATGTTGAAAAGTACGTTTTGCCTATTCTAAAGAAGAAAAACTTCAATTATTTTTGGAACCACGGATAATAATAATACATAGAAAAGTAATAATAAATTTTTGTTAATTGTGTTACTTAAATTTCTAAATGAACAGATGTAAAATGTTGATGAAAACAGCCAAAATTTGTTAAGTTGCAACAGTTATTTCAGTCTGTGTTCTAAAGTTTGTGCAAAATGACCTAAACAATGATGACTATTTTAGAAATACTGGATAAGCTCCAGTTGTTTTAGTATACAGGAGATATAAAATGTCTACAGGGTCAAAAACAAAACAAAAAGGAAATAATACAATATTTTAAATAAACGATTTAAAAGCACATTTATCTCTTGAATTTAAATATATAGTATGTTTATTTGCCTATTTATATCTTTGGATACATTTATTTTCTTTGAAGAATGTATTTTCCATGATAAAAGTTGTTCTGATACAATACAAAAAGTTAAGACAAAACTAGGTAAAATATTGCTACAGTTTTTTTTTATTAATACTAAGATCACTATGACTTCCTGATATTTTAATTTTTATTTTATTTTATTTTATTTTATTTTGGGGGTCAAAGTGTTAGTGTTAAATACAGGATACAATCTCAGTATGTGTGTGCATTGACCCATCCCCTGGGTAGCAGTGAACTATAGCTGTGCTAAGAAACCATTCGATAGTCCAAGTTTCTCTGACTTTGACTCAGCATGAACACACACATCCAAAGCAGATTCGTTTTGTTTCGTTGAGGCTGCCAAACATAAGATAATAGTGAAGCTTTTTTGCAGTAACCAGGCCACTTCCTGATTGTCAAAATAAGAGTTCATTCATTAGTGTTCTTTTTTATTTTTTATTTTTATTTAAAACATTGTTTAAAAAAATACTTCTGTTGTGAATAATCTACAGGTCAGGTGTAGTTGTTTCTCATTTGAGAGCTGATGTTCACAAAGAAAAGGCTGGACAGCAAATAAGGTGATTCAGAAAGAAGTTGTTTTTTAAAATACCCCCCGCCCCCTCAAAAAAACCCACACAGGTACACACTTTTGGCATGGTGTTTGGTCTTTCCTGATCTGCTACAAAAACAACAAAGCCATCTAACAGGGTCTAAGCTATTTTTTGTTGCAGCAACACACTGACAGACTAGAGGAACACATTTTTAGCTATGTAGGTCAGATGCTTGATCAAAGCTCCTGAAACATCATGCCTCAAGAATCAAGACGCCTTTTTAAGGTCAAGTACAAAGTGAGCAGGAGAGCCAAAATGCTCTCACTTTACAAAAATGTCTCACCTTCACCCACTCAAAAGAGGGACAGGTTTTCAAAAACTAGACCTTCAAGAGAATTTTAACTTTACAAAACATGTTTGTGCTCTCCATGGTTTTAGATCTGCAGACTTCTGCCCCACAAGACAACTCCAGAACCAAATCTGTGAACCTAATTTCACTGTGATCACTTCACTAGAACATGAAAGCTGAGTGTAAATGCCTCCTCTCTCTTTCCTAATCTTTCTCCCTTTTACATGTAACCCCCCCCCCCCTCCAAAAGAATTTCATGTTAGTTTTTGCTGCACATTCTTAAGCGCACACTTCATCTCAGCAGGGATTCACAGCACTTCATGGCCAAATAAGACCAAAAGCTCAGTTATCCTGCCAAACTGTTGCCATGTGAATTCTTAGGTCATTGTGATGTAAGCCCGTACTGAGCGTCATGAATGCAGGCCAGCATGCAGCCAGGAATGAGCGAGCTGTCCACTCTTAGGACAGTCGCATGACCTAATCTTAACCCATGTCTGGAATTTGATCCAGTGTTTTCTTTTTCTGAATTGACTTTAAGGGAATCACATTTCATGTCAGACATAAAAAAGGAATAATTTGTCTATGTGGATAAAAGCATTACATTTCTACAAAAAGGAAAACAAGGATCAAATGCAAGATTTGTAATTTGTACAAAAGGAAGGTAAAAGTGAACTGATTAAATTAAATCAACATGAAAAACACCATTGCTGACTCCTGTTTGATCCTTCTGTTTATTGCTGGAATGAACTTCCTGTTGGGCCTCAGCTTTGTGTTGTGTTAAGCTGAATCCAGACCAACAAAAACACACAAACAGACACAACACCTTCAGAATAAAACCCCCCAAAAAACATTTTTGCTGAACAATATAAGAAAGATTTGAATAAGTCTAAAGTTGTAAAAATGATCATTGCTAGACCAACAGATTGCTAGGCATCCATGTTAATTTGGTAAATAATTATAAGGTATTTATACCAACAATTAAGTAGGAATACTATATTCAGAAGTTGGTGTTCACCTTTCGGCATATACTGTCAGGGGTCGCTACTGCGAATCAGCTTTCAATGATCCGCACATTTTGGTTTGGCAGAGATTTGCTGGATGCACTTCCTGACACAACCCTGTATTTTATCTGGGCTGAGGACCGGCACAGGGAGACCTTGACTCGGACCCCACTGGATTTAGCTCATGGCGCCCCCTTGGAAAAGAACCCTGGTTTCCCATGTAGCGATAATATATACAGAAGTATTTTAGTACCTTTCAATTCAGAAAGAAAGAAGCTTGTTAGACGTTTGGTCAAAACACAAAAAAGCACTGAAAAGATGCAGAGCACATTTTTTACATTAGAAATGTAAATAAAAACACAACGCGTTGTAAAGGAAATTTGTGAGATTGCACTACTTTTTGAAAACGCTACAAGAGAGAATGGCGTCCTACTTTTGTTCCTTCCATCACTGTTCGTGACTGTTAAAGTCCCACTCTGCTCTATTTTCAAAGTGTTCCCAGTGGTCTTTTAATCATGATTATGCAGTTATTAGGCAAAATTAAAACATCTGTTTCATTTTCTCTAGAACATGGTTTCTGCAAAGCAGCAGGAGTTCATCAGAAATGGGCCTCTGAGTTGTGGGCGGGACTTATGGAGTTAGCCCGTTTCTACTTCCTGACATCCATCTGTTCACACTCGGTCCTGTTGGCTTACAACCAGCCTCTCACACCCCCAGCCTAATATTACCTGTTCCACAAAAACATATAATGTGTTTCATATTCTTTATATCGGGTCCTCCATCATCAGAAAAATACTACAATAACATGTTAAAAACACAAAAACCCCGATTCATTGGAGTGGGTCTTTATTCACTGCCCATGTATCTAAAATCAAAGTTTACGTCCGCGTGAGGAGCTTTTGATTTGAAAGGGACGGACCGGAAGTCATTTAGCAGATTTACCCCCTGGTAAATTAGCCTGACTTTAGCTCGCTCTGACTGTCACACACACATTTACCCGTGAACAGGAGCCGTGCAGCGGTGGCCTCTCCGTGGGATCCCGCTGTTCTGTAGGCTACAGAAGCCCGACCGGGTCAAAGCTTGGTTCTGCCGTGTCGCTGGGTGTGTAAAGTCGGTGCCTCCTGGGACGAGCCGAAAACACAAGTGTCTGTTTTTTTTACGTGAAGACTTGTTCTCGCGGCGGTTGCGAGGCAGAGCTCGCGGGTGGACGGCTGAGATTTTCCAGGCTGTTTTGAAGTGACGGCGTTTGATGTTTTCAAGGCGCCGGAGGTTGAGTTTGCGCACACGGTGAGTGGCAGCATCTCCTCCGCCTGAGTGGTCCCCGGTGAAGCCGCGGAAGTCTTCAGCAGCCAGCAGCAGCAGCAGCGGCGGCCATGGCGGGGGGACGCACCGCTGTCGTCCTAGTTCTGGCGTGTTTACGCTTCCACCGCAGCGGCTCCTTCAACCTGGACGTGGACAAACCCTCCGTGTACGAAGGATCCGAACGAAGCTACTTCGGCTTCTCGGTGGACTTCTTCAAGTAAGGGTTTGAGGTCACGCCAAGCGTGACGGGATTGTGATAAACTATAAGTTTAAGGCGTCTGACACCCTCAGCACGCGGGAATTAAATTTACTCTAATGGGAGAAATACTTTATCACTTAACCTTAACATTAATTCTATAAAAAAATGAATAAGTAAAAAGTAATCAGTTGGAAAAACTACAGTAGCAACTAAAATGAAATATAACATAAGTATACCATCTTCTAATTAATTGAAATGCATTTAGGCAAAATAACCGAGCATTTAAAAATAAAATAAATCGAAATAAAAGTAACATTCTTTTGTTTGCAGTGTTTCTCACAACATCCAGTCAATAATTTTCTTAAATGTGAAATCAAGAAAATGGAGATTAGAAGCTATGTAATACAGTAAGTAGTGTTTCCTAATCATTAATCTGCCTTAGATGTAAACGTGGCTGTGGAGTCAGACTAGTCTGAAGAAGACATTTATACTCTGTTTCCTAACTTGTTACAAACAAAACAACAAAAATCTGAGAACTGGGAGTTCTTGGATATCCATAGGAGTTAGATCTACCAAGTCTACATGCTCTTCATCAATTTGACCCTATTTTAAACACCTCTTTAAAGACCCACTCCAATTCAAAGAAAATGGTGTTTTTTTTGCTCGTTCTTGTGGCATTTTTTTCATGATGGAGGATATATATAAAAAAAATTAAGCTCAATATTGCATTTCTTGGGAATCAGGAGCAGACGAAAAAATGCAGGTTGAATACAATTTGTATTTGTGACGTAGATAACACACCAGCTTTCTGCTCTGCTCCATTCTGATGCATCCACTTGCAGACAAATAGACCCATGTACGTCTTTGTGTTCCTTGTCTGAGGTGGAATCTGGATCTAAACTGTTCAGATGGATAGCCACTATATTGGTTGGCATTTTTGTTGCACTCCTAATGTTAGGTTGAGGTTGTAAGGGGCTATAAGTTAGCGGGATAGAAAGTAAATAAAGGGATGATGGGAAATGGGGGCAGGCTTACTCTGCCCCAATGGTCCCACCCACAAGTCAGAGGTAAATTGCTGATGAACTACTGCTATTTAGTGGATGTGTAGTAATAAACGAAACAATTTATAAAAAAATGTTTTTACTACAAATCTGTAAAACAATTTAGACACTTCTGTTGCCCTTAATGAAGAAGACATAATGGTTAAGTAAGTGGTTAAACATCTGCCTTTTTTTCCTGCCAATTTGCTTTTAAAAAAACAACATTCTCAAACATAAAATACTGAAAAGAATCAGATTGATTTGTTTACATATAGAAATAAATCAGTAGATGTGGTATAAATCTTAATGTAATAACCTGACAATAGCTGCGTTTACATGGGCAAAAGTAATTGGAAAGAATGCCTGATCGGAAGGAAAATGCGTCATGTAAACACGCCGTTCCGAATAGTCTCCCCCGGTCAGACTTGTTCGGATAAAATATTCTTTCCGATCCAGAGAGGTGGGTTATACCGATTGTTTATCCGATCGTTGGTCATGTAAACGGTTCATTCCGATCGTGTGTCACTTCTGCTCTGGTTTTACGTCACACATAGACGGTGTTTTGCTCCAGAGAAAGCTTTGGAGCTCAAACAGGACCGACCGGCTGCTCTGCGGACGCCCGGTGAGAAGCGCCGCTCTGCTTTGCCCCTCCGGCTCTCCACCTCTCTTAAACCCCTCACGAGGGGGGTGCCGGGGAGGAGCGGGACCCTGCGCGGTCCTGGCTCGTGTGCCAGTGGACCGAACGAACTGTGTCTCTGAGCAGAGCAGCTGGATAAATAACTTTGTGTTTGAGGGGAGGATGCTTTGTTACGTGTGCGTTTTGTTGTTTGTGTGACTGCGATCTGTCCCGCCGCTCTCAGTTAGCTGCTGTCAGGAGAACTGTGCAGAGCAGAGCTCGGACTTCCAGCTCACACAGCGGCTTTGAGGCGGTGTGCGAACTTTTCAGCAGAATATCGCTCAGTCCTTAGAAACTGTTCAAACAATCACGTGGATTTGTGTTTCTAGTCGTGTTCCGACAAAATAAAGGCTGATGTTATTCCCACATATTTACGTGCAGCCAAGAGGCAGATTGCGGCGTATCCCGCATGAGTTTATCAAACAAGGCTAATGTTATTAGTGTGTGTTAGCCTCTCCTGGGAGCTCCGTTCTTCCACAAAAAAGCACCAACCACACGGATTAAATATAAAATGATGAGCGAACAGGCACTTCATAATATTTATGACATTAATAAAAACACGTTTGGAAGATCGCCTCATATATTACCGAGCTGCTGCATAAATGTATATGACAGCAAAGGTTTGTTTACTGTGGGACTCTTCCTTTTTCCAGTATTTTCAGCACTACCGCGCATGCCCAAATGATTTATTCCGACCGAAAGTGTGACCCATGGGAACGTTTGGAAAAAGGTTTTCTGGGCCCATGTGCACAGGTGAATTTTAACCCGACCAATGATCCGATCAAGATATTTTACCCATGTAACCGTGGCTTGTCATAAGATACCTGTCATTTGTCAATATCCTGATCTGATCAGTAAAGACCAGACACTGATCAGATACTGGGTGTGTGTAAAATGGTTCAGTTCCAATGGAAATGACCCAGTTCGCTGTTCTTTTACAGAATCACCTTTTTAAGTTGTTGTTTCTCATCAGATCTTAAACTAGCGCAAACAATACCTATTATCATTTCAAAGAAACAAATAATAAAAGTTATTGAGCGTGTTTGTTTTTCACTTTTGTCCTCATCTTCATTCATTTTATGGCTGGAGTACACGGGAATTGACATATAAGTCAATTACCGTGTACTCCAGCCATTGAATGAATCAGCAAACCCCTTTTATACTTGTCGGAATTCACTCCATCTGGTGCAGTTACAGAAGTCGAATGCCTCATATGCAGGTTATATTTGCTCAAATGATTAATGTATACTCTGGCTTAAGCATTTCAAACCCAAACATTTGTTTGTTACAGATTTAATGTTAGCTACACAGATATATTTGGAGTTATATTGTAATCAAATGTTTATGAAATACCAGTTAAAGTAGGACCCACCTTAGTATTAAGTCTGGTGACTCGGATTAATTCAGAACATTCTTTTAAGTATAGTGTATGTTTTAATTGAATGACGTCATACAGTGTGGCAAACAAGTATTTATCAGTCAGTGATTATGCAACTTGTTCCCACTTAGAGGAGTTTGGTCTGTAACGTTCATCATTAAAACCTTTCAGCTGTGAGACACAATATAAAATAGAATCCAGGAAATCGCATTGCTTGATTTTTTTTTTTTTTAAGGGATTTATTTGAGAAATGGTGCAGAAAATAAATATTCATCTCTAACAAACACACAAGATTTCAGTTCCTCACAGACCTGTTACTTCTTCTACAAGAAGTTCTTCTATTCTCCACTGGTTACCTGTAATAATGTCACCAGTTTGAACTGTTATCTGTATAAAAGACACCTGTCCACAGTCTTAAACAGCCGGACTGTATCCTCTCCACTATGATCAAGATGAAAGAGCTGTTAAAGGATACCAGGGACAAGATTGTAGAGCGGAACAAGACTTGGATGAAGCAAACTATAATAAACAAACAGCTTGAAAAGAAGAGATCAACTGTTGGAGCAACTATTAGAAAAAGTAAGAATTACAAGATCACTGACAGTCTCCCTCCACCTGAAACTCCATGAAAGATTTCACCTGGTGAGGTACAAATGATTTGGAGAAAGATGAGGAAAGAACCCAGAACTACATGAGGGAACTGGTTAATGACCGGAAGAGAGCTGGGAACAAAGGTTACCAAAGTATTACACTATGGCGTCATGGATTGAAATCCTGTAGAGCTCCAGGGGTTCCTCAGAACATGTCCAGACCCATTTAAAGTTCTCCAGAGACTATCTGGATGATCTAGAGAAGGATTGGGAGATTGTCGTGGTCAGATGAGACCAAATGGAACTTGCTGTGTTTGGAGGAGAAAGAATGCTGAGTCCCAAGAGTCCCATTCCCCACTGTAAAGCATGGGGGTGGAAGCATCATGGTTTCAGGCTGCTTTTCTGCAAAGGACACTGGATGACTGATCTGCTCCATTGCACAAATAAAATTTTTAAAAATAAAACAATTTTTTAAAGAAACTCATCTGTTGAAGTGGATCATCTTACAGATTTGTTGACTGTTAAATACTTTCAGCTCTTTTGTTCGTTTTCATTGGGTGCATCTTAACACTAGTTTTTCTTGCTTGTTTGTACTTTATTTTTGCTTAAAATTTTAACAAAAGTGGACATTTTGATCTTTCTCATGTTTTCTGGTTGAAATCTTGGTGGAACACAACCTTCTGCTTCACTGTGGATTATTCATGTGGGGGACTCATTTAGTCACAGTCTGGAGTCTTTGGAACATTGTGAAGGTCTGGTCTTAAGTTTTCCTGCTGGCTTCCCCTCAGAATCTGTCTGAGGAGACAGTTTGACATATCTTAGTTCAAACACACTTCCTGAAGATGGTTTTCAGAAACTTAAATGCTGTGTCATCACAAATAAAAAATGACTTGTAAGGTCAGCTACTGGTTATGTCTTGTTTTTTTCCTTTGTGCTATCTTGTTGGGTCCAGATGACCTCGTCCTTTCATTCCATGACGAAGGTGTTACAGGATTTCATGTCTGCCACGGACACCAGTAAAAATCATTGGGGGAAAAAGTTCAGCCTGCTGTTTTGTGGATTCTAAATGACCCCACTCCCACGAATAGCGTGCCTTGGATAGCACAAGGTTGTTGTCATCACTAAAACAGAAAAAACTTGGAGTTAAAGTTATTGCTTTGCATGTAAATCAATTATTTAAGATAAAAAATGTTAAGTTGACTATTTGTTGTTGGATTTTCCACCATAAAAATTGTTACCTCAGTCAAGAGGAAGTGATTAAGAAATTAATTACAGTGCGATGGCAAGAAGATAATCCAGGATCTTTCAATATTTTTTGTAATTTTTATTTGCAGTTGAGCTGCCAAAGCTCAGCTTTTAGAGGAATAGATGAAGATGAGCTGCTGCTGCTATGTTCCCTGAATGACTAAACAACTTGTTGTTTTCATGCTGCTATCCAAAACTGAAGTGATACATCAGTCCATAAACAGCATTTGTCTATCCCAGTCCTGTGAAGCAGCAGTCTGAAAGAATCACCAAACACAAATACAAAAATGTTCTTTTGTATTTTGTAATCCACTGAGTGGTTACCTCTGGATAATCTGCAACAAAAGCAAGCTGCCGCAGACAAAGACGCTTTGTTTAAAAACTCCTGCTGCAAAACTGGAAGCAGCTCAAGCCTGCATCAAAAACCAGAGGAGCTCTATCACACCTCTGCTTTGTTTTGTTTGAACCATTTAGCTAAATGGAGATTTTTTTCTGGAACGTTCAGACTCTGTTTTCCATCACTGCTATTCAAGTTGAATTCACAAAAACGAGTTCTCTGGTGGTTTGACGTCATGTAGCCTCTCTGGATTAGGTTCTATGGGGCAGAGAAATTCTGGAGCTGCTGATACAGACTTCAGCGCTCAGACTGATTCTCTTTAACATGGAGTACTGAGGTTTGTTCTTTATCTGGGTTTGTTTGTGATTTCTGTCAGACTATTGTGGTCTGTTTAGAGATAAACTATCTTCATGAACTCCAAATGTTGTGGGTTCAGATAAAGTTCCGATAACGTGTCTTTTTATGTAGACTGTGGATGTCCTGAATGTGTGTATCCCTTTTTGTGGAATCTAATGCCTGGTCTCTCTAGGTCAGACGTTCTCATCGGAGCTCCTCGGGCAAACGCCTCGTCCTCCAGCAGCGTGGTGGAGAGAGGAGCGGTATTCAGCTGCCCCTGGAACAGCAAATCCTGCAAGGAGGTGCCTTTTGACAGCTCAGGTACCAGAACTTTCTGCTCATGCTTTGTGTGTTGGTGGAGCATTAAAGTAGGAGTTGCAGTGTGAGTGACCATAAACTACTTCCTGCAACAGCAGAACGTAGTTTATGGTGGATGGAAGTGCTTAGCTTTGGGACAGTTGGCAGTAAACGCTGATCAGTCAACAACAACCTGAGTGTGTGTGAAGTTAAAATCAGGCACACAAGTGTGTTTGAACAACATGCATTTACTTTCAAACTAACAGAAGGAAACGAGACTTCTGTGGTACAGCAGGAAACTCGCCTATTTGTGTGTCATTTGTGAAGCCGGTTAAACCCGTGAGATGGCAGAAGGCTGCTTTCTTCTGCTTTAAATATTTACCCTGACACTGTAGTCCTCCAACAGACTCTTTTTTTAATTGGTACGTCAGATAAAGTGCAACTGTTGTGTTTCCTGCAGGAGCCCTGCTGTACAAAGCAGAGCATGACATCATTTAGAGACCCACTATGATAAAAGTTGTGTTTTTAACATGTTTTTGTGGAATTTTTCTAATTATGGAGCACGTATGTAAAAGAAAATTCATCTCAAAACTGAGTATTTATTTATTCCAATAATTGTTAATCAGGAGCAGGGGAAAAAAAGATCATATTTGTTACAGAAAATATGCCGGGCAGGAAACCAGCTTCCTGCTCTGCTCCATTCTGATGCTTCCACTGCTAGACAAATAGATTCATGTTCGTCTTTGTTTTCCTCGTCTAAGCTGGAATCTAGATGTTAACAGTCTGTTTCTGCTGTCAGTTAGATTTTTTTATGGAAACAATAAAAGCTGTGAAGAAACATTATACACAAACAAAAAGACTGTAGCTTCACTGCAATGGATGAAAGGAAGAAGGCAACAAAATAAAAGCTCAGTAACTATGCAGAAAGTGTCCTGGTTATCAAACTTCATGACCAAATTAGAACTTGTGTTTCTGTCTCCTTTTGATCTCATATCTGCACCTTTACATTGATCACATTGAATTTACGAACCGACATTGTCCATGAGTTTGAAAGATCTTCATCTTTCATTCAGCATAGTGGCTAATTCAGAGAACAATATGGCGGATTTTATCCTGGAATAAAACAAGGTGTGATTTTTATCTTTTATCATCTGTCTGGGCGTGTTCCTGACTCACTTTCCTATCAGCTGCAGTTTTGTCAAAGTGTTGCTTTTGTCAAAAGTTTTATCACCCCAGGTCATGTAAGAATAAGCAGCAGTTTCATCTCATGAGTAAATCCTTTTCAGTTTTTGTCGGAGAGGAGGCCTGTAAACCTGAAAGGTGGAAAAGGCAGGAAAAAGAGGAAGGAGAGAAGCAGCTGTTGATGCAACAGAAAATGTTCCTCCAGGCCAACTTCACCCAGTGCAGCAATCCCCATCATTATGAAGGGAATGCTCAGACATGCCCAAAAGGTGCAGGCTTTGGTTCTGTTGAAACCGGTGCAGGTCTCCTCTGTGGTTTACTTCATGCTGCCAGTTGGAGTTTCAAACAAAAAAGGTTTGAGAAGATACTTCATAAAACCAAAGTTCTAGTTTTCCAAATCCTAGATTTGTGGGTTTTGACTCCGCTCACGTGTTTTAGAAATAAAAAAAGTACTAAAAGATGTTAGTCCTCTTTGTCGCAAAGTAAAGTGACAAAAATGGACCAAACGGAAGACGGAAACTCAAGAGCCTCAGAAACAGTGGAAGGCGGTCTGGTTCAGAGGAAGTGGAGGAGATGACCAGGCTCCAATGAAATAGTTAATGCGCCCTTATCATGTGACGTCATGAATGCCAAGCAGCATGTAGAAGTGTTTCTGTTGTTGTCAGGTGTTGGACTTTTGCCTCTAAGAACAGCACTGGAGCAAGCAGACAGGGAGCGTGTTGGCAGAGAGGGTGCAGTGCGTTTTTGTGTGAAGTGGATTCTGTTTGGCATTCTGTGGGAGGCCTCAACCACCAAACACGGCCTCCCTTCCCCCTTCAGCTGCACAACAAGCTCAATAAAGCTCAATAAAGTTCAGGCAGTGACACGTAATCTGTGCTGTCTCTGGGTTTCTACAGTTTGAGGCAAATTACTGCTGAATTGAGTGTCGAGTTCATCACAAACGCCATCATTCTCGGCAGAATCTGGATGCAGTGAATCCCCTCATGGACATTTCTTCTTCATCATTTGAGGACAAGCCGTGAGCTGCTTGTTCTCAGAAAGCCAGCACACCCTTTCAGCGAAGCATAGTTTTAGATGTGGAGACTTGCAGCAAGAATGTGTTTCTCCACTCTGTCTGTTATGAGGAGAAACTGTACAACACATGCCGTTTCTTCTCACACACACAGGTTCCTTATGGGGGTTTAAGGAGTTAAAGGCTGCTGTGTTGTTTCATTAGCTTGTTGTGCTGATTTCAATAAAGCTGCCGCTGGCTTCCAGGCCTAAAGGAAGCTCTGACAAATGTTTCAGTTTTGACGCTTAGGATAGAAAATTAAAAAAGGCATTACACTAGTTGTCGTTGTTGTTAGAAAATGGGTTGTTATAAAAAGTATAAGGTTAGTAGGTGCAGTAACACCTGAGTCACCTTCCCGCAGTGCTCTGCTCCACACGCTTTTCCCAAATAAGGAGTTTTTCTCTGGCTGCTGTGGTGAGATGTTTGCTGCATGCTGATGCTCCAGCAGCATGTTTTCAAATGTACCTTCCTGCCTCTGCACAGCCTGACGACGAGCTGAATCAAGGTGGGTTTGACGGTGTAAAAACAGAGTTCTGCTGAAGTGTCTCTGAGCAGGACACCAGCAGCAGGGAAAGCCTGCATGTGCAGAGGCACAGAAATCACTGATGCTGGCCCTCAAAGTCATGCATGGCCTGTTCGTTTTCTTGTACACAAGAGAGCTTTGTTGTTCATTTGACCTGCATGGTTGGTGACCAAAGATTTGCAGAGCCAGTGAACAGACTGTGAACCAGAAATATTATGTTGTGTGTTTTATGTTGCATAACTTACTCAATCTCAGATATATGGCCCTAGATATATATTCTAAGTATTCCTGTTGAGGGTGTTTCTCTTGTTAAGGTGAGGTTGTGGGGATTTTCTTTTCCTTTGGAAGAATGAAGCAGAAAGTGAGCTGCAGACATGCCCGTCACTCATGCGAGTTCTGGGCTTTCATGTTCATAAAGCACACTTTCATTTTTGGGGGACTTTATATTATTTCTGAAAGGTCCTGATATTTTCTATAGAGAATCTTTAAGTAATGTTGAATGATGGAAAAGTGCTTTATTTTCATTACTATTGTAACCTCTGAGCTTACTTGTTGTTATACTGGATTAATAATAAACCAGGTAGAGAAGGCTTTTCAAAAGAAAAAAAGAAGAATGAATAGTTTGTCAGTGTGTGCAAAACCTTTAAAATTCTGAAACCATTAAGATGATAAAACACAGCACCAAGACTTTATCAAAATAAGACTACTCAGAACATTTACACCTTTGAAAACAGTTTTTTGTCTTTTTAACATGTCCCTGTGGTATTTTTCTGATGATGGAGGACATATTTAAAGAAAATTAAGATTAAAATTGCATTTATGATTATTTCTTTATTCAAATTGTTGTGACTGAAAAAAAAAGAAACTTTGGATAAAGGTTGCGTTTGTTACTTAAAATCTACAACCAGCAGGGCACAAGCTCTCTGCTCTGCTCCGTTCTGATACCTCCACTTGTAGACAAATAAATCCATGAACGTCTTTGTTTCCCTCGTCTGAGCTGAAATCTGGCTCTAAACTGTACGGCTGGATAGCTCTGCTATTGGTAACCATTTTTGTTGCACCACTAATGTTAGACTGGGGATATAAGCTAGTATGTAAGCAGATGGATGTGGGGAAGTAGAGGTAGGCTTACTTTCGTGCCAAAAGTTCTGTCCACAACTCAGAGGTGAATTTTTACAGAACTCCTGCCGCTTTGAAGATACTACGTCCTTAAAAACGGCACAGAATTTTGGATTTTGGCTAAAAACAGCATCATCATAATTAATAGACCACTGGGAAAGCTTTGAAAAGAGATTAAAAAAATAATCGGAGTGCGACTTTAAATTGGTTTAGAACTTAAGAAAAACATTCTGCAAATGTGATCAGGACATATTAGCTGATAGTCAAGAACTGGATCAGTGTTTTCAGAACCCTGAAGTCCAGAAGTGAACACAGGACCCGTGAGTTGTCCATCAGAAGATCCTAGCAAATTGAGAAACAGGAAACCAGCTTGACTGCTGTGAGAGACACAACTGATACCATAAAAGGAACCAGGCAGATGTGTGAGCACTGCAGTAGTGTGGCTTTACACAGTTCTATTATGATGTGTGGTTCATGACATTTTATTGTTCATCTGAGGTTAGAATATTTTTATTTTCAGAATGGATGAGGGCCGGAGTTGTTTTTTTATTTTGCACCAAAGCACAGAACCCCTGAGTGGTCTGCAAAGCCCTTAAGACTTTCACCCCAGCATGTTCAGCTGAAGGGAGGATTGTTTACGATTGCTGTGAAAAGCCTTAAAATTGATCCAAACAAATGTGGGAGAAGGATTTTCCAGGCTGTCTTTCTAAAAGCTGCTGTCAGACTAAAGTTTGAAGATTGTGAGGGAAACTGTGGGTTGAGCCTGTGTGTCAGTGTTCTTTGCTGGAGCCTCACCCACAGAACTGAACACTCCCATCTGTGCTTTTTTTGGGTTCCAACCACAGAACACTTATCTGTCAGTCCCGGCGTTCTTCCAGTTCCTCACATGTTGCTCCAAACTTGGATTAATTTGTCTGCATGTGGAATTCATTTGTTAATTGACAAACTACGTTTGCCACCATTACCATGGTTTTAGATGTTAAGTATCCAGCGGGGTACAGATGACCAATAGATGAGGGAAGAACTATTCTTTCAACTATTGCAGAAGTCCACATACTGGAATTCCCAGTGTGATGGGGAAAATCCCAGTTGTTTCCTCACGTCCTGCCCTGTGTCATGCCCCCGCCTGGCAACAAATGTTACCACGTCTTTGCACACGCGTCTTCTGTGTGGAATTAGTGTTTAATTCAGTCTGTTTTCCAGCCAGGACTCATGACTCATATGTTTGTGGTGCAGCCTCGGATCTCAGAGCAGCTTTGGCCTTGCAGGCTGAGAACAGAGGATCAGCTGCTGTCTCCTCTAACATGAACCCTCATTAGACTGAGCCTTGCTCCTCACTCATTGACCTCTCTGCACATTCACTGTTTCTGCTCTTAAGACAGAACTGAATACAATTAATGATGTCATCTTTTAAACTAAGCAGGCTGTTTGCTTCACATTTCAGATATTCAGTCTTTAAAAACAATTGTTCAGGTAAAATGGGAACAAAAACATTTTCCAATGAGTCGCACCCTGAAAGGCTACTTTCCACTATATATATATATATATATATATATATATATATATATTATATATATAGATATATATATATATATATATATATATTATATATATATATAAAAAGTTTCGTCATTATCAGAGGCAGAACAGCTGCAGCTAAAGACATCATAAAACAGTCACCAAATTTTTCATGTTATATTTTGCTCATAGCATAATCTACATAATCTGTTTTGTTTTGCAACAGATACAGAGGAACAAAAAAGTATTTAGTCAGCCACCAATTGTGCAAGTTCTCTCACTTAAAAAGATGAGAGAGGCCTATCATTTTCATTATAGCTATACCTCAACCATAGGAGACAAAATGAGAAAAAAATCCAGAAAATCACATTGTCTGATTTTTAAAGAATTTATCTGTATATTATGGGGGGAAATTAGTATTTAGTCACCTAAAAACCAGCAAGATTTATGACTCTGACAGACTCGTAACTTCCTCTGTAGGAGAAGAAGAACTCACTGGTCCTGTGTTCAGTTCTGGACTTCAGGGTTCTGAAAACACTGATCCTCTGTCCTCAACTGGTTACCTGTATTAATGGCACCTGTTTGATCTGGTTATCTATATAAAACTCCACTATATGTGAACGTACCACCAATTGTTGACCTGCACCAGCTGGGACCAAAGTAACAAAGGCTACCATCAGTAACACACTACGCTGCCAGGGACTCGCATTCTGCAGTGCCAGACGTGTCCCCCGCTAAAGCCAGGGCATGTGCAGGCCTGTCTAAAGTTTGCTAGAGAGCATTTGGATGATCCAAAAGAGGATTCGGAGAATGTCCTATGGTCAGACGAAACTGAAATATAACTTTTTGGTAAGAATTCTACGTGTCGGGTTTAAAAGAGAAAGAATGCTGAGTTGCATCCAAAGAACACCATACCTACTTTGGGGTCGTTTTTCAGCAAACGGACCGGGACGACTGATCCGTATAAAGGAAAGAATGGATGGGGCCATATAGTGTCAGATTTTGAGTGAAAACCTCCTTCCATCAGCAAGGGCATTGCAGATGAAATGTGGGTGGGTCTTTCAGTAGGACGTCATTGCCGTCAGTCTTGGATTTTAAATTTACAAAAGCCTTTGCATTTCTGCAAGTTTTTGTCATTTTGTTTAAATGTTCCATAAAAAGCTGCTGCATGCCAGAATAACCTCCCTTGAAATTCTGTAAAATTTTTAGTTAAAAATCCCTAATTATCAGACACGGTGAGTCAGAGCACAGTTATCTCTGAATGGTCAGTTAAGCTGTGGAGACCATTCCCCCCCAACCCTTGCTCTAGACACAGTATTGGTTTGAAGTTTTACAGTCTAGTTGTCTCATGGTTCTCTGACAACAATCCCTTGTATATTTACCACAGACAGCTGAGGCTCTGCAGGTATTTATAACCTCAGCTGTGTGTGTGTCATGAGACCGTCTGTCATTTTTAGCGCTTAAAGGAAAAAACATTATATCTCAAAGTTTTACAATGGTAAACGGCCCATTGTGAGTCTCAGGCTCTCAGTAGCTTTGATCATCCATCTCTGAAACACTAAAATAATGACAGTTGGAGCTGAATCAGGAATTAAATCTAGTTGAAAACATGATTTGAATAAATTCTTATTCAAACCGATATCCAATTTATGCTCATGTTTCAAATTTTAAACCAATGCTTATTGGTTTACAAGATTATTGTTGTTTTTTTAATCAGCAATTTAAATCAAGGAAAGGTAGAAATGTTTAACTGAAAACCGAAGCCAATGGTATTAAAGGGTACCATAATCCATGTATTTTATGAATCCATAACAGCATGATAAAAAAAATCAAAATGTTTTATTTTATTTATATATTTTTTTAGTCATTTGACTTAGGTCAACAAATGAGCTCCTGGTCTTTTGGTTGTTTTTACTTTGGATGGGCATGAGGGCATGAGCATTTAAGGGTAACTCAGTTGGTAATGTAAAGCTGCCACGCAGGAATCCAGGGTTCGATTCCCGGAGGAGAATAAACAATGGTACTGGGGGCAATTACCATATCAATGGTGAGCAATAAACATCACCTAGTGGGGATCCTCAGGCAAGACTTAGCGCTACTGGCTACCAGCATGAATGATCCTGGTGATGGTCTGAGGGGCCGTAGCCGCGAACTCTACCATCTCCAAGTATGAATGAAGAGTGAATGAATTATGCACACAATGGAAACGCTTTGAGCGTCTGGAAAAGCACAGATAAATCCAATGCATTATTATTATTAAGGACTTCTGTTGTTTCAGGAGTAGGGAGAAAAGTCGTAATGTTTCTTAATTTACACTTGTATTATTTTGACAGAGATTCTCCATGGAACTAGACTGGTATCAGAGTGAGTCTCTGATCTAGAATCAGTTGACATTGAAGGTTTCCTGCTCTTTGACAAATCTGTAGTCCTCCATTTTTTTCCTGTTTTAAAAAATTATTTTACTATTGCATTTTGTTTAAAAATTAAACAACAACAATTGTTTTGTTTTCCTCAGACAACAGAGTTTCCAAAGATGGTTTTCAGATGGAATTCAAATCCAAGCAGTGGTTTGGAGCTTCGGTGCGATCTGATGGAGAACACATCCTGGTAAGAAAAGTGGCACCAAGCAAAACAAACAAACAACATTCAAACTTCTGCAAAGAGGGATGAGCATATAGGGCATATAAAAGGAAAGCCTTGTTGCTGATCACCGGTAGCCACCCCCTTGAGGTGTAGAGGTGTGTGTGTTAGTCTGGGGCAGTGCTGGCAGCACAGACTCTTCCTGGAAGGGGTGTTTCTCATGTTATGATGTGCTCGTTTTTGTGGATTGGGAGGGGCTGGTCCTCAGAGAGCAGGTTTTTAGAAGAATACTCAGAGATGCGTAATAGATCAAAAATACCCCTTTGGAGTTGTTTTTTGTGAGGGATGGACATTATAATACACTTAATAGCTAAAAAAAAAAAAAAGATTTTGCATGATATAGGCTTTTCAATGGTTCGTATTATAATCGTTGTACCAGAGTTTCAAATGGTTCAGATAACTTTTATGCCAAATGTGTTTACAAAATAAATAAATACATTTTTTAATTAACATAGACGATGTAAGCGAGGAGGAAGCTTCAAGGCTCAACAATGGTTTAAGTTATGTTGCACGTCACTGAAACCTTCTACTCTTTAATCTTGACTTTAAATTACAAAATCCTCATGTAATGTGTGAGAAATTCCCAAATATGTTTTGTAAAAATTTCGTTTCCCAGGCCTGTGCCCCTCTGTACCAGTGGTCAACTTTTGGAAATTCTGAGCGGGAGCCTGTGGGAACGTGTTATCTCAAAAAAGGAGCGAAAATAGTAGAGTACTCACCCTGCAGATCAGGTATGTTTTCATGACCATAAGCTCTTCTTTGACACACTAAACACACTTTAAACTCTAATTATAAAGTAGGTCAACATTCTGCCCATGCTGAATGATTAGAAACAAGGGTTGTAAGGGTTTTGTATAGCTTTTTATTGTGTTGTTTTTGTGTGTCCAGTTGCTAACTCCCCAGAAGGACAGGGTTTCTGCCAGGCTGGCTTCAGTGCAGACTTTCTGAAGGTACCGTACTCTAATCAAACTAATTCTGTTGAACCTGGAGGAATTAAAGATGTTTGATGAATGTTCAGAGCACAGCAAAGGGAGCGTTAAACAACTCAATTTCTGACCACAAAAGGAAGTGAAAGTAACAAAGAGTGAGAACTGTATTTCTCTTTCCTTTGTTGTGGTTTTTAGAAGAACAACAAAGTTGTTATTGGAGGACCTGGCAGCTACTACTGGCAGGGTGAGTGTTAGACTGTGAGTGAGTGCGAGTGTGCATGTGTGAGTGTGTATGTGTGTTCATTTGAATCCTTGAAGCCACACATGGTGCCAGCAGGCATTCTCAGAGACACAGCTACTGTTGGGTTAGAAGGTTTCCCACACAATTTGAAGGTCAGTTCATCCTCGTAGTTCTAATCTCCCTGATAAGACTCAGAGGCAAAAATGTAAACTGTTTTTTAAAGACTTGCATTCAAACTGCAGGGTTACTAGTTTAATAGAAACTTCAACCTTTTCCCTTTGTTTTGCTTTACTCTTTTCAGTTCAGATTTTGTTGAGTTTGATCTATTCAAATAGAAATGGACTTAAGTTGTCTTCTAAAGAATATGAAATAACTCTGCTTGTTAAGGAATCACATTTTCTTTTTAAATATGCTAAAGATTATTTCCAGCTATCATAATTGCTAACATGCATTTATCCCATTGCATTGGAGATGTGAAATCAAGTTTTCCTCCCCAACAGTGTGAGGTTGACCATGATTTACCTCATGTTTTCCTCAACTTCCTCAATGTCACAGAGGAAAACAAAGCAGAACGAGGACTCATTTTACAGCCTCTGAAGTGTGACCACCTGCTATGACTTGAATATTTTCTTTGGTCTAAAAATCTGCCAGATCTGCTCAAACATGAACACTATAACACCCTCAGGCTCAACTTTCAATAAATTCACTGTAGTAATTATAAAATGTATTACAAATTTTTGTTCAATCTCACTTTATAAGTGTTTTTTAAAATATGGATTTTGTTTTTAAACTCCTGCAAAAGTCTCTTTTCTTTTGGCTGCTTCCCTTAAAGGTCGCCACAGTGGATCAAACTCTATCCTCTGCATCCTTCACACTCATACAAACCACCCTCATGTCCTCCTTCTCTACATCCAAAAACCTCCTCTTTGGTCTTCCTCTAGTCCTTTTACCAATCTCAGCATCCTTTTACCAACATCATCACTGTTTCTCCTCTCAACGTGTCAAAACCATCTCCATCTGCTTCCCTGCATTTAACTCCAAAGCACCTACCATGATCTGTTCCTCTGATGGATTCATTCCTGATCCATCCTGGTCTCTCCCAAAGAGAACCTCAATATCTTCATCTCTGCTACCTCCAGCGTTGCTTCCTGTCTCTGCATCAGCGTCTACAAACCAACAACATGGCTGCTCTCACCACAGTCTTCTTCACTTTTCCTTTCATTCTTGATGACACTCTTTGGTCACATATCACACCTGAAACCTTCCTCCACTTCCCTCAAGTCTTCCACCTTCTTTACCTCTGCTCCTTGTAACCTCGCTGTTCCCCTCAAGTTCCTTTTGTTTACATACAGGTCCTCCGTCTTTCTGCAGCTGACCTTCATTCCTCTCCTTTCCAGAGCAAAGCTCCAACTCTCCAAATGTTCCCCCACCTGCTCCCTCCTCTCATTGTAGATCACAGTGTCATCTGCAAACATCATGACCCATGGAGATACCCGTCTAACCTTTTCTGTCAGTCTGTCCATCACTACAGCAAAAAAGAAGGAGGTCAAGGTGGTGCAGTCCCACCCCCACTTTTAAGTCCTCTGTCACACCTACAACACATCTCACCACCGTCTTCAAGTTCTCTTACATGTCCTAAACGACTGTGTCCCTCCAGACTTCCTCATAAAATCCTCCTAATTAATATGCTTTTACTCTTTCCATCCGGTCTCTTAACCACACAGGAGATCCACCTTTCTTCTTTCCATCATGTCAACAATCTCTCTACTTCTTCTGTCAAAAACCTAACATTTAAAGTTCCTACTGAAAGTTCAACATTTCTGCCTTTCCTTTTCGGTTTCTGTATATGAGCATACATTCCGCATCTCCTTTTTACACCAACAACAGTCCAATTTCCAAAAGTACCCTTTAGATGATTGTTTCTTATTAAGGCTATAATCAATTCAGAAGTTCTGTTTGTGATTTACATGATTAAGTCGGTCCCATTACGACAATAGCTGCGTTTACATGGGCAAAAGTAATCGGAAAGAATGCCTGATCGGAAGGAAAATGCGTCATGTAAACACGCCATTCCGAATAGTCTCCCCCGATCAGACTTGTTCGGATAAAAAATTTTTTTCCGATCGAGATAGGTGGGTTATACCGATAGTTTATCCGATCGTAAGTCATGTAAACGGTTCATTCCGATCATGTGTCACTACTGCTCTGGATTTACGTCACGCATAGACGGTGGTGTTTCCCTCCAGAGAAAGCTTTGGAGCTCAAACAGGACCAACCGGCTCTTCGCCCAGTGCCTTGCGCCGCTCCGCTTCGCCCCTCCGGCTCTCCACCTCACTTAAACCCCTCATGAGTGGGGTGCCGGGGAGGAGCGGGACTGTGTCTCTGAGCATTAATAACTTTGTGTTTGAGGGGAGGATGCTTTGTTACTTATGCCTTTTGTTTTTTGTGTGACTGCGATCCGTCCCGCCGCTCTCGGTTAGCTGCTGTCAGGAGAACTGTGCGTCTCTGAGCAGAGCTCAGACTTCCTGCACACACGGCGGCTTTGGGACATTCTGCTTTTCGAAGCAGAATTGTCGCTCAGTCCTTAGAAACCGTTCAAACAATCACGTGGATTTGTGTTTCTAGTCGTGTTCCGACAAAATAAAGGCTGATGTTATTCCCACATATTTACGTGCAGCCAAGAGGACAGATTGCAGCGTATTCCCGCATGAGTTTATCAAACAAGGCTAATGTTATTAGTGTGTGTTAGCCTCTCCTGGGAGCTCCGTTCTTTCACAAAAAAGCACCAACCACACGGATTAAATATAAAATAATGAGGGAACAGGCACTTCATAATATTTATGACATTAATAAAAACACGTTTGGAAGATCGCCTCATATATTACCGAGCTGCTGCATAAATGTATATGACAGCAAAGGTTTGTTTACTGTGGGACTCTTCCTTTTTCCAGTATTTTCAGCACTACTGCGCATGCCCAAATGATTTATTCCGACTGAAAGTGTGACCCATAGGAATGTTTGTTCTAATCAGAAAAAGGTTTTCTGGGCCCATGTGCACAGGTGAATTTTAACCCGACCAATGATCCGATCAAGATATTTTGCCCATGTAACCGCGGCTACTGGATTCCTTCTTGATATAACCCCCTACATAGATTTAGGATCACTACATTAAGGCACTGTATCATGCCCCCTTGTGGTGTGTTGGATGTAGCAGTGTGTGTCACGCATCAGCTCTGTGCCTCATCTGTGGATTGCAGGTTGTCAGCACAGCACTAAGAGTTTAATTAGCAGGTGAAGCTGATAGATAAGCTGTAGACGGTGTTTGTGTATCAGCTGTGTGTTGTAATGCGGGATGGTCTGGGTGATGGGGTGTGACCCCGACTGTATCCTGAGCTCTGAGTCATGTTTTCTTTCTTGGTGGAGCGACTTCTTCTGTGCTCTGTTTGCCTAATTGTTGTTTCCTGTTGAGTCAACACTCACAACTGCACACTCTGAACCACAAGCACCCACACAGCTCTGCTTTTGATTACACATCTGTTAGCACCATGTCCCTGTGGCTCATTAAATTAGTGTTTTTTTCTGAGCCAGAAATGTGTTGGCATGTTAACACGTTTTTGCAAAGTCATGCTTTTTTGTTTCTGAAACATTTAGTGGGTTTGTTGTTTGAACCGATCAATGTTCATTTCTTCTTCACTGCCTCAGTTCTTTAATGTTCTCTGATGTTCTCTTCTTTTCCACTCAGGCCAGCTGATTTCTGATGACGTCTCAGAGATTTTAACTCGTTTCAATCAAGACTTTTTCATCTCCTACACCAACACTCTCGCCACCAAATCAGCTGGTGCCCAGTATGACGACAGTTACCTCGGTAACCTTACACAAACACACACTGTCATTTTCACAGTTAGCATTAGCAACATACATGGATATTTTTATGCAGTTAGACGCTGATGCCGTGTGTTTATACCATGGTCTGGGTGAATACCGGTACTCTATTCTGGTTGGGTGCAGGATGTCCATTAAAAAGTAATAATGGACATCCACAAAAGAAATTCCGGTCAAATAGCTTGAATGTTCTGTATTATTGCACTGGCCTAAACATCAGTTGGGAACTGGAAAAACAGACATTTGGAACATAGATGGAGAGATGTTATTCCACAGTTTATCACAACAGCAAGACAATAGAAAATATCTCTTGTCCCTCAAGTGGCTGTATGATGACAGTATCAACTGGATCAATGGCAATGTAGCCTTTTGATTTTGAATAGTTTGTTTTCTGTCTTTCTATCCTTGTTGCTTGAAATCGAGTAAATAAATGTTTATAAATAATTTTATTATTTATTAATGAAATGAATTATTTATTTGTTGATAGACAATTAATGATCAGAGTTAATGGTGGATATTGCTGGCAAAAAAGCCACCCCAATAAAAGGACCGTACTTGTGGACTTTGTTTTTTTGAAACAATTTGTTTTTCATTATCTGGACAAAAACAAGTGATAAGGGGGACTTCCCCTCTCAAATTATGCTTTGTATTAATTAACATGACGTTTAGCATAAATACCACTTTCCTCCGCTGGTTAGATCTCATACACCAGCTGTGGCAGAGCTAGGTCGGTGAAGGCTTTTAGCTGTTACCATGACACTGATAGTCTGACTTGATTTAAACATACAAAAATGAGATTGAGGTAAAAATATTTGATTTACTTTTTCCTTCTTTCATGACCATGTTTATATAATGTCCTTTGAGGTGTCCATTATCAGAAAGTAATAGACTTTGTGGAAGCATTACCCCCGTCCAACCCCTCGCATCAGATGGTTCAGTTCTCCGCGTCGTCCATTAATTTCTGGAAATGGACAACTTCTTGCTTAAAGAGGTGCTGTTGGCATTTGTGGGCATTATTGAATCCTGTTATTGAATTATTGAATGGATATTATCCATTATTGAATCTAACTGAATGTCACCATCATGTCCAGAAACTCCACCCAGTGGGAGACCTTTGCCATTTTCAGAAGTGATTCAGTCTGTTTGTAATCGCAGAAAGTCAAAGGAAAGTCACAGGCTTCTGTTTAATTCCTCTGTGCTTTCCAGGATACTCTGTGGCAGTTGGTGACTTTAATGATGATGGGAAGGAAGGTAAGACAGTTTTTTTTTTTTAAATCAAATGCTTCTTCTGGTTTAAGAAAAATGAGTGTCATTTTCTAAACAAAAGATTGCTTCCACTTATTGCCTATTTGAGACCCAGATGGTAAAAATTGTAAAAGATGTCAAATATGGCAGTGTTCTAAATATGAATGACTCCTTCCTGCCTACTACTGTTAAATTTATCTAAAACGTTTTAGTTTTTGCTAGATTGTTTCTTTAGCATGTAATCAAAACACTTCTTCCCTGTAGATATATTCATTGTCTGTTTTGTGTCATCTTTACAGATTATATTACGGGTGTACCCAGAGGGGAGAAAGCTCTGGGTTATGTAAGTGTTGACTCTCATTAAACTAACCTCAGCCAGTCAGTCGATCCATCTGTACTGAGCAGCCCAGCCATAAACCTTTTTATTGCAATACATGAAAACTCAAATACTTTTGGATACAAAGAGTCCGGATTATTATTATTATTTTTGGTATGTTGTTGATTTAAATTTCCACTTTAAAAGACTGCTCATTTAGATTTGACCCAGTCTTTATTAAGTATCAAAGCAGATTTCCAAGGCTTTAATAAAACGAAAACATAGTTGGAAACCGGAGCTAGAACTTTGTATCATGTTGTCCATGTGCAGCTAAAATTAAAGGACAAACTTTAGGGGTTCACCTTTCACTATATCCAATCAGGCATTGCCACAGCGAATCAGCTGTCACCGAGTTGCACATTTGGCAGTGATCTTTCCACCAGTAGCCCTTCCTGACACAACCATGTATTTTATCCGGGCTGGGGTCCTGTGGGGTCCAGACTTGGGCCCGCTTGTGGCTACATTGTTTGGCAGTAGCATGAAGGGTCTTGCTCAAGGACCCACACTGGATCTAGCTCATCTAGGAAACGACCTGAACACTGGTCATCCATGTACCAGTCCTTCAAGCAGCAAAATGAGCCAACCAGCCGCTTAAAGGACGCACTTTACTTTTGTGTTTTTATTTGTTTTAGGAATTATTGTGTTTTTTTAAGTGTTAGACACTTGAAATTTCCTTCAGGATTAATAAAGTCTGGTCTGGTCTGGTCTGGTCTGGTCTGGTCTGGTCTGGTCTGGGTTATTTTCTGCATTAGGAGGTCATATTTACTGAAATCAAATTATTTTAATAAAAAACATCTTAATAGACCAAGTGCCATTTGAACATAGGATCCGCATTGTGTAGTAGTTTACAATTCTTCCATCCATTGAATTTGTGAGTTTTTGGAGAGTTTCTGCTTACATTTCTTTGCAGGAGGTCAGGGTAGGATGGGGGCCACACTGTCAGTTTATCTCCTTTAAAGCCCATAGGAGACAGTAATGCAGAGATATTCCTTGCAGCATGAGATGATGCATTGTCATTCATAAAGATGATTTTGTTACAGAAAGCATAGTTCCTCCTTTTATACCACAGAAGCAAGTGGTCAGTCAGTCGTGCTTTTCAGCAGCAGAGACCCTAATTCTTTTCCATATTGCTTGAAATGTTGGTCTGCTTAATAATGTGGAACGTCCTTCTTTGGCAGTTTTTCTTTAGTTCTCACCTGGCAAACTCAAACACATGTCTGAGATTGATGCCAGTGATCCAAAGCGCTCAGAGACACAATATCATCCATGAGTTTCACAGAAAAACAAATAATTTGATCTTTTTGACACTTGAATACAATTAGCTTATAACTTGGAACGCACTGCAGAAAAAAAATCAGATAAACTCAGAAAAACTAAAAGGTTTAGTAGGAAATAAATCACTTTGACTTTTGTTTGCTGTGTAATATTGACGTTTTTCATCGTTTTTGCCATATTTTAGAATCAGATTTTGCTTGTAAGTCAATGATGCTGTAACTCAGATGCACATCTTTTGGCATAACTAAGCGTTTTGTGACAACAGGCAGAAACAACTGTAATGGCTTCTTTTAAAATGAGCTATAAACTCTTATATTTAGGTATATAGCTCTGGTATTTGAAATAGTATGTCTTAAAAAGGAGTGTATTGCTCAAAAAATAGTTTTACATCTTTAAAATAGGTTTATTTATACACTTTTCCCTTTATATATTTTAAGCGCTACAACAATCCGATGATATGTAATGACCTGAAACTGTGTTTGTAAGGCATTGATATCAGAGGAAAAGTTAGGAACCGGATAATGATAAATCATGTAATAAAATGGTTATGGTAGAATGGGAGTGGGATTATAAAACTTCGCTTCCTTCCACTCCCTTTCAAGAAATCTTTGATTTAATCTCTAAAAGTTTGACACATCTTTGAATAAATGTAAGAATGCTCATTGTATTGTTTTGTGCATTATTCCTGTATTGCTTGAAATAAACCATTTCAAATCAAAAATCAAATAAAAAACAATCCAACTATTCTTATTTTTGGACCATAATTGTCTTATAGTGAGAGTTGAATTACAGATTTTAAAGATAGAGTTGTCCTAAAAATGATTTGTTTTAAACAGGGACAGCATATATTAGTACAGTATAATGTTTAAAAATGCAAATATATAAGATCATAGCCTTTTAGGCTAATCTCCATCTTTAGTCCCCATTGACAGGTTTATGGTCCCTGAGTAAAAAGACAAGTTAAATCAACAAAGAAAGGAATACAGGCTAACTCCAGGTGCCCTTCCAGTCCAGAAAACCGATTCATTGAAGGACAGCTGTGCACTATCAAATTAGCTCATCTTTTCTGTTGTGTTGGATATTTCAGGTGAACATCTTCAATGGTCAGAACATGGCGTCCATGATCAACTTCACAGGTTCGCAGGTGAGCTGCAGAACTCCAGGAAAGGTTTATAACCACTACTACATCTTTTAACCCTTTAACACTGGAGCTTTGGCTACAGTGTTGACGTTCTTTGAAGTACCGTCAACCGTTTGCACAATTAACCCAACTCCAAGGGATTCTGAAGCTGAGAAAAGTGGCGCAAGTAAACGGTCAAGAGTTATGGTACATCAAAGAGGTTGTGTTATCTTGGTGTCATCGCTGACATCTTCGGTGTCAAAGAGTTAACAGACTCCTAACAGCTAAAAGATACAGGAAATGGGCTGGGCTTGCAAACCTGGTGTTATTCAAAGCCTTTTTACAGCCTTTCTCACCTGCCTGCTCAAACATCCTCACACCAATCAATCAGTGAGCAGTCATGCTGTTTAACCAAACCCAACAGTTTTAGCAAAGCACACTTCCAGATGTGACGGATTTAGCTGGGAATTGAACTTCCAACCATTTAGCTGGTAGAAAACTGCTTCACCTCAGAAGCTTAGAATGGTTCTGGATAACATTGCCGTTGAAACATATTCCAAAGAAGTAATCAGGTTTTTGGTCACACTAAGCCCTCTAGACTAGAGCTTCACCTCTATGTGCCTGAAGAGGTCATCCCCTGCCATGACTGTAATGAGTACAAAATCTGGAGAGATTCACCTCTAACAAGCTCTGCTCTCTGGTAAAACTTTGTGTCAGAGAAGAAGCTAAGTTATTAACATACGTATGTTAACATATATTGATAGTTGAAGAACCTGTTTGAAGACTCAACCCAATGAAAAAAGTGTTTTTAAAATGTTCTTTCAGCATTTTTCTGATGATGGTGGACATATATAAAAAAATAAGATGAAAATTGCATTTCTGAGAACTCCTTTATTCAAATAGATGTGAATATGGAGCAGACCAAATGCTGTTTGAAAAAGCTTGTAGAACTCCTCTCCTAGAAACAAAAGCTTTTTGATTTTGTCCAAAAATGGTCTAATCATAATTCTGAGTAATTAATAGTTTAAGACCACTGGGAACACTTTTACAATAAATCAAAAGATGATTGGGGTGGGTTTTAACAGCACCAAATAACTCTGACAGAAGAGTTGTGAAGGTAATGAGAATTCCTCTGAGGCTCTGAACCTAACAGCCTCTGTTTATCTCTTTGAAGATCTTGTAAACATTTGAGTCCTTCTCACTATCTCACTTTTTCATTAATTTTGAAATTCTTTACTGATGCAAAGTCTGCTTGTGGGTTTGAATCCATCTTGGGTGTGTCTTCAAACTGCATTATTTGTCCTCACTCTATTCTTTGTGAAAGTAACTTTATATTTATAGAAATCCTTTTAGTTTTACTAATCCAGCTCATCTACATATTCTTGGTTCGTCTACAGTTGAATCTGACCTTCATTTGTAAACGTCTCTGTGCTTGGTCTCGTAGATGGCTGCTTACTTTGGACACTCTGTGGCAGCGTCAGATCTTAATAACGACGGGTAAGCGTGTTTCTGTCTGTTGGTACTTCCTGTTGCTGAGCGCCTAAACTACTTGAATCTGAGGGACATGAGAAGTTCTTGAACATTTATGGCCTCAGGAAATGATTTATACTGTGCAAACGTTCTCATGCGGGCGTTCAGCCTCCTATATACTTTAAAGGCCTTTAAGTGAAACCAGATTCACCTTCTGAGGATGTTCTTTTGTGACACCATAAGTGTGAGCTGCTTAAAGCTCTTTATTACAGAGGAAGTAGTTCAATTTTTGAAGTTTAAATGCTGTCTTCTTGAAAACATCAGACAATCACCTGTCTGTTTTTCTTTTTATTTCAGTTGTTTTCAGGTACTTCCTTTCTTTGGATACACTCACTTCCCCTCACAATTCAGATTCACTAGTTGGAATCTATGGTGATTCAAAATGGACTGTGAGACTGCATGTTTAATCCTTGAAAGGTTCTGCTCTGACTCCAGCCTTTGGATTACCTCAACATCCAAAAACCAAAAACCCTTTCAAATGGGTCAAAGATGTAGAAAGTAAAATGTGGAGAAATTCATGTCTGTTGTCCTCCTTTTATCTTATCAGTTTGATGGACTTGATGGTTGGAGCTCCTCTTTTCATGGACAGAGGCTCAGATGGAAACCTTAGGGAGGTGGGACAGGTGAGGTTCTGATTTATGAGGCACAAATGTAGCAGAGATCAGTGTCATGTTTACGTTTGGATATAAAATCAGGTGTTTCTTGCCATTTTGGGTTCTTAATGTTTTAATTCTTCTGGAAGCGGTCTCACATTTTTACAACTGAGAGTTTGGGCCAGTTTACAAACAGAAACTTTTTTTTTTTAAGTTGTAAATTTATGAGAAAAGGGGATAACTGTTAAATCACGTGAATAAAGTTTAAGAGAAAAAAAAGTCATAAATTAACGAGAAAAAACACCAAAATTGTCTGTTTATCGGAGTCTTGCTGGAAGATGAAAGATGTGGAGCTATTTATGAAGCTTTATTTCTAGATATGGTTTTAAAAACAAAGAAATTCTTAACCTTTTAGTGACTCAAAATCAAATTATTGTTAGTGTAGCCGGCTTCCCGGGGTTCGGTGTTGGTAAAGCAGAGTTTCATATGTAAGATTAAGAGCTCAGAGACACGTAATGGTGTAGATGACCACTACTTTATTCAGCCCTGTTTATTAAATACCCAGAAGTCCATTTGTCACCTTGCCAAAAAGTGCGCCTACCAGACGGAAGCATCACACCTATTTTGAGATCTTGTCTTTGGTGGATGAAGAAAGGGTTGAAGTGGACAGCTGCAGGGAGACCGATGGCTTCATCAATGGGTCATAAAAGTGTATGACCTTAAATCTCGTAAATTAGCTTTTTATATTTCATTTATTTATTTATTTTTGGTGGCCCTAAAACTCGTTCTAACATGTTTGATGCAGAAATAGAAATCTCAAAAATAAACTGATGAGCAAGAAGAAAAAACTACATCAGTGCAGGTTTTGAGGTCAGAAGAAAATTTCTGAAACAATTTAATCGTTGACGCACGTGAAGAGGAAAAAGTTGATACAGCTTAGTAGAAGTGTGTTTGTGTCCTCTTCAGGTGTCTGTGTACCTGGGAAAAGGTGGCTTTTCCTTCCGCCCTGCCCAGATGCTGACCGGAGTGGAGGTTTATGCCCGATACGGTTCTGCCATCGCAGCGCTGGGTGATCTGAACAGAGATGGATACAACGGTGAGCCAAACTTCCACTTCTTTGTGTTCCTCGTTTGCACCTCCTCGAGCTTTAGCTAAAAACATCATAATCATAATTAAAAGACCACCAGGAACAATTTGAAATAGATCAATAGATGATCGGAGTTGGACTTCAACCGGCTGCACCAAATACAAATACACAACAAGCTCTACTAGTTCTCATTTAATAATCACTATATTCATTAAATATAGTGATTTTTTTAATCTTCTTTTTTTGTATTTATCTACCATTAATGTTTGAAATAAACCAAATCAATCTTTCTTTTTAAACCCATAATATGAATGGTGATGATTATTTAACAATGAGCTTTTCAGTGATCATCGTCCAAATGTTCCTCTGTGAAATGATTGGAATTCAGCATTGTTTACGTATTTTTTCTCATTTTGCAAATATAATTCTGCAAAACTGGTGTTACTGCCAGCGCTGTTTCTGTCAAAACACATTTTAGTGATTTATTTTCAGTTGTTGCTTTACAAACATATTCAGCAGAACAGGAAAAACAGGAAGAAATGCCTTCTCCTCCTCTATTCTGGAATCCTTTCAAACTCCGAAAACACTGGAGGGCCATGAAGCAATATTCAGTTATCCATCCATCATCACTACTTTATTATTCCTGATTAGTGTCAGGAAGGTTGCTGGAGCCAATCCCAGCTGTCTGTGGGGACAGATCAGAGGCTCATTCAGAAAGATTTGACAGTACTAGGATATTTGTTTAAGTGCAATTGTTTAATTGAGAAAATAAAAACTGCAAATTATCTGCACACCTTCAGATGTGTTTAATTGTACTTTACAGCCTATAATCGTTAAAAACTCCTAAACAAATGATGAAATGATTAAAAAAAAGCTTTTATCAGGGATTTTTTATTAAAAATGGTCAAGTTGGTTGTCTGTCATCAGTGGCAGATACCTGTGGAGCAACACCTCTACCCCTCCTTCTGTCTGTCATGTGTAATGTTTCTGTTTCCCCTCCAGATGTGGCCATCTCTGCTCCTTACGGAGGCCCCGACCGCTACGGTCTGGTCTACATCCATAACGGCCGCTCTGAGGGGCCCAACCCATCACCTTCCCAGGTAAACTCTGCCTTCACTTCCAAATCTCTGCTCCTTCTTTTCCTTCTGTTCAAATGTGCTGCAAAGAGACTGTTTTATAACGTGGATGCTCTGCTAAGAAAGTGATTTATCACCCTGATAGATTAACGTTTTCTGCTTAAACAATTATTCTTTAAACCTCCATCTGGACAGAGAATTGATGTAAAAGACAATTTTCAGTTTCTTCTTGTCATGGTGGACTGTCTGTTTGTGACTAAACCACTTCCTCCTTAAATCCTCCCACAATATAAAGAAACTGACAGAAAATAAAAATGTAAAAACAGAAAATTCTTCATTTGTAATTTGTTTCTTAGGTCCTGCAGGGCAAGTGGGCGTCCAGCTACATGCCTGCAAGCTTTGGATACTCCATGACGGGAAATACTGACATAGACCAGAATGGGTATCCAGGTACACGCCCTCAGCATGCATTCAGGATTAGTATGAAGAGGCCCTGCAGGGAGCCGGTGAAGTGCTGCTGTGAAAACACTGAATAATGTTTGTATCCCGCAGATTTAATTGTTGGTGTGTTTGGAGCAGACAAGGCCATTTTATACAGGTAATCAGTTCAATCCGACATGCTGCGCTTGAGTGTGTGTGGTATGCGTGTGCAGGGCACACGTGTACGATGTTGCTGACTAGAGCTGAAGAGCTTAACAAGCGAGGCCACCTGTGATATCAAAGAGCTGCTGGCTGTCATACGGGACTCACGCATGCTGGTAGAACTCGTGACCTGTTCAGAGCGGATGAGCCTTCTGGCTTTGGTCCTACTGAGGGTTAAAGTGTGGATGCCATGCTTTGAACAACTTTGTCAAATAAAAAAGCCCTTTAAACGCTGATTCTATTGATACCAATAGTTCGCGTCGAAAAAAATCCGAAGCATATGAATAATAGACATCTTTCGAAGGAATCAGAGATTTGAATTTGCCGCTAAGAGCGCAGACTGGAAGTGACCCTGATATGACCTGTGACGTCACGAAAGGCATTGACTTCCGTAGTTCCGCTTCGGACAGCATGTAAACAAAGCAGGTAGTCTTCGTTTCTCTCGTTAATCATCGTTAATTCTCGTTAATTCTCTGTTAATCATCAACATGCCAAGTCGTTGTGTGGCAGCTGGATGTAGCAATACTTCTAGTGAAAGTGTATCTGTGTATAAATTCCCAAAACAAGAAACGCTGCTGAAACAATGGACAAAACAAGTTCAGCGCACGTCCGAAAAACAGAAACGCCCAGTACCAGCACTGGCAGGAGCCAGTACAAAAAGAGAAAATCTGTGACCGAAAAGCTGGCACAAAAGAGAGTGAGTTTAACGTTTATTACATAATGTATTTATTACAAAAGAGAGTGAGTTTAACGTTCAGTGATGAAAGTCTTCCGGGAATTCCCGGAAATCCGGGTTTTTGAGCAAACCGAACGTACTTTCCTGGAAATAAAGACCAGATCTCTATGGACAAATCGCTTTCCGGATGAAAAAATGTCTGAAATCGGCGAATTTTAGCTTTATTTTCTATATTTCTCTGCGGATCGCTTCCTCTATGGTCGCGGCTATCTCTCGTCTACCCGGCCTAATTGACCAATGACGGGACGTTTTAGTTGCTTTCGGATGCGTCGACGGCTCTGATTGGCTCTGTCTGTACCACGTGGTCAGCGTGACGGATCCCCTAGAGACCAAAACTGGGGACACACGCTAAACTTTCACAAACAAATCTGAAGAGTTTGCGATCAATAATGCGGGCATCGTCATTATTGAGCGTGGTCACGACCTCAGTTGTGAGAAGAAGATAAAAAAAACAAATTTAAGTGGTCTTGGCTGGAAGACGGTAGCATCACTCTGTGCTTCGCTATCGGTGCTAGCCATGTTGTCTGCCTTTCGTTACGTCACAAACAGGGCGGCGCGAATTCGGCGGAATGCGTGAAGCCGGCGGCCGTCCTCGTTGTTTATATCGCGTTTTTCGTTATTTATTCTTTTTCGAAAAATATTAAAAACAATCGCAACATGAAATAGAGACTATTTACTATATATTGGCTTATTAAAATAGGCCATGTCACCCACACTTTAAACTCACATCGACTGTCTGCATCCACCCAAAAAAACACTCCTTTAAATCTAAATCTAACCTGGACTGCTAAGGACATCCTGGACAAGTCGCCAGTCTGTTGCAGGGCACACAATCACACACCCATACACACTCACAGTCACTCCAAGGGACAATTTAGAGTAAGCAGTAACCCATGAGACATGTTTTTGGACTGTAAGAAGAAGGAAACCATGTATGCATGAGGAGAACATGAAAACTCTACACCCAACCGAAATTTGAATGAGGGCCTTCTCACTGAGGCAAAAGCACTAACCACTCTGTCACACTGCAGCCCAGCAAAAATTTGAATTGGTTAATTATTGCATCACTAAAGCTGAAGAAAACACCTGAGTCTGCAGCATTGCCATAGTGGTGGTTTTCCTCTCCAACCAAATGTTTTTTCTGGAACTTAAATGTTGTGTGAAAACGTGTATGTCCTTGGTTGTACGGCAACAGACATGTTTCAGTGTATGTGAGTACTGTGTGTCTGACTCGTGACTGTGTGTGTGTGTGTGTGTGTCAGAGCCCGTCCGGTCATCAGCGTCAACGCCACGTTGGATATCACTCCACAGATCCTGAACCCCAAGGAGAAGGCCTGCACTCATCCCGTCACCAACACACCAGTGTCATGGTGAGCTCAGATTTCACATTTTACTGTTCTTTATCGTAGTTAACGCAGTGTTTTTAAATACTGTTGATACAAAAAGTTCAGTGTTTATGGTCAGTGCAGAGACATGTTTGTTTCTGTAGAAATAGATGTGTACTTTTTTTACTGATTTAAACAGATCCTTGATGTTTGAATAAGCATAAAACATGAATTGTTCCTAGTGCTTATGCTTCCCATTCTTTACAAAAGATAAAAATAAAATCATCTAATTTCTGGAGTTGACTCTGTCCCTCTTCAGTTTTAAGGTGAAGTACTGCCTGAAGGCCAGCGGCTACAGAGCTCCAGACAGCATGAGTACGTAAAGCACCAACATGGAGTGGTGCACTGACTGTGAATGTTTGAGCCTCTTTCATTTTCCAGTCTTTGTTCTGTCATCGCTTGCCCAGTTATCCACCTGGACCTCCTGCTGGACCGCCTGAAGCAAAAAGAGGCTACGAAGCGCGTTCGCTTCCTGCACAGTCAGGCCTTCCAGTACTCCAAGAACATGACTGTGAGCAGCAACAAAGTCCCATCCTGCGAGGAGCTGGAAGTCTTCTTGAAGGTGAGATCCATTAAGAGAAACGATTGAAAGACAAAGAAAGCCCCTAATCTCACAAAGAACGTCCATAGTTCTGCAGTAGAACAGCTCATTTTAACTGAAATCTGCAAACTTTTTCACAATGTTTAAATGTGCTAAAATGTATGGTTTCATCAGTATCTACAAGCACCAAACTATGTTTCTCTTTTCCATTAACCTGAGAGGAATCATACTGCTGTTTTTAAAGATACACTGATTCCTGTTTATCACAGGGGTTGCTTTCTATATAAAACCTTTTATTAGTTAAAGGCTATAGAACTTATTATGACACACTTTATCCACTTTTCTCAAACAGAGCACGTTCACACTTTTCTTTCTTTTCAAAGTTCAAACTTTGAAAGTTTATAGAAATATAAGTTACAGTCAGGACCATAAATATTTGGACAGAGACACATTCTTCCTAATTTTGTTTCTGTACATTACTACAGTGAATTTGAAATAAAACAACTCAGATGCCATTGAAGTGAAGACTTTCATCTTTTATTCCATGGGTTGAACAAAAAGATTGCATAAAAATGTGAAAAACTAAAGCATTTTTTAAACACAATCCCTTCATTTCATGGGCTCGTAAGTAATTGGACAAATGAAACGACTGATTACAAAATGGTCATTACTAGTATTTGGTTGGCAATGACAGCCTGAAGTCTTGAACTCATGGATATCACCAGATGCTGGGTTTTCTCCTTCTGAATGCTCTGCCAGGCCTTTACTGCAGCGGCTTTCAGTTGCAGTTTGTTTGTGGGCCTTTCTGTCTGAAGTTTAGTCTTCAAAAAGTGAAATACATGCTCAATTGGGATAAGATCAGGTGACTGACTTGGCCATTCAAGAATATTCCACTTCTTTGCTTTAATAAACTCCTGAGTTGCTTTGGGTGTATTTTTGGGGTTGTTGTCCATCTGTATTATGAAACGCTGCCCAATCAGTTTGGCTGCATTCACCTGGACACAGACAGTATGTCTCTGAACACCTCAGAATTCCTTCAGCTGCTTCTGTCCTGTGTCATGTCATCAACAATATAGACACTAGTGTCCCAGTGCCACTAGCAGCCATGCACGCCCAGGCCATCACACTGCCTCCACAGTGTTTTACTGATGATGTTGTGCTTTGGGTCATGAGCTTCTCCATGCCTTCTTCATACTTTTCTCTTGCCATCATTCTGATAGAGGTTGATTTTGGTTTCATCTGTCCAAAGAATGTTTTTTTTTAGATGCTTTTTAGTAAAGTCCAATCTAGCCTTCCTATTCTTGAGGCTTATGAGTGGCTTGCATCTTGCAGTGCACCCTCTGTGTATCTACTTTCATGCAGTCTTCTTTTTATGGTAGACTTGGATGTTGATACGCCTACCTCCTGGAGAGTGTTGTTCACTTGTTTGGCTGTTGTGAACAGGTTCCTCTTCACCATGGAAATGATTCTGCAATCATCCACCTATGTTGTCTTCCATGGACATCCAGGTCTTTTTGCGTTGCTGAGTTCACCAGTGCTTTCTTTCTTTCTCAGGATGTACCACACTGTTGGTTTTGCCACTCCTAATACCGTAGCAATTTCTCGCATGGTTTTTTTCTGTTTTCTCAGCTTAATGATGGCCCTTGTCACCTGCATGGAGAGCTCCTTAGACCGCGTGTTGTCTGTTCACAGCAAAATCTTCAAAATACAAGCATGAGCCCTCTAATCAACTCCAGGCCAGTCAATTGTCCAATTAGTTACGAGCCCATGAAATGAAGGGATTGTGTTTAAAAAATGCTTTCATTTTTCACATTTTTATGCAATCTTTTTGTTCAACCCATGGAATAAAAGCTGAAAGTCTGCACTTCAATGGCATCTGAGTTGTTTTATTTCAAATTCACTGTGGTAATGTACGGAAACTAAATTAGAAAGAATGTGTCTCTGTCCAAATATTTATGGTCCTGACTGTAAATTGAAGAAAACTAAATGCATTTTGTTCAGGAGACAAAGAACGGAGGGAATTGATTGACAAGGCTAGCAGTCAACCAAGACGCAGAACAAAGTACCCTGTTAGAAAAAGGATGGAAAATTAGCAAAATTGTATTGGAAAGAAAATCTGCGAAACCAAAGATTTAAATACCGGTAGAAAAATAAAAAATTGAAGCTTTATAGATGAAAATCAAATTGCAACGTGAAAATGATATTTGATCTATAAAACATGCTTGACTGTCAACAGCTGCGTTTCCATTGATTATGAAATTGCACAAATTGGATTTTCAATAATACATTTCCATAATGGAAACATGACAATTTTGAAAAACTTGCTTTTGTTGAAAAAAATAAACTTGTTGCGCTTGGAGGAGGTGGTTTATGAGGCATGTCAAAATTGACATATTTCACAAAACTGGAAACTCTTTTTTCAAATGAAATCAGATAGTGTCAGAAAGAGATCAATGTGTTTCTTGGTAGGAACTGGCTGTCTTGGGCAATGCATACCAGGCGCCACAAAAGGTCCCACAGCCTCACACAGCTCATCAAAAGTTGAGTGTGTCATGTGGAACAAACCGTTGACAAAGAGGCAACAAACCTTCAGCTTAATCCGTCTACCTGAACATCCACAGTCTGCCTATAGAATAGAATATAACTCATTACTTCTCACTGTCTCTATAATTTAAATCAATTAATTTTTCTGTAAAAATCATAAAATACCTTATGTGATACAAGTTTATGTGTGTTATAATCATTTACAAACAAAAGCAAACAATCCTTATATTTTTAGAGAAGATGTTTTCAACACAGTAAAGTCAACCTTTCAGGACAAAGCACATCAAAGCCTCACTGTCTTCTTTCTTCTGCTTCAGGATGAACAAGAGTTTCGGGATAAGATCACTCCCATCTCCGTTGCCATGGAATACAATTTGGACTACCAGTCTGCTGTAGACCAGACCAAACTGCAGCCCATCCTGGATGCATCCACGCCCAACAACGTCACAAAGCAGGTTGGTTCTGGAAGCTCTGGGGTGTTGATAAGGACGTCTCGTAGGATGTCAATTGTGGCTTATGAAGCCTGAGAGTTTTGAGCTCTAAACTGTTGCAGCTGTGGATTAGAATTAGAATCAGAAGTACTTTATTGATCCCACATGTGGGAAATTTGTGCGTTACACTAGCACCTTTGTAATCATAAGAGAAAATAGAATAATGTAAAAACAAAATAATTGTAAAAAAAAAACAAGGTGGTATAATTATTGTATTGTAATCCATTTCTGTTTGTTATATTTGAAGTTTTTGTATTTGTTCCTTCATCCTTTTGTTGTTTCTTGCCTTAATTAGGCTCATATCTTGCTGGACTGTGGAGATGACAACATTTGCAAACCTAACCTCACCCTGTCAGTAAAAAGGTAGGAAAGGCCATCATAGTTTCCATTCATCAATAACAGGAGTAATTTTAGGTGTTAAATAAGATTCTAATGATAACATATCTCCATGCAACATTTTCTCTAGTACCTGCTCTTTGTAAGCACCTTTTTGCTGTTTTCTGATTGGCTGCAGTGACCGTGAGGAGATCTACATCGGCGATGATAACACTCTCACTCTGGAGGTCATGGCTGAGAATCACGGGGAGGGAGCCTACGAAGCCGAGCTTCACGTCTTCCCTCCGCAGCAGGCCGACTTCATCGAGGTGGTCCGCAGTCAGGTAACATCCGATTCAGGCGCTGCAGGTTCTTATTGCATTCAGAACAAAGTTTGAAAATCTGCCACAACCCAAGCATAGTAGTGAAAGTCTATAGAGAAGTAATGGAACTAGGATAAACGTGTTTCAGTTAACTGACAGCTTCACTTTCCTGCTGTTTGGAGATGCTTCTCGCTGTGGAGAGCTGCGAGAGAGAGTGAGAGAGTTGCACTGTAATGACTGACATTGTGTTGGAAAATCCAGTAAAAAAACAAACAAAAAACGTCTGCTTTCAATATGTAAAATTTGTTGAATTTGTTGTTGAAATGTTTTCAGGCAGAATAACAGAACTTATCAGCTGCTTAAATACCACTCCAATCATCTTTGGATCTATTGTAAAAGTGGTCCCAGTGGTCTTTTAATTATTATTATGCTGTTTTTAACCAAAATAAAAAAAACCTGTGATGTTTTCTAGGACATAGTTTCTGCAGAGCAGCAGTAGTTTATTAGAAGTAAGCTTCTGCTCATTTCCCATGATTCATTTGTTTACGTGATCTCTCGCTAGTTTACAGCCCGTAATGACCCCAACCGTGCAACAAAAATTTATAGCAATATCAGAGCAATCCAGCCGCACAGTTTTGTTCCAGATCCCAGCTCAAACAAGGAAAACAAAGACGTATATGGATCTATTTGTCTGCATGCAGATGATCAGAATGGAGTGGAGCAGGGAGCTTGTAGCCCACTGATTGTGGTTTGTACGACACAACTTCAAGCTTTTTCCAACATCATTTTGTCTGCTCCTGATTCAGCACAATTTGAATAAAGAAATACACAGAAACGCCATTTTAATCTCAAATTTAGTTTGTAAATTTCCTCCATCATGAGAAAAATACTACCAGAACATTCTTAAAAAAACATGGGTGTGGGTGTGTTTAACATGAAAACTGCTGTTTGATGAGTCCAAATCTACTCTGTTCTGTCGCTGTGGACTTATTAGGATCTCATTGAGCCTGTAATGTCTGCTGGTGGTGGCAGTATAATGGTGTGCGTTTCCTTAAATGGTTCAAATCCATCAAAAGTATAATACAAACCTTAAAGACATAGATGACTAAAACATACTGACCATACTTAGGGTGTTTATTTGGAGTGCAGATAACCTCCTGCATGACAGATGAAGGACGACACAGACTTTTGAGTTTTTATTCAGTACGGACAAAACCTCCTGCTGCAGACTGATGGACATCTTCAACAGGAGACTTTGGACAGAAATGAATGCATCCTTGTCAGGCTAATGTGCTAGCAAAGATTAAAATGATCCAACAAAATGTTGAGTTTGTGGTACAGAAAGGTTTTTATCTGTCAATTAGAACCATAAAGTGTAGTGAAGCTAGAAACAATTCCTTTAGAATAAACACAGAAAAATGTGGACTGGATTTGTTGTGTGAAGGTTCTGTGTTCTGGTCGGGTTTCCTAGACTCTCTCCAGGCTGTCCTGTGCTTACAAGAAGGAGAACCAGACCAAGATTGTAGTGTGTGACCTGGGAAATCCCATGAAGGCAGGAACCAAGGTCAGTAAACACCAGCAGGTCCTCTTGATCTGATGTGTACAGGTTTTGTTTACATAACATTTCCATCATGGTCGATGTGAGTGTGAATTTGTCGAAATAAGAACAACAACTTCAACAATGTGAGTGTGAATGGATCCCTGTTATCTGATTGGTTTCTTGTCACTGGACAGATCCTGGCTGAGCTGAGGTTCAGCGTGCATCAGCTGTCTGAGGAGGACACTAAAGTCAAGTTTGACCTGCAGATAGTTAGGTGAGACCTCTCTTTCATCCAGAGCCCCTGCTGCTGTTTCAGAGGGACCAGTAAACAGATTGAGCAAAAAGGGGGCTTTTTCTGTAAAAGAAAAAGCAAAAGATTCTTTCACTGCTTGTTTGTTTCATGCTGCATCCCTGCAGTCTGTCATTGAATTGGACATGATTTACGTATTTTTCTGTCACCTCTGTGTGGAACAGAGACCATCGACCCCAAACATGGGATCCTGCATGTGCAGGCAGAGCTGCAGGATATTCTGCAGCAGTTTGCATGGATGAGGGCTTCCTCTCTAACAAAGCAGGAACTCTCAACCAAAGACAGGATTTAAATAGAAAGATTTATTGCATTTTGTGACCTACAACCGATTGATGCTTTTCACACCTGAATAAAGATTGCTGATTGTAACAAGAGGACAGGCTTGTCTGCATTTGTCTTGATGTTTACTACACAATTAGACTTTTTAAAAAAAAAAAGGTAAACATCCATCACCAGTGGAGGCTCCTCACGCCCCTCTGAGCTCCTCATGTTCCTCTGAGCTCCTCATGTTCCTCTGAGCTCCTCATGTTCCTCTGAGCTCCTCATGTTCCTCTGAGCTCCTCATGTTCCTCTGAGCTCCTCATGTTCCTCTGAGTCTATGGACAGGTGGGTTCTTCATGAAGGCTTTCAGCTGCTCTTTCTGCCCTCCTCCTTTGCTCTCATCACAGGAACAGTAGTGTTAGCAGTTAATGTCTGGAAAGTTTCACATTTTCTGAATCGTTGGATTTGTATTGCTGATCACAATTATATGTTTTTGCGTATGTTTTCAGTTCACCCTGTTGAATCTGGGAGATCTCCACTTTTCTCTCGTATTTTTAGTTGCTACAAAGCTTCTGGTGGTGAATGAATGGTTGGCTGCAGATCTCTGAGATGAGCAGGGGGTTTGCTGTTGTTCCTAATCTAACCTGTGTTTGTGTTTCAGTTCTAACCAGTTTAACAACACCAGTGCAAAAGTCACCAGCACCATCAACCTGGCTGTTCTGGCTAAAGTTTCCATCAGAGGGTAAAACTCTTTTTCAAACCCCTTCTGTTCAGACGTCTGTGATTTCCCGTCCTTTCTTCATTTTTCCATCGATCAAAGATTTGTATAATTGTGTGATTCATAACCAGGTTGTTGATGAATGTAGTCTGTGGGGTGATGTAGGTTTGAACTAGTGTGTGTTTTTTTTCAGCTCCTCGTCTCCCGGTCAGGTGCTGCTCCCAATCACCAACTGGAAGCCTAAAGAGCCCCCGCTGATCGGGGACGACATCGGGCCGCCCATCATCCACGTCTATGAGGTGAGAAAATCATGCATTCGCCTCTGATTCACATGTGGAGGAAGTGGGGCTTCTGAAAAACCTTTTTTAACTTTCTGTTCAAACTGCCGGGAACTTTTTGACCATGAGTGGTTCCTGTTTTCTTTCCCAGAGTTCTAATAGCTGTCAGATATGCTGCTTTCAGTTCTGTAGCCATTAGTAAGCACGCCTGTGGTCACATGCTGACTTTTCTGACACTGCATACCATTAGCTTTATGTTGAAAGTGTCAGATGTATATTTTGCTCAGTGTTGGGGGGTAACATATTACAAAGTAACGAATTACTGTAATTCAATTACTTTTGTCATTAATGGAAGACTGTAACAAATTACAGTTCAAATTTCAGTGATTAATTACAATTACTGGACAATAGAAACCCTGTTGCACCATTACTTATGTTTTCTAGGCTCTGACATTTTCTCTTGGTCAAATGAAATGAAACTGAGGATAATTTAAGAAAAAATTGAGTTACCGGTGCATACGCGCACGCATGTACACCCAGATTTAGGGATCAGTCAACGCACATACATGACATCGTTGCTGCAGTCACATTGCTTTCCAAACTGGCTCAAAAATTAGAGGAAAAGAGATGCTGCAAGGAGTCTTCTCATCCCCGAGGAGCAGCAGGTGAGCAGCAGAGCAAAGCCCCGCCCCATGTAGTGATGTGTCGGATGTGAATGAAACAACTTTTTTCTTCAACACTTTACCCTTTCTTACTTTATTTTTCTTTCTAAGCTGCATCTGGTCAATATGATTTAGCGCTAAATGCGCCATACAGAGCGGGGTGGGGTCACCCACAGTAGTGCAAAACTTGCAACTCATTGTAATGGAAAACCTAAAGTCAGCTGTTACATCCCACCCCAGGGGGAGGGAGAAAATAGGTAACATAAAAAATAAAGTTAAAGCTGGTAGGGTTTAAACTGCCGTCTGGAAAATTGTAAATCATCCCTGCTAAATTTAAGCTGTGGAGTACCACAAGGGTCAATATTAGGTCCAACACTGTTCATCCTATATCTAAATGACATACACATGGTGTCAAATACTTTTAATATACCAACGACACAAGTATAGTATGTAAAGGGGAGAATCTCAGTGAAGTAGTAAGAATAGTAGATACAGAGTTAGAACAATGGTTAAAACAATGGTTCAACAAAAATAAACTCTCAGTTGGAACAAACAAATAAAGGAAGTCAGAGCTATACTTTCTAAAAACTTAGCAGTGTTGGGAAAAGCGCATCATACACTCACTCACAAAGCACTTTTACTAATATATTCATCGACAATACTACCATATTTACAATACAGTGTAAAAGTTTGGGGAAATACTTATAAAACAAATCTACAGGGCTTGTATATCTTACAAAAAAAGCAATTGATTAATTCATAATGTGGATTATGGGACACACACAAATGCACTATTTTTAAAGTCTGGTTTATTGAAATTATGGGAGCTAGTTAAACTTCAAACAGCACTCATCATGTATAAAGCCAGAAATAACTTACTTCCACTAAGCATACAACAAATGTTGAAGGACAGAGGTGGGGGTTAGGAATTAAGAAATCAGCTGAACTTCAAAAAGCAATGCATTCACACTGCAAGAAAATGAAAGAAAATGTGAAATGACAGAAAGAAAATGTGTTTATCCATGCGTGGTGTGGATTTATGAAATGGGTTGGATGAAGGTTTAAAACAAACCAAAATTTGACATGTATTCAAAAAACCTGCTGATCCTGATGAACCTGTCACTGATGAAACTTTAGAAGGCTAGAAAGGATCAATAAAAACAAAAAATGCATAGGTGCTATGCAGAAGGTAATGTGAATGTTTTGGAAAAAGTAGTAAAGAGAAATCTCCACATCATCACATCACACATGTTTTTTATTTCCATTTTAAACTCTTGTGTTTATTTTCATTTTGTGTTTGAAATAAAGAAAATGAAACTGAAAATTGAAAACTTTTTAGAAGTAATTTACCCAACACTGATTGTGTTAAACTTAAGGATTTTTTTTTATTGTTTTTTTTTTTTTATATTACAGCAGGCTTATTATAAACCAAATTAAAAGTTTTGCTTCATTCTTACTTGCTTTTCAGCTAATTAGAAAAAGATTTTTCTGAATTTTTTGTTTTTTGTTGTTTTGCATGATGGTCCTACTCCGAGCCACCTGAGCTACTCAGCATCTTTGCTGCATCCCTAACATGTCATTTAAAAAAATAAAAAAGAAGAGTCACCGGAGCATATTTTATGTGCAGTTTGTCTGTAAAGTTTCTGCACCCGCAGTCTTTCTTTAACCAGTCCAGCAGCGCCTACAGTCTTTCTCCAAATGTGAGTTTTTTTTATCTGACTGACTGTAACAGACTCAACCCCCCTGTGGGTCCAACCTCCCCAGGACAGTGAAATGACATCTTAAACGCCCTGAAGGGATGTTTATCAGAAAAACATCAGAGTTGTGATATTGGTTGAAAGATCCGATTCACTAGCCTAAAATGGACATCTTTAGCCAAAACTTCAAACAGTGTGACTCCGAAAGAAAAACCTGGTTACTTAAGTTTTCCAGATTCCTTGTTTTTCTTCAAGATAATGAAGTGTAAATGAAATATATGTACAAACAAACAAGAATGAATGTCAAATCCATTCACATTTTAGTTTCCTAAAGTTCAGCCCACGGACGTTTTTCCACATCCAAATAATCCCAAGGGAACATTCTCAGAACATTCTAGCACACTGCATGGTCACATGCATTTGCTAAATTCAAAGTGTTTCCACATATTGGACTGGGATGATGGACTGATAAGTTTTTGCTGACATCACATGTGTGGTGTCTGCCTCTCTTTGCAAAATGTGTTTTTTAGTTCTTTGTCTCTACATCTGTTTATGAATAAATCCTAAAAAGGGTTCTGCTCTTCCAGCTCGTGAACCACGGGCCCAGCACCTTTAGCAAAGCCTCGCTGGAGGTGGAGTGGCCGTACCACTTCAGAAACGGCTCTCTGCTCTACATCACCAGCTTTGAGACTCAGGGACCCATCAACTGCACCACAGACATGATGATCAACCCGCTCAACGTCTCTGTAAGTCATGTTCCGCTCCTCTGACTCCTAACCTCTCTTTAAACCACTACTGTTAGAGTCCAGAGCTAACATGACAGCGGCCCATCTCCATGAGACCTGTCTCCAAACTGGGCAAAACGGTTTTCCACAAAAATCTTTCAGAGCAGCTGAATGAAAACAAAGATCGATAAAACACACATGTATTTTCAAAATTTTTGCTGTAACTGCTGTGTCATTTTCAAGTCTTTTTCATATTGGTGAGTCATTGTCTTCACAAGTTACCAGGTCATTTCAGGGTCTCTGCAGGACATCAAAGGTCCTTTTGTAGATATCCTGAAAATCAAGGCTGTCCAAAACCTTAAATTAAATGGTTCCTTTTATAGAATCTATCATCTTGTAGTTTTTTAACATTAGTATTTGAAGATTTTTCTTTTTCTAGTAGAGAAAAAAGCTTCAGATAAACTGAGATGTTGCTTTTAGCTTAATGTTTCTGATGGTAAAAACAAACGCGTCAACTTCACTATTGGAGCAGTTTAGGACTCGATCAAAAACCCAGAAACAAATGGAGTCAACTTCAAAATTAGTTAGTCAAAGGCCAAGTAATAATAAAGGAAAATGACTGTTATCATAATTTTTAGCATTGACTGTAATGGCATAGGAAAGGCATACAACTGTTTAAACTAGTTAACATCCAAAACTGCACTTATTATAGTGAGATCCCTCATTCCTGTTTCTATTCCACTTTTTGAATCATTGGAGCTGGAGAGCAGTGATTTAAAAAAGCTGCTACAGTTCTGTCCATCGAACGGGAGAACGAAGAACAGCAACCTCTGACAGTCAGCGGGCAAGCTGCCTCTGAGCTGAGAGAGTTTCATGTGAACAGACAGGTCCTTTCACAGCATCACATCAAACTCTGTGTGTGTGCACGTGTGTGTGTGTTTGTCAGAATCCTGTGGCCTCGGAAAAGAACACCAGCACCGGCCCATCCAGAGAGACAGAAGGTCGGAGCACAAACCGCGTCAAGAGGGACTTGGAGTCCAAAGAAGCAGAGAACAACTTGCAGACACTGGTACGTACACACACACACACTCACACACACACAAATGTACACATGTCGTGACTGCTGTTTTTCCAGCATCCACAGAACCATTTCTTCTCTGTTTTAAACAACAACTGACGTATGTATGTCTGTGTTTGGGTGTGTTCAGGACTGCACCACAGCTGAGTGCCTCCAGCTGAAATGTCAGGTGGGTCGTCTTGAGAAGACTAAGAACGCCATCCTCTTCATCTATTCCAGACTGGATGTCAAAAACTTCCTCAGGGTAAATAATGAATCAATTAGAGGCAATGATCATCAGAAGAACTGATGAAGAGTCTTAGTCAATCGCTTAACTGTCTTGAGTGTTTTTCTAGTTTTTTTACATTTCATTTCCGGGTCTTTTATGCTGTGTTTTTTGCAGCCGGAAAATCAGAACCAGTCTTATGTGGTTCAAACCAAAGCTTCCTTCAGTGTCTTCGAGATGCCATACAAGCACTTGTCATCAGAACTTCCATCCAACAGCACCACCGTAAGACACACACACATACACACACGGACACACATCCATGACGTTTCTGGGATGAAAGGGGTTTCTGCAAGACCTCTAGCACAAGATGATCTGGAAAGCTCTGCCCTTTTTTGTGTCTGATCTCTGCCAAGTAAAGGGAAGTTTTTCAGAAGTGAAGTTCATCCTTCCATCTGAAATGGATTGCAGAAAAACCCCAGGTGGGACAGGTTGGGGGTGTGTTGACACCTGAGAGCAGCAGCTGTAGGAAAAAATGTTCACATAATTCTGACACTTCAGCAACTTCAGTATAAAAAAGGGAAAAATGAATGTTCCTGCACTCCACCTTGAGAAAGAGTAAAAATGAAACGCCTACTGTTGGTAAGAATTGAAAGTCCTGCTCCGATCATCTTTTGATCTGTTGTAAAAGTGTTCCCAGTGGTTTAAGTATGATTTTGCTGTTTTTAGCCAAAATAAAAAAATAAAAACTTTGTTGCTTTAGTTTCTGCAGAGCAGCAATAGTTCATGCGAAATTCACCTCTGAGTTGTGGGCAGAACTCTCTGCATGGAAGTAAGCCTCCACTTAATTCCCATGATTCCTTTGTTTACCTGCTCTCCCTTTAGCTAACAGCCTCTCAGAACCCCAAGCCAAGCATTAGCGGTGCCACAAAAATGGCGTGCATTATCAGAGCCTTCCAGCCGTACAGTTTAGATCCAAATTCCAGCTCAGACGAGAAAAACAAAATGTTCATGGATCTATTTGTCTGACAGTGGATGCATCAGAATGGAGCAGAGCAGGGAGCTTGTGGCCCGCATCGACATCACTGCTACAAGCTTTTTCAAACAGCGTTTTGTTTGTTTGCTCCTGATTCACAACAATTTGAATAGAGAAAGACTCAGAAATGCCATTTTAAGCTTTACTTTCTTTATAAATGCATTCAATCATGAGAAAAATGCTACAAGCACACTAAAACCATGACTTTCCTCTCAGTGGGTCTTTAAGCAGCAAAAAGTGTTGAGAGACATGAAGTGAAAGTACAGTCATCACTGACATCCTTTGTTTGTGTGTCAGGTGAGTTTGTCGGTGACGTGGGTGGCTGACACTCCTCAGCCTGTCCCAGCCTGGGTGGTGGCTCTGGCTGTGCTGGCAGGCCTGCTGCTGCTGGCGCTGCTCATCTTCATCATGTACAAGGTGAGTCCGCTCAAGTGGAGTGGAAGTGGCCCTCTCCTTCCGCTCAACAGTCACCGAACATTTCCTCTGAACTTTTTCCTTCTCAGCTGGGATTCTTTAAGAGAGTGCGCCCCCCGCAGGAGGACTGCACCGAAAAGGAGCAGCTGCAGCCAGAAGAGAACGGAAACACTGAAGCTTAGCAGCCAAACTTTGATGAAATTTACACACAGGAAGACTAGAAATATCAGGGTAAAAGGGCCTGAGAGAATCCACTGTACAGACTGCTGGATGCAGGTTCTGATACTGCTTTAGTTTAGCTAATCCGTTTGATTAGTCCAGTTACATCTGTGCCAAAAGAGAATCTGGATAACACTGGCTTCAAATAGAACCATAAAAGAATCTTTCTCTGACCGATCCACAACATCCAGTCTGAGGTCTGCTTTCTTCCTCGGAGATGGATGTTCAGGTTAGGTTTCCTTCAAAATTCCAGCTGAAGGCAGCAGATCGCCGTTAATCCCGATTTGGTCTTCACATCCGAAAGGAATCATTTCCACCCCCAGACTTTAGCTTCTTAACCAGCAGAGTTCGGAGCTTTGATCCAAACGCCAGCGGTTCAGAGACTCGCTGTCCGGCCTGTCGTCCACTTTGCACATTGTTGGGTTCCTGAGCTGCTGTGTTGCCTTGAAAAGTCCAGAACTGCTGAAAATGTTAGTAAAACCTTTTTCAAAATGACTTTAATGGTTAGTGAAACATTGTCACAGAAATAATTTAAAAAAATAAATACATGAAAATTACATTTAAAGAATAAGCAATTCCCAGGTCTGTGCAGAAATGGAGCATGGGATTGTGGGAGTTGGAGTAAAGGTCTCTGCTGTGCAGCAGCTGATCACAGATAAAACTAAGATGAAACATGGGAGTATAGAGGCTCACTAATGGGTTAAAGTCTATTTGCATTACGATCACGTGTTCTGCTTGTTACTGTAACATGCTTCTCCTTTCTGCATTTTGTGTCTCTTGAAGAGGTTTGCTTTGGGTTTCTGATCAAGCGTTTCATTATTTTATTCAGAAACAATTGTTACAAAAGTGGGTCCAACTTTTTTCAGCACACTTTTTGTTTGTATTAAACCAGCAAATGGGATGGGTTGATCATTTTCCCCCTAAATGATGGGTCGTTTGTTAAACTTTACTTGGAAGTCATTTCTCGGCTTTTACAGCACGATTAGAAGACGTGCTGCCATCTAGAGGCAGAAAAGGAGAACTGCAGCGACCGACAAAATTTATGATCCATCGTAACTGGAATGGATTTGGGTGTTTAGTCAGTTTATTATTATTATTTTTTTACCTGTTGGTTAATAAAGAGTTGATAAAAATTCTAATTTTGGATGCAATCCGAATTAGTGCTCCTGATTCCTTGCTGCCACTGGCCTTGTTCATTATATATTTATATTATTAAATAGGTAATTCATGTTTTTTTTTTAAGTCAAAGAAATTTGTGAACAATAAAATAAGGAGTAAACGGTCAAACTTATGGACTTTTTTGTGAGCAGAAAGTTGTTACTTCCCCAAAATGACTTTTCTGCCACTCAACAAATTGTTGTGGCAATGTTCTTTTTTTCAACAGGTAAAGTGGGTAAAATAACAAGAAGACAATGAAACTGAGTTGGACCTCGATGCTGGATGATCTGTAATGGTTTTGTAATGCCTCCTTAAGCCTCGACCAGCCCCATTTCACACTTTCTAAACCTCATCAGTCAGCCGCTCATCCTTTTTTTTTTTTCTTTAGGGAAGTCTTAAAATGCTGGCAGCCGTGGCCATTATCTCACTTCAAATAGTGGGCAGAGGGGGGTCTCTTTCCTCAAGTACAACTGGCAGCTTTACTAAGAAAAAAACCAGCAGCAGTAAATTGATTTTCTGTGTTTATTGACTTTGTTTGTATAATGATAGAAAGAGAGGAAATATCTATTTGCCCATATTGGGTTTGGAACATGTTCACCGCCTTCATCATTCCGAATCTTTGAAAAAATGCAAAAAGTCCCCAACTCTGTTATTTTCAGCCACTGACTCGTATGACAACCTTTGAAGTGTTCATTTTCTGCTGAGGCCAAACCTGCCTGTATTAGTGTGACCCTGATTCCTAAGCCACACCACAAGCTGTGTTTGCCTGTTCTCCGCTTTACTACAAAGTTTCACAGATTTTGTTCAACATTTCATAAAGTCTGACCGGTTTTGAATATAAAAATTGCGAAAAATCTTGTAAATGTCCAAAAAAAAAAAAGGCCTTTTTTTATTTTCAAACAAGCATTTATTTACTGTATCAAATGTTCTTGCGTGAGAATTTCCTGTAAACATAAAGCTGTCAAACAACTGCACTTTTATTTTGAAAGTTGTTTGAATGCTTTCTTTTTTATCTAATTACCATCAATGGTCCTGGGATCATTTCCTGCTTCTCCTTGGGGAAAAAAACTCATAAAATCCAGAGAACAGACCTTAGTGGAGGAACATTGGGGTGGTGGGTTTTATAGAGTTGCTGGTTTTTGCTGCTTCCTGTCCAGAGAAATCTTGTTTTATTAGAACTGGTGGGGGGGTTACTGCACTGTTGGAACTTCTAGGGGTTTTCCTTGTAATGTTTGTGTGTGATGAGCTCCTGAAATGGGTTTGAGTTTTGAACAGTTTGACTGAGGGCTTTATTAACTTCACTTTGTCCGTCTGCCTGGAATAAATGCTATTTCTAATGTTTGTAGACTTTCACTTCAAAAATGATTTCACCTTTTCAAATGAAATAAAATGCTCTCTTCACATTTGACTGTGTGGTTTCCTGATCACAGGTGAAGGAGGAAATCCGAGTGAGTAAATGTTTACTCGTGAAAAGCTGGGCTACGTTCTGCTCTGTGATTGGTCAGTGTGCGTCAGTGAGGAGGAAGCTGAGGTCGCTGCCTGGGTCGTACTCCACTGTCTGCTTCCCCCTGAAACCAAACACAGTCAGGAGAAACAATTACAACATTAAAAAGGTCATTCCACTGTGTGACAGCACGGGAAGCCTCAGTGTTGTGTGAGCACGCCATGTCTCTGGATCCTTACTGCACGCTTCGGGTTACACTTTTAGCAGCCGAAGAAAGGGAAGACATTCTCAGTTTGATCTGGAAATCATTTCTAATCGTTTTCCGAATCATCTTTGTCCGATTCCAGTTGGACCATAGTGGGTTATTCCTTCATTAAGAGAAGGAACTGCAGTAACACCCATCCATCCATTTTCTGAACCCTGGAAATGACTTTCAGGCCTGTGGGTTTGGGTGAAGACGGGGTCGCCAGTCTGTTGCCACACAAATCCACACATTAACTCCCAGAGACCATTTACAATTACCAATTAACTTCACTTTGTTGGATTGTGGTAGGAAGCCAGAGGAAACCCACGCATGCACGAGGAGAACATTGCAAATGCCACATAAAAGGACCCAGCTGGGATTTGAACCCAAACTCTATAAACGTGGTACCTAGTGAAAAGCCGAGCCTTTGTGGTTCCCAGCAGCGTGGCTTTGGTGCCCTCCACCAGCAGCATGGAGCCCTCTCTCAGACCCTGAAAACACACACATCCTGAGGAAACAACAGTGGCGGCAGCTCCATGCCGTGGCTCCACCCACCAGCACACTTGGAGTGTCCGCTTCTTCGTGGTACTGCGTGATCCTCTGTTCTCTGGTCTCCTGCAGGAAAACAGCCACATCAGCAGGATCAGTGTAAACTGAGCGTCTTATCCCGACCCACTAACTGCTGAAAAAAGCCTCATTTCAAAGTATTTTCATTCAGATTTGTGACATTGTGGCTCAGTAAAAGATACAAATACTTCATAACCCTTGTGCTATCTTATGACCCCACCCTTACATTGACGTGTTCTCCCTACCATGACAAAGGTGGATAAAGGTGGAGAGGATTTCATGTAATCCATGGACACCAGTGAAGATCACAAATCATTGAAGAAAAAAAGTTCAGCGCACTGTCTAGTGGGTCTAGATGACCCAACTCCCAATGTTAAAGTGCCTAGGATAGCACAAGGTGGCTTTGTAAAGTTTTTTTTATCATAAATAGACTTTTTTTCAATAATTTGTCCTCTGCTGTCCCTGAGAAAAGTGAATTACAACAGACTTTCAACCTTTACTTTTACACCACAAAGGGAGATTTGGTTTTCAATCTCAAATGATTAAAAACCATCAGGTCCAGAGTTTTTTAATTTAACATATCAAACAACAGCAGGAACACTTTTCTGAGCAATCCAAAAAATATTGACCACAAACTTCTTATTGATACCAAAATTCATCTGGTGATAGACATTATTCCAGTTTATCACAACAGCAAGACGGTAGAAAAGACATGAGTAGTTTTATAGTTTCCTTTAACCTGTTTGGTGAATGTAATCATTTTTGGAGGCTGGGATGAGGGAGAAGAGAGAGAAAGGAGAGAACATAAGAAGGAGGAGATGAGACACGAGGAAATGACCCCAGAGGAGTCGAACTATTTAGACTTAGGACTTTGTTAACTTTTGCTTCCTCATGTCGACAAAATTGAGTGCTAAGAGGTGAACTTTCCCTCTGAAATGAGGCTTTGCTTCTTTTCTTTTTTTTTTTTTTTAACTTGTCCTGTCAAACAGATGAGAGCTGAAGGCCTCTTGTGTTGGACATATTTTACTTTAACAACAGGGGTTATGAATCTTCAGACAAACCAGAGGTATGTCTAAATAAACCCCTTTTGTAATTGAGGCCAAACGTCATTAAATTCCATCATATTTGAAAATCTTTGGTGTTGGACCGGACGGAAAAGGAAAGGAGGGAAGAAGAGAGAGAGGGGGGGGATAGGAGGGTGATAATAGGAGGGGGGGAAGCAGCATAAAGCAACAAGTTTACTGGATGTTTATCATTACGGTAAGGTTCAAGTATAATACAAATCTCAAAGGGCGGGGCCTGTCCACACACACACATTCAGATGTTATAAACACACCTGTTAACTGCAAAAACGTCCACATGTCAACATGTACACAATACAGATATTGTTCACACACGCATACTTATGCCTTTAAACCAACTAGTGTGAAATATTTCATTCATTCAATCATGCAGACTATTAGTGTAAAGGTGAGCTAACACCTGTGCTCAGGTGAGTGTTTATGTTCGTCTAAATGGATGATGGAATGTGAAAAGAAGGAGGGAGAGTGACCAGCCATCCCCACACCAAGACCCCCGCCGCAGCAGCAGCGGCAGCCAGAACCCCCCAACGCCACTCGGCAGCAGGCAGAGAACAACCGCCCCCCGGGCGACCACATCGCCACCCAGGCCAGGGCCAGCAGGACCACCACAAGGCCCCCAGAGCCAGAGAGCAGGGAGGCATGGGGGGAAGAGAGCGCCGCCCCAGCCCAACCAGGGGAGCAGCCCCCCGCCACGCCGGGAGGGCCCAACGCAGGGCCCCACCCGAGAAGAGTGCCCACAGCCCCAGACGAGCACCTTATCACCACCCATGGTTATTTTAACAACAGGGGTTATGAATCTTCTGACAAACCAGAGGTATGTCTGAATAAACCCCTTTTGTAATCAAGGCCAGAATTTATTCATTTGAATCATATTTGAGAATCTTTGGTGCTGGACCGGACAGAAAAGGAAAGGAGTGAAGAAGAGAGAGGGATGTTAGAGAGGGGGGGAGGTAGGAGGGTGATCATAGGAGGGGGGGGGGTAAGACCATAAAGCGGCGTTGCTTATTTTCTCATGACGATCACTTTCCTCAGAGGAGGGAGTGACATTAGAGCAAGGTCGCTGCAGGCGCTGTGGCTGTTACCATGACAACACGGCGGACCCCATTTTAAATGGTCCGCCTTTTGTGAAAAACGATTTAAAAACATAAAAATATACCGTAACGGAAATTCTATGAATTGATTAAATTTTTTCTTCCATAAATGACCATGGTTTGAGTGGAATAATGTCCTTCCAGGTTCCATTTTTCAATGTGAAAATCAGATTAACAGGATAAAACATACAAACTAAAATGTCTGGAATCAATTCATCAGGATAAACGTGTTCATTTGACACACCTAATAATATAATGTACTTTGGATATTTTAAATTTATTGATGTTTCCAGACAAATCAAATTTTCTGACAATCTTTTACTCAGTGTCTAATTACCACCAAGTCCCCATATTTTTGTCATTTACTGAAAAACTTAAACAAAAATATAGAAAATTTGGGAATTTTCAAGATCGCACATTTTCTGTGGTAGCTTGTACCTCACAGCAACAACCTTTTCAATCTGCATTTTTTGGGCTGCTCCTGATTTACAGCTATCTGAATGAAGAAATACTCAGAAAAGAAGTTTTGAGCTCAGTTTTAATAAATGACCTTAATAATCAGAAAAGAACATGTTAAATGTCCTTGAAGTGGGTCTTTAACTTTGCTCAGTAACCCAGAACAGCCACTAGGAGGAGCTCTGCACTGAAACAACAGTGAAGTACAAAGAAAAGGTTGAATAAGAACTGAATGGTAATTCAACATCAGAGTCTTGCAGTTTGCTGACAGTGCTTTTATTTTTGTGAAGATCAGCAGTTTTACCAACTTTGCATCACATCTCAACAGGAAGTCAAGGCAACTTCACTTGTTCACTTGTTCATGCTGCTTTGCACAGACTTTGCTTTGTTTACAGCAGCTCATTGCCTTCTTTTCATTACTCAATGATAGAGATTAATCTACAAAAAAACTTCCGTTGTGGTTCTGTAATGTTACAGAGCCTGCTTTCTTTTCTTTTCTTTTTCCTGTTTGTTTTTTCCTTCTTTTTTTTAATTATAACTAGAAAATACAAAAACTATATAGTCACACACTCCAAACATTTTTATTTATAGTATCAGTTTCAAAAGCTAAGGCTGGCTGCTACTTTTAATTTAATGCTTTATTTTTTCTGCACTAAACAAAGCATCAAGCTCATTAACTCCAAACCTAAGAGTAAAGCTCAAGCTACACACAGTTACTTTGGAGCTGAGATTAGATTAGATCAGGGGGGGTCAAACTCATTTTCACCAAGGGCCACATCAGCATAGTGGCTGTCCTCAAAGGGCCAGATATAACTTATACATGTAACTAAATGTAATAAAAAAAATATAACTTTTTAAAGTGACAATTACATTTGCATAGAAAACATGTGTTTGCTTGTTATTCTAGCATAAATCCTTTTAAATTTGATTCTGTCAGGTTAGATTATTTTGGCAGTGTTTAAGTCCTAATGTATAGTTGCCCAATCCGATATTTCAAGTCAGATTCCCCCTAAATATGAATAAATACAAACCAATTTTTATTTTTTATTTCAAGAAATTAAAATCTTTATTGCTCTCGCGGGCCACATAAAATGACAATCACTTTGAACAAAGTCTTCGTCATGTTTTCTGCTCACGTTACAAAGATTGCTCTGCTGCTTTCTTGCATTTTTGCTGCGGCAACGGTGAGAGATGTCTGGAGAAATCTGAGCTGATGGTATGCTGAGCGACTCACCCCCATGTGGCGGCTGCTGGAGTCGTGGTCCAGGTAATGAGGGTTGATGTTGAAGGGGACAAGACCGATGGCCGCAAAGGTAGGGGGGTAGACGATTGGCATGTCGTTGGTGGTGCTGATGCTGATGGTAGCTACGTTGGTACCAGCGCTGGAGCCCATGTACGGAACGCCATCCTAAAACAAAGAGGTTCGGCATAAACTGGGTATGAGTTCAATTGCAGCAGATGACGCTGCAGTTTACTTGCTTCACCTCCATCACTCTCTTCCTGATCTCCATCACCACCTTGCTGTCATAAAGGCTCTTCAGCAGGCGGAAAGTGTTGCCTCCCCCTGAAAATTCAGTTTAGGTTAACATCCAAAAGCTGCAGGACTGCAGAGGGAACGGACCAGAAGAAGATCTGAGCACAAGCTGGGAAGAATTGTTCCCCTCAGTGCAGCTCTGCAGTGTCGCTTCTCACCGATAAAGATGCCTTCAGCCTTTCGGACAGCTTGGACTGGGTCTTCAGCCTCATGGATGCTGTCCACCTCATAGCCTGCAGGAGCAAACACACACAGCAAATCCCTGTGGGGAGTGGGGACACAGCTTCCACTTTTAGGTCAGACGAGACGTGAAAGAATAAAAAGGTTTACCAAACTGTGCACTGAAAACTGCTTGATTGAGGTTTTTTCCCCCTAGTGATACCACTGTTTAGCAAAAATGACTTATAACAAATTACATTGAAGTGAAAATAAACTGCTGTGTGCTTTAGATGAAAAATCAAAACTACAAAAAAAAATTTCAAATTCAAGCTAATAAAAATAGTTTAAATAAAAGAAGAGAAATTTAATGATTGTATAAAGTAACAATACATTAGGAGCATAATACAAAAAAAATGAAGTACAGTTTGTTTAAATGTATTGAAGTGTTGTTACCCAGAGTTTGGAGCTTGTTCCTGGCTGTCTTGGTGTAAGCATCTCTGTCATGGAGCGCGTAAGGAACAAACAGCACTCTCCTCACATCCCTGAACAACACAGTCCATCAGCAAACCAACCTCGTTTGGACATTTTACAAAAGAAGATGGCAGTTTTGGTGGCGCAAGATGATCTTTTGCTTTATTTTGCGATTTTTACAGACATGATTTATGCACCAACAGTGAAAAAATATTATTTTGGACAAGCGGATGCATTGGAATGGAGCAGAGCAGGGAGCTTATCGCCCTCCGATTATAGATTTTAATTAATTAACAGCTACAAGCTTTTTCCAACAGCATTTTTTCATCTGCTCCTGATTCACAAAGATTTGAATAAAGAAATACTCAGAAGTGCAATTTTAATCTGAATTTTCTTTATTTTCTGTATGTCCTCTATCATAAGAAAAGGAAATGAACATGTTTAAAACACACAAAAAATACAATTATCATTGTAGTGGACCCTTCTAACTTATTTACTATTTTGTTCAAATGTACATATACTTCCGGTGTCCGCGTGCAGCTTCCTCTCGATTTCACTTACTTTCCGAAGAAGTCGGTGATTTGTTGCTGACAGTGGTCCAGGTATCCGCCGCCGTGCAGGGTGGAATTGGACACCAGCAAAAGCCTCCTCTTCATCGCAGTCTTCCAGAGAAATGTTAGCAGAGAGAGAGACGAACTAAACGCCAGGCAGGACCGCGGTCAAGTGAGCCGACATCTGCGGAAGTGCGGTCTCGCTAGCCGTCACTGACTTCTTGCATGCGCGTTTACATCATTGTTTACGGTACAGACGCCCAGCGAGCTGGAAAGACGGTATAAAGCTCTAATGTCACTGTTACCCATGATCAAATAACATGTACTGTGCTCTGAAATAAATGAGAGCTATTGCAAGCCCTAAATTGTTATTTGATGTACAAATGTATTCATTTGGATTACATGTCTGTTCATTCCATAATAAACTACCAGAAATAACGTGTTTTGTCTGAAATATAATCTATCAGACAGATTCTAAAAATGAGATTTACCACTGATAAGAGTGTTTGGTGGCTTGTTGAGCATGACATGGAATGGAATCAAACAGAGATGAAGAAACTCCACGTAAAATAACATCTGGTCCTGTCAACTCTTTCTAAAGTTGCTTCATTTAAGGTGACGCAAAACTTTCACTGGAATATTGTTGGTAATGATGTTCACTATTATCCCAGTAAGTTTGAAGAAGATTTACTGTAGAATATTAGAGAAATTAATGTTATAGTTCTCCTAAGCATCCTGCCTTGACAGTTAAAGTAAAACATGTGAACCATCCAAAATACCACATTATCAAAAGGTGACGCAAAAATTACACTGGATTATTGTTGGTGATGATGTTCAGTATCATCTCAGCAAGTTTGATGAAAAATGACTGGAGAAAATTAAAGATATTGACATTATAGTACACCTAAGCATCCTGCCTTTATTGTGAAAGTAAACATGTGAAACATCCAAAATACCACTTTACCAAAAGGTGACGCAAAAATTACACTGGATTATTGTTGGTGATGATGTTCACTAACATCTCAGCAAGTTTGAAGAAATTTGACTGGAGAATATTAGAGAAAATAATGTTACAGTTCTCCTAAGCATCCTGCCTTGAGAGTTAAAGTAAAACATTAGATCCACCCAAAATGCTACTTTTTTCAAAGGTGACGCAAAACTGTCACTGGATTATGGTTGGTAATGATGTTCACTAACATCTCAGCAAGTTTGAAGGAATTTGACTGGAGAATATTAAAGATATTGACATTATAGTACACCTAAGCATCCTGCCTTGAGAGTTAAAGTAAAACATTAGAGCCACCCAAAATGCTACTTTTTTAAAAGGTGACGCAAAAATTACACTGGATTATTGTTGGTGATGATGTTCACTAACATCTCAGCAAGTTTGAAGAAATTTGACTGGAGAATATTAGAGAAAATAATGTTACAGTTCTCCTAAGCATCCTGCCTTGAGAGTTAAAGTAAAACATTAGATCCACCCAAAATGCTACTTTTTTCAAAGGTGACGCAAAACTTTCACTGGATTATGGTTGGTAATGATGTTCACTAACATCACAGCAAGTTTGAAGAAGATTGACTGGAGAATATTAGAGAAATTAATGTTTTAGTCTAATTAAGGCTCCCTCATACATAGTCATAGTATAACGTGTGAACCATCCAAAATGCTACTTTTTTAAAAGGTGACGCAAAACTTACACTGGATTATTGTTGGTGATGATGTTCACTATCATCACAGCAAGTTTGATGAAAAATGACTGGAGAAAATTAAAGATATTGACATTATAGTACACCTAAGCATCCTGCCTTTATTGTGAAAGTAAACATGTGAAACATCCAAAATACCACTTTACCAAAAGGTGACGCAAAAATTACACTGGATTATTGTTGGTGATGATGTTCACTAACATCTCAGCAAGTTTGAAGAAATTTGACTGGAGAATATTAGAGAAAATAATGTTACAGTTCTCCTAAGCATCCTGCCTTCATAGTTAAAGTAGAACATTAGATCCACCCAAAATGCTACTATTTTAAAAGGTGACGCAAAAATTACACTGGATTATTGTTAGTAATGGTGTTCACTATCATCACAGCAAGTTTGAAGAAGATTGACTGGAGAATATTAGAGAAATTAATGTTTTAGTCTAATTAAGGCTCCCTCATACATAGTCATAGTATAACGTGTGAATAATCCAAAACGCTACTTTTTTCAAAGGTGACGCAAAAATTACACTGGATTATGGTTGGTGATGATGTTCACTAACATCTCAGCAAGTTTGAAGAAGATTGACTGTAGAATATTAGAGATATTAATGTTATAGTTCTCCTAAGCATCCTGCCTTTATTGTTAAAGTAAAACCTGTGAACCATCCAAAAGGGCACTTTATCAAAAGGTGACGCAAAACTTTCACTGGATTATGGTTGGTAATGATGTTCACTAACATCTCAGCAAGTTTGAATTAATTTGACTGGAGAATATTAGAGAAAATAATGTTACAGTTCTCCTAAGCATCCTGCCTTCATAGTTAAAGTAGAACATTAGATCCACCCAAAATGCTACTTTTTTAAAAGGTGACGCAAAATTTTCACTGGATTATTGTTGGTGATGATGTTCAGTATAATCTCAGCAAGTTTGATGAAAAATGACTGGAGAATATTAAAGATATTGTCATTATAGTCTAATTCAGCCTCCCTCATATGTGGTTAGAGTGTAATATGTGTACCATCCAAAATACCACATTATCAAAAGGTGACGCAAAAATTACACTGGATTATTGTTGGTGATAATGTTCATGATCATCTAAGCAAGTTTGAAGAAGATTGACTGGAAAAAAGTAAAGATATTGACATAATAGACCAATTCAGACCTCCTCATTCATAGTATAACATGGTTATAAACCTCCATGTTAGGTAAATACATGGTTGGAGTATTTTTTTGCAGTCATCTTTCTTCAAAAACATCTGTGATGTTAGTGAACATCATTACCAACCATAATCCAGTGAAAGTTTTGCGTCACCTTTTAAAAAAGTAGCATTTTGGGTGGATCTAATGTTTTACTTTTACTCTCAAGGCAGGATGCTTAGGTGTACTATAATGTCAATATCTTTAATATTCTCCAGTCAAATTAATTCAAACTTGCTGAGATGGTAGTGAACATCATTACCAACCATAATCCAGTGAAAGTTTTGCGTCACCTTTTGATAAAGTGCCCTTTTGGATGGTTCACAGGTTTTACTTTAACAATAAAGGCAGGATGCTTAGGAGAACTATAACATTAATATCTCTAATATTCTACAGTCAATCTTCTTCAAACTTGCTGAGATGTTAGTGAACATCATCACCAACCATAATCCAGTGTAATTTTTGCGTCACCTTTGAAAAAAGTGGCATTTCAGGTGGTTTACATGTTACACTCTGACTATGTATGAGGGAGGCTGAATTAGACTATTATGTCAATATCTTTACTTTTTTCCAGTCAATCTTCTTCAAACTTGCTGAGATGATCATAAACATTATCACCAACAATAATCCAGTGTAATTTTTGCGTCACCTTTTGATAATGTGGTATTTTGGATGGTACACATATTACACTCTAACCACATATGAGGGAGGCTGAATTAGACTATAATGACAATATCTTTAATATTCTCCAGTCATTTTTCTTCAAACTTGCTGAGATGTTAGTGAACATCATTACCAACCATAATCCAGTGAAAGTTTTGCGTCACCTTTTAAAAAAGTAGCATTTTGGGTGGATCTAATGTTTTACTTTAACTCTCAAGGCAGGATGCTTAGGAGAACTGTAACATTATTTTCTCTAATATTCTCCAGTCAAATTTCTTCAAACTTGCTGAGATGTTAGTGAACATCATCACCAACAATAATCCAGTGAAAGTTTTGCGTCACCTTTGAAAAAAGTAGCGTTTTGGATGGTTCACACGTTATACTATGACTATGTATGAGGGAGCCTTAATTAGACTAAAACATTAATTTCTCTAATATTCTCCAGTCAATCTTCTTCAAACTTGCTGTGATGTTAGTGAACATCATTACCAACCATAATCCAGTGAAAGTTTTGCGTCACCTTTGAAAAAAGTAGCATTTTGGGTGGATCTAATGTTTTACTTTAACTCTCAAGGCAGGATGCTTAGGTGTACTATAATGTCAATATCTTTAATATTCTCCAGTCAAATTAATTCAAACTTGCTGAGATGTTAGTGAACATCATTACTAACAATAATCCAGTGAAAGTTTTGCGTCACCTTTTAAAATAGTAGCATTTTGGGTGGATCTAATGTTCTACTTTAACTATGAAGGCAGGATGCTTAGGAGAACTGTAACATTATTTTCTCTAATATTCTCCAGTCAAATTTCTTCAAACTTGCTGAGATGTTAGTGAACATCATCACCAACAATAATCCAGTGTAATTTTTGCGTCACCTTTTGGTAAAGTGGTATTTTGGATGTTTCACATGTTTACTTTCACAATAAAGGCAGGATGCTTAGGTGTACTATAATGTCAATATCTTTAATTTTCTCCAGTCATTTTTCATCAAACTTGCTGAGATGATACTGAACATCATCACCAACAATAATCCAGTGTAATTTTTGTGTCACCTTTGAAAAAAGTGGCATTTCAGGTGGTTTACATGTTACACTCTGACTATGTATGAGGGAGGCTGAATTAGACTATTATGTCAATATCTTTACTTTTTTCCAGTCAATCTTCTTCAAACTTGCTGAGATGATCATAAACATTATCACCAACAATAATCCAGTGTAATTTTTGCGTCACCTTTTGATAATGTGGTATTTTGGATGGTTCACATGTTTTACTTTAACTGTCAAGGCAGGATGCTTAGGAGAACTATAACATTAATTTCTCTAATATTCTACAGTAAATCTTCTTCAAACTTACTGGGATAATAGTGAACATCATTACCAACAATATTCCAGTGAAAGTTTTGCGTCACCTTAAATGAAGCAACTTTAGAAAGAGTTGACAGGACCAGATGTTATTTTACGTGGAGTTTCTTCATCTCTGTTTGATTCCATTCCATGTCATGCTCAACAAGCCACCAAACACTCTTATCAGTGGTAAATCTCATTTTTAGAATCTGTCTGATAGATTATATTTCAGACAAAACACGTTATTTCTGGTAGTTTATTATGGAATGAACAGACATGTAATCCAAATGAATACATTTGTACATCAAATAACAATTTAGGGCTTGCAATAGCTCTCATTTATTTCAGAGCACAGTACATGTTATTTGATCATGGGTAACAGTGACATTAGTGCTTTATACCGTCTTTCCAGCTCGCTGGGCGTCTGTACCGTAAACAATGATGTAAACGCGCATGCAAGAAGTCAGTGACGGCTAGCGAGACCGCACTTCCGCAGATGTCGGCTCACTTGACCGCGGTCAGGCAGGAGCTGCGGGTTTAAAGGTCCGGGTCAAAGGTCACTGTTTGCTGCTGACTGCGGCTTTCTGAAGACCATAAACCGACGGCAGTCAATGAAAACTCAACTTTGATCTGTCTGCCGACGCAGCACGCCCATTAGTGCTGTTGTCAAATTAAAAACAAAAAATGGTTTCATAACCGGAAAAGTAACGGGAAAACTGCCCTTCACAATAAAAGTGGTCTAAAATAAACCGGATACGAATCTGCGAATCTTTCAAACATCTCACATGAAACTTTTTAAACATGAGTTTTTGGAACGAATCCGTTTTATTTTGACATTATTTGTCAAAACCTAAAATAACATCTCCAGTTCAGTAATAAAAACATCCTAAACCATTAAATTTTTCTCATAAAACCACTGCCTGAAAACCGTTTAGTGTATATAACACTTTTATTTTTCCTTTTAATTTTCCAAACCAACAAACGTTAGTGTCATTTTCTTTTTCTTGCCTGTATTTTCAAAATAAAAGTCTCCCCCGCAACATCTTTTTGCCTGTGGTCCAAAGGGATTGTATTTTCTTCTAATAAAAAAATTAAACTCCGTGTTAGTATTTTTGTCCTTACTACCACTTTGTTTTTCTTCGAACAAAAAATAGTTTAGTTGGTTTAGTCTTTCTTCCATCTCATTAGGTCAATACTATAATGTTTTTCACTCTATTAACTTGTAAAAGACTGATCATAAAGTCATTTCAAAATGTGTCATGATCGCTGCTTATGTTCTCTCAGATCACACTGCTTTTATCTCAATTGGACTTTCCTGACTGAAAAGAAACCTGTCAGAAACTCTTTTCCAGGCAAACATCATGTAAAGTAAATTTGCCTCCAATGCAAAACGTTATCAGCATTTGAACATCAAACAAACTGTAGGATGATGTGTTGATTTCACACTAACTAAAGGGTAAACTGTTTTTCTACTAAAAGTGCCGAGTGGTTCAGTTTCAACCTAACCTTTTTTAAAAATAGCCCACTTTCTTTATGTTTTTGTGGCCATTACTCCATTCATTTGTACTATGTAGCTTTTTAATTTGCAATAACCAAATAACAAAAGCGTTACATATAGTACACCCCGTGTCAAATCCTCTGGTGCAGGACATTTACTCAAATTTAAAAAGAAAAAAACAAACAAAGCTTTTCTATCATTGTGACTTTGATGCCATCATCATTTATCCTCTTTTATTACCAGAGAAATGTCACCATCGGGGTTGAATCTTGATTTTTTTTCTTTACATGTAAATGCAATTATTTAGTTTAAGAATTTTGCCTCTGAGCTCAACCAGAAGAGCAGCCCCTCCATACATGACTCACCTTCCTTGAGTAATGTATAAGTGTGTGTTTGTGAGCGTGTCTGTGTGCATGTATGTATTTGCGTTTTGGTGTGTATTGTTTTGTGGGGTAAATGGTGTGTGTACTGAAGGGTGCGGTTAAAATTGGCGGGTAGGGGACAGAGAGGACATCTGCTGATCACTCACAGTGATGTCCAAACCCCCTCCCCACCAAGGGGTCCTAAATGTCTGGGGTGCAATTAAAACTGAGAGGGGAGGGGCCGTTACCATAGGGCACCCATGGGAGGGGGATCACTGCCAAGTAGCTCCTCCCCCGAAGGTGCATCGCAGGCAGACCCCCCCATCACCCTAATATAATTGTGTTCTGTCCACTTGGTCTGTGGCATATCTCACAAAATGTTCTTTGTAGGAGCAATGGGTTGGGTTCTTATGCACACAATCAAGCAGATTGTGCATTATTAATCATTTATTATAATATAAATCAGCAAAGATCTAAGAGATAAGTGCACGATATTGGGTTTAAAAGGTGAAGTCTTTAGGTTTTATTTTACCTTTTTTAAATCCACAAACCTACATAGAGTTATAGTGTTTGTGTAGATTAAATTAATCCCGGTTCCATTAAGATAGTGGGGGAAAAGCAGTGAATTTCTATTCTAGATGACTTTTCACCTCCTTTCTGAGAAGCGTCCCTAATCCAGAACAAATATTCAAAAAAAAAAGTCTGTGTCAAATTGAGGAAAAAATGCTCTAAACCTCAGACCGAGCTCAACAATAGAGGCAGTTTTTCCAGATAACTTTTTTTTTTCTGTCCCGGTTCTCCCCCTCGCAGCTGCTCAGTGTGGATGTGTGCGTGTGGGCGGGGCCAAAGCACATCTGGATGAGAAACATCTGGACTTCTCTGACTGAGCAAACATCCCTACAGGTTCTGCTGACATCGCACACCGACCGACACCGGCATCTGGACCGACTGAGCGCGTGCGGGTCCCGGCGGACTCCCCAGGATGACGCGGAGCGGAACCGCGGCTCTCGTGGCCGCTTGCAGTGAGTCCCGCGGCCGGTCTCCGCCCTCCAGCCGTTAACGGCTGCGAGGAGGAGAGACGCTTTGTTTTGGAGAAAAGAGACTTTTCACTAACTAGTTTCAGTAACGGAAACATTGGAGCTAAAAACAGGGAAAAAAAGGAGCCGAAACAACAAAGAAGTTAACAAAGTTTGACTTTAAAAGTTTATATGCGTCTTTTTTCCATCGAATGGCGACAGTTTCTGCTGATTTGACAGTAGAAAATGTTTCATTTGAGTTCATCTTTCTCTGTCATAACTCTTACATTCTGATCAAAGCGGGTTAACGTGACAGAGGCTTGAAAAGGCACATTATTAATTATAAGTTACAATTTTACACCACGACCCTAACAAGGTGAACAGAATATTCATAAACACACTTTTTTCAGCAAAAATTGTGCCAATTTATTAAAAATGTAGACAAGAATTATTATTATTATTATTACAATTATCATTATTTTAGTAAAAAAACAAATAATATGTAGAATTAAAAAATATGTGTTTAAAACTTAGAAGATTAATTTTCAACTTAATATGGCAAAATAAGTCTTATTTCTACTGTTTAAATTACTGGCAAACCTTAAATAAGTAGAATATGTAGTGGGAACAAACTATTTTCAGACAAACATAGGACTAACCTTCTCTAATCTCGTCAATACAGATTTTGAACTTGTTTTATTTTGGAAGGCAGAAATTTAGAGCTATTTTTTAGTGACAAGAATTTTTCCCAGTAACTTTCTCAGTTCTTGTGGTTTGCCCACAAAGGGCCTAACTAACTCAGCACAGTCACCCCTAAAGTTTTTAATTTTTATTCTGTCAACGTAATTTTTGTTAAATCCAATTTCAAATTTCAATTCTGAGAAAAAAAGGCAGCATCTGTTTACTAAACTTATTTATCAAACTGCTCTTCACAAAATATTTATTTAAAGAATTTATTTAAAGACTTCTTAAAGATTTCTTTTTATAAATCATTGTGAATCAGGTGCAGACAAAAAATGCAGATTAAAAAACTTGTAGCTATGAAGAAGAAGCAACCATGGCAGGCCACCAGCTTCCTGCTCCGCTCCATTCTGATTCATCCACTTGCAGACAGATAGATCCATGAACGACTTTGTTTTCCTCGTGTGAGCTGGAATCTGGATCAAAACTGTACGGCTGCATGGCTCCAATATTGCTCCGCTAATATTGACTTGGGCTTGTGAGGGGCTGTAAGCTAGCAGGAGAGAGGTGTGAACAAATGGATGATGGGAAGAGAGACAGAGCTTGCTCCGCACCAACAATCTTGCCCATTACTTAGGGGTGAATTTCTAATGAACTCCTAACGCTCTGCAGAATCTAAGTCCTAGTAAACAACAGTTTTATTCATTTTGGCTAAAACCAGCATAATCATAATTAAAAGACCACTGGGAGCGATTGGAAAATGAATTAAAAGATGATCGGGGTGGGACTGTAAAGAAGTCCAGAGAACATGCATTTGTGTGTTTGTCTGTAACCATGCATCAGGCCTGCACACCTTGCACTTGCGTAGAGTAGAATTAGCATTTCAGATAAATGTAGCAACATAGCCATGGCTTTTCCGACCAATCCAAGTAAAACAATATTACACGACTAGAGTATGTCTGTTAAATATTAGGTTTTATCGGCACCAATTCAATTGACATTGGATAATAAATCTAACATCACAGGTGAAGAAAACGTGCAGAACCATTGATTCAATATGTTTGTTTTTTGTTGTGAAGCTACAGACTTTTTATGTATTCAGCCACCGCCTAGTGGTTACTTAGGGAACTGTTCTGGCTCCAGTTAAGTACATACTTTCATTTAACATTTTTCTAGCAAATTACATTTTCAAATACAAGTCTTTTTGAGCCAGATGTGTTTTGGAAAAAGTTACAGCGCATTAATATGCATGTGGAAAACTCCAGTGTTGAGGTGCAGTATTGAAGACTTAGTATTAGCATCATTCCCTGCGTGGTTCCTCCTGAAAGGCAGACTATTATCTCACGTGTAACAAAGAGCAAGTGTATGAGAAAAGCCTGAATAGTAACTGCACACACAGAGGCTCTTGGCGCTGGTTAAGATACTGGAGAAAAGAGAGACTGGCACTGAAAGGAAGAGTCTGTGCTTCAACATTTCATCATTATTCTTACATTCAGTCCAACAACATCACTATTTAGACTTAACATTTTTATCTTCTTATTCTGTCGTTTGAATCTAAATCATCTGTCTGTATCTGAACATTCTGCTCAGAGTTGACCTATAACAGCTTAGATAGCCGCACTTTATTGATGGTTAACAGACTATTTGAGGATAATTAACAGTCACAGATAGCAGTTTCTGCACTGTCAGTTTTTTAGAGGCCACAGCAGAAACCAGTTAATGTATTTCTACTTTCTAAGCTGTCATGTCATAAATTATAGACTGTATTCTCATATATGTAATATTGAAGTTAAAATTACCCCCTGGACTGTTTCAAAACAAAATAAGATGTGGTTCAGTTATTGATCAGGAGTATATTTCAGTCTTCAATTAAAGGTAGGCGTTTTATGCTGTTTGAGGAAAGAGCTGCTAAACAAACCAACAGCTGAGGGAGATTGTCCCATGAAGAGCTCCCAGCCAGATTTCCCATGAGCTCTTGAGGGTAGAGAGCTGGATCTGAACTTGGCTCTTTAAGCTGCACACTTCTGGATTCAATTTATTCCATGTGGAAAACAAAGTCACACAGAAACTTTTCTACTTTCTCTGTGGTCCAATGAGGTTTCAGATCAGTCATCCAAACCTGAACTTGAACCAGATTTGGAATTCCCATGTGTTAAAAGTTTCCCATCAGCACTGACAAGCTGATGACTAAAAGGATATTAATTCACATTTCAAAGTGTTAATTGATGGAAACAGTGTGTTGATGTAAAGTCTGCCATTGCTGTTTTAAAAAAATAAAAAACTCGTGCTTTACCCTCTGTCATACAGTTTTGCTGGGATGTAGTATTGCAAGACATTTTTAACAGTTTTTAGAAACATTTTAAATCGTTCAAAGCAGAAAGACATGAAAAGAAATCAAGAATACTTCAAGTGAGTTCTATTTTCTGCTTATTGTCAGTCACTTTGAATCCACTCCAATGAAAATTGTGTTCTCGTGACACTTTTCTGATGATGTAGGACATATATAAATATAATAAAGCTCAAAATGGAAAGCATTAAGAAAAAAAACCCCACAAACATCCTGGCACAGCCTCAGACTTTACACAGTGGCCTGTCTAAAAAGATTTTTGGACAAAAATCCCCACTTTAACAGGACCTAGTGTTTCACAGACTTTGGTTGTCACAGGGTCTGGCTGTGGTCTTCTTCTCTTGCATTATTGTGTTGCCTAAAAACAAACTATAGCAGCAAAACGCAAAGTTGTCATCAAGTCCACAAGAATCTGTGAATTGTTTAGTTCCATTCTGATGAAAATAACTTAATCACTAAACAGGAGAAGTGTTTTTTATTTGATGGTATAAGGAAAGAGGTTTTTTTTTAAACATCAGTTATTTATTATCTGAATTGCATTGCTGGACACAGATCAGAGCTGGGTTAAATAAGTAATAATTAATTTAAATTGATTTTCACTGAAAAGATGTTGTCTGTTCATTTATTAAGTGTATCAATGTTTCTTTAAAGAGCCTATGTCATGCTTTTCTTAAGCCTTTCGGAGTAAACTATATCCATATATATGATTTGGCACACTAAATTATTTTTTTATGAAATACGGGTTATTTTCATGAACTCTTTTCCTACCCGGAAGTAAGACAACTCGATCTCTGAGGCTCCGCCCTTCGCTCCTTGTGGGTGCCGCCCATCTTATGAGGTCATCCTTGAGCTGGCCTCGCCAGCATGTCTTCGTTTCTACTGTAAAAGCAAACAACATCAGAACGTTTATAAAGATGGATGTCTATTGTGGATAAAAGGAAAGCGTTTAGCCGATCAACGCTAGCTCTGCTGAGAAAGTGTGTTTGTGTGTTAGCCTGGGGGTGGTGCTGGCAGTGCACTCTTCTTGGAAGGTGCTGTTTCTCACTTGTCACAATTTGAGAAGCAGCTCATATTCGTGGATTGGGAGGGGCTTTTGCTCAGAGAGCAGAGTTTTAGAGGAATACTCAGAGATGCGTAAGTGGATCAAAATACTTTTGGAGTTTTTTAGTGAAGAATCAACATAATGATACACTTAAAAACTCAAACATTTTATTTAGCATGATATAGGCCCTTTTATACAATTTCCAGTATTTTGAAAGACAAAAATAACATTTGTGCTTGTTTTTAATGAAAGAGTTGTGAATTTCTCTAATGAAAGGGTCACACTGCCCCACTATAAAACACTAGTTATCGAAAACCTAAACAAAAGCTTTAGCCACACCTGCCCTTATGGATGGGTATGGGCTGTCTGCAGGCGAAAAACTTGTAAAGCTGTACGAGACACGCAGGTTCCCTGCAGGAAATATCAAAGTTGTAGACCTCTTGGTGTGCCTGTAGAAGAAAATGTTAATGCATGTGGACATGATGAGAGCGACAGGACGTAGTGAACACTTAAACGACATACAAGGGGGTAAATAAGGGAGAAGTAGGTGAGATGCAGGTGTGTCCTATGGATGTTATATTTTCTTGACCCTCCAAACCCTCCAAACCCTGTGTGCTGTGCAAGGAGAATGTTAGTGCTTCCTTTACTGGCAGGGTTTAAGTGCATGCTCCTTGCGTGCAGTCTGACTGTTAGAGATGAGGAAATTAGACAATCAGAGTGTAGTTTGTGTGTTTGTCCTACTGGCATTCTACAGGCACTTACACATCATGTGAACACCCGTGTGACGGTCAATAAGGAGCCAGTGCGTGCACATTACAAACGACTTGAGCAGGGGTCCCCAAACTTTTTCCAGTGAGGGCCTCATGTCGTTTACATTCTCCGATCGGGGGCCAGGGTCAGTTTGAAACAGAAAAGGGGTGACGATCTCAGGGGTGCCTAAATGTAAACTGAAAGCCTCACATATCTAAATATTAATAACCCAATTGTCATGGCGGCCTCTGTCAGTGCTCCTCCCCAACTTACCTTGACACCAATCTGATATTAAATAATCCTCTCTAGGTTCTTCACAAAATAATTTATAATGATCAGCAAATATATAATAACACTCTTTATGAAATCAGTAAATAACAAATTCACCCTCTCTGGGTTCTTTACATAAAAGTCAGGAAATATATAGTAACAGTATTTTAGATTTTAGAAAATCAATAATAACCAAATAACTCTCTATGGGTTGTTCACAGAAATAAAGCTTCTGTTGTCCATGCACAATCTTAGGTATATGTTCAGCTTCAATTGTTAAAGCAGAATCTCTTAAATGACTCATATGAGCAGTCTCTTAAGGTTTTTGTGTTCTTTCCTTATAATCCAGTTTAGGAGGTTTTCAGGAGGCTAGCCTAGTAGACACCACTAGGTTAAATACCCTGCATTCTGAATCAATGTTTCCCTTACCTAACTTTTTTTGTCATTTTTTCTGTTTTGATGGGGGGGCGGGTCACGTTCAAGTTCTATAACTGGGGAAAAGTGAGGTTGCAGTAGCAACATTTTTAGCTTGGCTCACATTTCAATTCAAATAAGCTTTGTTAATGAAGACTCTCCTTCATCCAGGTTGATTCCATTGTAGTAGTAGTCTCACCGGCTGGCCTTTGAGCAGTGGGCATGTAGGAAGTCCTCAGAGGTCAGGTTAAATTAGTAAAGATCTTTATTTCTCCAACACATTCACAAATCAAAAAGGCCCTCGCCACTAAAATTACAGGTGGTTTAAATACTAATTAAGCATACCATCTCCTCCTTCCTGGAGGGAGGTTTACTTTTCCTGACATCTACCATTCATATAAAAAGGCTAAATTCTTTATTCTAAACTCCTTAAATAAATTCTAAAATCTTTATTACTCTAATTTAAAACATCAAATAGAAACATTAAAACAACACATATCTCTCCAAGTACAATGACTGCTCCCTTTAGGCCTCTGAATAGATTCTCCTGGAACCTTAAATATAGCTCTGTTCCTAGGGGAAGGGTTTTGCTGGAGCACACTGGGGAAGACAAACACAGGTGAGTACATCTTGCAGTCACACCTTCATTTAATTACAATGAAAAGTAACATTCCTTTTTTTCCAGGTAGCTGCCAATTCATCTACACACTACACAGGAAAGATAACATCATGCAAACCCCAATAAACCCTTATTCAAACCTATAAAATGGGCCATTTATTTCTGTTTTAAATGTTACTTTTTAAAATGTTGTGTGCCCACGTACCGTACCAATAACTTTAATAAAGCAACGAAGGAGATCTTTGTTACATGTAGGTTTAAAGGTTGTCATCTGGAGTTTTTTTTAAAGTTGAAGACATTTCACCTCTTATCCAAAAGGCTTTGTCAATTCTGAAGTAGCTGGTAAAAGAGCTGGTTTATATGTCCTGCACAATTTAAGAATACTCAAGTAAAGCATGAAAGTGATACATGTGTGGTTTTTGTTGATATTGAACTCCTTTTTCTGTGTCAAAATGTACATCAGAGGTGATCACATATATATGAGTATAGGATGTTGGCTTAGATTTGATTCTTGTGGATTTTACAGAGAAATTCTAATCTATTCAAACTTTGCTGATACATTAATTAAGGGTTTATTCAGACTGGAAACATTTGGTTCGCTTAAAGAGTTTGTTTCCCGCGAAAATTCGGAATAAATAGTTAAATTGTCAGTCTGAATACATCCAAGCGGACCGATCTCGGGCCTATCTTTGTAGGTGGTCTCAGTCCAAACGGTTTGTTTCAGATCGTGCTCCGTGCTCAGAGCGGAACAACTGGACCAAAACGGCCACCATAACCGGAAATTGTGCAATGTAAACAGAGCAACAGAGCAACGATCAGTCACAGCAACTCATTGAAATGTGGTTGGATGAATACAAGCTCATTAAAACAACTTTTAACATGACACACATCGCTTCTCACTGTTTTGCTGACAATCTATACGTTATAAATACTTATCAGCCTACCTTCATAGCCAGCGTCTCCTTGGCAACCGCCTTGCAGCATGCCTCCACCGCACTAAAGAAGCAGTAAAAAGTGTTTTACCTGACCTTGATACAGACGTTCAAAGTTGGTCTACAAAATATAATGTTCATCCCAACAAGGACTTCAAGGTGCAGGACTTGCATTCATTTCAAAACCATAACTTCTGCCTTTTAGTATGTTTGCCTCGCCCTCGTAATTCCTGGCCAATGACTGAAGAGATCTTTAGTCACAGGGTTTACTGTACAATCTTTGTTTCGAATCAGAATTTTCCGGTAGATGGCAGTCTAAATTCAGACCAAATGCAAAGTTCAGTACTTTTTTAGGCTGAATACATCCTTAAACTCTTAATTTTCCAGTGAAGCAGCTGCCGTTTCACAACCCAGCAGACTAATAAGACCTGCACAACAGACGATGGTTAAATGTCCTTCTATTGAAGTACTCTTAGCAAACAGAGTGGTATACCAGCTTCACATAGCTAACATGAAGATGTTTGGTTTTGCTTTGTCATACCCAACACGTTAAGAAAGAACTCTGCCTTTTTTGAATTTGGACCAATCATCTTTAGCAACTGCTCTATAACCACAAACTAAGGTCTCTGATTGTCTGTTAGTTTATAGAGTAGATATCCAGCAGATCTGTCATTTAGTAAAAAAAATGCATGACCAAATATAATATTTTGTGTATGGCTCCCTCACTTTTCTCACATGTCCTACAGATCTCCCAGTCCGCTCGTTCAGGTTTGTTCTTCTTCTCCAATCATAAGCTCAGTTTGAGGAAAGAAACATCTGGAACAGCTTCTGCTTGTGTGACAGACACACTTGGTGAAGGGCTGTGAGTTAATGTCTGCAGTCCTAAACCTGTGCACAGACACACACAGTTAGGAGGTTTGCTTAGGTTTGAGCTTGTTACTGAGTGCATGCGTACACAACTGTTGATTTTTTTCTATACTGACACTTTAAGACACTTTCATTTAGCTTACAATACAACTTGTTTTTTGCATTGGTACTATAATTATGTTCTTATAAACATTTTATTTGATAAAAAAAAAAGCCAAGTAGCTCAATATAATATATATGTAATATTATATTATTTCAATAAGTGCTTTGATCTCATTTTGATTTGTGTTCCATCTGGGTGGAATTAAGCTTTTTGGAGCAACAATTGACACACTAACACACACACATTATTTCACATCATATAAACACATAAATAAGGGTTCATTGGTTTTCAAGCCTCGAGCTTACCCTCTACTTATTTGTTTTTGGATTATGTGCTCCAAAGAAAACATCAAACTTGGCTTGAAGCATATTAGAGTCAATGAAGCTACTTAAAAAAACAACACTGCATTGTCATACTTGCCATCTCATTATTTTAACACAGTGCAGATGGTGTTTTCCTTTTAACTCTTTTTAAGGAATTTTCTTTATGCTTGGAGGGAGATTTTTCAAAGCCACATATCTCATGTGAGCCTCTTCTGTCTCCCATCCTTCAGGTCTCCTGGTTGTTGTGGAGCCCTTCGGCAGCCTAAGAGCCAACGTGTGTAAATGGTGTTTGCCATCCACTCCAGTTTGCACAGACAACATCTGCCTCAGCAACTGTAACCTGTCCTCCTACTGTTCCTTCACAGAGGAGATCTGCATCGCCATATGGTTGGACTTCTAATGTTTTACAAAGCACTTTTGTTCCTGATGCTAAAAGATTATTATAACTGAATCCTCCAAAAGTTTCTTGGAGTCTTTCTTTGTCACATTTGGGAGTGTTTCATGCAGAAATCATTGTCACAGTTCATTTGGTTACTCTTTATTGAGGCTGATTTTGTGGCATTTAAAGTCTTTTTTGTGCAGTTGTGGTGTTTGTGGTGTTAGGACTTCACATTCCTCATGTTTTCCGTCCTTCTGAAGTTTAATGTGTGTGTGTTTGTGTGTGTATCTTTGTGGTTAAACTGCATGCATACACATTCAATTCCAGTGTGCTTACGTTGTATTCCCTCTCCTAAGACAAGGAAAAATCCTATATTTTCCCACAAAAGAGAGCTATAAAACATCAAAAATGATATTTTCTGGCTTTAGATTTGATTGACAGCTTGCTTTAATCAGTTGGTAAAAGAAAAGGACAAGTTTGAAAAAAATCCTCCTTTCCCTCTGAAAGCTGGATGGAAGGCTACACTTCATTTCTAATGTCTCAGAGAGAATTTGAAGCCTTGATATCATTCTTAAGAGCAGACTTTCTGCTGATTGGTTCTTTTGTTTGGACAACAGTCCTGACTGGGGACCCCCCCCCCCCCCCGCACCTTGCCTAAACCCCCCTATCATTTCCTGTTTATGTCAGCCAGCCTACCCTCCCAACTTTCTGCAGGAAACCAGAGATAAAAAGGAAGAAAAACACAGGGAAGTACTGGTAAATTCCCATAGAACTCAGAGACACGGAGTATGTACTGCAGCCCACCAGGATCCCATCATGCAGCACTGGGGCTGTAAAGACATCTTACTCTCAAGCAACCCCCACACACAATCACCCATAACTTTAAGAGGAACTTTGAGTTATTTGCCTTTTTGGCAACAATAAAAATCTGCCTTTGTATGAAAGTTTTCACTGCCATGTTTATTCAAATGTCTTCCTGCTTTAATAGAAGGAAGCATCATATCACAAAGATCCAACCTTAAAGGTTTTTTCTCTGCTCTTTTCTTATGTTTTGTTGGTAATGTAACTGTTTTAACTTATTTTATACTCAATTTGTTCTCTCATTTTGGTGTTTTGGAATGAGACCAATCCTTCTCTCTTGAAATCTGTTTTTTTTTTTTTAAAGTTTTTATGTTTTTGTTGTCATTATTTGCAAACATGTGCAGAGACAGATATTTTATCTCATGTTACAGGATTTCTTTTAGAATCTTTACTCTTTGTTTTGCAATCCGGTAGTGTCATCAGACCTACTTGGTCCTTTGAGATGCAATACACTTTGTAGTCTAACCTGCACACAAAAAGATCTAACGGACAGAAATCTCCAAAGTTTGGACATCCAAGTTAAGTGGTTTCTATGTAATGAGACGAAGTGTCATCTGTTTTATGACAAACATTTCCTGGATGTGAAGAACAGAAACCTTAAGGTTTAGTGTCCAACAAAAAGCAATGCTTTTCCTTATCCTGCTTTCTGTTTCTCTGATTCACAATGGCCTGGTGATCAATCTTCTCCAGTAGGTCAAGACTACAACTTGCAAAACACACTGCATGTGTCCATAAATGTGTGGCTTATATGGGTTTGTGTGGAACTGGGGAGATTGGGTAATTGTGGTAAATGAGGGTAATTGATTTGAAGGTATTAAAAATGTTGTGCTGTTCTCCTTTTACAACCTTAACCTATTAGCTGGCTTTGAAGAAGTACTCAAATGGAGCACTAGTTTCATTGAGCTGCTAAAGCATATAGTGTCACTATGAATGGCATTTATGGCCAAATTTTTAAAATCTTTGGAACATTTGTGGGATTTTTTGGGTGTCTTTCAATGCATCTCAGGGCCTCTAGTCAGACCCGGTGCAGTAGAACCATAAACATGATGACAGAACCTTAAAGGTATATTTTAAATAATAAAATATTCAATATATAAAAATCTTGCAAAAATTGACCACTGCAAAAACGAAAATATAGGATTTTAAATATTTTAGTTTAAAATGCTGATCTTCTCATATCTCTGATGTGATACTGAGATCACAAAAACACTTTATCTGCTGTGAGCTCTGCCCTGATTATCAAGATAATTTCTGCTGTTCCAGGAGGAAGACCAATGAAACGATGACAGTGCACACGATGTGTCACCATCCAAATCTGCCGCTGGAAGGCATCAACCCTCGCCTGTTATTGAATTTTACCTCCAGAGAGTGTCACATGCTCCCACAGCCGGCAGATGAGGGTGTGATGATGGTCTGTGGCTGTCAGGGTGAACAGGAATGCAACGACAAACTCATCTTTGACAAGGGAGTCAATGGTGAGCGTGTGTTCAAAGGAAGCAGGGGGTATATGTAGTGGATGGATGGATCTGTACACCCACAGATGCTTTGATTCTTTTAGAGATTTTTTTTTCACTGTTTCTCAGTAAAAATGGATAGAGAGAACACATTTCCTTTCCTACCTCAGGTTTCTCCAGGCTGCACAGTAAAGATGTGATCCCGGTGGTCATCGTCAGCTTGGTGCCTCCTCTTCTGGTTGCCATGGTCGCCACTGCTGTCTTCTACTCCTACAGAATGCGCCGGCCTGACAAACCAGGGCCTGCTTCTCGATCTGATTGGCCCACAAAGTGCTCCCCTGAACTCTATCAAGTTTTGGATCATCCATGTGGAGAAGCAGGAGGCGGTGTGGTGGTTCTTGGAGTTGAATCAGTGATCAATAACACCACAGGCAGATGTCCAAATAAAATCACCGTAGGTAATAGGATAGCCGAGCTGCTTCCCATCAAGCTGGAGGACGTGGTGGGCAGGGGGCGCTTTGCTGAAGTCTGGAGGGCTCGCCTGCTGCAGAGCGACATGGGTGGAGTTAACAGTAATGAAACTGTGGCAGTAAAGGTGTTTCCCAATGTGGAGTACGCCTCGTGGAGGAATGAGTGCTCCATCCTATCTGACCCTACACTTCAACATGAAAACTTGGTTCAGTTCCTGGCAGCTGAAGAAAGAAGCCTGCCAAACGACACTCTCAGGACTTACTGGCTAGTTTTGGCCCACTACAGCCAAGGAAATATGCAGGACTACCTCACAGCAAATACTCTAAGCTGGGAGGAACTTGTTGCCTTAGCAAGTAGCATAGCTAACGGGTTAGCTCACTTGCACAGTGAAACAAAGCTAAATGGAGCACCAAAGGTAAGCTCAGCTTAGCATATGGTGTATTTGTATCCATTTTCCTTTGGTCAGTTTGAACAAACATAACAGTTTTCATTTTTTTATTTCCATCCCAAATACATTTTTCATACTTATTTTTTTTTTTTTTACTTTCCTTTGCCACAGGTTCCTGTCGCCCACAGAGACCTGAAGAGTAGCAACATTTTAATAAAGAACAGGAAGCAGTGTGTGCTGTGTGACTTTGGTCTGGCATTAAGGCTGGACATCTCCCTCACAGTTGATGACTACGCCAACAGCGGACAGGTAAGCTGCACACCCTAAACCGGGACTTCCTGACCCTGGTCCTCAGGATCTGTACCTCTGCCTGTTTTCCAGCTGTCCATGCATGCCTTGCTCCCGATTACCTGGACCAACTGTGTTCAGTCAGACAAAACAGACAAACCCCTGATTCAAGCTAATGTACAGGTAGAGAGAGAACAGGAAAACAGCAGGGTGGTGGACCTTGAGGACAGGACTAGGTAGTTGTACTACCTAGGTAGTTGTAGGAGAAACCAAGACGTTAAAAGTCCCACTCAGATCATCTTTTGATCTATTTTCAAAGCTTTTCCAGTTGTCTTTTAATTATGATTGCGCTGTTTCAACAACAACAAAAAACTGTTGTTTTCTAGGACATAGTTTCTGTACAGTAGCAGGAGGTCATTAGAATTGGCTTCGGACTTGTAAGTGGGACTTTTTGTGCAGAGTAAGCATGCCCCAATTTGTCTGCAAGTGAATACATCAGAATGGAGCTGAGCAGGGAGCTTGTGATTTGTTGCTTCTACATTACAGCATCAACCTTTTGCAACGATTTGAATAAAGAAATAATTAGAAATGCAATTTTAAGCTTAATTTTCTTTTTATATGTCCTCCATCATGAGAAAATGCCACAGGAAGATGTTAAAAACACCAAAATATGATTTTCATTGGATTGCCTCTATAAACCTCTACTGTTTCTAATTAAGTTAAACTGCACCGCAGTTCCCCTTTTCACCAAAAACTCAATGGCCCGATATTAGACTTCATTTTACAATGTTTGTTAATCTCTTACCTATGCATGACAGCTCTGACATCCCGTCCCATTTTATGGCATGGAAGTTGAAATCAGGTTTTTACTGTGTGGAGCCGTCAAGGTCAACCTGCAGACTCACTTGTGCTTACTGAGCAGCTCCACTACTGCTGATCTACTAGGGCAGGGGTGTCAAACTCATTTTCACCAAGGGCCACATCAGTTATATCCGGCCCTTTGAGAACAGCCATGGTGGCTGTCCTCAAAGGGCCGGATATAACTTGTAAATGTAACTCAATGTAATGGAAAAATAAATGTAACTACCATACTACTTAATGTTATTATTTATTATAACTTTTTAAAAATGATAATTACAGTTGCATAGAAAACATATGTTTGCTTGTTACTCTAGCATATATCCTTTTAAATTTGATTCTGTCAGGTGAGATTATATGGACAGTGTTTAAGTCCTAATGCAGGGGTCGGGAACCTTTTTGGCCGAGAGAGCCATAAACGCCACATATTTTCAAATGTAATTTCGAAAGAGCCATACAATAATGTAGCGTCCCTGTCCCACACTGAGGCACGGAGACTTAACCTCTTTTAAGGTTCTTTATTCTGGTTACTGTAGACCGCAGCAAACGCCGAACAATTAATTCAGCAACTCCTCAATTTCTCCCGCTGACACGAGAGCTCTTCTCCCAACTTTATATTCCCTGCTCCCGCTCCAGTCCTCCTATTTCTCTTATTCGGCCCATAGCTGAACCCCATTGGTCCAAACTACCTAACAACACGCTGAGCGACAGAACTGAGAGCCAATCAGATCTCTGCTTGATGCGTTTGCTGAACTCCAGAACTTTTAACGCGGCCCAACAGCAGACCCAACTCAGTCCGCAACAATATGTTTAAAACTAAATATACAAGTGAATGTGTGCATTTGATGTAATTTCAACACTTTTAAAGTACAATAAGTCTGTGGATTCTTTTTAATAACATGGTTATGCTGTTGCTAATAAATGATGAGTATTTCTCGTGGTGTTTTTGCTGATGGTCTAGTCTGGTTGATCCGTGGTGAGTTTCTGCTTTATGCAGGCGTTGAGACTTTAAACGTGATCTTAGGTCTGAATGTTCTGTAGATGTGACAAAGACTCACATGCAGACGTGGAGACAAACACACACTCACACACTGCAGTGAGTGACGTACAGCGGGTTTTACGTTTTTACAATCCCTGTGCGATTCACCTGCTGCCTGTGAGGAAGAAAGCAGAGGGTGGGGGGCACCCCCACCCTCTGCTTTCTTCCTCACATCCCGTCCCCGCATCTGCGCGCTCTTTCTCAGAGACGGGAGCGCGCAGGTTTAGGCACGGCAATTAATAGGTTTCCTGCTGGAATAAACTCTGTGAAATAATAGATAATAGTAAACTGAGTGCTGGCGCAGATTTTTCTCTCCAAGCACCGCTACTACTGCGCGCCTCTGGCATCGCATCGCGCATGAGAAGGACTGGTTTGATGAAAAAAAAAATGGTATAAATAAAGATTTGTCTGCGAGCCATACGTGACCATCAAAAGAGCCATATGTGGCTCGCGAGCCATAGGTTCCCGACCCCTGTCCTAATGTATAGTTGCCCAATCCGATATTTCAAGTCAGAATTCCCCTAGATATGAATAAATACACACCAATTTTTATTTTTCTTTTCAAGAAATTAAAAACTTGATTGCTCTCGCCGGCCACATAAAATGGCATGGTGGGCCACATTTGGCCCGCAGGCCTTGAGTTTGACACATGTGTACTAGGGTGAAAGGCTCACAGGTTTAGACCTCTAACCATGAGACCAAAATATTCTATGCTTTGGATCAAACAGTTTTCCGAGTTTAAAAGGTTGTTTCTCATTACTGACAGGAAACTTCTGAATGCCTTCATCCTAAATAAACCAGCACATGTCATCTGAACCAGCCTCTCAGTACATTTCAACTGAAATAACTGATATGTATATATTTTGTTCAAAATACAACAAACCAACATTTTTTAGCCACTACCTGAACAATAATTCATGTCCAAATAAAGCAATCATTTCCAATTGCTTAAAGAGAAGAGTACTCTGGCATTTTTACAGCACACCAAATGCACCTTGTAAGCAAAGATTGTTGGTTAGCTTTATGGTACTTATCTGGTATGACTTGGTCTTATGAAATAAGAAGAATAATTGTGGATGTGGATCATAAACAGTCTTTGCTTCATGACAGTTTTCCCATTTTTTGGTGTGAACTTTCTCTTTAAGGTGGGAACAGCTCGTTACATGGCTCCTGAGGTGCTGGAGTCCAGGGTGAACCTGGAGGACCTGGAGGCTTTCAAACAGATGGATATCTACTCCATGGCTCTGGTCCTTTGGGAGATGGCCTCCCGCTGTGATGCTATTGGAGGTAAAACATCTTACGTGTTTCTCTAATTGAAGAAAGGGAAAATATTTTTGGTCTACTTTAGATGACAGAAGATTCAGGCTTACATGCTCAGAGTCCATCTGACTCAGAATTCCAGGTTATTAGCTTCAGTCATCAAAGAGTTGTTTTGGTACTTAGTTTCATCATTTTCTGTAGTTGCTGTGAAAAAAAGAGAGATCATCAGATAACCGCTAAATATCTTATAATAGATAGAATTGTCAAAAAGGTCTTGCAGATATTTGTTTTGTCGGTGCAGAGGTGAAGGCCTACGAGCCGGCTTTTGGCTCCAAGGTCTGTGAGCAGCCCTGTGTGGACAGCATGAGGGACCTGGTGCTGAGGGACCGAGGACGACCTGACATACCCTCAGCGTGGACGCAGCACCAGGTCTGATACAATCTGGGAGGGAAGTTCTGGATGAGTTCAGAGCTTCTCGAACATGTTCACTGTGAGGACTGTTTTCCATCATAGTTTTTAACTTTAAAAGAGAAAAAATTCGATAACCAGAGAGATAAAACATATACCACAAAGCCAAACAAAGTAGACCAAAAGTAATAGATAAAATAAAAATAAACATTGAAAGATAGATGTCTGCACAAAGCATCTAATCTACTAGAAAAACATTCAAAACCACAACACCAGAAAACACGGGATGTGAGAGACTGGGCCTCCTGAACGAGATAGTCCATTTTTAACCAGTGTGCTGTGGTACACTAGAGCAGTGTTTTTCAACCTTTTCTGAGCCACGGCACACTTTAACCTTAAAAAAAATCCCGCAGCACACCAGCATCCCAAAAAAAAAAAAGGAGAAACTCATAGTCTGTATTGATCTACAGCCCCTCCACAATCTCACATGCATTTTTGAGATAATTGTGGCAGAAGCCTCTCTTGCTCCATAGAGGAAAAAGGAGACTTGCCCGGAAGGCTGTCACTCTTTCCGCTGAGAGGCGTGGTCTGAACTCGACTGAGTTTAGAGACAAGCCGATGAAAGTGATCATTTGAACTGGTGTCAACACGCACTTTTCCCAGTTTACTGCGAAACCCAGCGCAGTCAGGTGCGATATGAGCAACCCAGCCTGCGTCCTGAGTTCTTCGGGAGACTGCGCTGTCAGCAGCCAGTCATCTAGATACATCGCCAGACGAACACCCATCTGTCTCATGGGTGCGACGGCAGCCTCCGTGCATTTCACAAACACCCGCGGACTCAGTGAGAGCCCGAAAGGGAGCACTAGAAACTTGTAAATCTTCCCTCGAAAGGAAAATCTGAGATACTTTCTGTGAGGGGGGTATATAGGGACGTGAAAATATGCGTCTTTCAAATCTATGGAGACGAACCAGTCTCCTGGACGCACAAACCGTACCAGACCTGCGTGTGTTAGCATTCTGAATTTGTACTTCCTCAAGTATTTGTTCAGAGCTCGCAGGTCTAGAATCGGACGCAGGCCTCCACCCCGTTTTGAGACCAGGAAGTATCTGGAGTAAAAACCGCTGTGAGCCTGCTCCGGTGGCACTAGCTGAATGGCTCTTTTGTTTTGCAGTGTCTTGATCTCCTCCTGCAAAATGCGTGCGTTTTGCCCCCTGGCCTGCGACAGCAGGATACCATTGAAAAGGGTAGGGGTGGATGCAAACTGGAGTCTGTAACCTTTGGTGACAGTCCTTATGACCCAGTCTGTCGCGGGGGCGGCGCTTTCTGGCTCCTCTCTCTCGGTGTGGGGTGGGTCGTGCTGGGCCTGGGGCGTCGGTGCCTCGGGGGATGGGGCCCCGAGGCTGGGGGACCTGGGCCCTATGCTGGTTTGGGGCTGGGGGACAGCTGTTTGACCACCGGGGGACAGTCTACCAGCTGTCCCCAACTTACCCCCTTCCTCATACAATCTCATATTAGGGTGAGGGGGTGGGGGGTTTAGCCTGCGATGCACTTTGGGGGGGGAGCTACTTGGCAGTGGTCCCCCTCCCATGGTTGCCGTATGGAATGGCCCCCCCCTCTCTCGGTTTTATCTGCACCTTAGACATGTAGGGCCTTGGTAGGGGGGGTGCTTGGACATCACTGCCAGCAAGCAGCAGATGTCCTGCTAGCACCCTACCCCCCAATTTTAACCGCACCTCAGACATTTAGGGACCCTTGGTGGGGAGGGTGAGGAGACATTACTGTGAGTAATCAGGGAATGTCCTCTCTGTGCCCTACCCACCAATTTTAACTGCACCCCCCTAGTACACACACCTTTTAGTCCTCATAATATACATTCAAACACAAACACACACACATGCACACATACACCCTCACAAACACACGCACACACATTTTGCAAGGAAGGTGGGTCCTAGGTCCATCTGTCCCCTACCCCGTCCCTGGTGGGGGGTACTGGGCCCTTGGCAGCGGCGGCCGTGTCCCCTGGGTGCTGGTTTCCTGGGCCCGGCGGGGCTCTCTCCGCACGGGGAGGGGGTTCACATTACACCTGAGCCGGGGGTGTCCGTTTCCCTGTGGGGTGGGTTCGGGTTTTTGCCCCTGGGCGCTGGGCCCCGCCCACATTCCAACTGTGGCCGAGCCTGGTCGGGCTATGTTTACAACACCCCTTGTGGCCCCCCCTTTTCTCCAGGGTGCCCACCTCCTGGGCGGGGCCGTCTGTCCCCTGCCTTGCTCCTTCCTGGACCAACCGTGGGCCGGGTGGGTGGCTGCCTGGAGCGCAGAGCGGGTCGCCCTTGGGGGGTCCTGGCTCGTACCTGGGGTTGGGGCGGGGGGATGCCCAGAACTCCTGGGTGGTGATGAGGTGCTTGTCTGGGGCTGTGGGCACTCTTCTCGGGTGGGGCCCTGCGTTGGGCCCTCCCGGCGCGGCGGGGGGCTGCTCCCCTGGTTGGGCTGGGGCGGCGCTCTCTTCCCCCCATGCCTCCCTGCTCTCTGGCTCTGGGGGCCTCGTGGTGGTCCTGCTGGCCCTGGCCTGGGTGGCGGTCGGGGGGCGGTTGTTCTCTGCCTGCTGCTGAGTGGCGTTGGGGGGTTCTGGCTGCCGCTGCTGCTGTGGCGGGGGTCTTGGTGTGGGGATGGCTGGGCGCTCTCCCTCCTTCTTTTCACATTCCTTCATCCACTTAGAAGAACATAAACACTCACCTGAGCACAGGTGTTAGCTCACCTTTCCACTAACAGTTTGCATGATTGAATGAATGAAATATTTCACACTAGTTGGTTTAAAGGCATAAGTATGCGTGTGTGAACAATATCTGTATTGTGTACATGTTGACATGTGGACATTTTTGCAGTTAACAGGTGTGTTTATAACATCTGAGTGTGTGGTTGGACAGGCCCCGCCCTTTGAGATTTGTATTACACTTGAACCTTACCGTAATGATAAACAGTCAGTAAACTTGTTGCTTTATGCTGCTTCCCCCCCTCCTATTATCACCCTCCTATCCCCCCCCTCTCTAACATCCCTTTTTCTTCTTCCCTCCTTTCCTTTTCCGTCCGGTCCAACACCAAAGATTTTCAAATATGATGGAATTTAATAAAGTTTGGCCTCAACTACAAAAGGGGTTTATTCAGACATACCTCTGGTTTGTCTGAAGATTAATAACCCCTGTTGTTAAAGTAAAATATGTCCAACACAAGAGGCCTTCAGCTCTCATCTGTTTGACAGGACAAGTTTAAAAAAATAAATAAATAAATAAAAGACGTGGTGCAGCTGGGGTAGGAGGAGGTACCTTCCTGGGCAGACACAGCTGCAGTGCTTCACCTTCCCGTTTCTTCTCCTCACAGCACCTTTGCATAGTGGCCACTGCTGGTCCAAACAGGCCTTTTGGATCCACCGGCACATCGAGGAGTTGAGTCTTCTCCTTTTGAGAGAGACTGGATAGGTTCAACCACCGGGCTCTTTCCTGGACTACCATGAGGGCCATGGCTCGCCCAGAGGCTTGGACTGCGGACCTGTGGAGACGCAGACAAATGTCTGTGACCACGCATAGCTCCTCCCACAGGTCTGAGGTTGGTGAGAATGACATCTGTTCCTGCAGCTCTGCCTGGTAGGCTAGGAGCAGAGAAGATGCGTTAAGGGCTTTCATCGATGTGGCAATGGCCTTGTAGCCCTTCTCGGTGAGAGTTGATTGAAAGCAGTCAGCTTTCGAGGGCAGGGCGGGGCCCACTGAAGTCATAGTGGACTTCTGCGTCGGGTGCAGGTGGGATGCCAGCAGCGGCTCGACTGGAGGGATATTTGAGAACCCGTTTTCCTCCATGTTGGCCCAGTCCAAAGCCTAGCCTCCCAGGACGGGGCTTTTAGCTGAAAAGGGGGTGCTCCAGGACCTGGTCGCTTCCTCCAAGCACTCAGGGAATACTGGCAGCAGCTGTCTGCTGGAAGACTTGGCTTTAGGCAGTCTTTTTCCCTCATAGCCAGACGTGGTGGTCTCATTGAGGGCTTCAGGCCAGTTAAAGCTCAGCTTTTCAGCTGCTCTTCTGCAGACATCATGCAGGTCCATCGCGGCAGTCGGGTTTGGGAAGCCGCCGCACGCATCGCCCGCAGCCAGCGGCTTTGCAGCTGATGGCAGAAGAAGAAGCTCGCTGTCCTCCTCAGAGCCGAGGCTGATGGACTCATCTCCGGAGTCAGGCACAGTGTCCACCATGTCCTGGAACTCCTGGGGCGCGGGCTCCTGCTCCTCCATGCCCTCGAGTGGCGCGACCGCATCTAGCTGGTCGCCCCAGCTCGTGCCTGCCACCTCTCCTGGTTACTCCCGAGACCGGATCCGCCTTGGACAGACTAGCTTGGCGCGCTAGTCTGCGTCTCAGGGTCTTGAGGGAGAGCCGCGCACAGTGCTCGCAATTAGCGGGAGACGCTAACCTGTCCTGGGCATGTTGCAGCCCCAGACACGCAGCACAGGCAGAATGGGTGTCTGCCCCCGCAATTTTGCTGCCTCATGTGCAGGCTCTAGGCAGAGGTCTGACCGTCTCCATGGTGAGGAAAGGTCCAGGCTCCATGACTTCGTCAACTCCGGTTGAGAGTGAAGCGCGGTGGCTAGTTAAAACAGGTGCTGTTTGGAGACAGACTAACCCAGACAAGCTTGATTAACACCGACTAGCGTTTAGCGACCGAGTTGTTAGCTCGCTCTAGGAACAGTTAAGCTAGCTTCGGATACTACACCTGCTGTCTGAGGATGCTTCTGGGAGTGAGAAGAGGTGTTAGACTGAGGAGAGAAGATGGCGTCAGGCTCTTATACCAGGAGGAAGTCCCGCCTCCTGAGAGCAGACGTCACCTTCTGTCTGCCAGTCAAGACTGCCACAATGTAAAGGAGCTTCTGGGGGACAGCTTAGGGGGCGTGTCCCATAGTGACATACCGAAACGAATGTTGAAAGAGAACACAGAGTGAAAAAAACCAACCACATAGAGCCAAACAATTTACATTCACAAAAAGAATTAACGTTTAAAAAAGAGCATCAACTACAAGGAAGAAACACAAAAGAGAGAGAACAAAAATAAAATAGGACACAAGCAGCTTCAGAGTCAGTGCAGTGAGATATATGATCTCACACAAACACAATACAACCAGAATGAATTACACATTAAGCGCAAACATTTGAAGCATTAAGAGTATTGAGGTTGAAACCTCAAAAAAATAGCAGGAAGTCTGTCTTTGCAGCAGTCTGTGCAGCTCCTTAAGATCCACGTTTGCTGAGGAGCTTCTGTTGTGTCTGCAGGGGATGAGTGTCTTCTGCTCCACCATCACTGAGTGCTGGGATCACGACCCGGAGGCAAGGCTGACGGCCCACTGCGTGGTGGAGCGATTCAACGCCATGCAGCACAGTGAAGAGGAGGCGGTGCTCGAGGACGCTGGGCAGGGGGGAGGAAGACAAGAGTGAGAAAAGAAAGAATCTAGGAAATCAGTTCCTCGCTTCATCTTTCTCTTCCAAAACCTTCAACCAAAAAGAAAGGAGATGCCTGGGAGGCATTTGTAGACCCTCAGGTTCACTGTGGTTCTCACACCCTGAGCCCTCCTGCACCCTGTCGCTATCTGTGTTCAGACAGATAGCCCAGTGATAAAGCTCCAGACAGGGATAAATACTTAAAAGGAAAAAAAAAAACCATTGTTCCTGTTTGTCTGGAAGGGAAATGCTGGACTTTATCACCTGACAGAGACTAAATTTGGGAGGAGGCAAAGCCCAACTAACCTGGAGGAACAGTAAGAACAGGTGAAGAAGATCAAAAAACAAACTGATGCTGATGGAGAACACAAAGATGTTTTGAAAAGAGTCAGAGAACAGATGAGAGTTGCTGTAAATTCTGTGAGCAGATCTTTGGATCATGGACACATGCATTCATTGTTTTAGTGTTTAAGCAGTTTGTCTGATCATTATATAAAGTCCAATACTGGTAAAAATGGGCATGCTTTTGTAAGCAGAACATCCTGTTTTTCTTGCTGGTATTTACTACAAATACTTCATGATAAACCTCTGAGAAGCTTCTGTGTAACAAACCCAACCTTTTTCATTTTCCTGACATTTTGCATTATTTTGAAATTGATTTCCATAATAATATAGTTGATGCATTTTGTGCATATGGTGCAAAAAGTCATCCATCCTGACGTCTCTGTTGACAGTTTCTGCTTATGCGTCCAGGAATGCGTGCCAGAACAAAGTGATTAGGAAATCCTTCCCACACTCTTTGCTGACTTTTCTGCTGTAGCCTCATAACCAGGGGTGGGCAAACTACGGCCTGGGGTCCATATGCCACCCGTTTAACTATTTATTCTGGCCTGCCAAACTGGAATGAATTATATTGATGATCCTTATTTATATTATATTTTCCCTCTAATTCTGGTGGCTCCCCATAGATGGTGCACCGCAAAACATTAACTTTGTCAAGGTGCAGAAGGGTATTGAATGCAGCACTTCTCTAAGATTGCACTATTCCCTGCAAGACATCAACCCATTGATTTAATTGGCACTAAAATGAGAACAAAAGTCACAGTTTTGAAAGAAAAATGTTCAATTTAAATATATATATACACCGGTATTCATTTTTAATCAAATTTAAAGCATGTTTTTGTCCAGATTCCATGTTATTTCTTTCTCTAAAGAGTTGGATTACCAAAACGCTCCACGTATCTCCCCCTGCTCCGGCCCTTGTCTCAAATTTTAGAACCCTTAGTGGCCCATAATTTAAAAGGTTCCCCCACCCCTGATCTAAGCTGTTGCAGAATGAAGGGGCTGCTTTATATAGGATTAGCATTCAGGACCTGCTACTCTCAGCTCTAATGATATTCTTACATTTTCTGATAGTAAAATCTCAAATATTAGACATAAATTGAATCAAGTTATTCCTACTATCAGCACAGAGCAGGCGGAAGCAAAAGAAATAAAGGCATGTATAGAAACTTATGTAACATTAGACTGCTTCACTGCTGTGGATCAATCAGAAATAACATCAGTTATTAAAGCCTCCTAAAACCTCAACTTGTCTTTTAGACCCAATCCCCACTAAGCCTTTTAAAGAAACCTTTCCCCTAATTAATGAATCCATATAAACTATAATAAATACTTCTCTGGAAACAGGTTATGTGCCACAGTCTTTTAAACATGCAGTTGTTAAACCTCTTCTGAAAAAGCCTAGTTTAGATCCTAGCAACCTGGCTAACTATAGACCAATATCAAACCTGCCCTGTATCTCTAAAATCCTAGAAAGAGTTGTAGTTAGGCAGCTTTACTGCCACCTACAGGACAATAGCCACTTTGAAGACTTTCAGTCAGGGTTCAGACCTCACCACAGCACTGAAACTGCACTAGTTGGAGTCTCTGATGACTTATTATTGGCCTTAGAAAAGGCACTACTTTCTATTCTGGTCCTGTTAGACCTCAGTGCAGCCTTTGACACTATAGACCACAGTATTTTACTCCATAGATTAGAGCATGACATAGGGATCAGAGGATCTGCTCTCCAGTGGTTGTAATCCTATTTATCTGATAGGTACCAGTTTGTTAATGTAAACGGACAGTCCTCTCACTGCACTCGAGTTAGCTACGAAATCCCACAGGGCTCAGTTTTAGGACCCATCCTGTTTATGCTTTACTGCTGCCCTTAGGAAACATAATCAGAAAACACAGCATTAATTTCCACTTTTATGCAGATGTTATGCAGTTGTATTCATCCATTAAACCTGACCAGAATGAACATATAGAGAAACTTAATTCCTGCATCTGAGACTTCAAGACATGGATGACACTTAATTACCTCCTCCTAAACCCAGAAAAAACTGAGGTCATTATACTAGGTCCTAAAAATCTGAGAGATGCTCTGTCTGATCAGATTGTCTCCCTGGATGGCCTAAGTATAGCCCCTAATTCCACAGTTAGAAACCTAGGGGTTTTATTTGACCAGAATCTATCATTTAAGGCTCACATGTCACAGATGCGTAAAACTACATTTTTTCACCTGCACAATATACAGTACCTGACAAAAGTCTTGTCGCTTATCCATTTTGTAGAAACAAAATAACCTCACTTTTAATGAATCCATTGGTTTTAGAAATGTCTCATATGAAAGGTAAAACCCTCCCAAATTATGTTCAATATAGTAAAATAAAATTGCTTCACTGAAGAAAGATTGATCATTTAATGAGCACAGAAAGGTCACATTTTGGCAAGACAAAAGTTTTGTCGCCTACAGAGAGTAATGTGAAAATTTAACAAATAATTTACTTCAAAAACAAAAATATGTTGGATAACATCAGTGAATTAAGTAGTGCTACTGTGAGATCCATATTTAATATCTTGTATGACTTCCATGAGCTTGAAGGACAGCATCTATGCGGTTTGACAATTCATACAATTTATCGATGAGGTCATCAGGAATAGCAAAGAAAGCAGTCTTGCATGCCTCCCAGAGTTCATCAAGATTCTTTGGTTTCGTCTTCCATGCTTCCTCTTTCATTCTACCCCAGACATGCTCAATGATGTTCATGTCTGGTGACTGGGCTGGCCAGTCCTGGAGCACCTTGATCTTCTTCGCCTTGAGGAACTTTGATGTAGAGATGGAAGTATGCAATGGAGCACCATCCTGCTGCAGAATTTGACCCATTTTATTGTTGGGAATGTAAGAGGTAGCTAATACTTCTTGATATTTTAGGCTATTGATATTGCCTTCCACCCTGCAAATGTTTTCCACACCCCCATACTGGATGTAACCCCAGACCATGATTTTTCCGCCACCAAGCTTAACTGTTTTCTGGGTGAAACTTGGGTCCATGCGGGCTCCAGTTGGTCTCCTGCAATATTTCCGGTGGCTGTGATGTAATTCAACTGAAGACTCATCTGAGAAATCCACCTTCTGCCACTTTTCCAGCGTCCATCCTTTTAGCAGGCCGTGGGCCATGGCAAATGGCACATATTTTTTTAATTGCCTTTTGTTTAGTGTTGATTTCTGGGCACTGATTCGACCATGGAAGCCACTTTGAGACAGAATTCTACTAACTGTTCTGGTTGACACAGGCCTGGTGGAGCTCTGCTGCAGTGGAAAAGGGGCTGGCCTTGGATTTTCAAACCAACAAACGGTCCTCCCGAGCAGTTGTCTTGCGGGGTCTGCCGGACCTGGGCTTGTCAAAAACATCTCCAGTCTCTTCAAATCTTTTTCTTATTCTTTGTACTTGACGCTGAGACACATTGAAGGTGTCAGCCACCTCAGCAGTGGATCTGGTCGTCAGCCTCTTGATAATCAACACTTTGGTGTCAGGGTGAATCTTAGGCATGTTGTCAGAGGTCAAGTTGCAGTTGATGTGAAGGCCTGGTGTGCTGGGGTTCTTTTTATACACACCCACTAATTGATTGATCAGTAATTGATCACAGATGAGGCTGTAATCTAGGATTGGGTGCATCATATGACAAGGCGACAAAACTTTTGTCTTGCCAAAATGTAACCTTTCTGTGTTTATTAAATGATCAATCTTTCTTCAGTAAAGCAATTTTATTTTACTATATTGAACATAATTTGGAGGGTTTTTAGCATTTCTGCTCCACATTTCTGAAACCAATGGATTCATTAAAAGTGCTTTTGTTTCTACAAAATGGATAAGCGACAAGACTTTTGTCAGGGACTGTAGCTAAAATCATAAATGTACCGTCACTATCTAAAAATTATGCTGATGTGTTTGTTACGTCTAGACTGGATTACTGTAACTCTTTGTTAGCAGCGTGTCCTAAGAGTTCTTTAAGAAGTCTCCAGCTTGTTCAGAATGTAGCAGCTAGATTGTTAGCAGGAACTAGCAGAAGAGATCACATCACTCCTGTGTTAGTTTCACTTCACTGGCTCCCAGTTGAATAAAGAATCAAGTTCAAAATCCTCCTACTAACCTATCAGGCTTTACATGGTATGACCCCATCCTATATTAAAGATCTCATATTGCCTTACCAACCAAACAGAGCACTTCACTCACAAAATGCAGGACTACTTGTGGTTCCTAGAATTTTTAAAAGCACAGTTGGAGGTAGAGCGTTTAGCCACCAAGCCCTTGTCTTATGGAATAAACTCCCAGCTCATATAAGAAAGGCAGACACAGTTTCTTTAAGGTTTAAAACATTCCTTTTCAGACAGGCTTATTACCAGACTAGCTAGTAATCAGAGAATATTTAACTTACTATTAACATGTTTGAATTACACTTAACAAAATAACAATTAGCTAGTAGGCTTAAATCACATACCTCTGGCTCATCTGTGCTCCTGTACCTGACCGTGTTCCTCATCTCTGGCTCATCTCTACTACTGCTCCTACACTTGGTTGTGGACCCTACCTCTGGCTCGTCTCGTGCCCCCTACCGTCCCCCTACTCATGAGGATGAAGCCCATCTGCTGGACTATTTAATATGTAGTTGCAGAGTTAGATAAGTTAATTCTCTCTAAGAGTTCTGGTAAATCACCTGTCTGTCCTCGGGCAGGATCCCTCGTTCATGTGTTCACCCCTGAGGTTTCTTCTTTTTTTCCGAAAACCGTTTTTTTTAGGAGTTTTTCCTTACTAGGAAGGAGGGTCTAAGGGCAGGGATGCAAAGTTCAGTTTAGTTTAGCAATCAGCTATTAAATTCTATGACTTTATGTTCTTTATGATTCATACTTATTAAACAATTATCGGTATGAAGCCCATTGAGATGACTATTGTCGTAAATATGGGGAAAAAATTGAATTGAATTGACCTGCAACATAAATTTATCCTAAGTGGAACATCAAACTCATGTTTATTTAAAGAACCACTTGAAATTTGTGTTTTTAACATGTTCTTGTGACGTTTTTCTCATGACGGAGGACATATATAAAAGAATTTAAGATTAAAATTGCATTTCTACGGTTTTTTTTTTAGAATCGGGATGAATTAGGAGCAGATGAAAAAGCTCTCTTCTATGACACAGCAAATTATATGGGCGGCCCAAAGTCTCCCTGCTCTGCTTCAATTCTGATGCATACACTTGCAGACAAATAGATTCATTAAAGTCTTCATTTTCCTTGTCGGAGCTGGCATCTGGCTCAAAACTGTACTGCTTGATAACTTGCTATTTTTTTGTTTCAGTGGTAATGTTAGGTTGGGGTTGTGGGAGGGTAAAAGCTACCAGGAGAGTGTAAACAAAGGGATGATGGAATATCAGTGGAGGCTTACATCCACGCCAACTCAGAGGCAAATTTTTGATTTTGATTTTGCCCAAAAACCGCACAATCATGATAATATGCCACTAGAAATGCTCTTAACCCTTGTGGCTTCCTGTGACGTCATTTCCGGGTGAGCGTTACCCAACACTAGTCGTGCTTGACTGCTGTCCTCTTGTTTGGCTGACGACTATTGCTTACTCTAAGGCAGGGGTCGGGAACCTTTTTGGCCGAGAGAGCCATAAACGCCACATATTTTTAAATGTAATTTCGAAAGAGCCATACAATAATGTAGCGTCCCTTTCCCACACTGAGGCACAGAGACTTAACCTCTTTTAAGGTTCTTTATTCTGGTTACTGCAGACCGCAACAAACGCCGTAAAATTAATAAAGTAACTCCTCAATCTCACCCGCTGAGACAAGAGCGCTTCTCCCAACTTTATATTCCATGCTCCCGCTCCAGTCCTCCCATTTCCCTTATTCGGCCCATAGCTGAACCCCATTGGTCCAAACTACCTAACAACAGGCTGAGCGACAGAACTGAGAGCCAATCAGATCTCTGCTTGATGCGTTTGATGAAGTCCAGAACTTTTAACGCGGCTCAACAGCGGACCCAACTCAGTCCACTACAATATGTTTAAAACTAAATATACAAGTGAATGTGAGCATTTGATGTAATTTCAACATTTTTAAAGTACAATAAGTCTGTGGATTCTTTTTAATAACATTGTTATGCTGTTGCTAGTAAATGATGAGTATTTCTCGTGGTGGTTTTGCTGATGGTCTAGTCTGGTTGATACGTGGTGAGTTTCTGCTTCATGCAGGCGTTGAGACTTTAAACGTGATCTTAGGTCTGAATGTTCTTTAGATGTGACAAAGACTCACATGCAGACCTGGAGACAAACACACACTCACACTGCAGTGAGTGACGTTTTACGTTATTACAATCCCTGTGCGATTCACCTGCTGCCTGTGAGGAAGAAAGCAGAGGGTGGGGGCACCCCCACCCTCTGCTTTCTTCCTCACATCCCGTCCCCGCATCTGCGCGCTCTTTCTCAGAGACGGGAGCGCGCAGGTTTAGGCACGGCAATTAATAGGTTTCCGGCTAGAATAAACTCTGTGAAATAGTAGATAATAGTAAACTGAGTGCTGGCGCAGATTTTTCTCTCCAAGCACCGCTACTACTGCGCGCCCCTCTGGCATCGCATCGCGCACGAGGACTGGTCTAATGAAAAAAAAAAATGGTATAAATAAAGATTTGTCTGCGAGCCATACGTGACCATCAAAAGAGCCATATGTGGCTCGCGAGCCATAGGTTCCCGACCCCTGCTCTAAGGGTTATCTGGGTTAATATTCACATCTAGCACTTTTTTAGTAGCGAATTCACTACTGTTAAACCGCTTGCTGTTCACTTTCTCATTTTGCTAAATAAACCACTTCTCTTTACCTAAACACCGCTAGCCTTAGCTTAGAACCTAGCATGGCCACCACTCCTTCCACCTTTCCCTCTCTCTCCTGCTCCATGTGCCATATGTTTAGTGACGATCCTGCCTCCTTTAGTGAAGATAGCGGTAGATGTGTTAAGTGTAGTCTTGTGTTAGACTTGGAGGCCAGGCTTGAACAGTTAGAAGCGCGGCTCCGCACAGTGGAAGCTAAACCGGCTAGCCAGGTCGTTACTCGTAGTGCGAGCCGCGCTACCAGGGCTAATTTAGCTAGCACCCCAGCGTTCTCCCAGCAGCCGGGAGACAGTCAGGGGTTTGTACCGGTTGGGAGGAAACATAGTGCTAAACGCAAAGACTTAGAGCACCCGAGACTCCACGTTAGTAATAGGTTTTCCCCCCTCAGCGACACACCCGCTGAACCCTCAACTCTGGTTATAGGCTCTTCTGAAGTTAGAAACGTGGAGCTCCCAGCGGCTACAGTCAGGTGTTATCCGGGGGCCAGAGTTGGTGACATCGAGGGGAACCTTAGGATGTTAGCTCAGAGTAAGTCCAGGTTCCGTCGAGTCGTGATTCACGCAGGCGGTAATGATGCCCGACGGAGACAATCAGAGGTGGTTAAGTTAAACGTAGCTTCGGTGTGTAAACTGGCTAAGACGATGTCCGACACTGTAATTTTCTCTGGTCCCCTGCCGAACTTAGTCAGTGATGAAATGTACAGCCGCTTTTCATCATTCAACCGCTGGCTTTCTAGATGGTGCCCAGAAAACGGCGTTGGTTTTGTGGATAATTGGAGCGCGTTTTGGGGGAAGCCCGGTCTCATGCGGAGAGATGGTGTCCATCCTACTCGGGACTGTGCCGCTCTTCTTTCTAGAAACTTTTCTGCTAGCCTTAGTCGGTCAACCTGACAACCCAGAGACGAGACCCGGGCACAGAGCAGCAGTGGAAAACACTCCTCTGAGCCTCCCTTAGAGTTAGTGCTGGTGCAAAACCCATGCAGGGAAAGTCAAGCAGGTCCTAGCTTTAGCTTATGTGATGAAAGACAAGTAAAAGGAGCGCGTCATAGAAACCTTAAAGTGACAGACAGCAGTACTCACAAGCAGAATTATGATGTCATTAAATGTGATTTATTAAACATTCGATCCATTTCCTCTAAGTCCCTCTTAGTCAATGAGTTAATCACTGATAACAACCTTAGTCTACTAGCCTTAACAGAAACTTGGCTCCAACAGGATGACTATGTTAGATTGAATGAAGCAACCCCCCCACTTATGCTAACTATCAGAAATCCAGAATTTCTGGGAAAGGAGGTGGTTTGGCAGTAATATCACAGTCTAGCTTACTTCTCAGCCCTAAAGTTAAAAATACTTATAATTCATTTGAAAGTATCATATTGTCTATAAATCACCCAAACAGGAAAACTCGAAAACCTGTTTTATTCATAATTATTTATCGCCCCCCCGGCCCTTATTCAGAATTTTTAACTGAGTTTTCCGACTTCCTATCGACTATTGTCTTAGATTCTGATCAAACTATAATAATAGGGGATTTTAATATTCACGTTGATGACCCCAGTGACTGTCTAGGAAATGATTTTGCAGATTTATTAGATGATGTTGATTTCACCCAAAGTGTGAATGAACCCACTCACTGTCACAAGCACACCCTGGACCTTGTTTTAACCCATGGTATAGAGATCAGCCAGCTGAGTGTCCTTCCTCTTAACCCCATCATTTCTGATCACTTTCTGATTACCTTCCAGCTTACTTTAGAACTTGCTACTGCCCCAGTGAATAAGAAACATCTTAGAAGAACCTTAACTGACCGTTCTGTGTCTGAGTTTAAACTCATAGTTCAGCCAGTACTTAGTGACATTCTGAGCAAATACTCTGAGACCAGCTCCCATAGCATCAGTACTAGTATAAATGACCAATTTGTTAATAATGCCCTACAAGCCCTCAGGAGTACACTCGATGTTTTTGCCCCCCTGAAACCTAAGTTCGTTAGACAAAACCGAGTAGCACCGTGGTTTAACGCTGAAACACGTTCTCTTAAACAAGAAACCCGTAAGTTGGAAAGAGAATGGCGCCGCTCCGGTTCAGAGCAGTCTCTGAATATCTGGAAACATAGCCTATTAAATTATAAAAAAGCCCTGCGTAGAGCTAGAAGCCAGTACTATTCAACCTTAATATCAGAGAATGGAAACAATCCCAGATTTCTTTTTAGCACTATTGCTAAATTAACTCGCAGTCAGAGCTCAGTAGAACCACATGTTCCTGTTTCTCTCAGCTCTGATGATTTTCTTACATTTTTCGATAGTAAAATCTCAAATATTAGACATAAGTTAAATCAAGTTATCCCTGCTATCAGCCCAGAGCAGGCTGAAGCGGTAGAAGTGGAGGCATCCTTAGAAACCTCTGTAACATTAGACTGCTTCACTACTGTGGATCAAGTAGAAATAACATCAATTATTATGTCCTCCAAATCCTCAACTTGTCTGTTAGACCCAATTCCCACTAGACTTTTTAAAGAAACTTTTCCCCTAATTAATGATTCCATATTAACGATGATAAATACCTCTCTAGAAACGGGTTACGTGCCACAGTCTTTTAAATATGCAGTTGTTAAACCTCTTCTGAAAAAGCCCAGTTTGGATCCTAGCATCTTGGCCAACTATAGACCAATATCAAACCTGCCCTTTATTTCTAAAATCCTAGAAAGAGTTGTAGTTAAGCAGCTTTACTGCCACCTACAGGACAACAGCCACTTTGAAGACTTTCAGTCGGGGTTTAGACCCCACCACAGTACGGAAACTGCACTAGTTAGAGTCTCTAATGACTTGTTATTGGCTTCAGAAAAGGGACTACTTTCTATTCTTGTCCTGTTAGACTCTCAGCTGCAGCCTTTGACACTATCGACCATGGTATTTTACTCCATAGATTAGAGCATGACATAGGGATCAGAGGATCTGCTCTCCAGTGGTTTAAATCCTATCTGTCAGATAGGTATCAGTTTGTTAATGTAAATGGACATTCCTCTCAGTGCACTCGAGTTAACTACGGAGTCCCACAGGGCTCAGTCTTAGGACCCATCCTGTTTACGCTTTATTTGCTACCCCTAGGAAACATAATCAGGAAACACAGCATTAATTTTCATTGTTATGCCGACGATACTCAGTTGTATTTATCCATGAAACCTGACCAGAATGACCAGATAGAGAAACTGAACGCCTGCATCAGAGACATCAAGACCTGGATGACAATTAATTACCTCCTCTTGAACCCAGAAAAAACTGAGGTTATTATACTAGGTCCTAAAAACCTGAGAGATGCTCTGTCTGCTCAGATAGTCTCCCTGGATGGTGTAAGTATAGCCCCTAATTCCACAGTTAGAAACCTTGGGGTTTTATTTGACCAGGATTTATCATTTAAGGCTCACATATCTCAGGCGTGTAGAACTGCATTTTTACACCTCCAGAATATTGCTAAGATCAGAAATATACTTTCTAAGAGTGATGCTGAAAAACTCATCCATGCATTTGTTACGTCGAGGCTGGATTACTGTAACTCCTTGTTAGCAGCGTGTCCTAAGAGTTCCTTAAGAAGTCTCCAGCTTGTTCAGAATGCAGCAGCTAGATTGTTAGCAGGAACTAGCAGAAGAGATCACATCACTCCTGTGTTAGTTTCACTCCATTGGCTCCCAGTTGATTCTAGAATCCAGTTCAAGATCCTCCTGTTAACCTATAAGGCCTTACATGGAATGGCCCAGTCCTACATTAATGACCTCATAGTCCCTTACCATCCAATCAGAACACTTCGCTCGCAAAATGCAGGACTGCTTGTGATTCCTAGAATTAGTAAAAGTACAGTCGGAGGTAGAGCGTTTAGCCACCAAGCCCCTGTTTTATGGAATAAACTACCAGCTCATGTAAGAGAGGCAGATTCGGTTTCTACATTCAAAGTTAGACTGAAAACATTCCTCTTTGGACAGGCTTATTGTCAGACTAGTTAGTATTCAGAGATTATTTAACTTAATGTTCATTGTTTAAATTAAACTTAATAACAATAACTATTTGTTTTAAAAGGCTGCTAGAAGTTGAAGCTGGGGTAACTATAGTGCACTGGGGCTCTGTCCTCTTTTCTGTCTCCTTTTCTTTTCTTTTCTCATCTGTCTCTACAGTTCCTCTCTTCTCTATTTTTGATCATCATTTATCATTTAGTTCTCCATGCTGTTTGGTGCAGTACGATTCATGTATTGTCCCTTTTTCCCTCTCCCCTCCTGGGGAGTGGGAGTGCTTCCAGACTCCAGTTGGCGCATCCGCGCTCCTGTTCCTGACTGTGTACCTCGTCTCTGCTCCTGCTCCTAAACCTGGCTGTGGTTCCTGTCTCCGGCTCGACTCGCGCTCCTGACTGTCCCCAACCCCGGCTGGATGAAGCTCGTCTGCTGGACTTTAAATATGTAGATGTAGAGTTAGATAAGTTAATTCTTCTCTATGAGTTCTGGTAAATCGCCTGTCCGTCCTGGGGGAGGATCCCTCCTTCATGTGGGCACCCCTGAGGTTTCTTCATTTTTTTCCGGAATCCGGTTTTTTAAGGAGTTTTTCCTTACCGCGAAGGGGGGTCTAAGGGCAGGGATGCCAGTATAGCTTAGTCAAATTGTTAGTTTATTGTAGTATTTTCCTATTGACTCTTTGTATTCATGATCCTTTTGAGTTCATGTTTTACTTCAAAGCCCATCGAGACGACTGTTGTTGTGATTTTGGGCTATACAAATAAAAATTGAATTGTGCTATCCTATGACCCCACCCTTACATTGACGTGTTATCCCTACCATGACAAAGGTTGATAAAGGTGAAGAAGATTTTATGTAATCCATGGACACCAGTGGAGATCACAAAGGAGGATTCAGGGGAGAACTGGTTAAAAGTGTTGTGGTCAACTGAGACAAAATGTATGCTATTTTACCCAAAGTATTAGCTCATCTGTCTTGACTCACGTATAAATTGAAATAACATCCCATTCCTATAGAGTTCAATATGATGTCGGTCCACCTTTTGCAGTTATTACAGCTTCAACTCTTCTGGGAAGGCTGTCCACAAGGTTGAGGAGTGTGTTTCTAGGAATTTTTGACCATTCTTCGAAAGGTGCATTGGTGAGGTCACACAATGATGTTGGTGGAGAAGGCCTAACTCTCAGTCTCCGTTCTAATTCATCCTAAAGGTGTTCTATCAGGTTCAGGTTCAGGTCTGGACTGTGTGCAGGCCGGTCAAGTTCATTCACACCAGACTCTGTCATCCATGTCTTTATGGCCCTTTAAGGACACCATAATTCCTTCTCCACCAAATTTCACACTCGGAACAATGCAGTCCCAAATGTATCATTTTCCTGGCAAGCTCCAAACCCAGACTCATCCATCCAATTGCGAGATGGAAAAGCGTGATTCATCATTCCAAAGAAGGTGTCTCCACTGCCTTAGAGTCCAGTGGTTGTGCCTTACATCACTGCATCCAACGCTTTCCATTGCACTTTGGCTCCAATAAGCCACAATTCCATAGATTTCTATAGACAAAATAAACAGCTGTTACTCAGTCATTCTATTTGACAGAATAACTGTTCTTGCTCTGATAACTTTTTCTTAACATCTTCTTGCTAATTCCAATTTTTTTACTTGATATTTTCTCTTGATTGCGATATCAGAGAGCGACAGTTCCCGCTGGTCCCCACCACCAACTTTTGATTAACAGATTCTCCTGAGCCCGCTGTCAGTGAAAGGGGTGTGGATTTCATACAGGCTTGCTCATGATTGGCGACAGTGGTTGCCATAGAAATGTTGATTTAGACCAACTACGACCAATCACTGTTGTCTAGCTCCAAAATAGATAGATAGATAGATAGATAGATAGATAGATAGATAGATAGATAGATAGATAGATAGATAGATAGATAGATAGATAGATAGATAGATAGATAGATAGATAGATAGATAGATAGATAGATAGATAGATAGATAGAAACTTTATTAATCTCCCAAAGGAGAAATTCAGGTGTCCGGTAGCAAAACACACAACCACACACAAAAAACAACAGTAAAAAGACAGTTCACAAAATAGTATCAGTTCATATCAAGCAGGTTCATTAAACAACCTGATAGTTGAAGGGACAAATGAGTTCTTAAAGTGTTCTGTCCTACAGCGAAGTGAAAGGAGCCTATCACTCCGTGTGCTCCTCCGACCAGACATGGTGTTGTGCAAGGGATGTCTGGGATTGTCCAGGATGCTCTGAGTCAAGGCCCCCATCCTCTTCTGCAGCACAGATCCCACAAAGTCCACTCTCCTCCCAATCACAGATGCACACCTCTTAATCAGTTTGTCCAATCGAGTGCAATCCCTTGTGGTCATACTGCCACCCCAGCATACAACCCCATAGAAGACAGCACTCGCCACAACCGACTGATAAAAGAGGAGCAACATGTCGGTACACACATCAAAGGACCTCAGCTTTCTCAGGAAGAACAGCCTACTCTGCCCTTTCTTATACAGAGAATGGGCCTGCTCCGACCAGTCCAATTTGTGGTCAAGGTGTACACCCAAGCACTTATAGGAGTCAACCACCTCGATACCCCACCATCGATGATCACCGGCTGGTGGGAGGACCTCCTACTAAAGTCAATGATCATCTCCTTGGTCTTTGATGTGTGAGCTCCCTGTGCTCCCTCTCATCCCCTCCCTTTACACATGCCACAATAGCAGTATCGTCTGAATACTTCTGGACATGACAAGCTTCAGATGCACAATTAAAGTCAGCAGTGTAGAGTGTGAAGAGAAAAGGCGATAGTACAGTTCCCTGTGGGGCTCCGGTGTTTCTCATCAATGTCCTAGATACACAGTCTCCTAGTTGGACAAACTGTGACCTAAGAGTTAGATAGTTGTGGATCCAGTTCACAAAAACAGGATCAACTCCCATCCTCTTAAGCTTCCCCTTCAGCAGCTGAGGCTGGACTGTCTCAAAGGCACTTGTGAAGTCGAAAAACATCACCCTCACATGTCGGCCAGTCCCTTCCAGAAAGGAGAGCACCCTATGGACCATATACAGGACTGCATCCTCCACTCCTATTCTGTACTGATAGGCAAACTGAAGGGGATCCATCGCCCCCTCCGCCTGGGGTTTGAGCCTCCGGAGTAGTAGCCTCTCAAAAGTCTTCATTATGACAGATGTCAGGGCAACTGGTCTATAGTCCTTCATCCCTGCAGGCCTTGTCACCTTGGGCACTGGGACAAGGCATGAGGTCTTCCACAAGCCAGGGACGATGTGGCGACGTCCGCATCGAGAAAGAGAGAAAGGGAAGAAAAACAACTGTAAGAGCAACGCTACACGCTGTAAACATGAGTCACAAAAACATACAGATGCAAAGAAATTTCGTTTTTTAACATTGACTGTTACACTAATGACCAAAAAAAACCTAACACACCAACCAAGAACACAGACAACCAGTATGAGTGATCAACCAGCAGACATGATGCTGAATATAGGAGACTCGTATATGACCTTTTCTTCATTAAATATTTGTGTCTTGAATCCACTTGGTGCCTATAGTTGACATTGAGGATCAGTGAAGATTGATCCAACAGCATCATCCAACAAAAGACAGATCGGGGCATGTAACGAGGAATAGATTTACTCAAATGTGATCTGTAATCATAATTTTATTTCTCATCTATTGTACCATTCTTTTCTATTTTTTATCTTTGGTCCCCCGTTCATTCTTTTATGAGTTACTCTTCTAACGCTATATGTGTATATTAAGTTTTGTTAATAAAGTTTGCTTTAAAAAAGGGCCATCTGTCTGCACACTTTTACTACTTCTCAACATCTTGGTAGAATAACGATCTTTGCAGTGCTTCCTGTGTTATTAGTGTTGCTCATCTTGCATTTCGACGATCTTTGCGGCGTTCTCTTCTCAGCTGATCAGACCAGGACCGCTGCAGCTTCCAGGTTGGTTATTTTTGCCGGCGTCTATCGGTCACTTCTGATTGTTCTCAAAAATACCGGTTTTATTTTACTTCATTTTTGTTTCTACAGGGATGTTATCGTGTTGTGATCCACCCAAAAAGCAATGAATGATACGAGAACCAAGTGGATTGGACGGAGAGCCGCGGAGCTTCAGTTGACTCCGGGCTGCCAAGCCCCGACGGTCGGGGAGCTCCAAGGATGGAGTCGAGGCTAAGCGGGGATGGCAAGTCGCTTTCCCCCCGTGTTGTCCTCGGTCCCGGCGTCCTCTTGTATCTCCTGACCGCGTTAGCCATTTGTTACGGCTCCTGTAATCACCGAGTGCCGTCTCCCGCGGAGGTAAAGCCCGATAATCTCAGCTGAGACGAAGCTAACGCGGTGGCTGAGGTTGAAACGACCAGTCCGCTGTATAAATGCTGTTATGGTGGATATGTAGGTGAATTAAACTCATCGTAACGTATTGTGCTCCAAACTCTTCCGTTTTGTGAAGAATTAGCGGGATAAAATGTGAGCTAACAGGCTAACCTACAGCTAGCCCGTTTCTGCCGAGCTTAATGGCGTTAAGCTAAGAAATATTTGTCCACATTTTTGCTTCAGTTTGAGTCTTTCAGAGTTAAATTCGCTGAAAACTGAAGGGTCTCCCTTAACCCAGGTTTGATCAACACGAGCCAAAATACGACTTCAAAATAAAAGCCTTTTATAATATTTACTGTTCATTTTTAAATAAACTCGCTATATTTTGTATATATTTGTGGTTCGTGTCAATTTAATACGTTTCTGGTATTTATCTTCAAAGTAAAAGCTGCTAAAAAGTTATTCTTGTTTGTTTATAAAGTTTTGCATAAATGGCCCTTTCAGTGATAAACATGCTTGCTGACATGATTTAAGTGGAATTGTCATTCATATTTTTTTTTAAAAGATGGTTGTTTCTTTCTTTTCTTTTTTTTTTTTTTTAAGGTCATCCATCATGTGTATTTGAAGCCTGAGCGTTTGACCAAGAGGAGCTCTCCAGATGACCTGCAGCTGAAGATAAAGATCATCTATGACAGCAGTGTTGACCAGTAAGCACCAATGTGTTATTGCACAAGTATAATATACCAATATTAAATCACAATTTAGGGCTGGTTGATAAATTGATTAATCAATCTGGATCGATCCAAGCTTAATAAATGAATAATCAATCCATAAAATTAGAGATGGAGCTTATATGCCTCTCCTGTTCCAGTTACCTAACACATAACAGCAGTAATCTGCTTGCTTGATGCTAACGTATAATATAATTTCCTATAGGACTGCTATTGCTAATGCTCAGTCAACATAAACATACATTGCTGACTAAATGAACAGCTTTACATATTCACAGTTAAGAATTTTCCAAACTATTATAAGTAAATATTTTTAGGGTAACCTTTTGTGGTCTACAGCATAGTTTTTGCTATGGTCTACAGGCAGGGGTTGGCAACCCATCCATGTGCTGCAGCTCTCTGTGCTTTTGTAAAATAACTATTATGTGCTAAGTTTGTCGTGGTGCTTATATCACCAACGGGATGTGCAAGCGGGCACGAGAATGGAGAGCAGCGTGTACGCGCGGAGGAGGCGTGTCTGGAGCTGTGAACACGGACCAGAATCTGTTATGGGATGGAAAGTTCTCCTAAAAGACAGTACATGTTGAATGAAAAGTGAAAAAAGCCTCATCGTGCAGAACCTCACCGGGTCGTCTGTCGACCAGCTGTTGTATTCTTGTGAGCAAGTCAGATCCAGGAGCGGGTCAGAACCAGGCGAGCTGCTCGTCCCTGGACCGGCTCGTCCGTGCTGACAACTGACGGCAAGCAGTAAATAGGATATGTTCATTAAATTAATTAAAAAAAAAAAAAAAAACAGAACAAAAAACTAACGGGCTGAGTATTGGGTTTAAAAAAAATGTAAATGTAGACATTTTCTAAGTTAATTTCTACTTGACAATCGACCTGTGTCACCACCACAACTCACACACCACAACTGGGCAGATGTTTGTTTTCAACGACTTTACCAGATTGATTAATATGTAATGAGGAATTAGCAAACAACAAATTCTCAAATATGGCGAAACATTCAGGAAGAAAAACCCAGCTTTAGCCCAAAAACATCCTGATCGAGATGAGAAAAAAAGTTGTTTGTTGACAAAAATCTATTGGAGAAGTGGATTCACTGCTAGTTAATTACGACATATTTGCTACTTCTGCGGCGTCTCTGGAAATAGTTCTCATCAGAACCCATTAAATGACAGAGGATCCTAAAAAAAAAAGAGAACATCTCTTCACAAACTTTAAAAAACAAGTGAAACGATGCAGTTCACTGGAAACACCGTGTTTCTAAAGGGTGTGTTTGAATTTCTGTGGGAAACTGATCCAAATGGCTCTTTGAGGGGGAAAGGTTGCCAACCCCTGGTCTACAGCATAGTGTTTGCACAAATCTTCTGGAATAAAGTGTAATACTATAGCTTGTGTTGCCTGTGTTACAATTTTCAGTGTCACTATAACAGAACTATAAACCTTTGAGTAAAAATATATTTCTCTCTTCAGCTATCATAAATCAGCTGTGAATTAGCAGTTTTCTTTTATAAGGAAGGTTCTTTTTAAAGATTCAGACATTAGAAACGCAGTAAAAATAGTTTTTCTGTCTCATACTTGTGTGCTCTGTCTTTATAGACTTCCAGCTGACAAGAGGAGGCTGGTGAAGGTAAAGAGGAAACTCATAACTTTACACAGTTATTTTTCTCTATTATTTTTATTTTGTTAGAAGATAACCAAAAATGATTCCTTTCTTAAAGATTCAGAATCTCTGAGGACAAAGGCTTCAGATCAGCTGAGAATGGCTAAAATTCAAGCTGCCTCTTTTAAGAGCCAGGGTTTTTCATCAGAAAGTTTTGCATGCATAACTCCATAAAGGTCACCAAAGTCACAAAGATGTTGTGAATCATCAAGAACTGAGCAGAAATTGTTGCACAGGCAGATGGAATCAAAATACTAGAACAGGCCAGGCTGGGTCATCTGCTGGGTTTGATCAGGTCTGATTGTTGAAGATCTTTTCTCTGAAGAAGCAGCACAGTATTTTCATCTTTTGCATTTGGAAGTCGTCGTTGAACAACAATAACTCAAACACTAAGACTGTGGTTTCATTTTTAGTATAAGATGCATACCTTAGAGTTTTAAAGCACCACACAAATTTTGTTGAAGCTTTTGTTTTGTCACAATGAATTTGGATTTGAAAAAATAATTTAATGTGTGTTTAGTGTGGGAACACTTTGCTATTACTGTTAAGCAGTTTTGGTCAATTTCTCTGAACTTTTCTTCCGCTGCCTGATTATTCTTTATGGACACCTCAGTTGCAGTCTAATGGGGGGGGGGGGGGGGGGAGGGGGGGGGGGGGTCAGAGTTCTGTGCAGGCAGTAAGTCTGGGGCTCACAGATGTTGGACCTAATGATCTAAACTTCCCTAGTGTGAAGATAACATACTGTTTATTGCAGTGTTTCTCAACCGGTGTGCCGCAGCACACAAGTGTGCCGTGGGAAATTACCCATTCACTGATCTAAAAACATTTACCATCTCCAGGATATCAGCTCTGTGTTCATCCAAAAAGGGCGCTGATAAAACACTGTAGATCAATACAGACTAGGTGTGCCGCAGGATTTTTGTCAAGTTTAAAGTGTGTCATGGCTCAAAAAAGGTTGAAAAACACTGGTTTAATGTAGTAGAATTCAGAGGATTATTTCCCCAAAAACACATTTTGGAATGACATAAGTTGTGTTTTTACAGCAGTATTAACTTGCCTTTAACTTAAAGAGATCTATCATCATTGACTGGCACCTGAATTAAACAATGTGGGTGAAATTTGAGATGTTATAAACAGTTTTGCTCTCCGCAGGATAAGCTGTTTCCTCAGGCCATTGACTTCTTGCAAAGAGCTTTCAGTGTAAAGCACAGGGTGGGACCCATACTGCTCAGCAGGTTTGTGGTTCTCTACAACACTTTTCTACTGTTTGCCGTCATAAAGTGATCATCATTACTGCATTTTAGAGAAACAAACAAAATGGACATTGAAATTATGTTTGCTATTATTTATGCATTTAAACTGGCTGAAATTCATGTTTTTTTCTATGTTTCCATTTTCTCGTACAAAGTCTTAAATGCTTCAATATTTTTTTTCAATAATTTGTTCTCTTCCAGGTAATCACTTTGGTGTCTGACACTTGATTTAGGTGGAATCGTTTTCTTGAAATGTTTTTCCTTCTGAAGTAATTTAGAATCAAAGTACACAACACTGCATAACATGGTTGTCTTTTTCAGACTATGTGCAACCAACCAGTACATGAGGAAGAGAGATGACCCTCATCGATACTGCCAGGAATCCTGTGCAGACGTCACCCGCTGTGGCCCTGTCATCGTACCACATCACCACCTGCAGGTCAGGCCAGGCAGCAGCCGCTGGCCACACAGTTTTGATTTTAGCTCCTGCATTTATTGGCATTCACCTCCGTATAATGTGGGATGAAAGAAGGAGAAATAAAAGGATTTTATCTAGATAAAAGTGATAGGATTGAAAGTAATTTTGCCTCGTTTTTCTTTTCCTTAGCAATGCAAAGTATGCAGTGAGTTTGGAAAGTCGTGTGGCCCCACAGGACCTCCAGATGGCCCCGGGGTGGAGGGGTCGGACTTTGTGCTCTACGTCAGCGGCATAACCACGGAGCGCTGCGGACAGGAGAACATAGTAGCCTATGCTGCTTACTGCCAGCTGGAGGCGGAGCTAGACAGGTGTGAGGATCACAGAGGAACTTCACATTCTGTCAGCATCAACTGAAGCTAAATGTGTGTGTGTGTGTGTTTGTGCAGACCCATTGCAGGCTATGCCAACCTGTGTCCTACCATGATCTCCTCCCAGCCTCAAGAGTTTGAAGGGATGCTCTCCACTGTCAAACATGAGATCATTCACGCTCTGGTAAAAAAAAAAAAAAAAAAAAAGAAACATCTCTTGATCCTGATAGTGACGTGCACACGATAATGACTTTTTACAACCAATATCCGATATTTTCCTGCCTCTTGTAGCCGATACCGATACTCAACCGATATTTTTTTTAAGTACTTAAGAAAAAAATATTAGTAAGTACAAAGTAACAGCAAAGAGCTCTTTTGTATTCAACAAATTTGCAGAACTAGTTTTACCTGCAAACATATTGAACAACAGTTTGTACAAACACTTTATTATCCATTTCAGTCTGCCATACATCAGTGAACAGAGAAACTGCGTTTTAATGGTCAGAACAAATACTAAGACTTTAACTTCAATACCATAAGAACATTTTTCAATACATAAAATAACGTGCAAAATAAGTAGTTGAATCTTAGGGTGCAAAAATTATTGCTTTGTTTTTAACTGATGTGCAATATAAATGGTTTCTCATAGAAATAAACTTTTCAAAAACATAGGCATTCAAGCTTTTTTACAAACCAGAAAGAATGACAAGAAGACATAAACCACCACAACTACATTTCATTTTTTGTTTTTAACAGTGGTTGTATCAATGGGAGATTTTTCCTGACAGCAAGCATTATCTCTGTTTTCTGACAGGTTAGCTGTTGATTTTTTCATCCGGCACATCTGCAGCTGAGGAAAAAAAAAACCGCTCACTATTAATGGTAGTGCAGGGCACTGACAGCTATTTCCATGCAAGCCCTGTAAAATTTTTTTACCCCCCAAATTGAGTGTAGAGCTAGCAATGACGACAGCTTCATATTCTTTCCACACATCGCAATGGCGAATTTTTAAATAGCTTGTGAGATTTGTGGTGTTAAAGCTTGACCTTTTTTCCAATCTAGGGTTGCATCAGGAAGGGCATCCGGCGTAAAAATTGCCAAAATAACCATGCGAATCATCCACAACACTTTAGACATACCGAATCGGTCGAGGCCCGGGTTAACAACAACCGCCACCGATGCTGTTAACCTACAGGGTGTCGGTGGAAATTTGACTACTGTTGGTCGAAGAAAGAGGGGAGGTAGAAGGGTCCGTGGCCAGAGAGAGAAGGGAAAAGGCAGGAACATAGGTTTGAGAATAGGGACTCTGTAACGTTGGCACAATGACAGGGAAAGGCAGAGAGCTGGCAGACATGATGGAGAGAAGGAAGGTAGATGTACTGTGTGTGCAGGGCAGCAAGGCGCGTAGTATTGGAGGAGGAAGAGAAAGAGATAGGAGAGATAGGAAGAGAAACAGGGTAGGAGTGATTCTGAAGGGGGAGTTTGTAAACAGTGTTCTAGAGGTGAAAAGTGTCTCAGACAGGATGATGAGCCTAAAGTTAGAAATTGAAGGGGTGATGGTGAATGTAGTCAGTGGGTATGCGCCACAGCTGGCTGTGAGGTAGAAGTGAAGGAGAGATTCTGGAGTGAGTTGGATGAGGTCATAGAGAGTATCCCCAGAGGAGAGAGAGTTGTTATTGGAGTACACTTTAATGGGCATGTTGGTGAGGGCAACATAGGTGATGAGGTGATGGGCAGGTTTGGTATGAAGGAAAGGAATCTGGAGGGACAGATGGTGGTAGACTTTGCGAAGATGGAAATGGCTGTAGTCAACACTTACTTCCAGAAGAGAGAGGAACATAGAGTGACATACAGAAGTGGAGGTAGGAGTACTCAGGTGGACTACATCCTATGTAGACAAGGTCATTTGAGAGAGGTTAATGACTGCAAAGTGTTGGTGGGAGAGAGTGTAGCCAGACAGCACCGCATGGTGGTGTGTAAGATGACTCTGGAGGTCAGGAAGAAGCAGAGAGGGAAAACAGAAAAGAAGACCAAGTAGTGGAAGCTACAGAATGAAGAAACTTGTGAGGAATTTAGGCAGAAGTTGAAACAGGTCCTGGGTGGTCAGGATGAGCTTCCACATGACTGGGAAACCACAGCAGAGATTATCAGGGAAACAGGTAGGAAGGTGCTAGGGGTGTCATCTGGAAAGCGGAAAGACGGTAAAGACACTTGGTGGTGGAATGAGGAAGTACAGGAATGCGTCCAGAGGAAGAGGTTGGCTAAAAGGAAGTGGGATGTAGAAAGGACTGAGGAAGGTTGACAGGAGTACAAGGAAGCGCAGCGTAGAGTGAAGAGAGAGGTGGCAAAGGCCAAACAGAAAGCTTACGATGAGCTATATGACAGGTTATACACAAAGGAAGGAGAGAAGGACTTGTACAGGCTAGCCAGATAGAGATGGGAAGGACGTGCAACAGATAAGGGTGATTAAGCACAGAGATGGAAAGGTGCTAACAACCCAGGAGAGTGTACAGAAAAGATGGAAGGAGTATTTTGAGGAGCTGATGAACGAGGAAAATGACGGAAAGAAGGGAGGAAGATGTGGTTGTTGTGGAGCAGGAAGTAGCAGAGATAGGAAAGGAGGAGGTTAGGAAGGCTCTGAAAAGGATGACGAGCGGAAAGGCCGTTGGTCCTGATGACGTACCTTTGGAGGTATGGAAGTGCTTAGGAGAGACAGCAGTGGAATTTCTAATGAGTTTGTTCAATAGAATTCTAAAGAGTGAGAAGATGCCTGAGGAATGGAGGAAAAGCGTTCTGGTCCCGCTCTTTAAGAATAAGGGTGACACGCAGAACTGCAGCAACTATAGAGGAATAAAGTTGATGAGCCACACAATGAAGCTGTGGGAAAGAGTAGTGGAAGCCAGGCTTAGGAAGAAGGTGGAGATTTGTGAGCAGCAGTATGGTTTCATGCCCCGTAAGAGCACCACTGATGCCATTTTTGCTTTGAGAATGTTGATGGAAAAGTACAGAGATGGTCAGAAGGAGCTGCATTGTGTGTTCGTAGATTTAGAGAAGGCGTATGACATGGTGCCGAGGGAGGAGCTGTGGTACTGTATGAGGTCATTTGGAGTGGCAGAAAAGTATGTCAGAGTAGTTCAGGACATGTATGAGAGAAGTATGACGGTGGTGAGATGTGCTGTAGGTCAGACAGAGGAGTTCAAGGTGGAGGTGGGACTACACCAAGGATCAGCTTTGAGTCCCTTCTTGTTTGCTATGCTGATGGACAGGCTGACAGACGAGGTAAGACAGGAATCTCCCTGGACAATGATGTTTGCGGATGACATTGTAATTTACAGTGAGAGTAGAGAGCAGGTAGAGGAAGAGCTAGAGAGGTGGAGGTTTGCTCTGGAAAGAAGAGGCATGAAGGTCAGTCGTAGTAAGACAGAATACATGTGTCTGAACGAGAGGGATCAAGGTAGAAGCGTTAGGTTACGGGGGGCTGAGGTGAAGAAGGTGCAGGAGTTTAAGTACTTGGGGTCAACAGTTCAGTGTGATGGGGAGTGTGGAAAAGAGGTGAAGAGGCGAGTGCAGGCAAGTTGGAGCGGTGGAGGAAAGTGTCAGGAGTATTGTGTGACAGAAGAGTGTCAGCAAGACTCAAAGGAAAGGTGTACAAGACAGTGGTGAGACCAGCTCTGCTCTATGGGTTAGAGACGGTAGCAGTGAGACAGAAGCCGCGTTTACATGGGCAAAAGTAATCGGAAAGAATGCCTGATCGGAAAGAAAATGGGTCATGTAAACGCACCGTTCGGAATAGTCTGCCCCGGTCAGACTCGTTCGGATCAAACTTTCTTTCCGATCGAGATAGGTGGGTTATACTGATCGTTTATCCGATCGTGGTACATGTAAACGGTCATTCCGATCGTGTGTCACTTCTGCTCTGGTTTACGTCATTCATAGACGGTGTTTCGCTGAGAGAAAGCTTTGGAGCGCATACGGGACCAATCAGCTGTTCTGCGGCGGCCCCCTGAAAAGCGCCGCTCCGCTGGCTCTCTGCCTCTCTCTCACCCCTCACGAGGGGGCTGCCGGGGAGGAGCGCTTCGTGCCCACTGAGGTCTTGACCCGGCACCCGAGCTCTGCGTTCGGGCTCCGGTGCCAGTAGACCGAGTGAACCTCTCTGAGCAGAGCAGGCGGATTTATTAATGTGTTTGAGGGGGGGGGGTGCTTTGTTACGTGTGCGTTTTGTTGTGTTGTTATGTGTGAGAATTCGGACTGTGAGCCGACCCGCCGCTCTGGGTTAGCGGCTGCAGGACTCAGGAGGACAGAGCTCGAGCCGCCAGCTCACACATTTGGGACATTTGGGTCGGTGTGTGAGCTTCAAAGCAGAAATGTCGCTCAGTCCTTAGAAACTGTCCAAACAATCACGTGGATTTGTGTTTCCAGTTGTGTCCCGACAAAATAAAGGCTGAATAAAGGCTTATTCCCAAACATTTACGTGCAGCCAAGCTAATGTTGTTAGCCCGTGTTTATAGCCTCTCCTAACCCTGGGTTCTTCAAGCTCCCCCTGCACAAAAAAGCACCGACCACACGGATTAAATATAAAAAATATAAAAGTTTGGAAGATCGTCTCGTATATTACCGAGCTACTGCATAAATGTATGTGACAGCAAAGGGTTGTTTACAACGGGACACTTCCTTCCGGGTTTTTCAACAGTACTGCGCATGCCCAAATGATTTATTCCGACCGAAATTGTGACCCATGGGAACAAGGTTTTCTGGGCCCATGTGCATGGGTGAATTTTAACCCGACCACTGATCCAATCAAGATATTTTGCCCATGTAAACGCGGCTAGAGACAAGAGGCTGATATGGAGGTAGCCGAGATGAAGATGTTGAGGTTCTCCTTAGGAGTGACCAGGTTAGACAGGATAAGGAACGAGTACATCAGAGGGACGGCTCATTTTGCCTATGTTAGGGACAAAGTCAGAGAAGCCAGACTGAGATGGTTTGGACATGTTCAGAGGAGGGATAGTGGATATATTGGTAGAAGGATGTTGGAGATGGAGCTGCCTGGCAGGAGGGCAAGAGGATGGCCAAAGAGGAGATATATGGATGTCTTAACAGAGGACATGAAGTTGGCTAATGTTAGGGTAGAAGATGTTCATGATAGAGTGAGGTGGAAAAGGATGATTCGCTGTGGCGAACCCTGATGGAAAAGCCGAAAGAGAAAGAAGAAAGCTTGACCTTTTTTCCCTCTTGGTGACACATCTGTCAAACACATTTTGCAAAAAAACGTTGTTCTCAGACACGGTTAAATAAGCCCACACGGGTGAGTGCTGCCATGTTGCAGACAGAGGTCTTTAGCGCAGACGCTGAGAGGTGACGTCACTTACATGCTACAGAGGCTTGCAGGATGGGTTGTGGGTTCAGCAGACACCTTGCTGGCACAAGTAAATACAGAGTGGTGAGTGAGGAAATGTTAACAGTATAAGCTTTTAGTTATCGGTCCATTGTATCGGCACATTTTTGTCTTATCGGCATGAAGTCATACTGCCCACTATCGGCCGATAATTATCGGCATCCGATATTATAGTGCAACCCTAATCCTGTATGAAGCCTCACTATGTTTCAGCAGGAGTCAGCAGATGTGCCGGAGCTGACTTCTGCCGCAGGTGCTGAAACTCATACACACACCACAAAACAAGCAGACACTACCAGGGGTCTTAACACTATATTATAAAAAAGCAAAAACAAATCTTCGCCATTTTAGTTTTTTTATTACTTTGCTCGATCTTTGACCAGAATTCTTTGGTCTGAACAGAAGATGTTTCTATGAATTTTTACAGCAGTGTGAAAGCTCACCTAAACTTACTTTGTTGACCAAACAAGGGGGGGTTTACAGGTTTTCTCTGGTGAGGTTCACTACAGCGTACATGCACAGACCAATGCTACCAGAGTAATGCAAATAGTGCTGTCATGCGATTACATTTTTGTGTGCGATTAATTACTGCCCCCTGTAATTAACCTAATTAATCTATTTTTAATCACATGTATTTTTAACTTAATTGCTGTGAAAAGCCTCATTTTGAGATATTTATGTTTAAATTCATGGCATTGTGACAGTAAAAAGTGGCTTCATGAAGTTTTCCTGATAAAACAGACTTCCAACATTAACTTTTACACTAACAAGGGGGATTTATTTTTCATCTCAAACAATCAAGGCTAAAATAAGACATGAACAGAACATCATCCGGAGTGCTCAAATCTAACACACAAAAAATAAAAAATAAAACACTTTTCTGAGCAATTCAAAAAAATATTGACCACTAACTTCTTAATGACGTCACAGCAGCAATGCGATGCATGCTGCATACACTCAGACATTCACTGGGAGCGATGTAAGGAGTTTTCAGTTGAGTTCAAATGAAATGTTAAAGCAGCAGACACCGGCCCCTAGTTGGACCTTTGTTTTTTATATTTGAAAACATGACAACAGTTATAAATTAAAAGTAAAATTAATGCGACAAAAAAAAAAAATAACACGCTCATTTCTCTGTAATTATTTAAATCACAATTGGCACGATAATTTGACACCCCTAAATGCAAGAGTTAACTTGCATACCAGAGAAGTGCATAAGAAGTGTGTAGATGTGAAGCATTGAGCAGGTTTAGGCCGTTATAAATATAGATGAGTTTTCTTCATCCCTAATGCTTATTTTTCTTTCTGGGAAGTTTAAATCCTTGAATGTCATACATGTGTTATAGTCCCCTCTCAGAGGTGCAGTGTGAAAGGAAGCTAAAGTTTAGTGAAAGTTACGTTTCTTTCCTGACTAAATTGAGTTTCCTCATCCATGCTGGTCTGATCACATACCGTTGAAACACTGTAGATTCCATCGACCTTCTGGGAATCTAAACATTCCATTTTCAAAAATGTTTAAAGAAAGAAGGCTAAGGAGAGTGACACTTGCAGGTATACTTTGGTTTTGATGTGAACACTGGATGAGATTTTCACCTCTGTTTTTCTGTTTCTGTCTACCAGGGTTTTTCCGCCGGGCTCTTCGCCTTCTATCATGACGACGAGGGCAAACCTCTGACTCCTCGCTTTGCCAGCGGCCTGCCCGCCTTCAACGAAAGGTAGCTTTAACTCTACTGAAGAATCGATTGTTAGTTTGATGCTAATCGCTCTTTATTTGCACACATCGATTTGCAACAAGGTGCCATCCTGCATGCATTGTGTATTATGCACAGATTGATGTGAACATGCCTCTGAAATGAGCTGTTTAATTAGACAGTTTAATTAATGGTTCTTCAAAGTCACATATTAGAAGGTTCTTGAAACTCAGTTACTTGGCAGAGTCTTTATGGTTTCACAGAATAAGCACAGGCCAACATGGTGCAGGTGTGAAAAAGACTTGTGGCTGCTTTTGCACCCTCACCACAACCCCAACCCTCTGTCACCTTCAACATCCTCAAAGTCAGAGCTGAGGCCGACCCAACTTCCTGTTTGCAACAGCAGAGGCAGAGTGTCTGTGCACAGATGCTGCAGATCTAACCTGTTGTCTTCAATCTGTCTGTCAGCCTCGGGCTGTACCAGTGGAGTGAGGCAGTGATCCGGAGAGTCAGCAGGCTGTGGGACATCCGAGGAGGGGTGATGGTCCGACACCATGTGCACGTCATGGTCACCCCTCGGGTGGTGGTAAGAAGAAGTTTTAATTTAGTCAGATGTCTAAGAAAAAGGCACAGATGTTTGGGTATTAAGGAGATTTTCAGTTAATGTTTCCAAATATGCCTGTGTTGTTGTTGTTGTTATTTGTTTAAACAAATTGTTGTGTCCCAGGAGGAAGCCAGAAATCATTTCAATTGCCCCATCCTGGAAGGAATGGAGCTGGAGAACCAGGGGGGGGCTGGCACTGAACTTAATCACTGGGAGAAAAGACTCCTGGAGGTTGTCACATAATCACTCTGCCTGCTTTAAAAACATAAATAAAAACAACAAGTTCATAACTAGTAATGTATTCTTCTCTGTCAGAACGAGGCCATGACAGGCTCGCACACCCAGAACCGGGTCTTTTCCCGGCTCACGCTGGCCATCATGGAGGACAGCGGCTGGTACCGGGCCAACTACAGTCTAGCTCAGAGACTAGACTGGGGGCGGGGCCTCGGCTGTGACTTTGTCATGAAGAGCTGCAAGCTATGGATGGACAAACAGAGCCAGAGGTCCTTTTAACATCTAATCAAATAAAAGTTTTAGTCTCTGAAACCTGCATGAATTTTCAGCATGTTCTAAATTATGCAAATAATGTTTTTAAATGTCAGCATAATTCAAGTCTAACCATTAGAGTATATACATATTAAATGTATTTTAACAAACCTCCTAAATGGAACAGTAAAATATTCAAATCTAAGAAAACTTTCAAAGTCACTGTTCCACATTATTACACACAATTCCACATCATTTGATAGATTTTAAAGAACTGAAAATAATCATTTGTTGAATTTGCTGCATTAGGAGGTCATATTTACGGAAATCTAACATTAATTTAATGAAAAACCTCCTGACAGTTCAAGTTACATTTGAACATAGGACCCCACATTTTGTAGCAACTTCACAATTCTTGCATCCATTGACCTTGAGAGTTTTTGGAGAGTTTCTACATAGAACTGCAGGCCTCTGGAGGATCCTGCACCTTGATGTTGGTGGGACTCCAGAGACACCAGCAGCTTCTAATATGCTTGTATTTATCTGTTAGAAACCTTCCTCATTCTGCCTTTATCTGCACCAACCCGTGTGTGTGCTCTGAATTACCCACAAGTCTGTTGATAGTACGATGATCACACTGTTTTCCTGAAATATCAAAAGGTTTTCATGCCTTGTTCAAGGCTTTGAACTATTTCTCGCTTTTCAGCAGCAGAGATCCCTTTTCTTTTCCATATTGCTTGAAAAAATTGGTCTGCTTAATAATGTGGAACGTCCTTCTTTAGTAGTTTTTCCTTTAATTGAACTTACCTGGCAAACTAATTATCACAGGTGTCCAAGACTGATGTCAGAGATTCAAAGAGCTTCGAGACACAAAATCATCCATGAGTTTAATTGAAAAACAAATAATTGGATCTTTTTTTTACACTTGAAAACAATTAGCATAATAACTTGGAATGAACTATAAAAAAACTGGTTGTATGTTTGTACTGTTTGCTTTAGGCGACATGCTGTGACCCCTTACTGCAACACGGTGCGCTCCTCCCCTCTGCAGCTCACCTGCAGACAGGACCAGCTGGCTGTAGCCGTTTGCAACCTACAAAAATACCCAGAGGAGCTGCCATTGGAGTACCAGGTACACCACGCAGGCCCATCTGCTCTCATGCACAGTCAACTGAAGATCACAGAATACTTATGAATATATTAGTTTTTTCATCCAGCTTCTGCCAGTTGTTTACTCCCATTTGTAATAACAATATTTTGCAGAAATCTTGACAGGCACCGTTAAAAAAAAAGAGAACCAAAGTAATGACTTTAATTGTATCACTTCACCCACAGCTGCATAGGTTTTTAAAATCTTTTATTTTCACTCACTTTTGTGACCAAAGCTGACAGTTCTATCAAACTTTAGCCTGCATGGTTTTTGGCCCTCAACATTATCAGTAACTGGAGAAATCCCTGTGCTTTTTCTACTTCTGTGGTGACATTCTTGCACCAGAGGTGCAAAAAATGTAATAAATGAAATACATAATAAAAAAAATCAGAAAATGAATTTTTTGTGCTTATTACTACTGTGCAATAAGGGCCAAACTGACATTTATAAATAATAATAATAATAATAATAATGATGGATTAGATTTATCTGCGCTTTTTCTTGTTGCTCAAAGCACTTACAATGTGGCCATTATTCATTTGCTCCTCATTCATACTTGGTGATGATAACTACTGATGTAATCTCAGCTGCCCCGCGGCAGACGACCTGCTCTACCACCTGAGCCACTGCCGCATAAAATGCAGAAAGAAACAAGTGATAAAACAGTTTAAGAAAAATTAAAAGCCTGAAGAAATGGTTGTCTTTTTTGTTTTCTTTTTGTGTCGCATGTTGGAGCAGTGTGTCTTGCTGGGACCGTGTCCTTCCTGTTTAACTCCTTTTCAGATTTCACCTTCAGGACTATGCACTGAAACAGGATGTCTGAGTGGCTCTCTGCTCAATCTGCCTGCTGCTCAGTGAAGAGTCTTTCTGAATTCTTCTGTGATCATTACATGAGCACCCTGACATTGCTGGGAAGATATGGGAATGTTTACTATAGCAGCGTTCAGATTGTGGTTCTTGTTATTCTTTTGGAAGAGTCTTGTCTTTCTGGTCAGCACTTGGGTTTTCCTTTGAACTTGGCCTTCCTGACCTCAACTTCAGAGCGAGATCCGCAAAATCCAAATGATCCTCGCTGTTCAGCATCATGTTCAAGTATCTTCACAGTCAGTAAGGTCAGATGCAACACCTGAAAGTGTCACGAAAAAGTCAGTTTTATGTTTTCTTTTATACTGGGACAAAAGGAGAGATGGGCTCTTCTAAACTAAAGGACTGATGTTTTTAAGTCATTTTTGTCATATTGAACCGGAAAATGTTTGATGCTTGTTAAAATGTAAAAAATATAGCCTTACTTTTAGGCTTCCGCTGATACCTTCTAGCATGTTTGTGTATTTTCTATAACACAAAGTTGGTTGTGTCTGTCTCCTTGATCTCAGTATTTTGACCAGATCTCGGATGTGGCTGCAGACCAGCTCTCGTTTTATGGGGGGGCTGTGGAGATCGCAGACTACTGTCCCTTCAGCCAGGAGTTCAGCTGGCACCTCAGTGGAGAATACCAGAGAAACTCCTACTGCAGAGTGTCTGAGAACCAGCCAGGTAGTGTTCACGGCACATTAATGAAGCACTTTGGTTGGATTTCAATTTATTGTCCATGTGTTCTATACTATACTCAGTAAGCTGAGACTCCTAGTTGAGGCACCATTTTGATTTGAATCACTGGGACTTCTTCAGTTTGGACTGTTAACATCTTCTGAAGCCTTGTGGCTCATTGCTGGAGCTTTTTCTTTGTGATCTTTTGAAACTCAGTTTCTTCAGATTACTCGTCTTAAACTAACGTGGTCTCCAAAATCAGCTTTTTTCCACAGTTGATCCACATCGTCACAGACATCTGCACAAATAAAACCAGCCACCATAGAAGAATCCTGGTGAAACTTTATGGAACAGTTTAAAAGACAGCCAGAATTAAATGTTCCTTTTTATTCAGAATAATTTATGGCTGTTACAAACATTAATAGTAAACAAGGACTGGACTGAACGACCCCTCCCCCGTCACCTCCAAACAGGAAGTATCTGCTGGTCCCAAAAGGCCTGAATTCCATAGAATTCTATTGAGAAATAAACAGCTGTTACTCAGTCATTCTATTAGTCAGAATAACCATTTTTGATCTGATACCTTTTATTAACATGATCTGGATGATCCTAATTTTTTTTTCAATATACTTTTGCAGTAGTGTAAGTTATTCAAGTTATAAACCGAGCAATCAGATGCCTCAATAAAAGCAGATGGCCCTGCATCAAACATTCAAAGTATTTGATTGACAGATTCTCCCGTGCCCGTTTTCAGTGGGGTGCGGCCTTCTAATTGTGCTCACTCCTGATTGGAGAGAGTAGTTGCCATAGAAATGCAGACAGGACCAATCACAGCTTACTAGGACGTCTGGTTCCAAAATAATGATATATAGCTGAGAAATGGCGACTGAATTGACTTCATTTGGGGGACATCACTCGCAATTCGTCTGGTTATATTATACAGTCAATAGCTTCAAACCCTCAGATAGGAAAAAACAACAGGCATGCTGTTTAGCTGCAGCATCAGCAATCTCAAACATGATAGGTCTTTATGTGTAACTGCCTTCCCAAGGAATTTATGGCCTCTTTTTATTTATTTATTTATTTTTAGCTGAAGCATGAAATATGCATTTCCTTTTCTGGGAACTGGCTGGAATGGCTCAGACAGTTCAGCTAATAATGTTCCTCATGTATACAGCCTACTTAAAGCAAGAAAAATGTTTTGAACCATCAAAAACGCATATGTCCACCTCTGAATGCCTCCAAAGTACAGAACATGACTTTGAGTGTAGCTTTGAACCCATGACCTTAAAACATGCAATAAAACTCTTTAATGGGAACTTAACCCTTTGTGTAAAAAAGTTGGTGCAGCTTAAAGATTATCTCAAAGTCCCACACCTATCAGTTTTTAACCTATTGTAAAAGCGTTCTCAGTGGTCTTTTAGTTATTGTTATGCTGTTTTTAGACAGACAAAATCAAAAAACCTGTGGTGTTTTATAGCAGGGATTCTTAATCATGGGGTCGCGGCCCAATCTTGGTCCGTGAGCACCAACTAGTGGGCTGCAAATATGAATCTGTTCTGAATCAGTGGGTCGCGAGGGCTGTGGGACCTGAATGCAGCATCCCACCATTTGGTGGCAGTGATGCGTCAGTCAGGTGTTGTAGCATGCCCCAATATGCAGTGTAGTTGTGTCAAAAACAAATATGTGTCCAAATTCCCACCCTAATGGGATGCACCATCATGTGTGCACCTCGTATTACTGACGCAGCATATCTCGCGCTGCTGCATTTTCCTGGGCAAGCGCTAGGTCAGGGGTGGGCAAACTACGGCCCGCGGGCTGGATCCGGCCCGCCTCCATCTTTGATCCGGCCCGCTGAACAATATCAGAGACCCATGTTTTTTTTTTTATCTGGCCACACGATCAAGATGTGACATTTTATTCCACCTTCTGCAGTCTGTGTTCTACCTGAAAACCTCTAAAAATCTCTGTCAAATAGACCAGAAGACAGTCTTCTCTTTCTACGTCATATTTCATCTTTCCCGGTTTAGCTCATAATTTCTGAGCAATCATGCTGCTTTTTTATAAACAGGGCACCCTGTTTTGTGTTCTGATTGGCTGGAGACCTTGTCAATCAACCCCTTAGTCCGTGCCGTGACTCCTGTACAGAAACGCGCAGCTCTTCAGATCTACAGATCAGATCTTTGTTTTCATTCATAGATCCTGGACCTAATTTCTATGAAGGTTTAAGAATTTAAACAAGAGAAAAGGGGGAAAATGTTTGTCTGTCTGAGAAAAGTCTATTTATGCAGTGAGGAGTTTTCCTGCCATAAATTTAAAACATCTGTAATCATTCTTCGTGGATTTCATCGATCACGGTTATTTTTAGAACGTAACTCCTGCAATAAACGAGGGAACTCTGTACTGCTGAAAAGGTAACAGATATATGTGTAGCTGCAGCAGAAGACATAGAAATGTGCTTTTTTATTATTATTACTGGATGAGAAACAGACACGCAGCTGCGCAAACTGTGAGACGTATGATGAGCTCAAAGTCTCTGGGGAATTATGACGGGAGAGGATCCATGATTTATTGTTTTTTTTTTTTTTTTTTTTTAAATGTATCAGTATATTTTTCCTCAATTTTTGTCGTTGAAAATCATAGAGAGTGTTGTTTGGTTATTGTTTTATTTCATAAATAATGTTATTTATTTTCTTAAATGGATCATGAATGAATGAAACTTTATTCATACAACACTTTACAACTCCTTGAAGGTACCAAAGGGCTTCACAATAAAAGAGATCTAAAATGGGAACAAAAGTTTTAAACTAAAAACTAATTTTCAATTCAAATGTTTTCATCCATATTCCATGTTATATCAGTCTCACTCCACGCATCTGCTCCTGGTCCGGCCCTTCTATCCAATTTTAGAACCCAATGTGGCCCGCCTGTTAAAATAATTGCCCACCCCTGCGCTAGGTGATGGGATTAATGCTAAAACATTCTCAAATGTACTCCTTGTTAATAACGTTAACGGTAATTAAGAGTGAGCCTCTCCCCCATTTCATCCATACTGGATTTGATCATGTCAAGGAGACAGGCCCAAGTGTCTCATTAAGAGGTGAACATGAGATTGGATTTGTAGCATGTTAACAAAAACATACTTTTGTTGATTTTGAGAGTTAACATCTAGTACAAAAAAGTGTTCATATTAAAGCTAAGGAATGGAAAAAAAAAACATACAAAAAAACCCCCACAAACATAATACGTAAGAATTATAAATAAGATAATAGTTTTTTTTTTTTTTGTATAAAGCTTGTATTTTTAAGTGTGCTTGTTTTATTACCACAAAATTTTATTGATCAAAATGCCTTATAAATATTTTTGGAATTCCAATTTATGTTAAGCATAACAACCCTGGTTTATCTGTACCACGTGAAAATAAATATTTTTGAGATGATTACATTTTATCATATTTTTCCCCCACAAGGTTTTATGTTGATAAACCATAAAATGACTTGTTTAATTATTTAGTACAAATTAAACAAGACAGATCAATTTAAATTAACATGTGAATTAGAATATGCCTCGAAACACTTTGTACTGGGAAAAATTGGCCCTGGTGTTAAAAAGGTAAAGAACCTCTAGGACATAGTTTCTGCAGAGCGGCAGGAGTTCATTAGAAATTCTCCTGATGCTACTACTGATTCACAACAATTTGAATAAGGAAAAGCCCAGGAATGCAATTTAAGCATACTTTTTCTTTCTGTTTGTGTTAAGACTGGTGGAGGAATTATGGAGCGGAAGAGTACGGACCAGATTCTGTGTGTCTGTACCAGAAGTCCGCCTTTGTGATGGAACAATGCTACCGCAAGATGACGTACCCAGACTGGGGATCCGGATGCTACAAGGTTTCTGACCCCCTAAAGTCATTTGTTATTTGAGAGTAGTTCCATATAGCTCCAAACGTATTTATCCAGGATGGTTCCATTCCAGTTTTATAAAGGTCATCTAGTGTTAGTTTTCTAAAACGCTAGACCCAGTGAAGTTCTCCTGTGTTCAAAAATAGATTGAAATTCTGAAAGTTATGGATCTTGTTGAAGAAACTAAACAACCATCAAAGCAGTGGCACAGCTTAGAGGATTGTCTCACTCTTTGTGTCAGGTGTCATGCACGCCTCAAGGCCTGGCAGTGTATGTCCAGGACCGCTTGTTTACGTGCACACGCAAGGGTCAGCTGCTAAGCGTCAGCGTTCGAGTCAGCGACTGGGTTTACAACGGCGTCCTGATGTGCCCCGCCTGCTCCGACTTCTGTGACAACTGCCCACTCCCACACCAGCTTCAGCCCATCAACACCTCCAGGAGCAACCCCATTGGTCAGTGACAGTCCAACTTACAATTCCACCTCACTGCTAGGGATGGGTATCATTAAGGTTTTAACGGTCCTACTACTCTTATTGATGCTGCTTATCGATCCGGTATTTTAACGATACTCTTATCGATACTTTTTGAGGACGAAAAACAAATAAATAACAAATTAAGAACATAGGTGTTTTATTTCCTCATTATGCTACAACATTGTTTATTTTAACAAAACATTTTATTTCATACATTTTTCCAACTTGAAAGTAAAATACATAAAAAAGGAGTTATTTTAAAAAAAAAAACAGCAATATTTTGACACATTGCTGTCATGATGTAAATATAAAACAAACTGTTCACTCTAAAATAAAATACAGTTGCATAGGTCAACATGGTGGAGTATGCAGGTAGATTGCAGGAAGCCGGACGTTCCTCTTGTTTTTTTTAAAGTTCTGCATATGGTGTGTGATTTGAACTATAATAAACACAATCATCTTTGATAATAATTTACTTTTACTGCCAGTCCTGTGTTCAAACTTCAAGGGCTTCTGGGGGAATTTCTATTGTATTCATTTCCATTACAAGCTGCATGCGTTCTTGAGTGCGCGACGCGGCCGCCCGCCGGAGGATTTTGTGTTGGGGGTGGGGGGGGTGTCGCAAGAGTCCCGACACCGCGACTCTTGCTGCTTCATCACCGCGGTGATCAAAATTCACCTGGGGCTCGTTCAATACCGGGGCTCGGTACCCATCCCTACTCACTGCATCCCAAAACAAGCAAAAAATAAAAATAGGATTTGTTAAAAAAATAAGATCCACATAGTCCAGTTTGTTCCAGATTAATCAAATGAGAACCACTGATGTTAATTTTAAAAATGTCATAAAAGTGACTGTTCTGTTTTTAGATCCGTGCTCCAGTTCTTCTGGTCTGGCCACAACTCTGTGGCTTCTTCTGCTCAACCTGCTCCCTCTAGTGGTTGGATTGCTACTTTGCCACTACAGCTGATGACCCTCATGCGAACACACTGAAGGTAGCTGAACTATATCCTGTACTGTAGTCCTTTAAAGATGTCAACTGGATGTTTTCCTCCTACTTTTGGCTTTAACATGAAAAAAAGCCATTTTTGTGGACACTTCAAATTTTTTAATCCTCTTTTTCTATTACTTACAATTTTCTGTAGCATTCCTTTTTTTTCCTCTGATCTCCTTTTCATCTCTTCATCTCTGGCTCAGCTGTAACTTTAGCTCCTGAGCTCCATACAGGTCTGGACTGGTGTCTTTACACCAGTGATTCTTAAACTGTTTCCCCAGTAGACAGGAGGAAAACCTTCACCCAATGGGTTTTTTGGGTTCCAGATGTGAGCTTTTTTTGTGGATCTAGAAATCTCATCATGTTTAATTTCCTCTGTCTTCATTTTAGCCATGTAACTTTTTCTTAAATCTCCCACCAACAGGTTAAAGTATCTGACTTAAATGAGAACAGTCATCTAAACTGCGCTTCTATGGGGGGTGGGGGTGGGGGACGCTCATCATCACTCCAAGACTCATACTTTTCACACTTTCTGACCTTATATTTTAGCTGGAATTAGGGGTGTAATGGTTCATTTTAACAACGATTTGATTCATATCATAATTTGTGCTGCCAATCAGATTCATAGTCGATATTGGTTCATTTTGAATGATCTGATTTACTGACCTAAAATGGATCCGGGACATCTTTATCCAAAACTTCAACCAGTGTGACTCAGAGAGAAATACCTGGTACTGAACAGTGCTGGTGAAGTATTCTAGATTCTTAGATTTTTTTCAAGATAATCAAGTGTAAATTAAATATGTATCCAAAACAATAAGTAAACAATAATGAATGTCTAATCCATTCACATTTTACTTTCCTAAAGTTCAGCCCACTGTTGTATTTTCACATTGAAATAATCCAAAGGGAACATTCTTAGAACATTCTAGCACACTGTATGGTCACAAGTATTTGCTAAATTCAAAGTGTTTACACACACTGGACTGGAATGATGGGCTGATCAGTTTTTGCTGACATCACGTGTGTGGTGTCCACTGTGATGCACTTGGTCGTTTTTACGTTATAGTAAAATGAACCTACGGTGCCTCAATCCAAATAGTATTTTCCAGTAGCATTAAAATCAATTTATTTAATTTTGAAAATTTTTTATAACGGTATGGATCGATTTGATTAACATCTTACCTCAGACAGATTGATCTGATTCGATCCTAGGAATAGAAATCGATCAATCAGTTAAGTCAATCAATCATTACACCCCTAACTGGAATTGATCGTTCCGCTTTGCAGACAACTTTGGTGTGTGTCTTTCTATTCATTCAGATTCTTGTCCATTCTCCTGACTGACATGTTCTTTTGTCAAGAACATAACGTCTGTTTTTTTGCCAAATTTGATTCCGTCGTCTTTGTCTTCTGACTAATTTTGACCTGGGAGGTGGGAAGACTTACAGTAGAAGAACCACTGGTCTGCATCAACCTAACTAACCAGATTACAGTACACTTTTATCAAACCAACAAACTTAGCTGCTGTATTCTGAGTGGAGGACTAGACAGCTGCTTAACTGAACTAATGCTGTATAAAAGGAGGTCATATACTCTATGCAGCTCTATGGCAGCTACGGTCCTCATTCAGGAAGGATCATTAGATACAGTTCTAATGGCAGTTTGCATCTTGTCATGTGAATGCTTCTAACATTGATGGGGCTTTTTCTGCAGAAGTGCATGATTAAGAGGAGCTTTGGTGAAGTGAGTCACACTCAACAGTCAGACCTTCATGCCAGCAGAAACTTGTCGGTTCCGTTACTTTTCTTCAATATTTATACTTCAGTGAAGCTCCAGATCCCCCTGCCTCATCTGATTCCAGTGTTTATTTTAAAGTAATATAATAAACCCATCCTCTTAGCTAAATTAAAGAACATCGGAAACTGCGGGTCACCATCCCAGAACCAAGACAGCGTTTGAAGAAGTTGATTTTAAATGTGCAGGTTTTTTGGCACAGTACAAATAATTTATACACTGGAAGGATTCTTCCTCTGCATGGGGGAGAGGTGGGGCTTGTGCCTGTAGATGACACCCCAGTGGTTTTTAAAGGCCTCCACTTACTGATAGGCTGCTTCAGTGGAGTGTTTTTGAATGAACCTTAAGCTGTTAAATCTTTTTCTTTTTCTCTTTGCATGAGGCAGGTTGACGTGTTCTTCACACCGGCCTGTTGGATTTTCTTTGAAATGATTTTAAATGTCTTAGATCCTTTTTGTAAAAAAACTCATGGCTTTCAGGAAACTAATAGAGAAATGATTCTGATCATGAAAAGACGTGAAGACTGTTTGATTATTTTATACTGAGGGAAACGGTTTTGTCTGCAGTTTTTGTAAACTGGCTGCCCGTTCTGTTTTAAAAAGACTGTTTTAAAATTGCCGACTGTTGTGAAAAGTCACCTTTGAGGTGCAGAGGCGAATGTCAGCACTTTTCCAAAGAAAATACAGGATATGCATCAATTGGTAGTTTCATGTTTTAAATTGTTTCCTCTCAAGAGTGTAAACATGACCATAACACCTGAAGGTCAGAGCTTCCAGCACCTCTGAATGAGTGTCAGTCCTGTCATCATTCATGAGTCAGAGAGGCTTTATAGTATTTATTTAGCCAAGAATCCCAAAACAACCAGAAAACAAAATCTAACCCTCAGTCATTGAGAGCAAGACGACAGAGTTAAAACTGTGCCATTTCACTAGAAAGAGACTAGTAACAACCTAAACTTCAGAACAGAAGCACTAAACTACAATAAAATGAAAACTGCTACAGCTTAGTCTTACTGCAGCCATGATGACAGCAGGCAATGCATTAAAACTGCATGAAGTTTCCAGAAATAAGGGTTTTAGTGGTTTCATGTCTTTTCTTTTCCAAAGTAGTCCCCCTACAGATTTTTATAAAATGGTAGAAAAACAGACAAATCCAGAACAAGCGAGCAAGAAATGGATGCAAAACGACTACGAGCTAAAAAACAACTGCAGCTTCAAAAAAGTCATTTTCATGTAACGAGGTTTAAAAAAACACATGCACAGCACGTACAAGAACAGAGAAAATGAAAGCAGAATAACAGCAAAAGTTTAGAAAGATGGAAAAAATAAAAAAATGTTACCAACACAGATGCTGTCAGGTTTAAAAAAGAACAAAATTGTTGTTTCAGGATATAAATTCAAAGTAAAAGCCTTCAGAGAACACAGGAAATAAAAACGGTCCCTGTCAACGAAAATCAGAAAGAAGCTAAAAATAAGATCCACAGTTATGTCACTTCCTGAAACTAAAGGCTTTACGGCTGCTTTCCACTAAACTTGTTCAGTCTGTTCTGTTAATTGGTGGTGAACTTCACCACAATAACTTAGATTTATGTTATGCGGAAGACATTTCTGCAGCTTCGTGTTTGCACTCCAATAAAAAGCAGCTTTAATTTGAGAGGACATCTCTGTCATGGTGAGAGGGGTTCACTCAGACTCGGAATGAAGAACTTAGTTGTAGTAAACATGCATTTTATGTCTTTTTTTTATGTTATTTTTCTTACCAAGAAGAACCAACTTTTCTGCTATGGTTGATATGGTGTCTGTTCTTTGGGGTGTTTTTTTCCCTCTCTGTACTGTAGACTTGACTGACTCCTCCCTGAAAAGAAATAAATGTGAATGTAAAATGTTCATCCTGGAAAGTCTTTGACATCTTTAAACATTCAAGTTTTTTGTTTTTTTCTGATGCTGTTGTCAGCTGGTACTCTTGTTTAACTCAGTTTATTTATATTTTGAAGGAAAAAGGGCTGTTCTGTAAAACAAATCAAACTGTCTTGAAAACTATTAATGCTTTCTGATTCCCAAAATGTGTTTTTCCTTGTTTTTGTGTGTAAATAAACGTTATTTAAAGAAAATGCGTCTGGTTTGAAGATTGTCCAAGATACCTTAAAGAGTAAGGTGGAAAATAAAAAGTCAAACGATGGAACTATAGTGTCATGACTTGTTTTTAATTCATTTGAAGCAACAAAAAAAACCAAACACTGTAAGCTTTTCCCTTAAGCCTTATATCCATCCATTTTCTGAATCCCTTTTGGCGTCTAGGGTTGCTAGAGCCAACCCAGGTACTGTTGGCAGAAGGTGGGGTTACACCTGAACAGGTTGCCAGTCCATCACAGGGCCACATACAGTATAGACAGACCCTTTCAGCTTTCATATTCTACAGAGAAACTGTAGAATGATTGACTTGGAACTTACAAGTTCTAACGTAGTTTTTCGAGCCTCTCAGTAGTTTTTGCTGTGAAGTCTGTCACACAGAACTCTGCAGGATCATCTGAAGGAAAGTTAACTTGAGTTGTGTTCTTCTGAAACCAGCTCTATCTCTCTTTCTTAGTCATTTTCTCTCCTCGCTGCCCTCACAGACTCTATGTGCTCAGTCCTGTTGAAAATGAACCCTTTAGCAGCTGCACAAGCTGAATTGGACTTATTGTAATGACAATCAATAGCTTTATAAAGATAGTTCATGAATATTTGGTGTCACAATAACACACATTTTAAATCTAAACCCCCAAAAATCCTTGCATTTAGGCTTTGAACAGTACTGATTGTCTTGCAGCTGTTATTACTGTGTTTTAAAGGCATCAGGTACGCCATTTTTTCAGAATAGGCTGAATTTATTTTGCATTGCCATTAAAAGTCAATTTGGAGTAGCCACAAGTTTAGATCCTGATATATCCAAGAGTCCTGAAAAGAAAAGGTGAAAAGAGTAAGAGTTTATAACTCCAATCTGTTCTCATCTAAAATGAGGAAAGCTAAGAAATAAATGTTTCAGAGCCTCAAATGTGACTTGATATGGTTTGTGTTTAGCCATTCTTTTTGGCAGTTATTTTCTTTTTAGCTCTTGAATGCATAAAAACAGTCAGGTTAAAGCAGACACAAATGACTCCTGGGCAGTTTGTCATTTTTTGTGGTGTGAAAGGCTCAATAGTTCTTTCAAACCAGTTTCAGTTCTTTTCTGTTCACGTTAACAGCTGGTTGGAAACTCTGTGGATGTTTTCGTGTTACTACAGGAGGGTTTGAGTCCTGTGGATGAAGTTTTTCAGTCTGACCTCAGCAGATGAGGAGGAAGAGGAGAATTTCCAGGGCGCTGTGGGTTTTTCCGAGTGGGCGGAGCCTCGCTCTGCAGGAAGTACATGCACGTTCTCTTCTGTCTGTCAAACGTGACTGAGTAGCTCAGTTTGACCCCATCTCTGCACCTGGCATGGCCCTGTTGGTGGATCTGCGTCTGGGCTGCAGCCCTGAACACACCGGCGCCTATCTGTTGAAGGACGCAGACCTGCAGGTCTTCCTGCTTTGCGGGGATCGTTTCCGGGACATACCCGACACCTTTCTGACCTCTAGTAGAAAGACGCACGTTTTGGACTGCCGCTCCACCACAGAGAGTTTGTACCAACTCAAGCAGACCGTGGACCGGCTAGACCTAAGCGTGATCCGGGTCCTCACGAGTCCTCAAGGTCGAGCAGAACTGAGCCACTACCAGAGGCTGCTGTTCACCGACGTTTACACATTTGATTACGCTGTGACACCTCTGGACACAATCATGTGTCCGAGCGGCACAGGCTCCGCCCACAAAGACACACCTGGACAGACGATCGAGGCAGAAGTTTCAGCGTTTCTGCAGCAGCTGCCCGGACTGCAGGGGGACGTCAGAGTGCGGACGTCAACGCTGATTCCAGGTCAGTTCAAAGAGGAAGAAGTCCAGCTACAGAGACCATTCCAGTGTCAGAAAACCTGAAGACTTAGGCCTCAGCGGGATTTTGTGACCCACTTTTTGAAATTTAGAGACAATTATTTGTGCGCAATTCCAATTTTAATTGACCTCAAGCAGGGGTGCAGCTAGAGTTTGCAGGGACACAACTTCATAGGGGGCCACTTTTAACCAGCCTTTGGCGATCATATTTAAAATAAGTGTTCTGACTCATAAATGTAGATTTTATTTCTAAGTGAAGTTATTCTGAAGAAAAAAATGGCCTAACACAAATAACTAAATTATTTAACTAACAATAGATCTTTAAAGGGCCTAAACCATCCTAAATCTAATTTCAGAGCTTTTAAGTGTATTATGTTCATTCTTTACAAAAAGAAACCCCAAAGAGGTATTTTGATCCATTCATGCATTTCTGAGTATTCCTCTAAATCAGGGGTCGAGAGAGCCATAAACGCCAGATATTTTTGAATATAATTTCAAAAGAGCCATGCAATAATGTAGCATCCCTTTCCCACACTGAGACTTTACTTCTATTAAGGTTCTTTATTCTGGTTACTGCAGGCTGTAACCAACGCCGTACAACTAATTCAGCAACTCCTCCATCTCTCCCGCCGAGAGCGCTTCTCCCAACTTCTTATTCACTCACTGCCGCACCAGTCCTCCTATTTCCCTTATTCAGCCCATAGCTGAACCCTATTGGTCCAAACTACCTAACAACAGGCTGAGCGACACAACTGAGAGCCAATCAGATCTCTGCTTGATGTGTTCAAAGAACTCCAGAATTTAGAACGCGACCCAACAGCCACGCAGTCCAACTCAGTCCACTACAATATTGTTTAAAACTAAATATACAAGTGAAAGTGTGCATTTTATGTAATTTCAACACTTTTAAAGCACAATAAGTCTGTGGATTCTTTTTAATAACATTGTTATGCTGTTGCTAATAAATGATGAGTATTTCTTACCATTATTACGACTTCTGGTGCTACGTGGTTTTGCTGATGGTCTAGTCTGGTTGATCTGCGGTGAGTTACAGCTTCATGCTCATGATCGTAGGTCGGAATGTTCTTTAGATGTGACAAAGACTGCTCACATGCAGACGCTGAGCCAAACACACACTCACACGCTGCAGTATGTGACGGGCAGCGTGTTTTACGTTTTGACAATCCCTGCGCGATTCACCTTGCTGCCTGTGCGCCCCCTCCCCCGTTTTCTTCCTCACACATCCCGTCCCTGCAAGTGCGCGCTCTTTCTCCGAGACGACAACTGCAGGGACGGCAATTCAATTCACAGGTTTCAGGCTGTTACAAACTCTGTGAAATAATAGATAATAGTTAATTGATAGTGGTGCACATTTTGCTTTCTCCAAGCACCGCTACTACTGCGCGCCCCTCTGGCATCGCATCGCGTCTGAAAAGGACTGGCCTAGTAAAACAAAAAAAAATGTTTAATTAAAGATTTGTCTGCGAGCCACATGTGACCATCAAAAGAGCCATATATGGCTCTCCTTTTATGTGAATAATATGCACATCCAACTTTGAAAAAGTTTGTATGTTGTTTGTTTTTGTGGGAGAAATGCAAGACATTTTTTTAACTCAACTTTATTGAACATAACATTAAAGTACAACACAAAACAACAAAAAAACACATTGATCGTCAGCCGCAACAATCATTATCATAATTCCAAACTTATTCAACTACAGCAAGTAAAAAACGTAGCATAAACATCTCAAAAATAGAGTTTGCTGATAAGAAAATAGAATATCTTAAAGTATATAACAAGAGAGTGCAAATAAAATAATATTTACAACACAAAGTTTTCTTAGAAGAGGGGATTAAATATCAAACAAAAAAGCACAAATTGTTTCAGTGTTACTTGCTTTTGGTGTGTTAACTTTTTTAACGTATTCATAAAACTGAAGCATCTCTATCTTAAAAAACTACGACGGAGTATTAGGGCCACCAAAAAAAAAAAAAAAAGTTAAATTACGACTTTATATCTCGTAAATTTACGAGATAAAAAGTCGTAAATTTAGGAGATAAAAACTTGTAAATTTACAAGATTTTATGTCGTAAATTTATGATTAATGTGGACGTGAGCATGCAGAGCAGCAGGTGAACGCCGCGCAGCAGCAGAGCAGACCCACTAAACTTTGTTAAGCAGGCGAGATGAATGTTTATTGATAACGTTCCAAATGTCTGGAAGCTCATTTGTTTGATTTACAATTTATTAAAGTTTTATTTATTGATGGGTGGTGCGGGATCTCTGCAGCCCGATGAAGCCATCGTCGGTATTCCTGCAGCTGTCCGCGTCAATCCTTACTTCCTCCACCAAAGACAAATCTCTACATTTGTGTGACGCTTCCGTCAGAGGAGGAGCACTTATTTGTCATTTTCAACGATCTAATGATAACATAAAAGACTATTTTCATTCCTCTTTATTGTTTTATGCTGAAACGGGACATTTCATCTGCAGGAGGGGGCGTATGTAAAACTGTTTACTTCCGCATTGGTGTTCGGATGACACGTTCATGACGTCAGTTGACAGATGAACTTCAGGTTATGTGAATGAAAAGGAGAATAAAGGCTGTAGCGGTCCTCTGCACCCGAACGTGTCTCTGAGCTTCATATTTTACGCATTAAACTCTGCTTTACTGACACTGAACCCCGGAAAGACGGTTCCACTGACAAAAATCTGATTTTAAGTCATCTAAAGGTTCAGAATCTGTTTTTCAAACCTGTAATCCGGAAATAAAGCTTCACAAAAGGCTCCACATATTTAATCTTCAAGCTAGGCTCCGATAAACGGACAACTTCTGTGTTTTCTCCTTAATCTACGACTTTTTATCTCGTAAATTTAGGAGATAAAAAGTCGTAAATTTACGACTTTTTATCTCCTAAATTTACGACTTTTTATCTCGTAAATTTACGAGATAAAAAGTCGTAATTTAACTTTTTTTTTTTTTTTTTGGTGGCCCTAATACTCCGTCGTAAAAAACAGTAAAATTAGGAGTTGTTTTTTTTAATTCTGCACTTATGTATGTAAAATTTTGCATAGAGAAGTAACAAATTAAGACTATTTTCTACTTTTTTATCATCATGATTGAAATATGTCAGGATTTGTTTGAAATTTATAATAATGTTACAGTTAAATTTGGTGTTGACAAAGCGTTCTAATTGGTTCCAAAATTCACGTGAAAATTTACAAAAGTAGAAAAGGTGAAGAACTGACTCCGGGAAATCAATACAAAAACTACAATTATTTTCTATATTTGAAAATTTGGCTAGCATATTTCTGGGGTAAATGTTATGTACAATTTTTTTATGTATTTCTTTAATTTTGTTATTTATACAAAATGTATCTGGCGGGAGCCAGTTTAGCTTGTGCTGGCTTGCGGCACCCTCCATCCGTGAATCCGGGCAGCTCAAACCCCCCACCCCCCCACCCCCGCCCTGCCCCAAGCCCGGCCACCCGAGAGGGCCACGCCAGGAAGGGCATCCAGCGTAAAACATTGCCAAGTTTACCATGCAACTCGTTCGCTGTGGCAACCCCTGATGGGAAAAGCTGAAAGTGAGAGATACAAAATGTATCTGGCAGTAGCCAGGCTTTTTTCCAATTTATGTAATTTAAAAGACTGTTCCAAAAAATTTCTCCTTTTGGTGTGATTTTTCTTTTTTCACATAAGGTATTATGAATAGATTTATTGTTGCACTTTTTATTGAGAATACCGATGCCATTAATCATTAAAGGAGAGTCAATTTTAGAGGCGTCTTGATATTTAAGGTGAGAGGTCATCAGCTGAATCCTGCATTTTTTTAATCCTCAAGGAAAAGTTTTGTTTTTGTCTAGATTTAATGTCTTTAGTTATACTAATATCGAAATATGTAACTACATCTTTAATCGGGATACTATGAATTTTTTCATATTTAACGTTTTTAATACTTAAAATTTCAAATTTTCCCAAGTTAAGGTGTAATCCGGAAGCATTTGAAAAGGAGTTAATTGTGCTTATAGCAAGGTCAACTTGGTTTCTGTCTTTTAAGAATAATGCAGTTTCATCTGCTAGTTGTGTTATTTTGATTTCTTTCTGAAATATAGATAAACCTAATAAGTTTAGACAATTTTTAATTCTTAATGAAAGTAGTTCTGCAACAATTAAAAAGAAAAATGGAGAAATTGGACTTCCTTGGCGTACTGATCTATTTATGGAGAATCTTTGGGATGTATTAGGAAAAAGAAGAATAGAGCTGCTAATGTCTTTATAAAACATTTTAGCGATAGAAATAAAAATTTTCCCCAAAGCCAAATAATTTCAATGCATTATAGAGAAAGGGATGTTCTACAGTGTCGAAAGCTTTGTAAAAGTCTAAAAAAAGAATTCAATTAAATTTTATTTGTATAGCCCAAAATCACAACAACAGTCGTCTCGATGGGCTTTGAAGTAAAACATGAACTTAAAAGGATCATGAATACAAAGAGTCAATAGGACAATACTAAAATGAACTAACAAACTGACTAAGCTATACTGGCATCCCTGCCCTTAGACCCCCCTTCGCGGTAAGGAAAAACTCCTAAAAAACCGGATTCCGGAAAAAAATGAAGAAACCTTAGGGGTGCCCACATGAAGGAGGGATCCTCCCCCAGGACGGACAAGCGATTTACCAGAACTCATAGAGAAGAATTAACTTATCTAACTCTACATCTACATATTTAAAGTGTGGGTGACATGGCCTATTTTAATAAGCCAAAATATAGTAAATAGTCTCTATTTCATGTTGCGATTGTTTTTAATATTTTTCGAAAAAGAATAAATAGCGAAAAACGCGATATAAACAACGAGGACGGCCGCCGGCTTCACGCATTCCGCCGAATTCGCGCCGCCCTGTTTGTGACGTAACGAAAGGCAGACAACATGGCTAGCACCGATAGCGAAGCACAGAGTGATGCTACCGTCTTCCAGCCAAGACCACTTAAATTTGTTTTTTTTTAATCGTCTTCTCACAACTGAGGTCGTGACCACGCTCAATAATGACGATGCCCGCATTATTGATCGCAAACTCTTCAGATTTGTTTGTGAAAGTTTAGCGTGTCCCCGCCAGTTTTGGTCTCTAGGGGATCCGTCACGCTGACCACGTGGTACAGACAGAGCCAATCAGAGCCGTCGGCGCATCCGAAAGCAACTAAAACGTCCCGTCATTGGTCAATTAGGCCGGGTAGACGAGAGATAGCCGCGACCATAGAGGAAGCGATCCGCAGAGAAAAATAGAAAATAAAGCTAAAATTCGCCGATTTAAGACAATTTTTTCATCCGGAAAGCGATTTGTCCATAGAGATCAGGTCTTTATTTCCAGGAAAGTACGTTCGGTTTGCTCGAGGGCTTCGGTTTCGCCCTCGTGCGTTGAACTTGTTTTGTCCATTGTTTCAGCAGCGTTTCTTGTTTTGGGAATTTATACACAGATACACTTTCACTAGATGTATTGCTACATCCAGCTGCCACACAACGACTTGGCATGTTGATGATTAACAGAGAAGTAACGAGAATTAACGAATTAACGATGATTAACGAGAGAAACGAAGACTACCTGCTTTGTTTACCTGTTGTCCGAAGCGGAACTACGGAAGTCAATGCCTTTCGTGACGTCACAGGTCATATCGGGGTCACTTCCAGCCTGCGCTCTTAGCGGCAAATTCAAATCTCTGATTCCTTCGAAAGATGTCTATTATTCATATGCTTCGGATTTTTTTCGACGCGAACTATTGGTATCAATAGAATCAGCGTTTAAAGGGCTGTTTTATTTGACAAAGTTGTTCAAAGCATGGCATCCACACTTTAAAGTCCAGCAGACTAGCGTCATCCAGCCGGGGTTGGGGACAGTCAGGGGCGCGAGTCGAGCCGGAGACAGGAACCACAGCCAGGTTTAGGAGCAGGAGCAGAGACGAGGTACACAGTCGGGAACAGGAGCACGGATGCGCCAACTGGAGTTTGGAAGCACTCCCACTCCCCAGGAGGGGAGAGGGAAAGAGGGACAATACATGAATCGTACTGCACCAAACAGCATGGAGAACTAAATGATGAATAATGATCAAAAATAGAGAAGAGAGGAAGGGTAGAGGTAGATGAGAAAAGAAAAGAGGACAGAAAAGAGGACAGAACCCCGGAGCACCATAGTTACCCCAGTTTCTAGCAGCCTTCTAAAACAAATAGTTATTGTTATTAAGTTTAATTTAAACAATTAACATTAAGTTAAATAATCTCTGAACACTAACAGGAGTGATGTGATCTCTTCTGCTAGTTCCTGCTAACAATCTAGCTGCTGCATTCTGAACAAGCTGGAGACTTCTTAAAGAACTCTTAGGACATGCTGCTAACAAGGAGTTACAGTAATCCAGCCTCGACGTAACAAATGCATGGATGAGTTTTTCAGCATCAGTCTTAGAAAGTATATTTCTGATCTTAGCAATATTCTGGAGGTGAAAAAATGCAGTTCTACATGCCTGAGATATGTGAGCCTTAAATGATAAATCCTGGTCAAATAAAACCCCAAGGTTTCTAACTGTGGAATTGGGGGCCATACTTACTAACAGGACAAGAATAGAAAGTAGTCTTTTTTCTGAAGCCAATAACAAGTCATTAAAGACTCTAACTAGTGCAGTTTCCGTACTGTGGTGGGGTCTAAACCCCGACTGAAAGTCTTCAAAGTGGCTGTTGTCCTGTAGGTGGCAGGAAAGCTGCTTAACTACAACTCTTTCTAGGATTTTAGAAATAAAGGGAAGGTTTGATATTGGTCTATAGTTGGCCAAGATGCTAGGATCCAAACTGGGCTTTTTCAAAAGAGGTTTAACAACTGCATATTTAAAAGACTGATGCACGTAACCCGTTTCTAGAGAGGTATTTATCATTGTTAATATGGAATCGTTAATTAAGGGAAAAGTTTCTTTAAAAAGTCTAGTGGGAATTGGGTCTAACAGACAAGTTGAGGATTTGGAGGACATAATAATTGATGCTATTTCTACTTGATCCACAGTAGTGAAGCAGTCTAATGTTACAGAGGTTTCTATGGATGCCTCCACTTCTACCGCTTCAGCCTGCTCTGGGCTGATAGTAGGAATAACTTGATTTAACTGAAGTCTAATATTTGAGATTTTACTATCGAAAAATGTAAGAAAATCATCAGAGCTGAGAGAAACAGGAACATGTGGTTCTACCGAGCTCTGACTGCGAGTTAATTTAGCAATAGTGCTAAAAAGAAATCTGGGATTGTTTCCATTCTCTGATATTAAGGTTGAATAGTACTGGCATCTAGCTCTACGCAGGGCTTTTTTTATAATTTAATAGGCTAAGTTTCCAGATATTCAGAGACTGCTCTGAACTGGAGCGGCGCCATTCTCTTTCCAACTTACGAGTTTCTTGTTTAAGAGAACGTGTTTCAGCGTTAAACCACGGTGCTACTCGGTTTTGTCTAACGAACTTAGGTTTCAGGGGGGCAACAACATCGAGTGTACTCTTGAGGGCTTGTAGGGCATCATTAACAAAGTGGTCATTTATACTAGTACTGATGCTATGGGAGCTGGTCTCAGAGTATTTTCTCAGAATATCACTAAGTACTGGCTGAACTGTGTGTTTAAACTCAGACACAGAACGGTCAGTTAAGGTTCTTCTAAGTTGTTTCTTATTCACTGGGGCAGTATCATGTTCTAAAGTAAACTGGAAGGTAATCAGAAAGTGATCAGAAATGATGGGGTTAAGAGGAAGGACACTCAGCTGGCTGATCTCTATACCATGGGTTAAAACAAGTTCCAGGGTGTGCTTGTGACAGTGAGTGGGTTCATTCACACTTTGGGTGAAACCAACATCATCTAATAAAGCTGCAAAAGCATTTCCTAGACAGTCACTGGGGTCATCAACGTGAATATTAAAATCCCCTATTATTATAGTTTGATCAGAATCTAAGACAATAGTCGATAGGAAGTCGGAAAACTCAGTTAAAAATTCTGAATAAGGGCCGGGGGGGCGATAAATAATTATGAATAAAACAGGTTTTCGAGTCTTCCTGTTTGGGTGATTTATAGACAATATGATACTTTCAAATGAATTATAAGCATTTTTAACTTTAGGGCTGAGAAGTAAGCTAGACTGTGATATTACTGCCAAACCACCTCCTTTCCCAGAAATTCTGGATTTCTGATAGTTAGCATAAGTGGGGGGGGGGGGGGGGGGGGGGTTGCTTCATTCAATCTAACATAGTCATCCTGTTGGAGCCAAGTTTCTGTTAAGGCTAGTAAACTAAGGTTGTTATCAGTGATTAACTCATTGACTAAAAAGGACTTAGAGGAAATGGATCGAATGTTTAATAAACCACATTTAATGACATAATTCTGCTTGTGAGAACTGCTGTCTGTCACTGTAAGGTTTCTATGACGCGCTACTTTCACTTGTCTTTCAGAGCATAAGCTAAAGCTAGGAACTGCTTGACTTTCCCTGCATGGGAAATTATAAATTATTTCATAATTATAATAAATTCAGAATCAATGTGTTCTGAATAGTCTAATAAATCCAAAATTAACCTTATATTATTGCTAATATGTCAATTTTTCATAAAACCAGATTGAGTCTCGCTAATAATTTCGTGTAAATTACTTTTCAATCGTTGGGCAAAAACAAGAGCTAATATTTTATAATCCACATTCAAGAGAGTTACAGCGGGGAAAATAAGTATTGAACACGTCAATATTTCTCTCAAAAAACATATTTCTAATTGAGCTATTGACATGAAATTTTCACCAGATGTCGACATCAACCCAAGTAATGCACACATAGAAAGAAATCCAAACATTTATGTCCATAAATGAAGTTATGTGTAAGAAAGTGAAATGTCACAGCGAATAAGTATTGAACACATGAAGAAAAGGAGGGGTAAAAAGGTCTTGCAAGCCAAGAAAGCAGCTGGAATTTGTCAGTATTCAGAAGGTTAACCTGCCCCCTATTAGTGCAAAGTAATATCAGCTGGTATAGTCCTGATTGATGCCTTTTAAAAAGGTTTCTCACCAGCAAGGTGTTAGACAAGAAGCATTGCATGATGGGTAAAAGCAAAGAGCTGTCCAAAGACCTACGCAACCTTATTGTTGCAAAACACACTGAAGGCATTGGTTACAGGCGCATTTCTAAACTTCTGAAAGTTCCAGTGAGTACCATTGGGGCCATCATCCGGAAGTGGAAAGAGCACGGCATTACCATAAACCAGCCACGGCCAGGTGCTCCTCGCAAGATTTCAGACAGAGGAGTCAGAACAATCATCAGAAGGGTTCTCCAACAGCCCAGGACCACTCGTGAAGAGCTTCAGAAAGACCTGGAATCAGCAGGTACCGTTGTTTCAAAGAAAACAATAAGTAATGCACTCAACCGCCATGGCCTCCATGCACGCACACCACGCAAGACTCCATTCTTGAAGAAGAAGCATGTTGAAGCTCGTTTGGAGTTTGTGACACAACATTTGGATAAACCCATGACATTCTGGGAGAAGATACTCTGGTCAGATGAGACCAAGATTGAACTCTTCGGATGTCATAAGACACAACATGTTTGGAGGAAAAATTGCACAGCACATCACCCCCAAAACACCATACCAACAGTCAAGTTTGGAGGTGGGAGCATCATGGCGTGGGGCTGTTTTTCAGCATGTGGTACTGGTAGACTTCATATCATTGAAGGAATAATGACTGGAGAAAAGTATCGAGACATTCTTGATCAGAATCTGCTGTCATCTGCCAGGCTGCTGAAGATGAAAAGAGGGTGGATCTTTCAGCAAGACAACGATCCCAAGCACACAGCCAAGGTAACACTCACCTGGTTGAAGAAAAAGAAAAGAAAGCTGCTAGAAAGGCCCAGCCAATCACCAGACTTGAATCCAATTGAAAATCTTTGGAAAGAACTGAAGATCCGGGTTCACAGAAGAGACCCCTGGAACCTTGAAGATTTGAAGGCAGTTTGTGTGGATGAATGGGCCAAAATCACATCTGAGCAATGTATTCGTCTGGTTTCTCCATACAGGAGGCGTCTTGAGGCTGTAATCACCAACAAAGGTTTTTGCACAAAGTATTAAATAAATTTCAGTAAGTGTGTTCAATACTTATTGTGCTCTGCAGAATGATAATAAAAAGATTCTGATTCTGTGCCATTTCACTTTTTTACACATAACTTCATTTATGGACATAAATGTTTGGATTTCTTTCCATGTGTGCATTACTTGGGTTGATGCCGACATCTGGTGAAAATTTCGTGTCAATAGCTCGATTAGAAATGTTTTTTGAGAGAAATGTTGACGTGTTCAATACTTATTTTCCCCGCTGTATTTGTCTCCAATTTTCTATAAAAACAGGGTCTTTATTTGGTTCGGGTATTGAAGTTATTAAACCTTGTTTCATTGTAGATGTCATTTCTTGTTGTACAATGCGTTCTTTGTACATCTCCATAAGATGAGGATTGATAACATCCTAAAAGTTACAATAAAATTCTTTAGAAAGACCATCATTTCCTGGAGATTTCATCTTTTTTAAGGCACTAAGCAGCTCATCTTTGGTTAAAGGATCGTCACAGATAGATCTGAATGTGTCTGAAATAGAAGGGATGTGTTATTTTATGTTACCTAAAAGTTTTTGACTGTATTCTTCATTAAATTTGGATATATACATTTCTTCATAGAATCTTTTTACATGTTTTGCAATTTCTGTGGGGTCAGTACAAATATTATTATCAATTTTCAACTTTGTAATTGTATTTCTTTTATAATTTTGTTTCTCTAAAGCAAAAAAGTAGCTGTTATTCTTTTCTCCATTTTCTAGCCATTTTGCTCTAGATCGAATGAAGGCGCCCTTTGCAGCTTCAATGTATAATTTATCTATTTCCTTTTGAAGTTGGGTTAATTGTGTCTTTTCATCCTCAGAAAGACAAGTTTTGTGCAATAAAGACTGTATAGCTTCCATTATCGTATTTTCTTTAGCTTGTTTGTTAATGTTAAGAGTTTTACTACGTTCAATTGCTATTGATCTGCCTTTAAATTTAAAGAACTCCCATTTCTGCTTAGCATATTCATGTTTTTATTTTCAAATATATGTTTTGCTTCTTGTCTAATGGAATTTTCAAAATGTTCATCTTCAAGTAATTTGTTATTAAATTTCCAATATCCTCTTAATTTATTGTTAGTTTTGTGTTTTGAACCATTTATTTGGATAGTTATCATTTTGTGAACAGAAAGGGGGCATAACAATGTGAAATATTAGTTATATATTGTAGACAATTACCGGATATTAATCATAAATCTATTCTTGATTGCAGAGTTTTACGAGAGTTACTCCAGGTAAACTCTTGGCTACTTGGATTGAAAAAACGCCATGCATCAATGAGGGAAAGTTTATCAATTAAGAAATCATTCAATTTAAATTGAGAGTTTTGAGCTCTTACTGGAAATATATCCACACAATCATTTGGGGCATCGTTAAAGTCTCCCCCAATAATCAGAATTGCATCTTTATATTTTTTTTATAAAAGTCTGTATAATATTGTGAACATCTGTGGCTAATTGTTTTGTTTGTGCTATAATATTGTGACCATATATATTAAGGATTATAAAAATGGAATCATCCAGCTTTAACGCCATTACTATCCATCTGCCGTCTTCAGAGAAATGCAAGACACGCTGCCAAGGTCGGCTCTATGACGTCATGAAATGGGTGGCACCCACAAGGAGAGAAAGGCAGAGCCTCAGAGATTGAGTCGTCTTACTTCCGTGTTGGAAAAGAGCTCAGGAAATTGACTATATTTAATAAAAAATGTGATATTTTGTAGGCCAAAGGTAATATAAATGGACATAGTTCGCTATAAAAGGTTTAAGAATAGCATGGTATACAGTAGGCCCTTTCAAGAAAATGTTCAAAATATTTGCTTAACTAAATACAGTTTTTTAAAATTTCTCCTTTGAAGCTGGATAAAAATAAAGTAGCCAGAAAAATTCATCAGTTGACCAGCAGGTGACTTGCTATACGAGCACATTAGTCAATTCACTTTAGAGAAATAAATTAACAGTCTGGTTTCAATTCATTTTATCTGTGGTTAGCTCTTGTATGCGCGAAAATATTTGACATGTGTGAACTGTCAGTTGAATAAAAATCAGAAAAAGGTACAAATGCTGCAGAAAGAATGAGACTGTGTGGAAAGAGCTCAGCATCTCTGCCTTTCTACCTGAAGCCGTAACATTCCAACTGTACTTTTTCTTTTTTGTATATTTTTTATCTCAGGCTGCTTTGGACACGGCTTCAGCACTCGTACAGGTGGTGTGTCTTACATCCCAACCCTGTCCTCCATGAATCTGTTTTGCAGCAGCAGGAGGAGGGACCCTGTTGCCGTAGTGACAGAGAACAGACGCAGACTGGCTGTTCATGCCGGTTTCCACCCTTTGCCTCTGCGTATGGTGAAGGTATTAACCTACAAGTAATGCACCAGTCCTGACCAACAGCTGGCATGTCTGCTCATCATAACCTTATTTCATATTCTGCAGGTCAATCATTCCAGTGATGTATGGGTTTTGGGGAAAGCTGAGCCAGAGAGCTATGATGCCCTGGTAACCAATCAAAGAGGGGTTGTTTTAGCAGCTCCAGGTGCAGACTGCATGCCCATCCTGTTCTCTGATCCGGTTAAAAAGGTCATTGGTGCTGCTCATGCAGGTAAGCCTAAGGCCTTGGTCCAGGGGTGGACAACTCTAGGCCTCAAAGGACGGTGTGTCTGCATGTTTTCCAGATATCCAGGGCCGCAATCACACACCCATTCAATCTCACACTCACACCTAGGGACAATTTTGAGTTGCCAATTGACCTATGAAGCATGTTTTTGGACAGTGGGAGAAAGCTGGAGACCCCAGAGAGAACATGCAAACTCCAAATTCCCCACTGATGTTCTGTGGGGCCAGGACCAGCCAGGACTTGAACCGGGGGCCTTCTTGCTGTGAGGCAAGAGCGTTAACCACTGCGCCACTGTGCAGTTTCTTTATTCTGAAGCTATGTTATGTTCAGACTTTTATTTTGAAGGTTACATCTATGTATATGACAAGTCTGTGTCAACCATTAGGGGTGTGTATTGGCAAGAGTCTGGCGATATGTATCCTGATATGCGTCCCACAATACGATACGTATCCCGATATTGTACTGGTACACATTTTCCTTTTATTTGAAGAGTATGACTTAGAAAAAACTCTATCTCAATATCAATATGTCTTTAACTGTAATAAAATTGTAAAATTCAGTTTATTTAATGATCACAATATTAAGTACCACAACTGTATCTCATACATAAGTTGCTTTTATCCTAGAAAATTCATAGTGCTTTTAAGTTGGTAACCTTAAATGCTAACGCTTTCTTTTACAGTACAGTACTTACAGTGTACTTAAGTGGTATTTACATGGTATTTATTGTGTAACTACTGGGTACTTTCAGGGTACTTACATGGTACTTTCTATGGAATTTACTGGGTACTTACATGGTACTTTCTATGGAATTCACTGGGTACTTACATGGTACTTTTTTGTGTCTTATCTGTACTTACATGGTACTTACTGTGTATTTATGTGGTACTATTTGGTTCATACCTATGTGGTACATACTGGGTATTTATAATATACTTACTGGGTATTTACATGTTGTGCAAAGGTGTCTTTTATGGTACTTACCACATGTATGCACAAGGTAAGTACAAATAAAGTACCTTGAATGTAAGTCTGCACTCGCTGAATGTTTCATGGTATTTACTAAAAATTTACCACAGAAACTACCCCTTAAGTACACTAAAACTGGACTGTAAAAGAAAGTCAGCCCTATTTCCACTCAACTACATGGTACTTTCATTACTACATACTGGGTATGTTCACTTGAATATTACTTGGTACTTACCCCTTAAGTACACTAAAACTGGACTGTAAAAGAAAGTCAGCCCTATTTCCACTCTATTACACGGTACTTTCAGTAGTAAATACTGAGTATGTTCACGTATTACCTTCCTATACAGTATACATACACACTTGGTCTTCTGACCTTACCAAATGAGACAATGCTAACTTGTTGGTAAAGGTCAAATAACTGCATTGTAAAAACATATTCCTACTTCTTGTAACATGAGGCAAATGTAAAGAGAAACAATACAGCAGTGAAAACAACTATCTTTAATATGATACACTTCTGCAGCATACAAAGTGTCATCAAAATGAAATTTGTTTTAAGTACAAAACAGTACAAAGGAGCATTCCAAAGAACACATTATTGGCCTGAGGGTCGTGTTTTTTGTCCGTCAAAATTCCATCAGCAGAGTTTGGTAACGGTGCAGGATTTCTTCAGGGTTTGTAACTGCAAGAAAATTCACAATAAAAGCTCAAATGAACATAAAAAGCGAAACAACTTTGATGGAGTACAAAATATATTTTACTTATTTAATCATTTCTGTAAGGAGTTTGATAAATCTCTGTGAATTCCTTATTGCTTTGACTGCAATGCTTGAAATTAATCAATTTTCAGTCATACGAAAACTCTTGCAGTAGAAACATTTATTTTCACATACTTAATTTACATCTTAGTTGGCATTCACAAACTTTGATTGGCATAAGGCTCCGTACAATTCCACGAGATAACTTCCATAAACTTTAGGGTAAAAACCCCCAAAACCAAAGATCATCAAGAAGAGAGAAGAAGAAAGAATGTAAATGTATAATCAGTGTGTCATAAGATGAGGTGTGTTTTGGCGGCATTCCATTTTCATTTCATTTCATTCCATTTCCAAGTAAGACTGCTATGTGTGACCCGGCACCTTTGACCGTTGGGCCGCCCCCTTCTTTCCATTTCTTTTATCCGAGTTCAGCGCTACAAAGGGGACATACTATCTAATGGATCTGCTATGTGTGACCCGGCACCTTTGACCGTTGGGCCGCCCCTATTCGAGTACAGCGCCTCAAAGGGGACACACTATCTAATGGATCTGCTATGTGTGACCCGGCACCTTTGACCGTTGGGCCGCCCCCATTCGAGTACAGCGCCTCGAAGGGGACACACTATCTAATGGATCTGCTATGTGTGACCCGGCACCTTTGACCGTTGGGCCGCCCCTATTCGAGTACAGCGCCTCAAAGGGGACACACTATCTAATGGATCTGCTATGTGTGACCCGGCACCTTTGACCGTTGGGCCGCCCCCATTCGAGTACAGCGCCTCGAAGGGGACACACTATATAATGGATCTGCTATGTGTGACCCGGCACCTTTGACCATTGGGCCGCCCCCATTCGAGTACAGCGCCTCGAAGGGGACACACTATCTAGTGGAACTGCTATGTGTGACCCGGCACCTTTGACCGTTGGGCCGCCCCCGTTCGAGTACAGCGCCTCGAAGGGGACACACTATCTAGTGGAACTGCTATGTGTGACCCGGCACCTTTGACCGTTGGGCCGCTCCCGTTCGTGAAACCACTAGGGGAACATACTATCTGCAAAGAGAGAGAGAGCCAAACAAAGAAAACAAAACAAAACAAAGCAGGGAGCCAACATAAGAATCACTCATACCTCATTTTTAAGAACATAAATCCACATCCGCGAAACGCTGTAAGGAACTATAATTTGAACCGCCAAGTACAACCCGTATGAAGACACTACCTACATCCATCCAAGCTCCCAAAGCATGCTAAACATGCTTAAGTACCATCCATTATTCGTAGCTTCCATCAAATACTAAGAACGAGCTTAGCGTTATTTCATTTGGTATGCTATTTAAAGGCGCTTAATTAACATCCATTAATTCAAGCTTCCAACGACAGGACTACGAACGAGCTTAACTGCCATAATGTTTCCCCATTTGTCATACCTTTGCCTCTGGTGGGAGGTTGGCGCCAGTGTTCGGCAGCGGAGCCGCCGCCAGTGTGTGAATGTGTGTGTGCATGGGTGAATGGGACTGTGACTGTAAAGCGCCTTGGGCCTTCGTAAGAAGGTAGAAAGCGCTATATAAGTATACGCCATTTACCATTACCATTTTACCATACCATAATACGAGCTCAGAACATCCATTTATTCGAAGATTTCCATCTAAGTATCAAGAAAATCCTCACTGCCATTTGTCTGAAGCTTAATTGGCGTAATTGAGTTTAGAAACCAAAATTTGAGCTCCATCGCATACTAAATACACTTTAGAACATCCCAAATTTTGAGGCTTCCACCTGGCAATATAATCCAAGAATTTACATTCATTCTACTGCCAACATGATGATTGATTTAAGTCAGAAGTGGCATGGGAACGTAGGGGAGGTCCACCGCCCCATCACTTTCAGTTCAGCAATAGGTACGTTGAGCAGTCATCGTGGCAACACCAGATCAAGGAATGCAGGGGTGTCATCATTCGCCAGAAATGGGGAAGCAGGCCAGAGAGCAGGGACTCGCAGGCTCAGGATGCGATGCATAGATAAAATACAAAACCAGTATTAGTCCCAGCAAAGAACATATATATAAAACCTAGAAACTGATTAGTTTATACACTGATTAAGATGAATGGAATAACAAGGTTAAATTTATTAGAAAGTTAAGGAAAGTCCCATTGTGGCTACATCGCACCATAGAAACCACCCGTATCACAAATTCCAGCAGTGAATTGATAGTGAAATACAGAACCTGCACAATATCTTAACACCAATTTTATATTGGTGTTAATTTATATTGGTGTTAATTTAATTTATATTATGTTAATTTGCTTATGGTGTTATTTAAATACTACCCGAGACAACCGATGAAACACAAGACTATTATCTCACTCTTTAATTAAAGAGCCTTAATATAAACTCCACGGCTAAATTCTCATAACCACACGATCTTTAAAACCATTAGAGCCGTGGATTCTGGCGGCCGGACGTACACAAACTGCTCTTATAAATCTTTCCCCCCAAAAACTAGAGGGCCCAGCCACAGAAGAACAAGCGGAGGGAGACTGAAGACACGACAGGCATCATCATAACAAGACCTCTAAGCATTGAGAAGGACAGGCTACAAAACGGAAGACATGAATATCCAGAACAGGAACAATGGGGCCCAGGATCAAACTACCCGGAACAAGAGCACAAGATGAATGGATGACTGAGGGACCAAGCCAGAGCAGAATCAGGTGGGCCGATCATTGAACAAACAGCCCTCAAACAAAGAATGAAACAGAGTACACGCTGCACAAAGCGAGAGATGGCATAAAGGGAGAGGCATGCACCAAAGAACCATCCAGATCCAGAAGAAGAAAACAAATCCGGACGGGCGGAGGACCATACGTCGCAGACAACGCGGTAACCCAGATCAGAAAATGAAAGTAAGCCACAGAGATGCAAAAGACCAGGCATACAGAGGAACATTGACCACAGAGAAAACATCAAAACGCGCAAAACGAAGGGGAGCCCATAGCCTACCCAAGTCCAGTACAGGGCTTGTGATAATACAGTCGATAGCATGAGGACCGCCCATAACAGCAGAAAGGTCAACCGATAAACAAATCGAGCACCGACTGGATGCCGAGAGACGCCACCGGGAGGCAAAGAGGCAGGACACTGAGAACATCAGTGATAACAGTCATCCCCAGCCACAAATCACGTCCGGAGTAAAACGTGGAGAAGGCATGGGCAGCCGAAGTAAAAATAAACCAATCCGTAAGGCGCACGAGGAATCAGGCCACTGACGCCAGAAAATGACTACGACGACAGGCGCCAACAGGACCGAAACAAGTTCCAACCATGAACACATCCAAGGGCCACCCACAGTGGCGGCCTAGAATGAACCATACCGTGAGCGAGCGGAGGCGACGAACGAAGATCGCCGAGTGAATCAAAACAAGCCACAGACGTTGCATAAAAGAGACAAATCAAAAGTAAAAATCCACAGAGGAGAGAGGGGTCCAACAAGAAAAACCAAACGCTGAGTAAACCACCAAATGCACAGCAGCCACGACAGAAACACAAAACAAAGAGCCACCAAAATAATAAAGCCAGCGTTGATTAAAGACAGGCAAAATTCACATTCGGCTCTTAGCTAGGAGCCGTAGGAGCCGAGTCTTAGCCGGATGGCTAAGACAGAGAGACTCAGGAGGAGTTTCTACCCCCAACCATCAGGCTCTTAAACGTTAACTCTACGCGTGTACCTTAATTATTTAAGTCTTCAGTCCACATTCATGCACATTATTTTGCATTCCATATTTAATTCTACAATACACATACTGTACGTATTTCATCGGTACATAGTTTTACTTACGTATATCATGTATATTTTACAGAAATATATGACGTACATTTCCTGTACGGTTTTCCTCAATTAATGCGCTGTCCACAGAGCGGACCTGGGTTACATTTCACTACTGGTTGTATTTGCTAAATATAACTTCGTATGCAACAAAATAAAAAATCCTGAAATCTTGAAATCTTAAATAACATACAGCAACAGATAAAACGCCGAAAGCCACAACTAATTCAGTCAGCATGAGAAACCTGTCCAGACGAGGACCACCAGCCCTGAACCACAGGAAAAACCCCACAACCCCAAAAACAACAACAGGATGCAGAGCCACAAAACATGAAAACGAGTCAGGTAGACCACAATGTCAAAGAACATAAAACTACAATACCCAGAGTCCTCAGGGGCGTGACGTCACATACAACCGGAACAACAATAAGGAAACAGAATCGCATTAGAAAACACAACAGAAAAACACGGGAAAAGACCGCCTGGCCGCTCACCGCAATGATACAAACGGCCATAGCGGAGGAGAAAGCCTGAACAGCCCCCGATCTAACGCCGCTGCCGACCCGAAACACCGTGAAACGCTCACCCGCCGCAGCGACGCGAACACGCCGGCGCCGCCACCCAGCCGATGAAACGCCGCGGAAGGAGAAACAAACGCGGCGAAATGAAAACCCCCCACATCAGAAAAAGTGGGATCACCATCCAAAAGAAGGGGGGAACACACCAAGATGCCAAAAAGAAGGAGAGCAGCGGGCATGGAGCACCGGCGACGAAAGCGGCGCTGCGGTAAGAAAGAGAATGAACGCTGCACACCTGGACTTAAATAGGAAGCTGAACAGGTGAGTTAATTAACTACCGCCCTAGGGGGGAAAGAGACTGCCGAGTTTCCGGTGCCTGAAATGCGAATATCATTTGCTATTATCCTCATTTATAAACATGATAATAAATTATTCAATACTTGACTTTTTTAAAACATTGTTCTAAGCATGGACTTGTTTTAATATGTAATGTCAGGAAAATATGTAAAACAACAAGGTAAATATTTACTTTTAATACTAAAAACACCCAGAGTGTGGGTTTTTGTTAAGTAGGTCGGGGCGAGCAAAGGTGCAAATTCCCAGCGCACTTGAATGCAGCATGACAACGTGAACGTGCATTAATCCGGAGAGCCTCGAGGCGCGTGCAACAGTTTGAATTTCTCTTCATTTGGCAGGTAAGCCAGTGTTTTTGTAAATATTGCATAAATTATATGTAAATATTTAAACTGATCAAACTTTATAGAGAAGCTAACCTCGTGATTTCAAGCCGCTCTCTGTGTTTGAAACGTGACGTCAGAGCATGTCTGCTACTTTACTGCAATAATTTCAGTTATTTCACAATGTATAAATTTTCAAAGTTTGTAATGAATATCTACAAACATTGTTGTTACTTACCAGGAGAGGAGCACCTGTAATACTAGCCCGTAGCCTAAATGATGAAGTCTGTTGTTCAGTGCTCGTTTGAGCGCATGTCTTTCTGGGAAAATCAAAGAAAGGCGTTTATTTTGAAAATAATGATGACGTACTTCCGTCTTTTTACCGCTTTAGATCAATGGTGAAGAAGACATCCCAGACGAATCCGTGAAGCTACAAGGGTGTAAGCTAAAGTAAGCTAAATCCACCAAGTGGACATATTATTTACATGAATATAGAGTTTAACTGCATTTTCCCCACTTTCTTTTCTTTCTCCATTTTTATTTTATTTTTATTTATTTTGTCAAATATAATAGTGACAAAAATACAACCCAACAGTGAAGGTAACTGTTTGAAAATTTAAAACATATTTTTGAGTAACTGTGTTAACTTTGAAATTGCCTATTTATTTCTTTTTTTCCTTTTCTTTTACACTGCTATGTGTTTTATGCTAATGCAAATTGTAAGGTGCGAATAATATTTATAAAGAAGAAATACACACAGCAATTTCCAATTAAAACATTACATACATAGACATTCTTTGTCTAAACAAATTAGACTTTTTATGGCAATTTTGATTTTTTTTCTTTGATTTCTTTTTTGTTATTTTTGTTTATGTAACTAAAATATAAAGTTTTGAATAATCAATCTTGTTTATAAATGATGATAATTGATTAATTTCAAGCAAAGCAATAAGGAATTCACAGAGATTTATCAAACTTCTTACAGAAATGATTAAATAAATAAAATATATTTTGTACTTCATCAAAGTTGTTTTGCTTTTTATGTTCATTTGAGCTTTTATTGTGAATTTTCTTGCAGTAACAAACCCTGAAGAAGTCCTGCACCGTTACCAAACACTGCTGATGGAATTTTGACGGACAAAAAACATGACCCTCAGGCCAATAATGTGTTCTTTGGAATGCTCCTTTGTACTGTTTTGTACTTAAAACAAATTTCATTGTGATGACACTTTGTATGCTGCAGAAGTGTATCATATTAAAGATAGTTGTTTTCACTGCTGTATTGTTTCTCTTTACATTTGCCTCATGTTACAAGAAGTAGGAATATGTTTTTACAATGCAGTTATTTGACCTTTACCAACAAGTTAGCATTGTCTCATTTGGTAAGGTCAGAAGACCAAGTGTGTATGTACACTGTATAGGAAGGTAATACGTGAACATACCCAGTATTTACTACTGAAAGTACCATGTAATAGAGTGGAAATAGGGCTGACTTTCTTTTACAGTCCAGTTCCAGTGTACTTAAGGGGTAGTTTCTGTAGTAAATTTTTAGTAAATACCATGAAACATTCAGCGAGTGCAGACTTACATTCAAGGTACTTTATTTGTACTTACCTTGTAAATACAGATAAGACACAAAAAAGGACCATGTAAGTACCCAGTGAATTCCATAGAAAGTACTATGTAAGTACCCAGTAAAGTCCCATAGAAAGAACCATGTAAGTACTCTGAAAGTGCCCAGTAGTTACACAATAAGTACCATGTAAATACCACTTAAGTACACCGTAAGTACTGTACTGTAAAAGAAAGCGTTACCCCTTAAATATATAAAGGGAACAGTCAACATTGTCTGATTTCCACAACAATATTTTTTCAGTATAAGAAAAAAAATAAAATGAAAGTGCTGTCTATTTTCAACATTTCTTAATGTAGCTTCTCCAGTTCTTATAACCGATGCAGAAGCCTGAAAAGTGCTTAAAAAAAAAGGGAAATAAACAAAACAAAAATTATTTTTAGAAACAATAAAGTGTGATGATGAGTCAGCGTGACAGGGTGAAGGAAAGGGCTTTAATGTGTTTATTTAGGTGACTGCACCGCTGCAGCCTCGCTTTCTCACACGTGGAAGTAAACACGTATATCAAAGGTCATCGCCATGACGTTGGCCTTTTTTCATTCATCCATCAGGTTGCTAAACTAGAATCTATTGCTGTGAAGATCAGCAGACTTTCCGACAGCAAAGCTTTGCCAACAGCATTTTGGCTGATGCTACGTGCATTAGCCGCTGCACAGCTGCAGCGCTTACCTTGTTCTCATCTGAGCCCACTAAAAAGCCCTGCAATCCACTTTTTTATATGATACTGGCAGCAATGTGGCACAGAGTTTCAGTTTGGTACCCATCCGAAGTAAAGAAATAAGTAGTGCATGTCTCATAAGAACAAAACAAGCTGCTTCACTGAGATCTTGTAGTTACTTTGGTGCGACGTAGAGCTGCTAAAAGAGGCTCAATGGGCAGTGCTGCCAACTAGCGGTCAGAGATTGAAGTGGAAGACAAGAGTCAGACGCTGAAGGACACTTATAAATAATAAAGAAATATCGTTGAGACAGCATTTTGAATTGATACAAGCATTGCAAAATGAACAATCGCGATATATCGCCAAAACAATTTTTTCTAACACCCCTATCAAGCATATCTAATCTTACATTTGCCATGCAGTCTCATCCATTGTTATGTCTCTCGTGTTTATGTTAGAGACCTTATTGTCTGCACGTTTTGTGTAATCATATTGCAAGTATACACTCACTGATCCCTTTATTAGGTCCATCTTGCTAGTACGGGGTTGGACCCCTTTAGCCTTCAGAACTGCATTAATCCTTGGTGGCATAGATTCTACAAGGTACTGGAAACATTCCTTTATAGCGTTTGGTTCATATTGACATTATAGCATCACACAGTTGCTGCAGATTTGTTGGCTGCACATCCATGATGCCAATCTCCAGTTCCACCACATCTCAAAGGTTCTCTATTGGGTTGAGATCTGGTAACTGTGGAGGTCATTTCAGTCCAGTAAACGCATTGTCATGTTCAAGAAACCAGTCTGAAATGATTCCACCTTTATGACATGGCGCCTCATCCTGCTGGAAGTAGCCAGAAGTACCCCAGATGGTACACTGTGGTCATAAAGAGATGGACATGGTTAGCAACAAAACGCAGGTAGACTGTGGCGTTGGAACCATGCTGAATTGGTACTAGGGGGTCCAAAGTGTGCCAAGAAAATAACCCCCACACCATTACACCACCATCAGCAGCCTGATCCGTTGGTACAAGGCAGGATGGATACATGCTTTCATGTTGTTGACGCCAGATTCGACAATACCATCCGAATGTGGCAGTAGAAATGGAGACTCCTCAAACCAGACGTTTTTCCAATCTTCTATTATCCCATTTTGGTGAGTCTATGTGAATTGTAGGCTCAGTTTCCTGTTCATAACTGACAGGAATGACACCCGGTGTGGTCTTCGGCTGCTGTAGTCCATCTACCTCATGGTTGGATGTGTTGTGCGTTCAGAGGTACTCTTCTGCAGACCTTGGTTGTAACCAGTGGTTATCTTTGTTCCTGTTGTCTTTCTATGAGCTGGAACCAGTCTGGTCATTCTCCTCTGAGTTCTGGTATCAACAAGGCATTTCCACCCACAGAACTGCCACTTACTGGATATTTTCTCTTTTTCGGACCATTCTCTGTAAACCCTAGATGGTTGTGGGTGAAAATCCCAGTAGATCGGCAGTTTCTGAAATACTCAGACCAGCCCATCTTGCACCAACAACCATGCTACGGTCAAAGTCACTTCAATCATCTTTCTTCCCCATTCTGATGCTCAGTTTGAACTGCAGCAGATTGTCTTGACTATGTCAACAGTCCTAAATGCTTTGAGTTGATGCTATATGATTGGCTGATTACAAATTTGTGTCAATGAGCAGTTAGACAGTGAGTATAGAGAGATCAGGGAAACTGTCCTTACCGCATCTCCAGGTCAGGCTCTGATGCCCCCTGGTGGGTTATAACTGCTAAAGCAAACTAAATTTCAACAGAAAATAAATCAGCAGATATGATTGTGCAACAGGTTGGAAAGGGACACTGATGGGGGTTGCCATGGCAACAGTGAATGCCATGGTGATGGAGTTTGGCAGCAGAGCAAGCGACATCAGGGTGGCAGTGGGACCATCAGTGGGTGTTTGCTGCTTCACCTTGGACAGAGAGCAGGCGCTGGAGTTCAGACAAATCCACACGGATTGTGTGCCCGATCCCAAGTCAGCCAAACCTCACGTGGACATCCGGCTCGCCAACAGGTATGAAAACCAAGAGAGATCTGGCTGAACTGACCAGACAATGTTCTAAAAAGCTCCATCAGTTCACATGTAACTTTTTATCCTGTTTTTTCTTCTTTTTAGACTTTATTTTAAAAACTCAATCAAATGTCTTGTTTTCCACCCAAGGGTTCTTCTCCTGAAAGGGGGGGTCCTGCCAGAGCAAATCCATGACAACTTGGTGATGGAGCAACCCAGTGTGACACCCTGCACCTCGTGTCACCCTGAAGATTTCTTCTCTCATGTTCGAGATGGTCTGAACTTTGGTACTCAGGTAGGCTTCTTGTGGATCAAAGAGGCAGAAGAGCAGACCGGACCTCCTGAAGGGCCACATGGATCCATATGAGGGTCATGAGGATGACATCTTAAAAAAGGCTAGAAATGAAGAGGCTCTTTTACAGAACAAGGTGGCAGCAAACAAACTTTAGATGATGAGTGTGAAGATGTTTCAGGTTGGTGTGTGACCCCACGGCCCAGCTCAGCACAGCAGGAATCCTCCATAAAACTGAAACCTCAGATGCTGAAGGATCAAACCATCTGCACGCACCTGCACAGCATTTGTGAGAAACTTCAATATTTCAGATTAATGCAGCATTTCAATGGGTTAAAGTGCTTAAAATGTGTGTGTTGTTCTTCTGTCAAACAATGTCAAATAAACAGTTTATTCCAGAGGTCTTTCATTTTTTTTTACCTATACATAAAAAATAAAAAGTGGGTCTGATAGCAGGTTCTGGGGATTTCATGAAGTTTATAGCCTTTCTGAAAAGACAATGCATTTTTTTCGGCAAAAATGTTCTTACATTGAAAGAAAAATTAAAGAACTTCTTTCTTAAAAAAGAAATGCCCGCCTTTCATTTTATTCTTTCAAAGACTGATATTAAATTCAGATTGCATGAGAATGGGCAAAATCTTAAAATGCCATCAATAAACTAATAAAGTTAAATCCAGCGTTCGACACTCAGACGTGCTGTGCTTGGCTTTATTTAGATGGTTAACTCAGTAGTTCAAGATCTTCCACATATTCCATAAATGTCAACAGTCTAAAGCTGACTTAGTCATCTTCTACAAAGTTTTTTAAAAGTGCCTTTTCACGTTGCTGACTCACTTGTTCAGCAGCAAAATTGGGACCTTCCCAGGACTGTCTATCCACCACAGTAGCATAATGAAAAATAAAACAGCACGTTGTAGCTGCAACAAATAAGTCTCTAGGAGGAAAAAATGTGGCAGAAATACCAGAAAGTGTGACCGTCAGCATGAATTTCCTCACATAGTGAGTGCTCAAAAACACAATGAGGATGTGATACCCAGGTTCAGAGTCACATTTGTCATAAACTAATTCAAGAATAACAAATATCAAGGCCTAACTAGTTCTACATTTTTGGAAATTAGTTAAAAAAAACACAATAACTGACCTTCAAATTCATTTCACACATTTATTACAACATAGATGCTGGTAGAAGCACTGCAGGATTTTTCCTGGAGTCTGTAGTAATGAGCCCAAGTGATTATAAATATAAATGGACAAAAACAAACAAAAAAAGGATGAAGCATTTTGATAGTTTTAAGCAAATGGAGAAGAAAAAGGTCAAACAGGAAACAAGTGAAATTGGTCAGCAATAGGGATGTGCTTATCAGTTTTTTGTCTGATTCCGGGTCATAATTAGTGGTCATAATTTCATTTAACACCTTTGTTTGAAAAATTCTCAAAGAAGTAGCTGATTTTGGATTGTTCTGGTGTAAATATGACATCCTAAAGTCTGATAGGATTATTTTAGAATAATACATAAAAACTGAACAAAAAAATAAGGCGTATGCTGTTTTTTGTAATTAGTATACTAATCCTTTTAACGTGTTTTTAAAAAGGAAATATAAACTTTGCAATCATAACTGTTAGAAACTGACCTTTGGGCCAATTAAATCAAACTGCACATCATAAGTAAATATTGCTTCTCATACAGTCATTCATTTACTCACGTTGGAAAAGTAAGTTTATATTGCCAGTGTGTCTCCCTTTTATACATTTGAGGTTGACCTGACAAAATGTGGCTATGTGCCCTGGCCTACCACAGCAGTGACAAATAGGCTTTCCACCTGCTTGAACGCAGGGCCCCCTTGGTGGGTTTTTGGCGACCCTATTTGAGTAAGGCTTAGGGGTCTGTGCAGTAAGATGTTGTAAAATGAAGTTCAGCTGAAACTGCTGTTTGTGGGGGGGACTCTAATCTGAGGAAAATCTCCCACATGCAATGAAGGGAAGAGATAAACCCCTCATGAACACACAAGTATTGACAATAAGTTTACCTTCAGCAGTATTCCATATGCTCTGAACTCCTTTGGTAAACTCTGCATCCACCTCCATCAAAGAATATAACAAGCACACAGTTTTCAGTTGTGCCACCCTCAGATAGTTGTGAGTGGATTAACATCCACAACCAACCAATAACACTCAAAGAATCCTTTGATAGACAATCTGACATCCAATAGGATTAGCCTACACATTGAGCACACTTTATACCCCTAACTTCAAAAAATAATAAAACAAATAATAAAATACTGATAATACTTCAGTCAAAATCATTGCCAACGGTTCAACTTAACATAAGTAACTTTACTGTTATCTAAAGAAAACTTAATTAAAAACATAATTAAAGGATATAGCACATATTTACTATTACATATATTTACAAGTACTATTTACATGAACAATTACTCTTTTCTTCTTTTAAGACCGGGCTACAGCTGCCCACTCATTTAAGTTCATTATAATGGACATTTTGTTTACCTGTATATTTCTAAGGAATTAGGAGATACCTTTCCAAATCCTACTCAACTCTGTAGAGGACACCCTGGGCTTTCCAGTAATGTGTCATGTGATGAGTTGCATGCTGGGAACTTTAAGTTTTACCTCTACCAAGATGGATGCCATACCATAAACCTCATTTTATGGAAAGGTGAAAGGCAAGTCAAATATTTTGTATCTATTCCTTTTTTAATATGATAATTATATATATTTTTGGTCATAAACATGTTGGGAACAAGATGTTTAGATCTGAAAACAGTTTCATGTTTTCTGTTTTAATACAGCAGGCATGATTTAATGAATGTCAACTGTAGAGGACACCATAACCATTTTAATGTATTTAATGGCTGCACATTATTTTAGGAGAAAAAAGTAAAGCAGAGAGGATTCTATAGTTACTATCTACCAGATAGTTGAGGGTAGATTCACATTTGGAGCTTTTGGATGATGAAAAAGATGAGGAGGATAAGATTCAGTCTGTGATAGGTGATGATGAAGATGAATCAGGAGAATCTGATGAATCAAAAAAGAAGCAGCAAAGTCTTCATGCTCTGTGGACTAACTTGTATGTTTTATTTAGTTTCAGGCTAATGTCTTACATTTTATGACCATGTTAGAACATTGTAGTGACTTTACTATGTGTAAATGGAAACAATTAACTGTTATTTTTTTTATTAACTTGATTTTTTTGTGTTTTTTAAACGTCCATCATAACAGGATAACCTGTGCTAGCAGGGTGCCCTGCCTATCAAGATGACCCCAAGACCCCAAAAATTGTCAATACTGGAGTCCAATTATGTACTTTTCACAGTATATTGATAACAACATTTTCAAGGATCTGTTTTTGATCTAGTTGTGTTCCAACTACCGGGGAATCACACTCCTCGCCCTCCCTGGGAAAGTCTATGCCAGGGTACTGGAGAAGAAAGCCCGTCCAACAACAGTTCGGTTTCCATCCTGGTCGTGGAACAGTGGACCAGCTGTACACTAGAGCCCTGCGCAGGACTATTTTTTTCATCCCGCTCCCGCCCGCTGAATTTCTGACCAATCCCGCCCGCTCCCGCAACGTATGCGTTCCACTCCCACCCGCACCCGCAATATGCATGTCCATTGACCTATGACCGTATTTTGCGCTCTGTGTTGCACACTTTAAATGAGCAGCAGACCACTAAACATGTTGTGCGTTTATTTACGGGTTCTTTCCAGTACAGCAGCGTGCGTAAGCTCATGCAGGTGGGTGTTTTCTAGGAAAACCGAACTCAGCGCTCATCCGATCTCTCTTCTCTTCCCTCTCTTTCATGCTGCTCTGTGCGCTCCCGCATGACGTCAGTCTTGCTCGACAGCTCTCGTTAAACCTGCTGGCCATTTACAGTACTACACGATTTGTAATGAACCCACAACACTTCAAACTGTTTCAAAATTAACAAGGAGGTGGCTTATTTTCACTGTCCCTACATCTGTGTAGAATACACTGGGAGCGCGGGGAAAAACAACTCTCAGCTACAGAGGATGTTAACAGGTGAACAGGTAGAGAGGAAAAGCAGGTAGAGAGGTGGGGGAGGGGCTTTAGCTTCAAACTCTGTCAGATGGAAACACGGGCGTCAGATTCAGACGCAGCTTTCACTGCGGGAGTTGAAGCAGAGACTTTCTGGGAGGATTTTATGATCTCAAACATGGAAACATGATTAATATGCAGAACTCTTCAAAATAATAAACCTGATCTCTCCACATTCTCCGTGTCTATCATGCATTGATGCACGCATCGCTCCATGTAGGGATCAGACCATAACTTTAGCTCGTAGCTCTGCCCACACGGGACCGCTGTATCAGGCTTTAAAGAGCATAATTTCTAAGAGGTGGGGTGGGGCGTTGCACACCCCCAACAACAGGTTAGATGACAGTGGCCATTAGGCGTCTCTACCTGGTGAGTTCACGGAGCTTCAGTACATAAGACTCCAACAGCCGCACAGCCTAACGTAGTCCGTGCTAGTAAATATTCATGAAATGTTCATGGCAACACTGATCCCGCTGGGTTTTTTTTTTGCCGCCCGCAGCACAGTTCAAACCGCCCAATCCCGCGAGATTTGGATTGGGTCCCGCGGGACCCGGCGGGACCCAATCCCAATGCAGCCCTCTACTGTATACCCTCTTTGGGGTGCTGGAGGGTTCGGGGGAGTTGGCTCATCCAGGCCATATGTGTTTTTTGTGGATTTGGAGAAGGCGTTCGACCGCATCCCCCGTATCTCGTGGAGGGTTCTATGGAAGTATGGGGTCCGAGGAGCCTTACTGAGGGCTGTCCGGTCTCTGCATGACCTGAGCAATAGCTTGGTTCGCATAGCCGGCAGTAAGTCAAACCTGTTCCCGGTGCATGTTGGACTCCGGCAGGGATGCTCTTTATCACCGGTTCTGTTCATAGTTTTTATGGACAGAATTTCAGAATTTCTAGGCACAGGCAGGGGCCGTAGGGGGTCTGGTTTGGGCACCACAGGATTTCATCTCTGCTCTTTGCAGATGACTTTGTCCTGTTGGCTTCATCAAGCTGGGACCTCCAGCGTGCATTAGGGGGGTTTGTGGCCGAGAATAACGCGGCTGGGATGAAGGTCAGGGTTGCTAAATCTGAGGCCATGGTTCTCAACTGAAGAAAGGTAGTTTGCCATCTCTTGGTAGGTGGAGTGTCCCTGCCCCAGGTGGAGGAGTTTAAATATCTTGGAGTCTTGTTCATGAGTGAGGGAAGACAGGAGCATGAGATTGACAGGCGGATCGGTGCAGCATCCGTAGTTATGAAGTTGTCTGTTGGGCTGAAAAGAGAGCTGAGCCAATAAGCAAAGCTCTCAATTAACCAGTCGATCTTCCTCTGTAGCAGATGATCCAACAAGTAACAAAAGAGCGATATGGAATTTTATTGTTTTAGAACAAAATTTAAGGTTTTTTGGGTGAATATCACTGTAAAGATTTAATCTGCTCCTTTTTTCTGATTTTCCAAATTGAGTTCAATATCGTCCTGTTGTCCTCTACAATGGACATGTTGGGAAATAAAAATAAAAAATATTAAAAGTTTTTTTAATTGTAAGGTTTTTTTTTTTAGGCCCAAATAGATAGGAAATCACACAAAAACAGAAATTCTAAGACAAGGTTACAGGCTTTCTAGTTTGAGTTGGATCTGTGTTGTTCCTTCCTGCTTCTGGATTTTCTCTCCTGGCCTCACCGTCAATAGTGATCCAGCGACAACACACGTGGACCAAAAATGATCAGTCATTAAGACAAGATAATACAGGTGTTTAGTTAATTCAGACCTGTTGAACATATTTAAAGTCATATCGGGAGGATGAAAATTCTTTTCTTAAAATATTGTTGCAAATTAATATGATATATTCATTACGGTCAATATGTATTATTATTAGTTAGTTGTTTTGAAATCAGAACTTGCATCATAGACTCCAGTCCATGTCTCAGATGAAAATTCTAATAAAGAAACAAAAAGGATTTTTCTTTAAACCTTTGATGGTTGTGTTTAGACCATAATGAGACACTTCGCAGTTTTAAACTTTACTAAGATCTATGGGCTAATCTTCACTGTGAAATCAACCACTGAACAGTGCCATTTTATGCAGTAAATGTCATACCGGAATGATATGCAGACTTCTAGTAAAGTATTTTTCTGTTACATTTTGACTAAATATATAGCGGTGATCATAATAATGAGAATAAAATACAATTCTGATCCAGATACTACATCAGTGTCACAAAACAGGCAAACGGCTGGTTCTAATTGCAATACGTTTATCAGCTCAGCTAAAAGTCCACAAATCTAAATCAGGGTCAGGCAGGCAGAGGTCAATAATGAGCATGGGAGCATCAGAGAAGAAACAGGAGTAGTCTTGACCCAGGCGAGATTCTGGGCAGGCGGCAGGCAAACGGAGTCCAAGACAAAACAGGGTAAGAAAATCAGAAGAGCAGATCCGGATGTAACGGTTGGTAATGCAGGCAAAGTGGCACAAGCAATACTGAGTGAGGTTCAGTGCAGTGCTTAAGTACACTGTGAGTGATTGCAAATGGAATTCAGGTGTGTGACATCCAGAAACTTTGCGCTGGGGTTGCTGGGAGATATAGTACATTTAGGAGTCTGGAGATGGTGACCAGAGGGGGAGACAGCTCTGACCTCTGACAGAGTCCCCCTTCTGCAAGCGGCTCCGGAAGCGATGGGGCCTCCGAAAAGGAGGTTGGGTGCTAGTCTGTCCGGGTGGCATTGGTGGAAGTCTCTGATCAGGGAGGGGTCAAGGATGTGGTCAGCGGTGACACAGGAGCGTGCCTCTGGGCCGTACTCTTCCCATCCACCAGATACCAAAGCTGCACTCCCCGGCACCGGGAATCTAGGATTTCCCTGACATGATATGCCGCCTTGCCATCTACCATCAAGGGGAGCATGCCAACGTTAGAGGGCTCAGACTGTGACTCCCCATCCGAAGGTCCACCGGCGGGCTTCAACAGACAGACAAGGAAGGTTGGCGAGATGCTGTATTCAGGAGGTAACTGCAGAAGATAGGACAATCCATGATCCGGGGTGATCCGTTTAACTATCTGGAATGGATCCACGTTCCTGGGACATAGCTTTTTTCAGGGGAGCTGTAGAGAAGGTCCTGGTTGGAGAACAAGACCCACTTACCGGGACCCAGATTGGAAACCACTCATCCACTGCTGGCAACTCCGTGGGTTCTCCCGACAAGGGAAAGAATGGCGCTTGAAACCCCAGCACACATTGAAAGGACGAGAGCCCTGTGATTGCCATCCTGAGGGAATTCTGAGCATATTCGGCCAAATCCAAGAACAGACTCCAGTCCTCTTGATGTTGGCTACAGTAGGAACTATGTTATTTCCTGGTTCAGGCATTCCACTTGGCCATTGGATTGAGGGTGATAGCTGGAGGTGAGACTCACGTTTAAACCCAGACCATGGCCCATTTCACGCCACACTTGTGAGGTGAACTGGGGGTCATTTTGTCCACTGGGAGACCATAGTTCCAGAACACATGGTCAATGAGTTGTTTTACCATTTCTGAAACTGTGGGCAGCTTAGGCAAACGTATCAACTGGAATGAATTTGAAAAGCAATCAATAACAGATAGGATGGTGGTGTTACCTATCGAACGGTGTAGATCAGTGTTGAAGCTGTGATATGGGCAGTGGATGAAGGAGGCCGGCCTGAAATTTTCGAGGCGACTTGCCCATTTGGCAGGATAAACATCAGGTCACGTACTGGGCTACATCTGCCTGCTGCGCAGACCACCAGAAAGAGTTTGCAGTTAAAAATGTGTGCTGGGCATAGCATACTTGGGTGTCCGGCTGCAGGCAAGTTGTGCACAAGGTGGAGAACCCGTTGACAATGGGACGGAGGGACATACACCTTATCAGCTGGACAGGACGGCGGTGGAACCTCAGTAGCATTGTGCTCATATAACTTAGTCATTATGTCCCACTGTACAGGTGCCAGGATCATTGATGAGGGCGCAACGGGTTCTGGTGCGACTGGTTCCTCCGCAGAGATTTCGTATGGATGAGAAAGCGCATCGGCCTTTCCGTTCTTGGAGCCCAGGCGATATGTGATCTGGAACTGAGTACGAGAAAATAACTAACCGTGCCCTGGGTTTAGCTGCTTGGCGGACATAATATATTCCAAGTTCTTGGAATCAGTCAGAACCAGAAAGGGCTGTGCCGACCCTTTAAACCATTCATAGAACGCCTCCTTTATTGCCAGCAGTTACCGGTTGCTCACGTCATAGTTCCACTCTGCATCATTGAGCTTTTTGAAAAAGTAGCCAGACTGGAACATCTTGGCTATACAAGTAAGAAGACTGTATAGTAAAATATAAATGAATATTGCACAAAAATTTAAAGTGGAGCCCGAGCATGTCACAGTGTATTCACAGGGGATCAGTGGGTTATGTTAAATTTGTGTGGGGGTGGTGGCACAAGCGTGTGAATGGGGGGAGAAGGGGTGGATGGACTTAACAGCTCTTAGGAAGAAGCTGTTTCTTAGTCTGTTTGTGTGAGTTCTGATGATCCTGTATCTCTTTCTAGCTGTTTCAGCATCTGGAATGCCTCAGTGGCCGCCGGAGTCCAGATTACTCATTTGGGAGCGCCTTTCAGGAGAGAAGTGAGAGGTGCCGCAACCGTATGAGGTGCCGTGCAGGACATTATTCAGAATTACCATTCATAAACACATATGAAATCTCTCACACACACTAGTGAAATGCTTGTATACAGACAATTGAAAATGTATTCATTCACATGCACATGTAAAATCTCTCACATACACATGTAAAATCTCTCACACACTATCGAAAATGCTCTCACACACATATGAAAATACTATCAGACACACTATTGAAAATACTCTCACACACACTATCGAAAATGCTCTCACACACACTATCGAAAATGCTCTCACATACACATGTGAAAATCCTCTCACACACACTATCGAAAATACTGTCACACACACAATCGAAAATGCTCTCACACACACTATCGAAAATGCTCTCACACACACTATCGAAAATGCTCTCACATACACATGTTGAAACACGAAAACAAAGTGGCGCATTACCTCCACCACCTGATCTGGAGGCGAACTACTCCTAATTAACGCGGAGAATGACACCTATTTGTCAGAGTAAAAACATAATAAATATGAACATTTTACGAAGACTATTTAAGAATCTGCTGTGTTCTGATCATGGAAAACGTGGCTGATTTATAAATAATTAAATTACAAACACTTTGGTGTTGATTCAATGTATTTGTTCATAAATAAACACCCAAGTTATTTTTTCATGACAATATTTATTTTTTGTTTTTGTGCCGCTGAACGATTAACCCTTGTGCTATCCTAGGCATTTTACCGTTGGGAGTTGGGTCATCTAGATTCACTAGACAGTGCTCTGAACCTTTTTTTTTTCAATTTTTGTGATCTTCACTGGTTCAGTGGATTACATGAAATTTTTCCACCTTTATCCACCTTTGTCATGGTAGGGAGAACATGTCAAAGTAAGGGTGAGGCCATCCAAGATAGCACAAGGGTTAACGGGCTCTTGCGAGGAGGCATTTTTTCTGTAGTTTTCTTACACCTTACTGAAAAAGGCTTTGAATATGAATCTGTCCATGTTCCTGGCAATAATTCAACCGTTTTTTTTTTAGATCAAACCGAAAAAGAGCAGATATGAGAGCAGATATCACAGGGCGGCAAGGAGAAGCAGACGTCTCAGAAGATTTCCTCTGGATGCCCAGGCCAAACATGAACAACTTGTGAGTTAAACTTAAAGTTTTTTTTTAGTTAAACTTAAACTTTAACTTAAACTTTGTTACTAATCGTGCTCAAGGTTACACAGTCTGCTGGGTAAGAGTTTAACATTCTTTTTCAAGTGAGTTGTGTAGTCTAATTACATGAAACACTTGTGAGATCAAAGTTTAGTATTTTTTATTCAGAGTCAAACCATATCACTTGTTTTAAACAAAAATACTTTCATTTTTACAAATTTAAATGAAAATCCAAAAACCCCGCCAAAAGAAAAAACACGAGATTTTCCAGCACTCATAAATACTTCATTAACTAAAATGTAAGACATCAAAATAAATAGAAACATTCAAAAATTGAGATTTAATTTCCTCAATGAAATAATTAATGTTGCATTTTACAGGGTCTTTCACGTCTCTACTGCTTTGCCAACATAAAGGTTTCTGTGTCATGGTGCCTCTGTCAGTCACCTTCCCCCCTCCCTTTCCTGCTCGGCTCTGGACGCGACCAGCTGGGTCCAATCATCACCCCGTTAAGCCGCCTACTTCAGGAGATCCAGGACCTGATATCAACGCCAGTCCGTTGTTCTTACCACGGAATCATCCTCACGAGTGTGCTCACCGGGCTGCAGTTCTCCAGTCCCCCTCTTCGTCTTCCCTTCGGATCCAGCAAGTCCTCAGTCTCGAGCTCCGTCTGCCTCCACCCTCCAGTCAGCCGCCATGCAACAACAAAGACTTGGTTACAGACTCTCCTACTGAGAAATTAAACCTTCCTTATACTTACCTCTCGTTTCCGAGTTTCTTCCGGGTTCCAGCGTCTGGGTCCTTTCGAATTCCCACGGGACCATGACATTCTGTCCTGGCCCTTTACGCTGACGGTAAGTCCAACACAAGACCGGATTTTCGGTTGACCCGCAGGACCATCGAGTATCAGGTGTAGCAGCTTTGGGTTCCTCACACTCTGTGGGGGGGGGGGGGGGGTCACAGGAGACTGAGGTCCTGTTGTTTCTTTTCTGGCTGGCGTTTGGCACATCTTACGGCGTGGTAGCCAGGGCTTTTGACATGCCACGGTCCACTGTGAGGGACATTGTCCACAGGACGGCAGACCGCATCCTCCAGCTGATGAGCAGGGTCATCTGGCTTCCCAGTGGGAATGAACTACCATTAGTCACCTCTGGTTTTTGGCAGCTCCCTTGGTCTTCCTCCTTCCAAAGGGTCACGGGGAGCATCGATGGCTGCCACATAAGAATAAAGGCCCTAAAAGAAAATGCAGCTTGTTGTTTCAGTCAGACAACTCTTGCAGTAAGAAACATTTATTTGACATTTTCCACATACTTTAGTTGGCATTCACATCTTTTAGTTTGGCATAAGGCTCCGTTCAATTCCATGAGAGATTTCCATAAAACTTTCGGGTAACAAAACCCCTTTACAGAGCCCACAGGTGGAAGCCGGGGAGGAGGGTGGGGCGAAGAATGAGCGCTGAAGGTAAGAAAGAGAATGAACGCCTGCGCACCTGGCCTAAATAGGACGCTGAGCAGGTGAGTTAATTGACTGAACCGCACTAGGGTATTAGCTGTAAACACTGCTACGAGTATCTGCCCGAAACACGATTAAAATCGTCATTTCAGTCAGACAACTCTTGCAGTAAGAAATATTTATTTGACATTTTCCACATACTTTAGTTGGCATTCACATCTTTTGGTTTGGCATAAGGCTCCGTTCAATTCCATGAGAGATTTCCATAAAACTTTCGGGTAACAAAACCCCCAACACTTAATTATCCAGAAGAAGAAAAAATGTGTATGTATAATCAGTGTGTAATAAAATGAGGTGTGTTTTCGGCAGCATTCCATTTCCATTTCATTTCCCAGTATGACTGCTATGTGTGACCCAGCACCATTGACCGTTTGGGCCGCCCTCGTTCGAGTACAGCGCCACGAAGGGAACATGCTATCTAGTGGATCTGCTATGTGTGACCCGGCACCATTGACCGTTTGGGCCGCCCTCGTTCGAGTACAGCGCCACGAAGGGAACATGCTATCTAGTGGATCTGCTATGTGTGACCCGGCACCATTGACCGTTTGGGCCGCCCTCGTTCGAGTACAGCGCCACGAAGGGAACATGCTATCTAGTGGATCTGCTATGTGTGACCCGGCACCATTGACCGTTTGGGCCGCCCCCGTTCGAGTACAGCGCCTCGAAGGGAACATGCTATCTAGTGGATCTGCTATGTGTGACCCGGCACCATTGACCGTAGGGTCGCTCCCGTTCGTGGAAACCACTAGAGGAACATACTATCTGAAAGAGAGAGGGAAAGAAATAAAAGGGGAGCCAACATAAAATTACTCATACCTGATCTTAGAACGTAAGCTCACTTCCCCAAAAAAAAAAACGCTGTGCAGAACTATAATTTAAACCGCCAAACAACCCGTATGATACACTAACTTAACATCCAATCCAAAGCTTCCGATGGCGTAGTATGACATGCTGAACAGCCATTATTCGAACTTCTATTAAACTAAGAACAAGCTTGATGGCCATAACTTCTTCCATTGTGGCAACTATAAATACACGAGCTTAAGTACATCCATTATTTCGAAGCTCCCAATGACAGTACAACGAACGAGCTTAATAGCCATAATTTTCTCCATTTGGCATACCAATTATAAGCGCTCAAGGAACATAATTTAATTGAGAACCCATCCAAATATTAAGAACGAGTTCAACGCCCATAATTACTATGCTTCAACGCCCATAATTACTATGCTTCATTGGCATACTACAAAATTGGCTTAAGAACCAAATTCGAGCTCCAGCGCATACTATGATACAACTTAGAACATCCTAAATTTTGAGGCTTCCACCTGGCTATAATTTTCTTTTAACATCTATAATCGAAGAATTTACATTCATTCTGCTGTTGACATTGATTGATTAATTCAGTCAGAAGTGTCATTGGAATGCAGAGGAGGTCCACCGCCCCGTCACTTTCAGTGCAGCAATAGGTGCGTCGAGCAGTCATCGTTGCAGCACCAGATCAAGAAATGCAGGGGTGACATCACTTCCTGGAAACGGAGAAGCCGATCGGGGCGTAGGGGTTCGCAGGCTCAGGATGTGGTGCATAGATAAAACAAAGCAGTATTAGTCTTGACAAGAATATATAAATAACCCAGAAACTGATCAGTTTTAAAAATGCTTGAGATAAATGAAATAACAGTGCTTTTAAAGAACAAATCTGAGAAAGTGAAATTTAGTAGATAGTTAAGGTAAACACCCATTGTGGATTTATCGCACCCTAGAAACCATCATAATTACAAATTCCAACAGTGAAATGATAGTGAAATATATAACCTGCACAAAATCTTAACACCAATTTTTATATATTCCAAAGATAAGAAAAGTAACCTTTGACAGTTTCAGAGGGACGCACCTTCAGGAGGCCATCGAGGAGTAGGTGATGGGAAGAGTAGCCAAGGAGATTTGTAGATGAGGAAGGTCAACATCCCACGTAGCAAAGGATTACAGCTTGGCTGGATTTGATGCTTTGTACTTGATATTAGTGGTTCTCAAGGACAACAAAGTGCAGACTACTGAAATTGTAATTAGCCAAGGGCGTCTGGATACTGAAAAAGAGAACTTGAGAGCCATGAGGGATCATAGGTTTTGATAGTATTTTTGCTAGACTGAACCTTAAGCATTTAGAGGCGGAGTATAACAAGCCACTAAATGGGGAAGCATCTAGCAGACTGTCATCTGCTTAAGCAAGGCAGATAGAAGACTGACTTGTGGACACAAGATTTAACTCTTGAACTAAGCTTGACAGCGCAAGTTATATATTTCCTACGGTCAGGGTAGAAATTGCTCAAGGTGTTATTTAAACATTAACCAAGTCAACCGATGACACAATACTATCATTCACTATTGAAACAGCCTTAATATAATCTCCAAGGATGAAACAACCAGACGACACCTTATAAATCATCAGAGCTGTAGATTCTGGCGGCCGGACAAACACAAACCACTCTTAAATCCTTTCCTCCAAACCAGAAGGCACAGCCTCAGAAGAACAAGTGGAGGGAGCCTGAAGACACGACAGTCATCATAACATAACTACTCCAAGCATAGAGAGGGAAGGCACAAACGCAAAACACGAAATCCAGAACAGGAACACAGGGCCCAGGAAGGACTACCCAGAACAAGAACACAAGATGAACGGATGACCATAGGACCAAAGCCACAGCAAATGTCAGGTGGCCCAATCATTGACAAATCATATTCAAACCAAACAATGAATAAACAACACGCTGCACAAAAGCCAAAGATGACATAATGGGGAGAGACAAGCAGCAATGAACCATCTGATCCATAGAAGAAAAATAAATCCGGAAGGGTGGAGGACCATACAGTATAGACAACGTGGAACCCAGATTTGAAAATAACCGCCCCCCCCACAGAGATCCAAAAGACCAGGGATACAGAGGAAATCCGGCCACTGAGAAACCATCAATAACTCGCAAAGTGAAGGGGACCCATCGCCTACAAATATCCAGTACAGAGCTTCTGCTAAGAAAGTTGAAAGTATGAGGACTGCCACGGCAGCTGAAAGGTAAACCGACAAACGTGTCGAGCGCCAACTGAATGCCAAGAGACGCCGAGAGGCATAGAGGCAGAACAGGGAGAACCTCAGCGATAAGACATCCTCAGCCTTATATCGTGCTCGGAGGAAAAATCGCGGAGACAGCATGGGCAGCTGAAGAAAATATATACTAATCCTGAAGGCGCATGAGGAACTAGGCCACTGATGCCCAGACAGATGAACTGTGAGGCGCCAACGGGTCCAGATCACGTCACGTGAACCTGAACACTTTGGAGGGGCCACCCTCAGTGGTGGCTTTGAAAACGATGCCCCGGAAGAATCCATCACACAGCCCCCACAAACCGCCAGACCAAACCAGAGAGAGAATAACAAATTAACTGTCCAGCCGAGAAAAAAGGCAGCAACGAGACTGACACACTCACTAATGCGGCCGACGCAAGTCCCCGAGCCAGGGCAGGACCCACTGGGGTACACAGAGCGGGGAAAAACAGGCGAAGCAGAACCAGATGCAGAACGTGCGGGGGCAACGAACAAGTGATTAAAGTGAGCCAAAGACGCTGCATAAAAGAGACCAAGCATAAGGAATTTGTCCACAGAGGAGAGACAGGTCCAAGAGAGACCAATTCACATTCAGACTAACCAGCAGCTACAACAACGAAGAAAATAAACAGAAGAACCGCCATAATAATAAAGCCAGCATCTAATTAAAGATAGTCAAGAGTCACCTTCAGCACCTAAAGAACAAAACAGCAACAAAGAAAATGCAAAAAACCACAAATAATTCAGCCAGCATGAGAAACCAGGCCAGACGAGGACCGTCAGCCGTTACAACCACAGAAAAGACCCCACAACTCCTGAAACAATAATTGGACGACGCAGAATAACAGCAGAAAATGAATCAGAAGTGCATCATGAAGCGGACCACGAGTCCAAAAAAACTCCAATTCCCAGGGTCCTTAAGGGCGCGACGTCACCATACACCGAAGTAAACAGAAAACAAAAACTTAGCCTAGAAAAAACGACACAGGAAAAAAACGCACGCCGCTCACCGTAGAAGTCCGGCTGACCACGGCAGACGATAGACCCGGACAGCTCCAGATCCGGGCCCACGGACAACCCGAACACCGCGGAAAGCGCACCCCCTGCAGATGCACGCGACTGCGGCGAAACGAACGGGCTGGGCGCCGTTAGCTGCCCGGTGATCGCCGCTAGCCGCCCGGCGATTGCAGCAGAAGGAGCAGATGCGGCGAAAACGGAAAACCCACATCAGAAAATGGGGATCGTCCATCCGAAGGACGGGGGGAATACAGCAAGACGTCGAGGAAAAGGAGATCTGCCGGATCCGCGAGCACGGGGAACGGCGAAGAATGAGCGCTGAAGGTAAGAAAGAGAATGAACGCCTGCGCACCTGGGCTTAAATAGGAAGCTGAGCAGGTGAGTTAATTGACTGAACCGCCCTAGGGTATTAGCTGTAAACACTGCTACGAGTATCTGCCCGAAACACGATTAAAATCGTCATTTTAACAGGAAGCTTTTTTTCATTCCATTAAGATGCAGCCTGTATGTGACTCTAATGCCAAATTTATAGATATTTTTGTTGGGAATCCAGGATCAATCCATAATTCACGGGTTCTACGTAAAAGCCCAATTTATGTAAATCAAACATACCCACCTGAAGGATCCTTTTGGGTGATGGTGGGTATCCCTGCATTGCACATCCCATCATGCTGCTGACCCCCTACAGGGAACCCATGATGAATGCCATTGAGGCAGTTACGACCAGAACCACTCCAGAACATGCTCTGTGGTGGAGAGAGCATATGGCATGATAAAGATGAGGAGGAGAGCAATATTTCTGGGGGCACTGGAAGTAAAACCAACCTTTGCAATGAAAATCATTGCCTGCAGTTCAATTCTGCACAATCTGTGCATCAGCAAAGGGGACTACTTGGAGCCACAGATGTTGAGCTACAGCAGGACGACACCAGGAACCAGCAGGACGAGCAGAGTCGCGTCCGTCTGCAAGGACAAATCTCTGCTTTCCTTTCAGCTCCAACTGTGTCTCACATGACTCTGGAAGACCACAATTACTGTTAATATGTATAAAAATAAATCTTAACATATAAAACGAAATTTTAAATATGTACATTTGATATTTATATGAAAATCCTTTTGAGATTGTTAAAAATAGCTCAGATTTAAATAATACATGTAAATTATTCATTTTTGTTCATGCATTTATTAAACAAATTAGAAAAACAATGGCAACATTACATTTTTGAACAATAATTTCAACTCAAGTAAGCTGAACAGACTCTCCTGTCGCTCTTCCTCCCTTCTTGCCCTTTCCTCCTCTCTCTTCTGGCTCTTTCAACATAAACCTTTACCCCAGTACGACAACGATTAACCGTTTATTAACAAGTGAAGACAAATCTGTGATCATGTGTCTCTACCCATCCGGCCCGAGCTTGCCTGAAAACAAACAGGGTATCTTTCTCCATCCGCAAATGGATCCCATTTTCCTCATCCTCGTCTGTCCCTACATATATAAACACATTTAAAACATGAGTTAATAACTTATGACTACGGTTAGAAGTCACTGTTGTAATATCTAGCGTTTGTTTTTAGCCTTCGGCGCTAATTCGCGTTAGTTTTAGCTTTAGCATTACCGAAATTGATGAGCTTCAAAACAATGTAGGTTGTCGATTGAGGAATATAACATATTAAACACATCATCTTATGTATTTACAAATATATTTGACAACAGATACTAGATATTTTTTTAATATACTTACAAGTTTCGGTGGTTTTCCTTGCGCAACTGGCTGCGATTTTCGAATAATTCAAACGCAATGCGATGTGGCTCATACGCATTGCATTCTGGTCCGAACGCAGTGCATTCTGGTCAATATTCGCCAATCGAGTGTGCATCGATAGAGTGTTGAGTGCGCCAGTGTGACTCTACAGTCACGCCATTAAGGCTGTGGTAGTCAATACACGGCCTCAGACCACCATCTGTTTTCTTTTTTTTTTTTTTTAACTTGTCCTGTCCACCAGCTGGGCAAACAGATGAGAGCTGAGGGCCTCTTGTGTTGGACATATTTTACTTTAACAACAGGGGTTATTTATTTTCAGACACACCAGAGGTATTTCTGAATAAACCCCTTTTGTAATTGAGGCCAAACTTTATTAAATTCCATCATATTTGAAAATCTTTGGTGTTGGACCGGACGGAAAAGGAAAGAAGGGAAGAAGAGAGAGGGATGCTAGAGAGAGGGGGGATAGGAGGGTGATAAAAGGAGAGGGGAGGATAAAACCATGAAGCAGCCTAAAGCAACAACTTTACTGGATATTTATCATTACGGTGAGGTTCACTAGTAATACAAGTCTCAAAGGGCGGAGCCTGTCCACACACACTCAAATGTTACAAACACACCTGCTAGCCGCAAAAATATCCACATGTTAACATGAACACAATACAGATATTGTTCACACACGCATACTCATGCCTTCAAACTAACTGGTGTGAAATAATTCATTCAATCACACAAACTATTAGTGTAAACGTGAGCTAACACCTGTGCTCTGGTGAGTCTTTTTGTTCTCCTAAATGGATGATGGAATGTGAAAAGAAGGAGGGAGAGGGTCCAGCCATCCCCACACCAAGACCCCCGCCGCAGCAGCAGCGGCAGCCAGAACCCCCCAACGCCACTTGGCAGCAGGCAGAGAACAATTACCCCCTGGATGATCGCATCCACCACCCAGGCCAGGGCCAGCAGTACCGCCGCGAGGCCCCCAGAGCCAGAGAGCAGGGAGGCACGGAGGGAAGGAGAGTGCTGCCTCAGCCCAACCAGGGGAACCCCCCTCCCCCCGCCGCGCTGGGAGGGCCCATTGAGGGCCCCACCCGATAAGAGTGCCCACAGCCCCAGACGAGCACCTCATCACCACCCAGGAGATCTGGGCATCCCCCCGCCCCAACCCCAGGTACGAGCCAGGACCCCCCAAGAGAGACCCACCCTGCGCTCCAGGCAGCCACCCACCCGGCCCACGGTTGGTCCAGGAAGGAGCAAGGCAGGGGCCAGCCGACCCCACCCAGGAGGGGGGCACCCCGGAGAAAAGGGGGGGCCCACAAGGGGTGTTGTAAACATGGCCCGACCAGGCTCGGCCACAGTTGGAATGTGGGTTTTTTAAACCAGCGCCCAGGGGCAAAAACCCGAACCCACCCCGCAGGGACACGGACACCCCCAGCTCAGGTGTAATCTGAACCCCCTCTCCGCGCGAAGAGAACCCCGCTGGGCCCAGGAAACCAGCACCCAGGGGACACGGCCGTCGCTGCCAAGGGCCAAGTACCCCCCACCAGGGATGGTGTTGGAGCCAAATTCAGAGTTTGTGTTTAATAGTTATTTTTGAAGCCAAATTCACAGTTTATATTTAACAGTAATTGTTTAAGACAAATGCACTGTTTCATTTAATAGTTAATTTAAATAATCATTGTTTGAACTTCCAATTAGATAATTGATTGATGCCTGGGAAAGTTGGAAGCGATATAGTTTTTTGACCGTGTGTTCGTGTAATTTTTCATTTTTTGGATATGCACTAAGAAGAACTGCTGAGGACCACAAAAATGTTGCACCTCAAGCAGCCGTGCAGACAGTTCTGTGCAATTTCTATGTGGATGATTGTCTGAAAAGTGTTGCTACTGAAGATGATGCAGTTGCCTTGGCTCAGGATCTTCACACATTGTGTGCCAGTGGGGGGTTCACGCTAACAAAGTGGATGAGCAACAGCAGGAAAGTATTGCTCTCAATCACCGAACCTCATCGAGCAAGTGAAGTAAAAGACTTGGATTTGAGACATGACACTCTGCCAGTTGAAAGAACTCTTGGTATTCAGTGGGACACAGAAACTGACAATTTCACCTACCAAATACAACTGCAAGACAAGCCAATGACTAGGAGAGGGATTTTATCTGTTGTCAACTCCATTTATGATCCCCTGGGCTTCTTAGCTCCTGTCATTCTTCCAGCTAAGCTACTTCTGAAAGAGCTCTGTAAAGAACATCACGGGTGGGACATGAACATTGGTGCAGACTGGAAAAGATGGTTGGAAGATGTTACTCACCTTTCCAACTTCAGGGTGCCAAGATGTTTGAAGCCTTTGGATTTTGGATCCATTGCTGCGGCACAGTTGCACCACTTTCAGATGTGTCAGAGAATGCATATGGCATGTCCCCTGGAATATTTTCCAGAAATTACTTTTACTCAAGAAGAAGATGGAGACAAGTCCAGTATCTTGTGGATTTATTCTGGACCAGATGGACCCGTGAATACCTTTCACAACAACAGGAACGCCAGAAATGGCTGAAACCAAGAAGAAATTTCATAGCTGGAGATGTTGTCCTCCTTGTCGACAGTTCTTCCCCACGCAACTCTTGGCTTATGGGGAAAGTGGTGGAAACAATGCCAGACTCCAGTGGGATGGTGAGAAGAGTACGGATAAAGACCAAGACCAGTCTGCTGGAAAGGCCTGTGAATAAACTGTGTCTGCTGGAAGAAGCAGTATCTGAAGAATGAAGACAAAGGAAAGAAGATGTGTATTATGGATATTTGAAGCATTTGGCTCTTTATGTTTGAGTTTGTAATTGCTTAATCATCCTGCTAACCAATTAGGGGCCGGATTATGTTGGAGCCAAATTCAGAGTTTTTGTTTAATAGTTATTTTTGAAGCCAAATTCACAGTTTATATTTAACAGTTATTGTTTAAGACAAATGCACTGTTTCATTTAATAGTTAATTTAAATAATCATTGTTTGAACTTCCAATTAAATAACGCTACGTCACAGAGATGCTGTTAGCGAGACTCATTGTTGATTGAAGCCTGAGAAAGTTGGAAGCGATATAGTTTTTTGACCGTGTGTTCGTGTAATTTTTCATTTTTTGGAATAAAACGTTGATGAAGAACACGTCTCACTCGTGTTTCAATTAACAGTTGCTGGACAGACTTCAAACGGTGGTACAAGAGAAAGACACGCAGAGAGAGTGCCACTACAGATGGGTTAGGGGACAGATGGACCTAGGACCCATCTTCCTTGCAAAATGTGTGTGCGTGTGTTTGTGAGGGTGTTTGTGTGCATGTTTGTGTTTGAATGTATATTATGAAAAGTAAAAGGTGTGTGTACTAAGGGGGTGCAATTAAAATTGGTGGGTAGGGCACAGAGAGGACATTCCCTGATTACTCACAGTAATGTCCCCTCACCCTCCCCACCAAGGGTCCCTAAACGTCTAAGGTGCGGTAAAAATTGGCGGGTAGGGTGCTAGGAGGACATCTGCTGCTTGCTGGTAGTGATGTCCAAGCACCCCCCCTACCAAAGGCCCTACATGTCTAAGGTGCAAATAAAACCGAGAGAGGGGGGGCCCATTCCATACGGCAACCATGGGAGGGGGACCACTGCCAAGTAGCCCCCCCCCCAAAGTGCATCGCAGGCTAAACCCCCCACCCCCTCACCCTGATATGAGATTATATGAGGAAGGGGGTAAGTTGGGGACAGCTGGTAGACTGTCCCCCGGTGGTCAAACAGCTGTCCCCCAGCTCCCCCCAGTATAGGGCCCAGGTCCCCCAGCCTCGGGGCCCCATCCCCCGAGGCACCGACGCCCCAAGCCCAGCACGACCCACCCCACACAGAGAGAGAGGAGCCAGAAAGCGCCTCCCCCTCGAAGCAAGCAAGCCCAGGCCCCCACCCCCAGGCGCCGGCCCCGAGAGAGTTCTAGTCAGGCCTCGACGGGACCAAGACAGCCAACTGTCCGGGGCAACCGCCGATTGCCACCAGCGGAGACCCCGACCCGTCAAACCCCCAAGGTCCCGTACCACCAGTGCCCCCCCCCCCGAAAGCCCCCCCACAAGACAGGGCCGACAAGCCCCCCCCCACACCCCCCCAGACCCCGCAGCTGCAGCAGGTGACACCCAGTGCGACCGGGGGCCCCAAGAGGGTTGCCCCGCCCCGTCCCAGAGCCAGGGAATGGCTGATCCCAGCCCCAGGTGTAGACGGGCAGCCCATGCAGCGCTGCTGGACCTACCTCCCCCGAGAAGGACCCCCCGCCAACCCCCTCCAGCACGGGCAAAGAGACCACCCCACCAAGCCAAGCCAGACCACCACACAACCCCCCCACCACGCACCCCCCACCGCCAAGCCCAGAACACCACGCAGCGCCCCAGCCCGCCCCGCCCAGGCACCGGACTCAACCCCCCGGCGAACGGGACCCCCACCAACCCCCAGCGGAGGCCCCAACCCCTACCCCGCACCACGGCATAAAGGCATGGATCAGCGACGACCAGGCCCCCCACCCTCTAAGTCATGGAGTCAACTATGGGAGACCAGAGAGACTGAATTCTTTCAAAGTTACTTGAACTGTGGGCTGACATTTTTTCCAAGCTGATATGATCAAAAAGCAGATTTCTGTATTGACTTATATTTATATTTTTCTTGTTCTTCCAATTTATTAAGATGTTTTTTTTAGCAATACAAAGAGTTATGAAAATGATATTTAATAATTCTCCTTCTACCTCGATGGCACTCATGTCACCAAGCACGCAAAGTGACGGTGAAGCCGTGATTAAACCCTTAAGCCAGGCTGATAGATCGGCACATACCTGCTGCAAGAGAGCCTGGACAGGTGTGCAGAACCACAGTACATGCATGTAACTGTCAGGTAGATTACTGTCACAGTGCTCACAAATATCTGAGTTACTGAGACCCATCTTGAACATCCTCTGTCCAGTGTAGTAAATCCTGTGACGAGTTTTGAAATGGATTAGCTGCAAATTTGGACTTTTTGTCAGTTTAAAAGTTCTGACCAAAAGCTTTCATCTATGCTAATGCTCAAATCTGCATCCCATTTTGTTATCGGAAGTGAAATACTATTATCTAAATTACATAAAAGTTTGTATATTTTGGAGAGAGTTTTGTTCATGAAAAATTAATCAGTGGTAACTACATCTGGTAGTTTTAAATCGTCTTTGTATTTAAACTTTTTAGTAATAATAGACTTAAGTTGCTGATATTCCAAGAAGTTATTTATTCCATGTTTGTCTTGAAGTTCCTGGGGAGTTATGAATCTTCTATCAATAATTAAGTGCTCTAGTAACGTCACACCCCCTGCTTGCCAAAATGGGAAGTGTATCATCTTTTTGTTTATGAGGATGTCAGGGTTGTTCCAGATGGGTGTCATTCTGCACGGTTGACTTGACGAGTTAGATGATTTTAGAAATTCCCACCAGGCTGTTAAAGTGGCGTTTATATTAATACTTTTGAAACAATCCTGTTTTTTAACTGTTTGGCTAATAAACGGTAGATCTGACAGGTTGGTCTTCCCACATAACGCCTGTTCCAAGTCTAACCATGAGTTGGTTTCTGGGTTATTTTTTAACCATTTTAAGATGTACTGTAATCTATTTGCAAGAAAGTACTTGCGGAAGCTAGGTAATTCTAAGCCTCCACAGCTTTTTGCAGATTGTAAAGTTTTTAGACTAATTCTTGCAGGTTTATTGTTCCATAAAAAGCTTGATATGGATGAGTCTAATGTTTTGAACCATTTTAGTGGTGGTTGTGTGGGGATCATTGAGAAGAGATAATTAACTTTAGGTAAGATTTTCATTTTAACTGTGGCTACCTTGCCTATGAGGGACAGAGGCAGGTTGGTCCAGCATGTTAGACAGAGTGCTGTCTTCTATGGGGTTGTATGCTGGGGTGGTAGTATGACCACAAGGGATTGCACTCGTTTGGACAGACTGATTAAGAGATGTGCATCTGTGATCGGGAGGAGGGTGGACTCTCTGGGATCTGTGCTGCAGAAGAGGATGAGGGCCTTGACTCAGAGCATCCTGGACAATCCCAGACATCCCTTGCACAACACGATGTCTGGTCAGAGGAGCTCAAGGAGTAATAGGCTCCTTTCACTGCGCTGCAGGACAGAGCGCTTTAAGAACTCATTTGTCCCTACAGCTATCAGCTATTATTTAATGAACCTGCCTGATATGAACTGATATTTTGTGAACTTTTTTTTTTACTGTTGTTTGTTGTGTGTGGTTGTGTGTTTTGCTGCCGGACACCTGAATTTCTCCTTTGGGAGATTAATAAAGATTATATCTATCTATATCTAGATCGTCCTGTATGTTTTTCAGTAATGGGATGTGGTTTAGCTGCACCAGTTCTGATAATTTGGGGGAAAAATAAATACCTAGATATTTGATATTGCCTGATTTAACTGGTATCGTGAGTCTTTGCTCCACATTACTGTTTAGTGGTAATAAAACAGATTTATTCCAATTAATGGGGTAGTCTGATATGGAATTCATATGAATTCATTAATGGTTGTTGCCGTTTCATTTACAGAACGTGAATTACTTAAAAACAGTAATATGTTGTCTGCATATAGACTAATTTTATGATGGCTGTGTTTGGTTTTAATTCCTTTAATGCTCTCGTTCTGTCTTATTGCTGCAGTTAGAGGCTCAATAAATATAGCAAAAAGAGAGGGGGAGAGTGGGCAACCCTGTCTGGTTCCTCTTCCAAGAAAAAACCTGCTGGAAGTCTGTTTATTAATTCTGACTGATGCATTGGGGTTGTGATATAATATTTTGATCCAATTGATGAATGATTTTCCAAAGCCAATCTTATGGAGGGCAGCCATGAGAAACTTCCAATTTACTCTATCAAATGCTTTTTCAGTATCCAGCGATAGTATGTTCATTTCCTTGCTGTTAATGGTGGCAAAGTCTATTATGTTAATGAGTCTGTGGACATTGTCATCCGAATGTCTGCCTTTGATGAATCCAGTTTGATCAAAGTGAATTATGTGAGGAGTGACTTTTTCTATTCTCTGTGCTAGTGCTTTGCAGATAATTTTTACATTGCATTGATTAAAGAGATGGGGCGATAACTTGAAGGACTCGTGGGGTCTTTGTCTGGTTTTAGAAGAAGGATAATGTTGGCTGAGTTCATGTTAGGTGGTAGCGATTGGCTTTCATTGATAAATGTAACCGTTTTATAAAACGTTGGTGCCAATTGTTCCCAGAATTCCTTATAAAACTCAGCAGGAAAGCCGTCGGGTCCTGGTGCTTTGCTGTTAGGCATAAATAACAGAGCTTCATGAAGCTCAGACAACGAGAGCGTTGAGTCTAGATTTGTGATTTGATCTTCATTTAACCTGGGTAGGTTTACGTTATTGAGAAATGAGTTGATGCTTTGTTCTGAAGAATTGATCTGTGGTGTGTATAAGTTTTGACAAAAGTCTTTAAATACATTATTAATTTTTACCGGGTCATGGGTGAAATGTCTGGTTTGGTCCATAATAGAAGTGATTGTTGATTTTTCTTTTTAAATTTTAAGGTGATTAGCTAGAAATTTTCCAGATTTATTTGAGTTTTCATATCTTTCCAGTCGAAGCCTTTGTATCTGAAATTGTGTTTGTTTATTGATGATGTCATTTAACTGCAGCTTTAAATTTTTCAGGTCGCCCAGTATGTGTTCCTGTGCAGAAGCAGCATAAGCAGTCTCCAGGGTTTGGATTTTATTTTCTAATTCTATTAAATCCGCTTTCTCTTTGCGTTTTTTATGAGATGAGTAAGATATGATTTTCCCTCTCATGACAGCTTTTGCTGTTTCCCAAAGAAGACATGGTGAGATCTCAGAAGTATTGTTGAATTCTAAGAAGGTCGCCCACTCTTTTTTATAGAATTCAATAAATTCCTGGTCTTTTAACAGAGATGTATTAAACCTCCAGGTTGAACCTGAGGGTGTGGATATTTCCCTAGAAATATTTACAGAAACTGGTGCATGATCACTGATAATGATTGGATTAATGTTTGAACTTTTAATTTCTTTCAAAAGAGATTTACTGATTAATAAATAATCTAAACAAGAGTGTGAATGGTGAACTGGAGAAAAAAAGGTGAACCTTTTAGTGTTTGGGTGACATGAGCGCCAAGCATCGCAGAGACCCAGATCATTCATGTACTGCTTTAGAGTACTTGCAGACCACCATATGCGTTGGTTTGCTGCTGTGCTGAGTCTGTCAAGTTCAGGGTCCAGAGTCAGATTGACGTCTCCTCCTATAATGATTGTGGAGTCAGAGTGAACTGAGAGTGAGGTGAAGAATCTGTGAAAGAAGGAAGAGTCGTCAACATTCGGGACATAGATACTGGCTATGCAATAATAATGATTACAAATCTGCCTTCTGGGTCAGTAACTGTATCCCTATGAGTAAATGTAACATTTTTACTAATCAAAACTGCAACCCCTCTTTGTTTGGAGTTGAAACTAGCAGAATACATAACTGGAAACTGGGAGCAGCACAGGAGATGGTCAGCTGATAAAGATAAATGGGTCTCCTGCAGTAGAGCTATATCTGCTTTAAGCAGGTCAAACAGGTGATTTAACACTTTTAATCGCTTAGGCCCAGAGCCGAGTCCACACACATTCCAGCTAACGATGTTCAAACTATTCGTAGCTGTTCTGACCGGGAGAGTGCAAGGCTAAATAGTGCGTGTGCCCGTCCGTGTGTGCGTGCCCACTGTGTGTGCCTGCTACACCGAGAAGCGCTGTGCGTTGTGGGTGAACGTTTCTTGGCTGTGGGCTGCATGTTGCGTGCGTCCTGTGTGAGCCTAAGTGAGATTTTTGCAGTTTCTCAACGTGTATGTGCGAGATCGCGTGTGCATGCCTTTATGCGCGCTAGTATGCGCGCATGCCCGTTCCGTGCATAAATAAATACTCACCTTGGATGCGTTGCCTTTACCTGATTCACATACGATGAAAGGGGAAGGGGGGGGACAAGAGAAAAGACAGAGGAAAAGAGAAAGAACAAAAAACAAAAACAACGAAACAACAACAGAAACATGAATGTGAGACAAAAAAAAACAGGTTTCCTGAGAGTTGTGGATTATTGATGATCCGATTATTTCCTATTCAATTAAATAAGTTTGCGGGTTTCTTCTGGGCAGCTCAGATGTCAGTGCGCCTCTGAAAGCCTTCAGCACAGCCAGGGTGTTAACTCTGGGTCCCGGAACAGCTTACCGTTCACAAAAAGCTTATCAACAGAAACCACCGCACAGGGTTCCAGCAGACAGATGCTTTCTCCTCAGCGGGAAGAGGATTTTCCGACGGCGGAGGATCTCGACCGGAAACTGGTCATTCACGCTGTAGTGCGTTCCTTTCAGCTCCCGGCATTGGCTCTTTACCAGCTCCTTTTGTTTATAATGTTCAAATTTAGCAACAATAGGACGGGGACGCTGATTGTCCTGGCCTCTTTTCCTCCGAGCCGGTGAACCCTGTGGAAGGAGATCTTCTGAACTTCTTCCTTGGGGAGCTTCAGGTGGACCTCTATGAAGGACTTCACCAGTGGTCTCCGGGTCTTCTCCTGCCTCTTCTGGAATCCCTGCGATCACCAGATTGTCCCTCATGCTCCTTGCCTGAAGATCCAGGAGGGTTTCTTTGATGGATCGGTTTTCCTCTGAGAGACGGGCGGTGTCGTTGCCCAGGATCTTCACAGTCTCTCTCAGGGCCTGGTTCTCCGCTGCGAGTTCCTGCACCTGCTGCTAGGCTGAATTCCAGAGACTCTCGCAGGCCTTGAAATTCCTTATGGAGGATTTCCAGCAGATTTAAATGGCAATCAAGGCTGGAGAGCTTTTCATCAATTGAATCCAGGATATCACTCATGTTGCTGCCTGGAGAGGAGGCAGCCCCCGGGGAGACTTCGGCGCGGCTGCGTTTGGTGGACGGAGTGGCGGTGCAGGATTTCTTCATTTCTCCAGATCCTCCAGGTCCTCCAGGCTGACAAATGCTTGATAAACTTTTTTCAGATTTTGTTAACTTTCTGGATTATTTAAATATAATGAAATAAATCAAAAATGTTTGTTCACAACTTACGCGCTGCCAAGTAAACTCGCCACACTCCTCTCGTTACTACAGCATCATGTCCCACCATCTGTTTTCTTAACAAAGAAACCTGGAAATATAACTACCACCCTGACTCCAAATACCCCACAAACTCTGCTGTGAATCAAGGTATTGTTTAAATACGAAATTGTGTTTTTTCAACATTTCTAGAATTTTAATAAAGTTTTGTGCACTTGTTTAATGGAAACACGGACTGTATTATTTTTTCCACTTATACAGTCAATATTGTACAAGCCTTTGATAGAGAACCATTCGAACATTTCAAGCTGCGAAATGGTAATTTTACATTTGTTAACCTTAATTTGATTTTGATTTGATTTGATTTTGATTTGAAATGGTTTATTTCAAGCAATCAAATAAGAATAATACACAAAAACGATACAATCATCAGTTATACATTGACTAACACAATAACTAATCAAACTTTGGATAATTAGACATATTAATAAATATTGAATATTGAAAGGGAGTGGAAGGAAGCAAACTTATATAATCCCACCCCTGTTCTACCGTAACCATTTCATAACATGATTTATCAGATTTATTTATTTTTTAATTAAAAAAAAAAAAATTAATGATAAAGTAATGCTGTGAAGTAAAATAAAAAGGGTCCATATTTTGTCGAATTGACCAAGGCTGGCATTTCTTCTTCTGCTGATTAACAGCCGTTCTTCTTGTTTAAATAGAGTTTATAGTTTTCTTCCATGTTATGTCTTCAGACATTAAATAGAGGTCCATATTCTTCTTCAGCTGATATCTGCGGCGCCTTAGAGTTGAGGTCAACTATTCTGCAGGTCAGAGCTTTGCTGTTAATTAAATCACTTCAGACTTTTGGAGAAAATGATGAATCTAGGCGTCATATTACTTGAAATTATTTGGCTCTTTGATTTATTACTCCATGTTGTTTCAGACGTCCGTGATCAAACACTTCTCAAAGTCCTTCATGGTGTTCACAACCAGAACCTTGGACCGGTCCGGTGGACCGAGTGGTTTGACGTGAATCCTGCAGCCTTTAACCCTTGTGCTATCTTAGATGACCCCCACCCTTACTTTGACGTGTTCTCCCTACCATGACAAAGGTGGATAAAGGTGGAAAAATTTCATGTAATCCATTGAACCAGTGAAGATCACAGAAAATAGAAAAAAAAAAGGTTCAGAGCTCTGTCTAGTGAATCTAGATGACCCAACTCCCAACGGTAAAGTGCCTAGGATAGCACAAGGGTTACACCCAAGTGTTCTCAATCTGCTTACGCTTCCTGAGTATGGAAGCATTTGTGGAGCATAATTAAAAAGAAAAGGCAAAACCAGAAATGCTTTTTCATTTTTAAAATGAAGCTGCATTTTTTGACTCAAAATTAAAATTAAAAAGCAATCCACCAAAATGCTTTTTCATTTCCTTCCTCAACACTGCATATTCTGTCACTTAATGAAAATGATAATAAAAGTGGTATTTGACATTTCATTTTCAAATTGTTCTCTAGTAAATGTGTAGCATAATTCATTTAGAAATGTCTAATTTGACTATTAAAATGGATTAATAGAAATGCTTTTTAATTTTAAAAATGAAGCTGCATCAAATGACTCAAAATTGAAAAAGTAATACTTCAAAATGCTTTTTCATTTTATGCTTAAAACCGCTTATTCTGTGTCATACTTAAAATGAAAATGCAAAGAGGGGATTGCATTTTTATTTTCACATCCACCCTGCAAAATTTGTAGCAAAATTCATTATCAGTGAGCATTTCCAGAGGGGAGACGGGGCGATGACGTCACCGCTTTCTCTGTGTGTTCAGCTGCTGAGAGACACAGACAGACTAGGTGCAGTGGAGCTGTTAGCGGTAGAGAGCACGGCTTTGAGTTGGTTGTTAAATTCTGATGAGTTTACACAGCTTCTCAGGGCTACATAGCAGCATGTCCGCCTTTTGCGATCCTCATTCGGACGCACCGCGGACAAGCTTTTGTTCTTCGGACCGCCAGCTGCCTTCGCATAGCGAAGCCCGAAGCTCCCGATCATGATCGCTGAAGGCAGAAATGCTGCTACGATCTGAGAAACCATCATATGAATTTGTGTTTCCAGTGGTGTCCAGAACAAAAATAAAGACTGATGTAATTCCCACATATTTACAGATTTATTTGCAGCTTTGCGCTGAACTTGCTGATGACAGCTGGAGCCCCATTAACAGATAGCAGATTTCACCATGCTAAACGTTTGTTGGTTGGAAAAAACACTCACTCAGTATGAAGCTGCAGGAGACTATCTTCTAAATGTGCTTTTATTACTGTCATGATTATTATTAAGGGCCTGCTCTGCTCGATCATATGTTTTTAAATTGGTGCGGTCAGACACGCGGAAGTTGGCTTGCGATTCACAGCTTCTGGTTCGCGAGGGCACTAAAGGAACATTCCGCTGCATTTTTCGCATTAAGATCACGGTAACGCTTTCTTTTACAGTACAGTACTTACAGTGTACTTAAGTGGTATTTACATGGTACTTATTGTGTAACTACTGGGTACTTTCAGGGTACTTACATGGTACTTTTTATGGAATTTACTGGGTACTTACATGGTACTTTCTATGGAATTCACTGGGTACTTACATGGTACTTTTTTGTGTCTTATCTGTACTTACATGGTACTTACTGTGTATTTATGTGGTACTATTTGGTTCATACCTATGTGGTACATACTGGGTATTTATAATATACTTACTGGGTATTTACATGTTGTGCAAAGGTGTCTTTTGTGGTACTTACCACATGTATGAACAAGGTAAGTACAAATAAAGTACCTTGACCTTTAGGTCTTCACTCACTGCACGTTTCATGGTATTTACTATGAATTTACCACAGAAACTACCCCTTAAGTACACTGAAACTGTACTGTAAAAGAAAGTCAGCCCTATTTCCACTCAACTACATGGTACTTATAGTAGTAAATACTGGGTATGTTCACTTGAATATTACTTGGTACTTACCCCTTAAGTACAATGGAACTGTACTGTAAAAGAAAGTCAGCCCTATTTCCACTCTATTACATGGTACTTTCAGTAGTAAATACTGGGTATGTTCACTTGAATATTACTTGGTACTTACCCCTTAAGTACACTAAAACTGGACTGTAAAAGAAAGTCAGCCCTATTTCCACTCAACTACATGGTACTTTCATTACTAAATACTGGGTATGTTCACGTATTACCTTCCTATACAGTGTACATACACACTTGGTCTTCTGACCTTACCAAATGAGACAATGCTAACTTGTTGGTAAAGGTCAAATAACTGCATTGTAAAAACATATTCCTACTTCTTGTAACATGAGGCAAATGTAAAGAGAAACAATACAGCAGTGAAAACAACTATCTTTAATATGAAACACTTCTGCAGCATACAAAGTGTCATCACAATGAAATATGTTTTAAGTACAAAACAGTACAAAGGAGCATTCCAGAAAACACATTATTGGCCTGAGGGTCGTATTTTTGTCCGTCAAATTTCCATCAGCAGAGTTTGGTAACGGTGCAGGACTTCTTCAGGGTTTGTAACTGCAAGAAAATTCACAATAAAAGCTCAAATGAACATAAAAAGCACAACAACTTTGATGAAGTACAAAATATATTTTACTTATTTAATCATTTCTGTAAAGAGTTTGATAAATCTCTGTGAATTCCTTATTGCTTTGACTGCAATGCTTGAAATTAATCAATTATCCTCATTTATAAACATGATAATAAATTATTCAAAACTTGACTTTTTTAAAAATATTGTTCTAAACATTAACTTGTTTTATTATATAATGTCAGGAAAATATGTAAAACAACAAGGTAAATATTTACTTTTAATACTAAAAACACCCAGAGTGTGGGTTTTTGTTAAATAGGTCGGGGCGAGCAAAGGTGCAAATTCCTAGCGCACTTGAATGCAGCATGACAACGTGAACGTGCATTAATCCGGAGAGCCTCGAGGCGCGTGCAACAGTTTGAATGTCTCTTCATTTAGCAGGTAAGCCAGTGTTTTTGTAAATATTGGATAAATTATATGTAAATATTTAAACTGATCAAACTTTATAGAGAAGCTAACCTCGTGATTTCAAGCCGCTCTTTCAGTGTTTGAAACGTGACGTCAGAGCATGTCTGCTACTTTACTGCAATAATTTCAGTTATTTCAAAATGTATAACTTTTCAAAGTTTGTAATGAAAATCTACAAACATTGTTGTTACTTACCAGCAGAGGAGCACCTGTAAAACTACCACGTAGCCTAAATGATGAAGTCTGTTGATCAGTGCACGTTTGAGCGCATGTCTCTCTGGGAAAATCAAAGAAAGGCGTTTATTTTGAAAATAATGATGACGTACTTCCGTCTTTTTACCGCTTTAGATCAATGGTGAAGAAGACATCCCAGAAGAATCCGTGAAGCCACAGGAGTGTAAGCTAAAGTAAGCTAAATCCACCAAGTGGACATATTATTTACATGAATGTAGAGTTTAACTGCATTTTCCCCATTTTCTTTTCTTTCTCCGTTTTTATTTTATTTTTTATTTATTTTATCAAATATGATAGAGAAAACAATACCACCCAACAGTAAAGGTAACTGTTTGAATATTTAAAACATATTTTTGAGTAACTGTGTTGACTTTGAAATTGCCTATTCATTTCTTTTTTTCCTTTTCGTTTACACTGCCATGTGTTTGATGCTAATGCAAATTGTAGGTGCGAATAATATTTATAAACAAGAAATACACACAGCAATTGCCAATTAAAACATTTCTTTGACATTCTTTGTCTAAACAAATTAGATTTTTTTATGGCAATTTTGATTTTTTTTTCTTTGATTTCTTTTTTGTTGTTTTTGTTTATGTAACTGAAATATAAAGTTGTGAATAATCTATCATGTTTATAAATGAGGATAATTGATTAATTTCAAGCATTGCAGTCAAAGCAATAAGGAATTCACAGAGATTTATCAAACTCTTTACAGAAATGATTAAATAAGTAAAATATATTTTGTACTTCATCAAAGTTGTTGTGCTTTTTATGTTCATTTGAGCTTTTATTGTGAATTTTCTTGCAGTTACAAACCCTGAAGAAGTCCTGCACCGTTACCAAACACTGCTGATGGAATTTTGACGGACAAAAAACACGACCCTCAGGAAAATAATGTGTTCTTTGGAATGCTCCTTTGTACTGTTTTGTACTTAAAACATATTTCATTGTGATGACACTTTGTATGCTGCAGAAGTGTTTCATATTAAAGATAGTTGTTTTCACTGCTGTATTGTTTCTCTTTACATTTGCCTCATGTTACAAGAAGTAGGAATATGTTTTTACAATGCAGTTATTTGACCTTTACCAACAAGTTAGCATTGTCTCATTTGGTAAGGTCAGAAGACCAAGTGTGTATGTACACTGTATAGGAAGGTAATACGTGAACATACCCAGTATTTACTAATGAAAGTACCATGTAATAGAGTGGAAATAGGGCTGACTTTCTTTTACAGTACAGTTCCATTGTACTTAAGGGGTAAGTACCAAGTAATATTCAAGTGAACATACCCAGTATTTAGTAATGAAAGTACCATGTAGTTGAGTGGAAATAGGGCTGACTTTCTTTTACAGTACAGTTCCATTGTACTTAAGGGGTAAGTACCAAGTAATATTCAAGTGAACATACCCAGTATTTAGTAATGAAAGTACCATGTAGTTGAGTGGAAATAGGGCTGACTTTCTTTTACAGTACAGTTTCAGTGTACTTAAGGGGTAGTTTCTGTGGTAAATTCATAGTAAATACCATGAAACGTGCAGTGAGTGAAGACCTAAAGGTCAAGGTACTTTATTTGTACTTACCTTGTTCATATATGTGGTAAGTACCACAAAGGACACCTTTGCACAACATGTAAATACCTAGTAAGTATATTATAAATACCCAGTATGTACCACATAGGTATGAACCAAATAGTACCACATAAATACATGGTAAGTACCATGTAAGTACAGACTAGACACAAAAAAGTACCATGTAAGTACCCAGTAAATTCCATAAAAAGTACCATGTAAGTACCCAGTAAAGTCCCAAGAAAGTACCATGTAGGTACCCTGAAAGTACCCAGTAGTTACACAATAAGTACCATGTAAATACCACTTAAGTACACTGTAAGTACTGTACTGTAAAAGAAAGCGTTACCAAGATCACCTAGAACTGGGTCCTGTTCACAAACCGCTGGACCTGGACTGCTCAAACCTGGATTCCTGGATCTTAATGCGAAAAATGCAGCGGAATGTTCCTTTAGTGCCCTCGCGAATCAGAAGCTGTGAATCGCAAGCCAACTTCAGCGGCCGGACACACGGAGAAAGCAGTGACGTCATCGCCCCGCCTCCTCGCTGGAAATGCTTTTTCTTAATGAATATTGAGACAAGATTCCCAGGGTGGATGTGAAAATGCAACTGCAATCCCCTCTTTGCATTTTCGTTTTGATTATGACAGGGAATAAGTGGTTTTAAGTATAATTTAAGTATTGCTTTTTCATTTTAATTTTGAGTCAAAAAATGCAGCTTCATTTTAAAAATAAAAAAGCATTTCTGGTTTTGCCTTTTCTTCTTAATTATGCTCCACGAATGCTTCCATAACTGAGAAGCCTGGCATGTTTGGAGATTTCAGCAGTCCTTCTGGTCAGATGGTCGTTCAGATAAGCAGCAGATCCCTGCAGGTTCTTTCTTTGGTTCATCAGAGCTAGCTTGTGTTTTTGATTCACAAACCTGATGAGGATCGCTGGTTTATCCGCCTCCTTTCTCCTGGGGAGCGGGTGGCAGGTCTCGATAATGTGTTTATATCCAGGGAAATTCCTTTAGATGTGAGAAATGATTCCACTTGATGTTCCAGAGACTCTTCACCGCTCTCCGTTTGAGAGGGATTGCTAGCATTATTAGCATTAGCAATGCTGGGAGCCGGTTTAGCTCGTGCTGGTTTGCGTTGCCTTCCCTCCGTGAAACCCAGGTTCAAATCCGAGCTGCTCCCTGTTCCCCTCTGTGCCGGTCCCAAACCCGGCCCCCTTGAGAGGGTTGCGTCAGGAAAGGCATCCGGCGTAAAACATTGCCAAGTTTACCATGCGACTCGTTCGCTGTGGTGACCCCTGATGGGAAAAGCTGAAAGTGAAACAAACATTAGCATTAGCAATGCTAACGTCAGCTGCATTTGGCTTTGCCCGAGGTTTGATGTGTACTTCAGTGAGACAGTATTGAATGACAGTATTCATCCTTACTTGTTATTCCACATCGTCCAGTCTTTTCTCCAGAATGTCGACCCGGTTTTCTCGTTTTGAGCTCGGAATCTTTGGAAATCTTTCAAGAGCGGAGTTAGCTTAGCGGTCACTTGTTCCATAAATGGATACAACGCAGCTTGGATATCTTCAAGAGACTTTTTAAGGTCTTTGTAGTCCTGGTTTTTCTTAGGGGCCATGGTCAGCTCTCTTTTTTGGAGAAAATCAACTTTTTAAGTCATTTGAAGATAGTTGTATAGCCGCAGAGAGCGTCCTGTGCTGTAACCCGGAACCGGAAGCATGAAAAAACCAACAGTTTTTCACTCCTGGTTCATCTGCGTTGAGCCCGAGAGACATGGGAAAAGCTTTTTTTTTTTAACGCTTTCTTGCAAAATAAGAAGGAAAAGGCCTTCACAGACAGCGTGCTTTTATTTGAGGCATCTCAACAGTCAGTTATTAATTTGAATAACTTGCGATAAAGAAAAAATATGTATAAAAAAAATTAGGATAGGAAAGAAGATATTAAGAAGGTATTAAATCAAGAATGTTCTGACAAATAAAATGACTGAGTAATAACTGTCTATTTCTCAATAGAAGTCTATGGGATTTTGGCTTCTTGAAACCAGCAGTTACCTCCTGTTTGGTAACACGAGAAGGGAGGGGTTGAGTTGTCCATTGTTTTTACAGTCCAGGGCTGTGTCCTAATTCCCACCCTAATCCCTAACAACTAAAACCCTATATAGTGCTGCACTATATAGTTCTCTGGATTTTCAAAGCAATTTGGACACCATGTTCACAACTTTTCTCTTTCGGGTGTTGTTCATATCTCGCTTGACAAGAAAACAAAGTGGCGCATTAGCACCACCACCTGGTCTGAAGGCGAAGCATTGCTAACTTTAACACAAAGGGTTCTATATCAGTGTAGTTAGAAAAAAGACTGTTGTAACCCTTGTGCTATCCTAGGCACTTTACCGTTGGGAGTTGGGTCATCTAGATTCACTAGACAGTGCTCTGAACCTTTTTTTTTTTTCAATTTTTTGTGATCTTCACTGGTTCAATGGATTACATGAAATTTTTCCACCTTTATCCACCTTTGTCATGGTAGGGAGAACATGTCAAAGTAAGGGTGGGGTCATCCAAGATAGCACAAGGGTTAAACAAAAAATACTTTCATTTTCAAAGATTAATATGATAATCCAAAAACCCAGCTAAAAAACATGAGATTTTCCAGCATTCAAAAATACTTTATAAACTAAAATGTAAGACATCCAAATAAATAGAAACATTCCGAAAATGAGATTTAATTTCCTCAATGAAATAATTAATGTTCCATTTTACAGGGTCTTCCATGTCTCGATTTTTTTGCCAGCAAAAAGGTGTCTGTCCTGGCCCTCTACGCTGACAATCAGTCCGACCGGATTTCCGGTTGACCCGTAGGACCATGGAGGATCTAGTGGAGCAGCTCCGGGTTCCTCACACTCTGGGGTGGGCACAGGAGACTGAGGTCCCGGTGTTCCTTTTCTGGCTGGCGTTTGGCACATATTACGGTGTGGTAGCCAGGGCCTTTGACATGACATGGTCCACTGTGAGTGACATTGTCCACAGGACGGCAGACCGCATCCTCCAGCTCATGCGCAGGGTCATCCGGCTTCCCAGTGTAAATGAACTGCCATCAGTCGCCTCTGGTTTTGAGCAGCTCGCTGGGTCTGCTGCTTTCCAAGAGGTCATGGGGAGCATCGATGGCTGCCACATAAGAATAAAGGCCCTAAAAGCAAATGCTTACTTTAACAGGAAGCTTTTTACTCCATTCAAATGCAGGCTGTATTTGACTCTAATGCCAAATTTCTCGATATTTTTGTTGGATATCCAGGATCAGTCCATGGTTCACTGATTCTGTGTAACAGCCCAATTTATGTAAATCAAACATATCTACCTGAAGAATACATCCTTTAGGGTGATGGTGGGTGTCCCTGCATTGCACATCCTGTCACGCTGCTGGCACCCTACAGGGAACCTGTGAGGACTGCGGTTGAGGCCAGTTACAACCAGCAACAGGTTAGGGCACGCTCTGTGGTGGAGAGAGCATTTGGCATGATGAAGACGAGGAGGAGAGTCATATTTCTGGGGGCACTGGAAGTAAAACTAACCTTTGCACTAAAAATCATTGCCTGCAGCCCCGTCCTGCACAATCTGTGCATCAGCGAAGGGGACTGCTTGAAGCCACAGATGTTGAGCCACAGCAGGACAACACCAGGAACCAGCAGGTTGAGCAAAGTCTGCGAGGACAGATTGTTTACCATATATATATTTGTATATAGGATTGTTAACAGTGTTGTTTACATGTAATATTTATATGAAAATCATTTTGAGATAGTTAAAAATGGCTTAGATTTATAAACATGTAAAGAATTCATTTTTATTCATACATTTATTAAACAAATTACACTAACAACAACAATGTTACATTATTTTGAACAATATTTTCAACTCAAGTAAGCTAAACAGACTCTTCTGTCGCTCTTCCTCCCTTCTTGCTCTTTCCTCCTCTCTTCTGGCTCTTCAAAAACCTTTACCCCAATGTGACAACGATTAACAGTTTAATGATTAATAAAAACAAATCTGAGCAAGTGTGATCACTCCCATCCGGCACGAGCTTGCCTGACAACAAGCAGGCTATCTTTCGCCATCTACAGATGGATCAGATTTTTGTCATCCTCGTCTGTCCCTTCATATGTAAACATATTTAAAAAATGTGTTAATAACTTATGACTATGGTTAGAACTCACTCCTTACTACCTACTGCGTTTGTTGGCTTTAGCATTACCAAAATTGATGAGCTTCAAAATAACGTAGGTTGTCGATTGAGAAATATAACATATTAAACATGTCATATTTACAAATAAATTTTACAACAGATACTTCTTAATAGCTAAATTTACTATATATTCTTATTTTATCAATGGTAATTAATAGAATGGGGCAATTACCATAACAATGGAAATGGGGCAAATGCCATAACAATGACGGGCAATTAACATCACCCAGTGAGGGTCCTTGGGCGCTAATGCCTACCTCACTATATGAGAGACAATGAATCACATGTCATGCCGGCTCAGACGTCGCCCGGCCAAACAAGGTCTGCGTCAGATGCTGGGGGACCAGAGCACTCTGATGGAAGTGGGCTACTGGAACAAGACGGAAATGGACTAGATGCGAGAACAAGGATCTGTTAGGATGCTACTACTCAAGTAATCCAACCCAGCGTGGTTACATGCAGAGAATGTGGAATGAATGGATGTTTCGAAACCCACAATCAAGGCTAACTGCCAAACAACTGGTAGCCCAATGCTCGAATATCCACAAACGCCAACTCCTATCACAGCTTGAGATTGAAGCTATACAATACAATGCCACGGGAGAGCCAGAACAACAGGTCAGAGAGGAGGTTATACCACACTCACACCCTGAGATTGGGTACACAGCCCCAACAACCACAATTACGCTGAGCGAGGCAGCAACTGACCTGAAAAACAAGATAATGTCTACAATGAACACTAGGCAACCCCGACACCAGCTAAAACGGTTAAGCGATGTACTGCCTGAAAGTCTACTGGAAGCTGTGAATGAAGCATTGAGGGCAATTCCTACCCCAACCATCACAGAAACCAATGAACTGGTTTACACTTCAGCAGCAGTGATCCTGGAGATGCTTGGCTATAAGAGCAACCATGGGAGAAAACAATACCCACCATGGAAGCAACGGTTAGAGGCCAAAATCAAGGCAACTCGGAAGGATGTGAGTAAGCTGACAGAGGCTCAAAGAGGTACAATGAGAAAGCAAGTACCGAAGAGATACAACCAGATGCCCATACCTGAAGCCCTGGAAACTGCCAAACAAAGGCTCCTAGCCTTGAGTAGCCGCCTAAAGAGGTACACAAGAGACAATGAAGCCAGACGGATAAACAGGCTGTTCGCAACTCAACCAGCAAAAGTGTACGCTCAGTGGCAGGGTCAAAACAGCCAAGCAGACCCACCAAGGCTAGAAACTGAACAGTACTGGAAAAGTATATGGGAGAAAGAGACAGCACATAACAGCAATGCCCAGTGGCTGGTCTCTCTGAGAGAAAAACATAGCAACCTCCCTGAACAGAATCCAGTAACCATCACAGTGGCAGACATCCAAGAAAGAGTCTCAGGTATGAAGAACTGGACAGCACCGGGCCCTGACATGATACATGGCTACTGGCTAAAGAAGCTTACCACATTCCACGAGCGCCTGGCAGCACAAATGAACCAGCTGCTAAGAGATGGGACTCACCCCGAATGGCTAACAGAAGGGCGAACGATCCTGATCCAGAAAGATCCCTCAAAGGGTGCAGTCCCATCCAACTACCGACCAATAACCTGTCTCTCCACAACATGGAAGCTCATGTCAGGCATCATTGCAACCAAGATAAATAGGCACATGGATCAATACATGAGCAACACACAGAAGGGCATTGGTAGAGACTCCAGAGGAGCCAAACACCAACTCCTGGTTGACAGAACAGTCGCTCAAGACTGCAAGTCACGACACACCAACCTGTGCTAAGCCTGGATTGATTACAAGAAGGCCTATGACTCAATGCCACACACTTGGATCACTGAATTGGAGTGTGTACAACATCAATAGGACTCTAAGAGCCTTCATAGGAAACTCAATGAAGCTGTGGAAAACCACCCTTGAAGCCAATGGGAAACTACTTGCACAAGTGTCCATCAAATGTGGGATATACCAAGGTGATGCTCTGTCCCCACTGCTGTTCTGCATAGGTCTGAACCCCCTCAGCCAAATAATCAACATGACTGGCTATGGATACCGACTCAGAAATGGGGCCAACATCAGTCACCTCCTCTACATGGATGACATCAAGTTATATGCTAAGAGCGAGCGTGACATTGACTCCCTGATCCACACCACCAGGATCTACAGTAATGACATTGGGATGTCATTCGGGCTCGAGAAATGCAGCCGGATGGTGACAAAGAGAGGCAAGGTAGTCCACACAGGGGGGGTCTCACTCCCAGAAGGAACAATAGCAGACATCGAGGACAGTTACAAGTACCTTGGAATTCCCCAGGCAAATGGCAACCTGGAGCAGGCAACAAGGAAAGCTGCAACAGCTAAGTACCTCCAACGAGTAAGGCAAGTCCTGAGAAGCCAGCTCAATGGCAAGAACAAGACCCGGGCCATAAACAGCTATGCACTGCCAGTTATCAGATACCCTGCAGGAATAATAAGATGGCCAAAGGAAGAGATACAGACCATGGATGTTAAAACACGAAAGCTCCTCACCATGCATGGAGGGTTCCATCCCAAATTCAGCACTCTGAGACTGTATGCTAGCCGCAAGGAAGGAGGCCGAGGACTAGTGAGCGTAAAAGCTACTATCCAGGATAAAACATCCAAGATGCATGAGTACATCAAGCTCAAGGCCCCAACTGACAGTGTGCTCAGTGAATGTCTCAGGCAATGGAGAGCAGAGGATACATTGCTGGAGGACAGATCCTCATGGGAGGACAAACCCCTGCATGGGATGTACCACCGGACCATAACTGAAGTGGCCGATATCAAGAAGTCCTACCAATGGCTGGAAAGGGCTGGCCTACAAGACAGCACTGAAGCGCTCATCCTGGCAGCTCAGGAACAAGCCCTGAGCACCAGAGCGATAGAGGCTCAGATCTACCACACCAGACAAGACCCAAGGTGTAGGCTGTGCAAAGAGGCGCCTGAAACAATCCAGCACATAACTACAGGATGTAAGATGCTGGCAGGTAAAGCATACATGGAGCGCCACAATCAAGTGACTGGAATCATATACAGGACCATGTGTGCAGAATATGGACTGGAAACCCCAAGGTCAAAATGGGAAACACCTCCGAAGGTGGTAGAGAATGAGAGGGCAAAGATCCTGTGGGACTTCCAGATCCAGACTGATAGGATGGTAATGGTGAACCAACCAGACATCGTAGTGGTGGATAAAGAACAGAGGAAAGCCGTTGTGGTGGATGTGGCAGTGCCAAGCGATGGGAACATCAGGAAGAAGGAACATGAGAAACTGGAGAAATACCAGGGACTCAGAGAAGAACTGGAGAAAGCCTGGAAAGTGAAGGTGACAGTGGTGCCTGTGGTAATTGCAGCACTCGGGGCAGTAACCCCCAAGCTTGAGTAGTGGCTACAACAGATACCTGGAAAGACCTCAGACCTCTCAGTCCAGAAAAGCGCAGTGCTAGGAACAGCTAAGATACTGCGCAGGACCCTCAAGCTCCCAGGCCTCTGGTAGAGGACCCGAGCTTGGAGGAGAAAAAACCACCCGCGGAGGGTGAGAGGGGCGTTTTTTATGTGTGTCGTGTTGTTGCTTTATAAAGAAGGCTCCGGGACGGGACATTCTGTAGACTGCTTTTATTTAACAACCGGAAGACAACCATACAGTGCTGCTCTCTCGTTGCTGCGCCACCTAGTGGGCCCGCCTCTCATGACGTCTCCTTAACTAGGGTTTAACCCTAAAGGAGAAAATATCTAGTCGCTACAGCACTATTTACGATGCACAGATCCTGTACCATCCTCCATGCCACAGATGGGAACTGCTTTCAGAGGGGAAAAAAGGGGAGGTGTTACATGGGGGGTCGTCATGTCGTATAATTACTCCTTTTACCTGCTCACAATTAAAACACTTCTCTTACACCGTCATGTAAGGTTCTTTTTTTTTTCAAAAAAACTTTTTTTTTTCCAATGCCGTTTGCTGAGCTCAGAATAATTGTTGCAGCCATTCCTGAATCCATTACTTATTCAAACTCCATGATCACCAAAGCTCTCCTCATTTCTCTCTCTATCGAAGTCACACCCAGTCTCCATCTTAACGTCATCCAACATCATCATTTTAACAACAACATCATCCTATCTCCACATCATATGTTCTGCACTGTCCTGAGACCACTACTTTCCATTCTTTTCTGTCTCTTGTCTTCTCCTTCCATCTTCCTCTTACCAACAATCCACTTTCTAGTTCTCTCTTACTTGCCTCTTCCTTGTGTTTCTGATTTTCACAAACAGGTCTGCTCTTTCTCCATAACCACTGTCCTACCAGAACCTGCACCTCCTGTTACCTTAGCGTATCTTTCTGTGTCCACAGATCCTCTATATCACTTTCCATGCATTTCATTTTTCCTTTCTTCACTGCTTTTCCTTTACATTTCTTGTCTCTGCATTTCCAAATCCTTCCATAATTGCACATCCTCAAAACCACACTTTTTCCCTTTTCTTGATTTGTCCTTTTCCTATTCCCAGCTATTTCTGATAACAATTTTCAAATACTCTGGATTATGATTCAAACAAACAAAACCGCCAGTCATTCGTTCTCATTCACACATTTACTTCACAACAATCCAAAATAATCTGGGAAATATTAAAACAAACAGACAAACTAAATCAAACATTATAAACATCGTAGAGATTCTTTTTAAGGAAGTCCGGATCTAAACCACCAAATACGTATAATCAATGTAAATAATACTTCTTTGAACAAAGCTGAACTAAATCACAGTAATTAGGAAATATAAACAAGTTAGAGACATGTATTCAAAATGAGAAAACCGAAATAATTTCAAAATTATTTTTTTGTATTGTATTGTACCGGTACTACCTTAAAAATAATTTTCGTCAAACCAAAAGCCCACTGAAATTTGTTTTGATCGAAGTCTTACAACCGAGGTCATGACCATACTCAATAGTGACAATCCCCGAGATGATTGTACAGCACATTAGGTCCCAAACTCTTCAAATTTGTTCGTGAACGTTTAGCGCTGGTCCACCATGTTGGTCGCTAGGAACGCCGTGTCGCTAACCACATGGTACAAACAAAGCCAACCATAGCCGTCGACATCACCCTGACCACGTGGTACACACAAAAACCAATCAGAGCCGTGGACACATTCGAAAGCAACTAAACCGTCCCGTCATTGGTTCATTCGACGTAAACAAAGATTGCTGTGGCCATAGAGAAAACAATACACTAGGAAATGTGGAAATAAAGTTAAAATTCACCGCTTTCAAACACTTTTTCATCCCATTCTTTCCAAAATCACATACATTTCATTCCATTCATTCACATTCAAGTCATTTGCACCACTTTTGCCAAGTCAAGTCGTCTGTCTGCAGCGTCAAGTCTGTCGTCAAAACAATATGTACCGGTTTCCTCATAGTTTATTTTGAATCCTTCTGTGGTTTCTCTCCCCAGTAAAAAAATAATTTGGAGAAGGTCGCCGCCTTGTACTGGTTCTTCTGAAAATCCTAACGCGCAAAAATTGGTTCCTATGCTAAACTGTTTTTATGTCTTTGAGACAACTTAGGTCAAACAGACCTACGAATTTATTTCCAAACACTGTTTTTTATATGGATCCAACCGTAAAGGCTCAACAGACGCAAACCCACCGAATTTATGAATGCCTTTTGTTCAGGGGACGGTAAAACCCTACTCTCTATTTCCTTCTGCTTACGCGCACCTCAAATGCCGTAGCTTAAATCATCAACTCTTTCTTCTGCTTACGCGCACCTAAATGCCGCAGCTTAAATCATCAACTCTTTTTCTGCTTACGTGCACCTAAATGCTGCAGTAATCAATCCCCCGTATTCTGAACGTTCTCTGGTCCAGGGACACGGGTGAACCACAAACCACTTCGGGTGCGCTATGCCGCCCACACACTCCACTTCCCCCCAATTTGAGTTATTCACTAGTTAAATAACGTAATCAATACGCAGAATTTACAGGACAGGTTCCTGCTTACCTGCTTGTTTTTGGGGAGGCCTCGAGGAAAGTAGACTCCGTGGGAGAAGCGTCACCGACTTCTCGCCGAAAGTCTCAGAAATCTCGTCAAACAATCCTCAATAATCCGGATCCAAATCCTGCGGGCTTTCCTGCCCCAACTCTCACGTCTCAGGTCACCAAGAATAAAGGAGAAAATATCAAGTCGCTTTGTAGATATTTTCTATGCGTGTTCAAAAAGTTGAAAACAAGAAAACCACTGGACAAAATTTATTTCCCTAACAATATTTCTAAAACATAATTATAACGAGCGCCCGGGTCCTCTAGAATTTCCACAGAGATGGCAAAGCACCAGCTTAATAGTGTCTTAACTTGCCAGCCTGTTCAGAGAGACAGGTGTTGATCCTTGGCTCCAGCCCCCTCCTCCAGAAAGGAACACGGCCGCTACACTCCTCCTCTGGACGCTCGGATTGGCCGGCCGAACGGTCTGCTCACTTCCTTCAGTCCATATTTGGAATCCCAGCATCTGGTTCCCGCCGAAAGTGTCCCGTGGGTTATCTGACAGACGGATGTATCCGACCCCCAACTGTGTCCCCATAGGAGTCCAGCACCCGCCCGGATCCTTCTCCGCAGGCAGTCAGTCTCAACTCCTTGATCTCCACATGTGAATCGGCACTTTCAGAGGTTCTCATGCATTGATTGAATTTTATGGTCCATGTCAGACTGCAGCCAAGTCTCCCAAATGGCCTTGGAAAATCCAGGTGTCCCCGCAGGGGGTGAGCTAGGAGCTGCAGTCAAAACCTTCTCACATATGCAATGGCAGGATGTCATTAGAATTCAAAAGAGGAGAACCACACACACTTAAACCTGAAAAACAACCTTCAATTAAATAAAGATAAGACAAAAAACCTAAAAGAAATAAGACCACAAAAATATAAATTCCTTCAATCCCCAACATGTATAATACCACATCGCCCTTTCTTAAAACAAAACAAAGGGTATTTATACATCTTTACTTACATAACAAAATCAATTACAATTTTTTTCAAACCATCCCATTCTAATAAACTCAAACATCCTTATATACTCTCTTTGTTTTTGTTTTTGTTGTTGTTTCATTTACAAGTTCAGTCTATCTGGTTTTCTGACCACTCTTCCCGACCTTGTACGGACAGTCTCTGTGATGTTCTCCCCGCTGTGTGGTGTCTGGTCTGTTGGAGCTGGACTAGGTGCATCTTCTCCCACAGATTCATCAACAGGTTCGACTCCCTCACCATCGGTCTGCATTGACACCAGGTGGTGTCGGTTTCTGCTCAGTGTGCCCTGAGGCACTTTAATGCGATATGAGCGAGGAGCCTCGTGTGCAGAAATCAGTGTTCCTTGAGCTCTTGCATCTGTGATCCAGACCTCTTGCCCAGGAACCAGTGGTTCAAGGGTTCTCACTTTGTGTCGCCTGTCAAAGGGCAGGCGGCAGGCATCTCTCCACCTCTTCTCCCTATCTTTGGCTCCCAATGTGTGGTAGTCAGGCAGAGCTGGATCCAACAGGGATGGAAGAGCAGGAACAGTAGTGCGAAGTCGATGCCCCATTAACAGCTCCGCTGGACTGTAGCCGTTTTGTAGAGGTGTCGCTCTGTATGCAAGCAAAGCACGGTACGGATCAGATTACTTTTTCAGCAGTCTCTTAACAGTCTGTACAGCGCGTTCAGCCTCTCCATTACTTTGTGGAAACCTGGGGCTGATTGTTACATGCTCAAAGCCGTAACATGCTGCAAAAGCCTGAAAATGGCTACCTGAGAACTGCTGCCCGTTATCTGTCACAAGAACCTGAGGAATGCCATGTCGTGCAAAAATCGACTTCAGGTGCACCACTACATCCATGGACCGTGTATATGAGAGCTGTGCAATTTCCACAAAATGGGAAAAATAATCCACAACGAGCAGATATTCTTTGCTGTCCAGTGTGAACAGGTCTGCTCCTAATCTTTGCCAAGGCCTGTTCGGCATCTGACTTGGCATCAGTGGCTCTTTAACATTGGTTCTCTCTTGGACGCATGTTCTGCATCTTTACACCATGTCACTTAAATGGTTACTGAGCCCCGGCCACCATACTGTTTGTTTAGCCTTTCCCTGCACTTCGTCACGCCCATGTGTCCTTCATGCAATTTTTCTAACACATCATTTCACAAGGCAGATGGGATGACCAGCATTGTGCCCTGCAGCAGCAGTCCATCGTGCACTGTAAGTATCGCTCTTTCAGCCCTTTTCAGTACTGTTTCAACACCCCCTGCAGGTTGTTTCTATCCGGCCACCCATCTCTGCAGAACTCCATCAGCGCAGCACATGCACTGTCTGCTGTCATATGATCACGAAGGTTGCTCAGATATTCTCCACTGACAAGTAGGTTGCCGATGACAGAATCCACATAGATGTTAGTATCCTCTAGCAGGCTTGCACCTGTGTGTGCTCCTGATGTTCTGAGGGGGGCGCGTGACAGGGTGTCTGCTGTCCATAAGTTTTTGCCAGCAACATGCGTGACTTTGTAGTTGTAGCGCCTCATTCTAAATCTTTGGATCCTAAAGCTTTGCCCCCAGCAGACTCACCAAAGGCTTATGGTCAGTTTCCAACTCAAATGATCTGCCAAGAACAAAGCAGCTGAACCTTTCACAGGCCCATGTTGCAGCCAGCGCCTCTTTCTAAACCTGAGCATATCGCTGCTCAGTTGCCGTAATCGACCTGGATGCATAAGCCACAGGCACCCACTCAGCATTGCTTTTCTGCAGCAGAACCGCTCCCAGTCCAAAAGAGGATGCATCAGCTGAGATTTTCAGCTCACTGTTTGGGTCATACAGTGTGAGCACTGGTGTTGACGAAAGTTCTTTTTTTAGTCTTTCAAAAGCTGTCTGCTGCTCTGGCCCCTAGTACCAGTGGTTCTTTTTCGACAGCAGATCCCGCAAAACTTTGTCTTTCTCTGCCAGATTTGGTATGAACCGCCCCAACTGGTCCACCATGCCCAGGAAACTCCTAAGTTCACTGACATTGGTGGGTGCACTCATCTCCTGAACTGCACTTGTCTTGTCTGGGTCTGGCTGGACCCCTGCTGCTGAGATCACATGACCCAAAAATCTGACTGTGTGGCATGTCAATTCACATTTATCGATGTTTAGTGTGATGCCTGGCATTTGTGCTTTCTCCAGCAACGCATGCAGCCGCACATCGTGCTCTTCCCGGGTCTTGCCCCAAACCAGAATGTCGTCCATGTGACACAGCACCCCTGCTAGGCCGCTGGTCACCTCTGTCAGCATCATTTTCTGAAAATGTTCTGGGGCTGATGCAATGCCAAATGGCAATCGATTAAAATAGTAGCGCCCAAAAGGTGTTATGAAAGTGGTGTACTTAGCAGACTCCTCCGTTAATGGCACCTGCCAGAAGCCCATGTTGGCATCCAGTTTGCTAAAAACTGTTGCACCTGCTAGCATCCCTAATGTGTGCTCAACTGAAGGCAGGATACATTTTTCTCTGCAAACTGCTTGGTTCATATACGTACTGCACCTGATTTCTTAGGGACCACTACCATCCCTGCACACCATTCAGTGGGATCTTCAACTTTGGTGATGACGCCCATTTGTTCCATGCGGTCTATCTCCTCCTTCACTTTGGCCATGAGAGGTAGTGGGACCCTGCGTGGAGTCTGCAGAGAGAAGGGCACAGCATCTGGTTGCAGTTTGATTGAATATGGCCTCTTCACAAGGCCTAGACCGCTACACAGACGGGGATATAACTGTTTCACTGTCTCCATGGTGATGTTGTTGACTCTGGACACAAGCTGAAGCTGTTTTATAGCTGGTAACCCCAGCAGGGTAGTGTGAAGATCTTCCACTACATAAATGTCCTCTGAGGCTGTCTTTTTGCCACTCCGCAGTGTTTCTTTTGCAACCCCCAGATGTGAAGCATGTTGCCACCTGGTCCAAACAGCAGACGCGTTGGCTTCACCAGATGCTTTGCAGCTTCTCCACCTGTTATTTCCCGATAAACATCGGCGGGTAGGGCAGTAACATCAGCGCCAGTGTCTATTTTGAAGCATACTTTCTTGTGTCTTACTTGAAGCTGCACCGACCATGGGTCTGCACCAGCATTAACAGTTCCTAGAAAAAAAAGCCTTCTTCCTCTGCAGTCACTGCATTCACAGACTTTACATTGCTTCTGCAAACTTTGCCATAATGTCCTTTTTTCCCACATGTGTGACATGCAGCTTCTTTTGCAGGACATTCTGATTTTGCATGTGAGGGCACCTTCCCACATCTTTTGCAGGTTAGCTTTTGTGCATGAGGTGGGCGTGCATTTTGTCTGAACTTTGTCTGCATTTGTGACTGTTTGAGCCTTAGCGGGAAATCTGGGCTTTCTGTAGTTCTTAGCTTGAACAGCATCGACATTTGAGCACTTAGCACTGCTACTTTCTCCTCCTAAGTCTGACTGCTGTCGCCTAACTTCTTCAGATTTCCTAGCTTTTATGATGGCAGTGTCCAGGGTTAGTCTGTCATCTAACTGTAGCTTTTCTGACAGGGCTGTGTTTCTCAGGCCAACCACTAACCTGTCGCGGATCAGTTCATCACGTAGCTGTCCATAGTCACAGTGTGACTATGGACAGCCCATAAAGCGCCGTTATGAAAGAATCCACAGTTTCTTCCGGCTGCTGCACACGCCGATTAAACTTAGCTCTTTCATAAATTACGTTCTTCTTGGGCACAAGCAGACCCCAGCACTACATTGTTTGCATTTCTTTTAGGTGTATGTAAATATTTTTCTCTGGTATTTTAGGTAGTTGTCACACATCATCCTGCATACCAAGTACTATTGCTTCCCCATGTTTCATTATTATTTTATTACATTTTTTTGTTTGGGGTCCAAGCGGACCCCATCCAAACTGCTAAATAACGTTATATTTCTGGATTTTGTATTTCTCACTTTTGTCAACTTTTCAGTTTTTTTCTCAGACATGTTTTTTAATATTGATGCACTGATTGTTAGTTGATAGATTTCCTTCCCATGTATTTGTTTTGTTCAGGTTCTAAATGAAACAAAATAAACAAAATAAACAAAACCCAGCAAGATATTCTGCAATTCAGGCTTTAGAATCTTTGAAAGTGACTCTGAACCTTCAGATTTTGACAATTCTGATAATGGAAATGACAATGATTCTCGTTCTGATCACAATTCTAAAATTGAAGATCATGTGTCTGGTTTAGACTTAGAGGGAGTGATGTTGATGCTAAAGACCAGGTGGAAGACGAGAATGTAGGCAGGACAGGTCTTCGACAACAGATGGTAAATATCGCACCAGTGAGAGATGAAGAGCACAGGGAGTATAGAGAAAGAGACCTCAAATGATTTAGGCAAAAATAGCAAAGCTTGGAACATGACCCCACCAGCAAACTACAGATGAGGTCCCCAAGATATTATACACCACCATGTCAGTAAAACAGCAGAGGTGTTGCAAAGATGCCTTTGGGTTATACCTGACTGATGAAATCTTAGACATTATCATGAGGGAAACAAACAGAGAAGCTACTCCCATCTTTGCTGAGTGGAATTCTGCTGATCCTGACTTGGAGACCTCTCAATCAGACTGAAAATTCTGCGCCTGATTGGCTTTTTCCTTTTAATTTCATAAATCGGATAACCGCAGTTTAATTCTGATGTTGGAAAAACATCCATAGAAAGTTTTTTTTGTTGAAATTCCCTCAAAAAATAAAAAAGTTGATTATTATCATTATTTTTTATTTACTTTTTTTCTTGAAATAACACTACAAAAACTGTTTAAAATTATATTTTTTGCTTTCTGCTATTAACAAATTTAGTCAGGCACACCATCAAAACAATTTTTAACCAACCTTGCATCGATGACAGCAACAAAGCTTACAATAAAGTGTTGGGGTCCATATGGACCCCACGTGTACAGATTAGTCAGTCTTGGCACATGTATGTGTGACCCGGTACCTTGACCATTGGGCCACTTCCTTTCAAGTACAGCACCAAGCGTCAACCTGTAGACGACACGACTTAACCTACACATCCGAAGCTTCCACTGGCATAATGTAATGAAAACTTAATTGACATCCATAATTTAAAAGCTTCCATCTGAGAACTATGAACGAGCTTAATGCTATAATTTTGATGCTTCCTTCTGGCACATTATGATACGACCCTAAGTAACCTCAATCTCAAGCTACATGCATATCGTAACACAGCTTAAGAACATCCTAATTTTGAGGCTTCCGCCTGGCAAAATAGTTTTCTTTAAAATCTAATCTTAGATTTTGTATGCCATTCTGATGCTAACATATTGGTTAATTCAAGTAAGAAAACTCATTGAAACTCGGAGGTTTACCACCCCATCACTTTCAGTGCAGAGTAGGTACGTGAAGTGTGGTCGTTGTTGCAGGTCCAGATGAAGGTGCAGGGGCAACAATCTGCAGGGAAGCTGCAGGACGAGCAGAGTTTGTCAAGGGTTTTACATCATCTGCCAGAAACTGCATTGAAACTGTATTGCTGACCGGGGAGTATGGGTCGCAGGTTCAGGAAGCAATGTATAGATAGAGACAAAGCAGTATTAGTCTTGGCAATGAATATATAAACATAATTTAGAAGTGATTAGTTTAGAATGTTTAAGATAAAAGGGAATAAAGTGCTTATAAAACAACTCTGAGAAAGTGAAATCAAGTAGTGAGTTTAAAGAGAAGGTTCTATTTGTGTATTCATCGCACCATACAAAGCCATCAGAAGCACAGATTCCAACAAGAAACGACAGTTAATATGGAACCTGCATGTAACATAACACCAACAATATTTTATATCTGCACCAATGGTAAGAGAGAAGTAACCTTTCGTCATTTCCGGAGGGGCGCACCTTGGGAAGGCCACCGAGTAGCAGGCGAATAGAAGGATGTCCGAGGTCCAAGGAGATTACGTAGATGAGGAAGGTCGCCATCCCACGTAGCAATGGACACCAGCTCGGCTGGATTTGATGTTATGTACTTGACATCATCGGTCCTCAATAGGTGGACAACAATAGCACTGATAACTTAAATATTAATTGGCAAAGGGGTGCCTGGATACAGCAATGAAGAAAATTATTTGATTGTAGAGAGTTCATAAGTTTTGATAGTATTTAAACTGGGTGAACCTCATGCATTTAGAGGCGGATGACAGCAAGTCTCTAAAAGGAGATACTCTTAGTCGAGTGTCATCTGCTTGAAGCAGGGCAGGACTGGTCTGGGACACAAGTTTTAACTCTTGAAACCGAAGCTAGAGAGTATCAGTGATAAATTCTACAGCCAGGAAAAATTAGGTAGTAATGGAAGTTATTTAAACACTAACCCATGTTAAATGAAGGCACATTACTATTTATCATCACACTCTTAAACAACCTTTGTAATAATCTCCACGGCTGAATTCTCTTAGAACCACATGAGCAGTAAATGGACCAGTAGAGCTGTACATTTGGGTTAATAATAATCTTCATACATTTTTCTCCCCCCCAACCAAAGGGGGCGCACCCTCGGAAAACAAGTGGAGGGAGACCGAAGACCTGAAACAAACAGTGTCATAACAAAACCACACTCAGCATTGAAATCCAGAGAGCAGAAAAGCAAGACAGAAACATTCAGAACGACAGGAACACGGGGGTCAGGAACCGGATTACCCAGAACGAGAAAACAAGATGACGGATAACCGAGGGGAATAATGCACACAGCAAAAACAGGATGACCAACAGCGACAAATTCACATTTCACCACCAAAAATTGGGTAAACGATGCGCAGCACAAACGCGAGGGAGGACATAGTGGCAGAGAGCACAAACGCGAGGGAGGACATAGTGGCAGAGAGGCATGCATCAATAAACCAGAGATCCATAGCAGGTTAAATCCAGATGCCGAAACCGAGATTTGAAAACGAGTCGCGACCACGGAGTCGCAAAAGACCAGCAACAAGGAGGAGAACACCGAGAAAACATCAAGAAGATGCAAAACAAAGGGGAGCTATTAAATGGTATTTGACATTTCATCATCATTTAATTAAGTGACAGAATAAGCAGTGTTGAAGAAGAAAATGAAAAAGCATTTTGGTGGATTGCTTTTTTCATTTTAATTTTGAGTCAAAAAATGCAGCTTCATTTTGAAAATGAAAAAGCATTTCTGGTATTACCTTTTATTTGTATTAATGCTACAGAATCGCTTCCATAGAATCAAAAACGCAGAACATAAAATACTAGATTATTAATGAGGCTTCTTTATGAAGCAGATCCTTCATTTATGTATATGCTCAAAGGGACCAGCAGGGGGCGCCAGCTGTCCATTGTTAAATTCAATCTCTGAACGTCCAGGAATTTCTTGGATTACTCTTTTTTTTATTATTATAAGACTTTGGTATGGCATGATTTGGGTCCTTTCTGAAAACTGTCTTTTCTTCAGATGGAAACTTTCTGTGTATCTGTGAGCTGCGCCTCTACATCATTTGTGTTCTGTTGGCCATGTCTTGTTCTGCAGATGTTTTATGATGTGCAGAATAGCAAAGAAAATACATGTCAAATCAGAAAAAAACCTCAGTGTATGCAAAGCTGATTACTTTATCAGCCATTGTTTGATGGTAGAAACTGTGAAGCTTTGTTGGTATAGACATTGTAGAAATACTTAAAATGACTAGTTACTCAGTGTTGTGCAAGTTACATGTTACAGATTACTTGTTACTGTTATTCTAAAGCAATCCTCTACTTCATAACATACTGAATTATAAATTTAATGTGTTCTATGGTTTAGTCGATAGAAGTGGAAAAAATGAAATTCTATTTAAGTTTTGTTGTTTTGGGAATAAAATATTAGTACGTGTGATCATAAAGGCTTTCAGTTTTCATGATTTTTTAGGTTGAACATTTTGAAAAAAGAAGTTCAAACGTCAAGCACGGAGGTGGAAGACTATTAACTGGGATTGTTATTCAACTGAAAGGCTGGTTTGTGCAGCAATTTGTTGGACATCTCATCATCAGGGGGCTGTGATCAGCCCCAGGAATGAACAAAAGAATATAGAGACACGTTTTCTACAGGGGTGAGAAAATCAGAAATCTCATTCTTCGTAAACGTCCAATCAACGACTCTTCCTCCGTCTTTATAATCAAATAAGCTGTCGCTGAAGGAGAATCGGTATTGTCTGGTACCGGCGTGCACGTGTGTCGGTAGCGCGCTCCACTGGAGGCGGCAGCGGCGTCTCCTGGCTGAGATGCTTCAGAGTGCGTGAGAGGAAACACGCGGAGGATTTGTCTCCAGCACCGGGATTGAACCGCGTTCACGCCCGCACATCCCGTGCCTTCAGCCGGATCAGTCACCACTGGACTGCGTCGTGAGGCAGAAAGGTAAAGAGCAGGATTGTGCGCCTTTTTGACGGGTTCTCGCTTTGCTGGAAGGTTGGAACAGCTCATGCGCTCTCTGGAGAAGCAGAGAGAGGCTGAAGGGAGACGTTGAAGAGGAATTCAAGCTTTCCTGCGCGCACCGAGGATGCAGAACCGATTAGATAATTAGAACATCTGCTGATTTACAAACCAAAGCTTGAGCAAAGATGCCAAACAGTTGCACTATTGAATCTCAGGAGTTAGTTTCACAGATTTTCATTTAAAGTGCATATATTAGACCATAGACTGTATTAAGGGAAAGAAAACAAGAATAAAAGGAGGCTGACTAAAGAAGGGCTGTGTTCACTTTTGCTTCTTGAAAAGCTGTTCAAGGAGAAAAAATATCGATTAGATTGGACATAAATCTCATAGGATGCACCTCCATTTCTTACTGTGTCCTTTATAAACACGGGTGGGATTTCTCTGCTGACTGGTGCTGATACTGATGAGAGGGGGAGAGGTTGAGCTGTGGAGGAGAGGACATCCTTGGTATCAAGTCACCTTGACAACCCTTCAGAAGCACAGAGACCTGCTTTTTTCCACCCTTTCCACCCAAGACTGTACACAGTAGAAGTTGGTTGTTAAAAGTTAAATCTAACACAAAAAATGTATTTTTTGTGCAGTTGTTTTTTTTTAGGTCAAACCTTAAAAAAACCAGTAACTACAGCTTCTGAATAATATGACGGAGAAGCTATTGCCATAAAAAAAGCAAGCATAAAGTGAGCAAAACTGCCTGTGTTAAGCGTGACTATACCTTTTAAATCTGAGAGCAGCTTGCTGATGCTGAGCAACTCAGGATAAACAGACAGAAGCTCTTTGTTTCACGTCACTAGGGCAACATCCTCATCAGAGGAGCAGAGTGCGTCTGCAAAGACATAAAAATTATTTTTCTTCCAACTCAGTTTGATGTAAATGAAAATGATTCTCCTCTAAAATATAAACAGTTATTTTAAACCTAAGTAGAGCTCTGTTTTGTAGTTAATATATCTTTTGAAGCTGTCTCTGCTTACATTTCCTCAAAGGCCACTCTGATATTTTCAAATACCTTTAACCTGTATTGAAATCCTGTTTGGAATCTGACAGAAGAAATTCTGTGCTTAAAGATCCCATTCTGATAAAAATCGTGTAAATCATGAGCAGATGAATAAGTACCATTGGAAAAAGCTTGTAGCAGGGACATAGGTGCTCTAATCAGCAGGCCACAAGCTCCCTGCTCCGCCTCATACACTTCCATCTGGATCAAAACCGTATGGCTGGATAGCTCCAGTACTGCTCGCCATTCTGTTGCGCTGCTAATGTGAGCTTAGGAGTGTAAGGACTCCCAGTTTACACTGGGAGAGAGTGAAAACAAAGGGATGAATGAAACGGGAGTGGGCTTTCTTCCATGCAGTCCTAGTCACAACCCAGCTGTGAATTTGTCTTTTTTTTAACTTGTTTGTCCAACAACTGAGTGAACGGATGGGAACTGAAGGCCTTTTGTGTTGGTTTTACAGGCTTTACTATTACAAAAAGAGGTTATGTATCTTAGAATATCCAGGGTGTAAATTTGTATAAACCCCTTTTTGTTTTTGTTCTGTTTTTTATTATTTATTCATTAGATTTTGTGTTTTATAAAAAACAAAACAAAAAAACCCCCGCCCCTCTCAGCCTTCCGTGGGTGGTTTCTCACACAAGCTCGGGTCCTGGGAGCTTGAGGGTCCTGCTGTATCTTAGCTGTTCCTAGCACTGCGCTTTTGCTGACCGAGAGGTCTGAGGTCTTTCCAGGTATCTGCCGCAGCCACTCCTCCAGCTTGGGGTTTACTGCCCCGAGTGCTGCAATTACCTGAGGCACCACTGTCACCTTCACTTTCCAGGCTTTCTCCAGTTCTTCTCTGAGTCCCTGTTATTTCTCCAGTTTCTCATGTTCCTTCTTCCTGATGTTCCCATCGCTTGGCACTGCCACATCCACCATAATGGCTTTCCCCTGTCCATTAGCCACCATTACAATGTCTGGTTGGTTCGCCATTACCATTCTGTCAGTCTGGATTTGGAAGTCCTACAGGACCTTTGCCCTCTCATTCTCTACCACCTTCGGAGGTGTTTCCCATTTTGACCTTGGGATTTCCGGTCCATATTCTGCACACATGTTCCTGTATATTATTCCAGCCACTTGATTGTGGCGCTCCATGTATGCTTTAGCTGCCAGCATCTTACACCCTGCAGTTATGTGCTGGATTGTTTCAGGCGCCTCTTAACACAGCCTACACCTTGAATGTTATCTGGTGTGGTAGATCTGAGTCTCTATTGCTCTGGTGCTCAGGACTTGTTCCTGAGCTGGATGACAGCTTCAGTGATTTCCTGTAGGCCAGCCCTTTCTAGCTATTGATAGGACTTCTTGATATATCGGCCACTTCAGTTACGGTTCCATGCAGGGGTTTGTCCTCCCATGAGGATCTGTCCTCCAGCCCTGTATCCTCTGCTCTCTCTCTCTCTCTCACTCTGGATTAAAAAAAATATATATATATATATATATATACAGCCTCCTCACCCAACATGTTCCTCACCCCCTCCTCCCGTATCCCCCCCAAATGCCCTCCCCACTCTGCAAAAGGGAGGGTGAGTGTGTGTTGTGTGTATTTGCTGTGTGTGGTGTGCCAACATGCAGTGCATGGTGTCTAAAGTGAAAGTCAAAATTGGGGGTCGGAGATGAGCCCGGATGTTTCACAGTGCCCCCCTCCACCAAGGCCCTAGATCAGGGGTGTCAAAAATACGGCCCACGGGCCAAATTCGGCCCGCCAGATCGTTCAATCTGGCCCAGTCATGAAGAGTAAAAATTATAAGGATGTTTTTTAAAAAAAAACAAAAGATATTTCTAGTCCATTCCTGTGGCGAGTTATGATTTTTTAAAGAAATAACCGAAATGCGCAAATCTGCCACTAGGGGGAGCAAAGGAAAGGCAAAACAGGACAGCATATCTTTGCACGTGCCAAAAGCGAAACCTAACAGCTCAGTGTTTGAGTAAGATGTAGTATTAGGGAAACGGGTAGAGTTTTCCATCTAGTGAGATCAGGCTCAATTGTTTTAAGAAATTGGGTGTGGTTTAGCTTAAATAGATCAGAAAGCCTAGAGGAAATATTTATACCTAAGTACCTTATGTTGCCTGTTTGTAATGTAATGGATGATGGGTTTTGATAGTTACAATCAATTGGCAGAATTGTGCTTTTAGACTAATTTATGGAGTATTCTAAAACTGAGAAAAATGTATTGATTAATTGCATATGGAAGATTGTGAATTTGGAGTAAATAATAAAACATCATCTGCGTAAAGACTTATTTTGTGTTCTACATTTCTGGTTTGAATGCCTTCAACATCTTGGCTTTACCTAATTGCAGCAGCTAGGTTCAATAAAGAGTGCAAATAAAGAGGATGATAGTTTGTTGCAGAGTTTATTCATCTGGAAAGTTGCTGTATGCTTCTTCTAACAATCTAATCTTTTGCTCTAAAGTTTTCTTTTCTTTTTTTATGGGATGAGAAGGCGATTATCTTGCCTCTCATGGCTGCTTTCTCAGCTTCCCATAGGCTTCCCATGGAGAAATTCCTGGGTGGTCGTTATTTTATAAATATAAGGACCATTCTTTAGCAAAATAGTCAATAAAGTTACGGTCTCTGAGCAACAATGTATTGAACCTACAGCTCCTTACTGAATATGGTGATGCTTTGTTTTTTAGAGTCAGGTGCGTGATAACTGACAGTAATGGGGTAGATCTGTAGTTATAATAAACAAGGAGCTGTTGACCAAGAAATAATCTAGCCTGAAGAATGATTGATGAACTTTGGAAAAAAAAAGTGTAGGCTCTCTTTGTAGGGTGGAATGATCGCCAAATCTCACAAAGACCAAAATCCTCCTCCGTGTACTGTTTAACAGTGTTTAACAGTGCCAAGTTTTGTAGTAGGTTTAGGGGATGTCATCTGGACTTGGTTTTTAAAGTTAGAAGACATTTCGCCTCTTATCCAAGAGGCTTTGTCAATTCTGAATAGCTGGTATAAGAGCTGGTATAGCACATATATACCGCACATATATAATGGAACCAACCTGGATGAATGAGAGTCTTCATAGACAGTGCCAAGTTCTAATATTTCCTGTGTTACTTAGCCTGTCCATTTTTGGATCTAAAGACATGTTGAGGTCAGACCTGATCTTCCGATTTCCTGAACCTGTTTTGTCTCTGACTCCGTTTGCCTGCCGCCTGCCACGAATCTCGCCTGTATCCTGATTAATCTTGTATCTCCTCTGATGCTCTCATGCTCGGGATTGACCCCTGCCTGACCCTGATTTAGTTTTGTGGACTTTTAGCTGAGCTACTGCTTGTTTTTTTGTGACAGCCACTCTGCAGAAACTATGCCCTAAATACAGCCCAGGTTTGTTATTTTGACTAAACACGTCCTAATCATAATTAAAAAAAACACTGGTAATGCATTGAAAATACAGTATTTCCCCCATATTCATGGAGGTCAGGGACCAGAGACACCCGAAAATACGGTAAATCTGCAAATACGGAACCCACACCCCATTGGCATAAGAATGTCCGTCACTGATCCTTACTCATCAAAAACCCTCCTGAAATACTTCTGAAGCTATGTAAAACATTTATTAAAGAACATTGGAATTTTGCTCAACATAAAGAGTTTTTTATTCAGAGCAATAGACTGTACCATAGCGTACTTTATAACACACGTTAGGAATGTAACTCTGTCTCTCGGTGCCTTAAAACCAGGAGCCTGTGCTTCCTCCTTCATCAGTTAAGTACGAGAGATCATCTTCTTCCAGGAGAGGCCGGTTTCACCCATCATTCCTTCATCCGGATGATAATTATTCAGCTGATGCAATTTCTCTGTGAAGGGGTACAAACCGGTGGGACCAGTTGTGAAATATTCTTTAGAAGCTGGCGAGGAGGAAGAGCTTTAGCCGATCACCGCTAGCCATGGAAGAAGTGGGTGTTTGTGTTAGCCTGGTGGCGGTGCTGGTAGTGCAGATTCTTCCTGGAAGGTGCTGTTCCCACTTTGGGATGTAAAAATCTGAGGACCTACTCGTTTTTGTGGGTTGGGAGGGGCTGGTGCTCAGAGAGCAGGGTTTTGGAGGAATACTCAGAAATGTGGAATGGATCTAAACACCACTTTGAGGTTATTTTTAGTGAGGAATGAACATTGTAATACACTTAAAAGCCCAAAAAGTTTATTTTGCATGATGTAGACCCTTAACACTTCACAGAACACCCAGTAGCATGAGAAAATCAGACTCTCGATGAAACAAAAATATATCATATTGGAAAGATAAACAATGATCAATGGTTTTTAATTTGAATCACATCAGATTGTATTTAATGTGTTGCTTTGACTCCTGAAACAATGAGGGCCAACATTTGTGTAGATTTCACATACATGGTGAGATCTTTGACATTCATGCAAGCAGAACACCAGATTCTCATTGTTTATTTTAATCTCTTACAGATTACATTCACAACAGAAATGCTTGTCCTCACATATAGTTTGTTTTACCTGGACAGCTGTAAAGGTTCACCTGAGTTCAAAAATGAACAGTAGTCCAACTGAGAAAATGAGTCCATCAGACTCAAACAGAATCCAAGAAATTACATTTTTAAGTTTCTAGCAGATGCCTTTTGTAGTTTTCCCTCAATATTTGCAGCCATTTTTGACTTAATTTTTTTGGTGTGTGAATCTCTTTGTTTGGTTGAATCTACTAATTAAGATTAAGAGTTTATTGCCATTTTTACATGTACAACGAGTAAATTGGAACTTTTCTTCGGCAGCTGTCAAGTCAGGGTGAAATGCAGAAGGACATCCTCAGCCTACCTGGGAAAGTTTATGCCAGGGTACTGGAGAGGAGAGTCCATCTGAGGGGCTGGAGGGGGTCTGGTTTGGGGACCACAGGATGTCCTCTCTGCTCTGTGCAGATGATGTTGTCCTGCTGGTTTCATTGAGCCAGGACCTCCAGCATGCCTTGGGGGAGTTTGCGGCCGAGTGTGAAGCAGCTGGGTTGAGGGTCAGCACCACTAAATCTGAGGCCATAGTTCTCGACCGGAGAAAGGTAGTTTTCCATCTCTCGGTGGGTGGAGTGTCCCTGCCCCAGGTGGATGAGTTAAAATATCGTGTTCACAAGTGAGGGAAGACCGGAGTGTGAGATTGACAGGTGGATCGGAGCAGCGTCCGTAGTTATACGGTCGCTGCATTTGTCTGTTGTGGTGAAGAGAGAGCTGAGTCAAAAGGCAAACCTCTCAATTTACAACTAGATCTTCATTCCAAAACTCACATATGGTTATGAGCTCTGGGTCATGACCGAAAGGGTTAATGGCCGACGAAGTGTTCATTATCACTTTTTAATGTACGCCGTGGAAACCTGAACCATCCGACCCGAAGCGGAGGATGGTGGGTTAAAAAGTGTTATACCATGGTCCGCTTGAATACTCGATTCTGATTGGCTGCTGGGTATGCGTTAAAACTTAATAACCGCACGGTGAAAGAAGAAGTTCCGGTCAGCTAGCTTAAATGTTTTGTATCACTGCGCCGGCTTCTTTAAAACACCTTTTGCTTCATAATTTGGACAAAAACAAGCGGTAAAAGGTGAAGTTTCTCTTTGAAATGATGCTTTATTCAACCTATCGGGACGATCAGCATATATTTATCGCCGAATCTTGACTGCAGCGGTGGTGCTGCGCCGCGTCACGTAACATATAGTCTGCTTTTTGTGAGAAAAGCGATCCAAATCGGAAAAAAAACAAGAATTAAGGACTAAAACCTGGTTAGTATGTATTGCTTTTGTAGGTGACCATGGTATAAGCGGGTTAATGGCCTTCGAAGTGTGCGGTTATTACTTTATAACGCACTTCGTGGAACCTCCGCTTCGCGTCGGACGGTTCAGGCTTCCACGTCGTGCGTTAAAAAGTAATAACCGCACACTTCGTCGGCCATTAACCCTTACATAATGCATACTTCGAAGGCCATTAACCCCCTTATACCATGGTTACTTACAAAAGCAATAAATATTTACCAGTTTTTAGTCCTTAATTGCTGTTTTTTTCCGATTTGGATTGCTTTTCTCACGAAAAGTGGACTATTTGTTACGTAACAAATAGTCCGCATCGCGCCGCACCACTGCTGCAGTCAAGATTTGGCAATATAAAGCTATATATATGCTGATCTTTCCGATGGGTTGAATAAAGCATCAGTTCAGAGAGAAAGTTCACCTCTTACCGCTTGTTTTTGTCCAAATGAAGCAAAAGGTTGTTTTAAAGAAGCCGGCGCAGTGATACAAAACATTTAAGCTTGGTGACCGGAACTTTTTTCACCGTGCGGTTATCCTATGGTATATCACCAACTACCCCAAGTCTGCCAGACTATATTGTGTGTAAGTGTCCAAAAAAAACAAAACCACTGGAGAAGTTACATCTGTCAGCTGGTCTGGAAGTGGATAGTTTCTATTGAAGTTTGAGATCTGCATGGTGTAAAAATGAGCTCGTTTAGTTTCGTTTTTGAAGGGTTGTTCTTTATAACATTTATTTTTGGAGTGTGTAGTATTTGGGTTACATGTAGTTATCTGGTTTTCTGTTTCTGCACCTTACACATTAATATGAAACCAGGTTTTCTGTATTCAATCAACTTTACTTTTTGTCAATTGTCCTCATCATAAGTACCCCATGGTTTGTATTTCTGGTTGTCCTCTGTCTCATTTTTCCTCATTCATATTTCAGTTTAGCCATATTTTGATCAACTTTTTATGTTCTTTGGTTAGATTTATGTTTCAGTCAGTTCATGCGAGGAAATCCCAAACACAAAAGTAGATGACTTGAATAACCAGCAGAAAAATGCATTAACCTTCTTGTTGCTACCATAAATGTCAATTTTTTTTGTTTCTACCTTTAGTATCCATGAATCATCAAAGAAACGGAATAACCACAATGGTTTGTAGTGTTCTGACAAAACAGCTTTATAGTTCGGAGATTGTGTTGTCATGTTCTGAGTTGACTTGCAGTATTAACAGTCAGACCCTGCTATGAGCAGTGTCACCCTGTCTTACTCTATGAATGAGTGACATTAAAAAAACACTTCCCAGGAGGCTGTGGGAACAGACACCACTCATCATCATCAACAAACAGCTTCTCTATTGTCTGCAGGCCAGCGGCTGGCTATTACAACAGGAGCTGACATGATGGTGTGATGCTGAATATCAGCTCAGGAGTTGCTGCGGCAGAATTTGACACCATGGCGCCCGGCGGCAGCTGCCTGCTCGACTGTGTGAGGCTCATTTGGCTGAATGGCCGCGCCGTGCTGTGGCTAGGGGGATTCAAACGACGGCAGCGGCTGCTACAAAGGCATAGCTTTTCCTGCAGGTCTTTAGGTTGTTGGGGAGACCAACCAGGACTGATGATTTCTCACAGGAGACACTGGAATCACAACAAAGCAGCTTCTATCATTCATCACAGACACAGATTCTTCTTTCAGTCTGCAAATTGGTCTGAAAGTCTCTTCAGCATTCTCCAGTGGTTGTTTTCTTTTTGTGGACCATAACAGTGCATGGAAAAAGCAGCTTGTTGGCTTACATAATGAGATTATCCATCCTCTTCATGTCTCTTGCATATCCTGCCACAACACCTCACAAACATTAATTGACCCCACGCTGCAGAGCTCAATAGAGACGACTGTTGCTAATTGCAATGGTATTTTGAGATACGCTGGGAGCATTAGGCTGCGTTCCACAACGGGTGGAATTACTCACAAGAGATGCCTCCACCTCGATTAAGCGTGACTGACAATCCGTGTTTGTGTGTTCTTGCTTTTCAGCACTGAATGGGAAGACGATCCCGGCAGCCGCTTGGCGCTGTGGCAACAGAGAAATAACCACAGGGCTCATTGTATGAGGCTCTTCTCTCGAAAACACTTCTTAATGAGCTTTATTATCACACCTGAAATAAATGTACTTGACTATTTGTCTGATTTTTTTTCTTTAGATAGTTAAATAAAATAAGGCAACAAAAAAATCACAATACATTTTCAAATCTAATAGATTGTCATTTCACAATAATGGTGGATTCAAATTTTTTGCATGATCATGAATTTGTATCCATGAAAAACCTGTATCATTTTTGACAAATCTGGTTTTTTTTATTTGTTTTTTTTTTTTTTTACTGTTTTTTACTTTAGCAGAATGTTAAGGCATAACAATCAACCTGAAAAGTCTCACATGTTTACCCTTTATTATTATACACACAAGATGAGATGAAATTTATTTCTTCTCTTAATTAGATCGCGTAAAAGAGGTGGTCCTGGTCCTGGTCCTATCTCTCCTGATCGTTTTTACCTGTGTCTTGTCCGTCCTGTTTGTATTTAAGTCTCATCTCAGCCTTCTTCTGGGCTGGTCCATACTGTCATTTCCCTGACCTTTTTCTGCCCTGTTTGACTGTTTACCTGTTTAGCTTACAGTTAGTTTTGGTTTGTTTTCCCTGCTCGGCAGCGCTTTCTGTTATGATATTAAACCCCTTGCCTTGGAACTGTCTGCCTCCCATCTCTGCATTTTGGCTCCTTCATGCTCACCAAGCCTCGTACCTGACACACAATTACAAAAAAATTAATATGAAATAAAAATGACACATTTCAGGAAACAAAAGTAATTACAAGAAAAATAAATTGTTATAAAGCAAAACACAATAAGAAACCGAAAAGGTAGATACTATAAGACATCATTGATTGGCTGATGATATTCATTATCGCTTTATGTAAAATAGTTTTTAGTTGAAATGAATAACAAACATTGTCATCCAATCAACAATGTCCCATAATACCTACTCTGGTTTCTTTCTTTGTTTAATTTTTTAACATCTGGCATTGACATCTGGCAAATTACTTTTGTTTTCTGAAACGTTTCATTTTTATTTTGTTTCTATATTTTATTATATTGTTTTGATTTCTAAAATGTGATGTAGTTTTTGTTTTGCTTTAAAATTGTTGTTTTGATTTTTAATTTGTTTTTGCATTTGTTTTTACTGATGTGATTTGCACTTCAGTGTCTATAAAAGGCGCCAACTTTTCTGCTGGAATGATTACATCACTCATTGATTAGAGTTGATCTATTTTACAATAAATGTGTCTGGGCAAAGTAATCAAATGAATCAATCTCAAAGCCAAAGGCAATGAGATTTCCTCTGAGCTGATTATCTATCAACTAAAGAAATAGCAACTTTCAAAAATCTATTACAAACATAGCACAAAACAGAGTAAAGATCTAGTAAGATGCCGACGCGTGTACACGCAGCGACTATGGGCTCTTCGCTTTTTTTTTTTTTTACATGTTTTTGTTGGTGCTACTGACATTAGAAGTGTTTTCTCAGTATGGCAGTGCAGAATTACTTCTCATCTGTAGGAACTGTATTTATCTGTACATCTGCTACATCTGTATTTAATGCTTTCCCTAAGCTACACAAAAGCGGGGAAAAAGAAGCGGCGCATGGGCTAGACATGCTAATCCAGTGGTCCCCAACCTTTTTCATGCCACGGACCGGTATGACGTCACATAAACTTTCACGGACCGGTCTTTCAAATATAGGCGGATGATTATTTTAGCAATACTAGGATGAAGGAGGATCTATCTATCTATCTATCTATCTATCTATCTATCTATCTATCTATCTATCTATCTATCTATCTATCTATCTATCTATCTATCTATCTATCTATCTATCTATCTATCTATCTATCTATCTATCTATCTATCTATCTAGCTGTTCCTAGCACTGCGCTTTTCTGGACAGAGAGGTCTGAGGTCTTTCCAGGTATCTGTTGTAGCCACTCCTCCAGCTTGGGGGTTACTGCCCCTAGTGCTCCAATTACCACAGGCACCACTGTCACCTTCACTTTCCAGGCTTTCTCCAGTTCTTCTGAGATCCTGGTATTTCTCCAGTATCTCATGTTCCTTCTTCCTGATGTTCCCATCGCTTGGTACTGCCACATCCACCACAACGGCTTTCCTCTGTTCTTTATCCACCACTACATATACATACACCACACACACACACACACACACACATATATATATATATATATATATATATATATATATATATATATATATATATAATATACTGTAAGTAAATGTTTGTTTATTAGTTACATGTTATTTGTTACATGTGTTTGTACATTGTACATTGTTGTTTAGTGATGATTAAAAACTACACAGTAAGAATACACAAAAATACTTTAGTATTAACATATATGAGGCGTTTTATTACAAAGACAGAAAGCAGCGACTATCGTATGTCAGGCTCTGTTGTAAACCGTAAAATTGCGGGCAGCATGGCATTTCTAAGCGCTGCTTGCTCTGTATGAAGCGTGTGCCACAGGAAAAAAAAAACAGCTTTCTTAATGAGCTCGTATTTATCGGGCGGGAACCGCTAAGCTGATAGCAGGAGGACAGACGCGGGCGGCTCCAATAAACCCTCCGATTGTCCAGAGTGGTCTTCTGCCGGGGACTTGATGCACTGCGGTCAGAAAGCCACTTTCTGATGACAGACAGAATTTGCGCTCAGTGTATTTAAACACGCATGTGCAGTGACGTAGAAGTCCGATTGGCCGTTCTGCATGTCAATCTAGTCCCATACTTCTGGGTGAGGATTTTGATTGGCTGGTGGATTGTTTAGAAGTACATTTTTTATTTTTTATTTATCTTTGCTGGCCTGCGATCTACCCTTATGTCTTGAAGACGTAAGTCGACGTAAGGAGCACCCCTGAATAGACTGATGAAACAGAGAATGGGGCGATTTTTTAAAATAAGACTTCTTTCAGATTCAGAAATAAATAAAACAGAAGTAATACAAGTTATTTATTAATTCTGTGCGGCCCGGTACCAAATGACCCACAGCCCGGTAGCGGTCCGCGGCCCGGGGGTTGGGGACCACTGTGCTAATCCACATTGACCAGCTCTTCCTAGTCTTTTCCTTGCTAACGTTAGATCACTTGCCAACAAAATAGACGACTTTTGTTTAAGGATTGTCTTGCGGAGGAGGGACAGCTGTGTGGCCATCATATTGGAAACCTGGCTGGATAAAAACACAACTAATACCACGGTGGAGCTAGCAGGACGCTCTTTATCCAAGCGAATAGGACTGCAGACTCTGGTAAGGGCAGAGACGGCAGACTGGCGCTTTATTTTTGGTTTTGATTTAAAATAGATTATTTCAAGCAATCAAATAAGAATAATACACAAAAAACGATACAACAATCAGTTATACATTCATACAATGACGTATCAAACTTAGGATAATTAGACATTAAATTAAATATTGCTTGAAAGGAAGTGAACTCATATAATCCCACCCCTGTTCTACCATAACCATTTTATTACATGATTTATCATTATTCGATTGATAACTTTTATCAGACAAAATTAAGAATCCTTAGGTATTAATGAAGCACATGACCAAGATTAATTACTTAGTTATTATGTAAAAAGTAGACATAACAATTTTAGAAATCAACATAGCAAATGCAGATCAGTTATCTAAAATATATGCAGATTATATTCATTAGAAAAAAGAAATTATGCATATGATTAGAAAAAAAACTGTATCAGAAAAATAGACATAACAGTGTTTCAGAAATCTTCATTGCATAAATTGATCAAATATCAAAAGTTAAAATATGTGCAAATTATGTTTCATTAGGAAAAATTCTGAATCAATTTTTTTAGCAAGTGAAATAATATAATTAGAAATCAATCATTTTAACCATTTTCAATAATTGATAAGCTCTTCCACTAGCTCCATGAGAGGAGTTAGCTTCTCGTTCACTCGCTCCACAAAAGGATACAATGTAGCTTGGATTTCGTCCAGTATTTTTTTAAGGTCATCGTAGTCACCTGTTGCTGGATTTTTCTTAGGTGCCATGGTCAGCTGTCTTTTTTGGAGAAAATCAAATTTCAAGTCACTTGAAGATTGTTGTATAGCCGCCGTGAGCCACACGAGTCTGTGCTGTAACCCGGAACCGCAAATTTACAACCACAACTCCTGGTATACAGCCACACACATCATCGGAACGCACTGCACACCTGACCTGGAATACCTGGTGGTGAAATGCAGGCCATTCCAAACGGTGAGAGACTTCTGCTCTATCCTGATCATAGCTAATGCTAAGCTAGCGCTGGAGGAGCGCTACTGTCTGATGAGCAGGCAGATGAACTTCAAATGGTGGCATGTCTAAATCGTGAAAAAGCAATACAGTTGCTTTTCCACGATACAGACGCTACCATTTTGAGCCAGATGACATCAGCAAGCAGGGATTGATCCAAGTCAGTCAACCTTTTGTTGGAGCCAGAATTAAGACATTTTCTATGGGGGATGTCACACTCACTCAGCCCAGTTCTCATAAACAGTCAATAGTTCAAATACAGCAGTGTTGTGTTGAATGGGGCTGGACCCAGACACAGGACAGAAACAGAAGGCACATTAATAATAGTCTTTATTGACTCCCAGTTGTGGTGGAGGGTTCTGGCTTGAAAGACTCGGGGCTTGGATGGATGACAAAAAGAGGCGAGAGATGTGGAAAACTGGATTAACCTTCCTAGAACGTAGTAGGTGTAGCTTGGCACAGGGAGGATTGATGATAGAGTCGACAATAAAAGGGCCTATGTAGTGGGGGGACAATTTACGTGATTCTGTACGAAGAGGAAGGTCCATAGTTGACAATTAAACCTGTCCAGTAAGCAGGGGCCGGGGAACAGCGCCTGTCAGCAGTGGTCTTAGCACGAAGTAAAGTGTGGATATGGGCCGCCACAGAGGGATCTGCTAAATCAGACTCCTCAGAGGGCAACAGAGGGGGCTGGTAACCCAAAGAAGCTTCAAAGAGGACTATCCATTGGCTGAGGAAACTAGGGAGTTATGTGAGTACTCTATCCAGCTGAGATGGTTAGACCACAAGGTGGGCTTTTGGGAACGAACGCAGCAAAGAGCAGACTCCAAATCTTGATTCTTGCGTTCGGTCTGGCCATTTGTCTGAGGGTGGAAACCAGAAGATATGCTGGCAGCAGTGCCTAAAGCCTGGCAGAAACATTTCCAGACCTGGGAGGCAAACTGGGGGGCACAATCTGGGACAATGTCAAAGGGAATGCCGTGGAGATTAAATACATTGGAGGCACTCAAAAGCCGAATTTAACAAAGGTAAGGGGTATTTGTTCTTTATTGTGATCTTATTGAGTTGACGATATTCAATGCAGAGACAGAGTGTTTTGTCCTTTTTTTCCACAAAGAAAAGCCAGCTGCTATGGGAGAAGAAGATGGTCTGATTATGCCCGCAGCTAGGGACCCTTTTATTTATTTTTTTGCCACATTCTTTTTATAAAATTTTCAATGCAAGAAGAAATAACAAAAGCAGATTTTACATTTCACTCGATTAAGCCATTACAAAATTGCAGCAGTATTTAGGTAATGCTTTCTCTTATTCACAGTCTTATTTTAACACTCCCCACCCCAACCCACCCCAAGAACAGGAGTGCCTTCCATTAGACATTGACAAAATGCTGAATATAAACTTAACAAACTTCAAAGTAAAAACGGAAAAACAGAGGTCTGTTATACCATTAAAAATGATCAACCTTCTATTCTAAAGGATCTATATTCTTTACAAAATGTATGAAAGGTTGCCATGTATTTTCAAATTCTTCTTCTTTGTCTTTTAAAATACAATCAGGACCATAAATATTTGGACAGAGACACATTCTTTCTAATTTAGTTTCTGTACATTACCACAGTGACTTTGAAATAAAGAAACTCAGATGCCATTGAAGTGAAGACTTTCATCTTTTATTCCATGGGTTGAACAAAAAGATTGCATAAAAATGTGAAAAACTAAAGCATTTTTTAAACACAATCCCTTTATTTCATGGGCTCGTAAGTAATTGGACAAATGAAACAACTGAATACAAAATGGTCATTACTAGTATTTGGTTGGCAATGACAGCCTGAAGTCTTGAACTCATGGATATCAGCAGATGCTGGGTTTTCTCCTTCTGAATGCTCTGCCAGGCCTTTACTGCAGCGGCTTTCAGTTGCTGTTTGTTTGTGGGCCTTTCTGTCTGAAGTTTAGTCTTCAAAAAGTGAAATACATGCTCAATTGGGATAAGATCAGGTGACTGACTTAGCCATTCAAGAATATTCCACTTCTTTGCTTTAATAAACTCCTGAGTTGCTTTGGGTGTATTTTTGGGGTTGTTGTCCATCTGTATTATGAAACGCTGCCCAATCAGTTTGGCTGCATTCACCTGGACACAGACAGTATGTCTCTGAACACCTCAGAATTCCTTCAGCTGCTTCTGTCCTGTGTCATGTCATCAACAATATAGACACTAGTGTCCCAGTGCCACTAGCAGCCATGCACGCCCAGGCCATCACACTGCCTCCACAGTGTTTTACTGATGATGTTGTGCTTTGGGTCATGAGCTTCTCCATGCCTTCTTCATACTTTTCTCTTGCAATCATTCTGATGGAGGTTGATTTTGGTTTCATCTGTCCAAAGAATGTTTTTTTTAGATGCTTTTTAGTAAAGTCCAATCTAGCCTTCCTATTCTTGAGGCTTATGAGTGGCTTGCATCTTGCAGTGCACCCTCTGTGTATCTACTTTCATGCAGTCTTCTTTTTATGGTAGACTTGGATGTTGATACGCCTACCTCCTGGAGAGTGTTGTTCACTTGTTTGGCTGTTGTGAACAGGTTCCTCTTCACCATGGAAATGATTCTGCAATCATCCACCTATGTTGTCTTCCATGGACATCCAGGTATTTTTGCGTTGCTGAGTTCACCAGTGCTTTCTTTCTTTCTCAGGATGTACCACACTGTTGATTTTGCTACTCCTAATACCGTAGCAATTTCTCGCATGTTTTTTTTCTGTTTTCTCAGCTTAATGATGGCCCCTGTCACCTGCATGGAGAGCTCCTTAGACCGCGTGTTGTATGTTCACAGCAAAATCTTCAAAATACAAGCATGAGCCCTCTAATCAACTCCAGGCCTCTTATCTGCTTCACTCATAATGACATAGCAAGGGAATTGCCCACACCTGCCCATGCAATAGCATGGAAGTCAATTGTCCAATTAGTTACGAGCCCATGAAATGAAGGGATTGTGTTTAAAAAATGCTTTCGTTTTTTACATTTTTATGCAATCTTTTTGTTTAACCCATAAAAGCTGAAACTCTGCGCTTCAATGGCATCTGAGTTGTTTTATTTAAAATTCACTATGGTATTGTACAGAAACTAAATTAGAAAGAATGTGTCTCTGTCCAAATATATTCATGGTCCTGACTGTATATTTAATTCTTTCTAAAGGGACCCCTGACAACATTTGTTGGAACTACTGGGTTATGCTTGGAATGTAAGTGTTTTTCCAGCATTTGGCAATAGACGTTTTTGCATGACTCAAGCTGAGATTTATAAACGCCCTCTCACCTTTGTTGTTTATGTATTTTTGGAAACATACCTAATAAAAAACGTTGGCTCCAGTGGGATCTGCTTTAAAGTAATTTTCTCTATCGTGACTTTCACTTCCCAAAATGTTTGTATACCTTTGCATTTCCAAGTACAGTGGAAGTATGTTCCTTTATTTTCCATACATTTTGGGCAGGCATCTGGTATATTTTTGTTCAGCATATTTAAATCGGCTAGTGTTACATATGTACGCATAAACCATTTGTATTGTATTAATTGTAGTCTTGAGTTAATGGACACCTTTTGAACTGCAGCACAAGCACTCTCCTATACCTCATTTGTAATTTTTTGTGGAGATTTTATTCCCAAGCATTTACTCTGTATTGTGAACTTTCGTTTGCATTCGACAAAAACGTGTTATATTACTCAGAAGGCGTGCCTTTTTTGGAACTGTCTCTCACCATAATATTTTCTAAAATTGAACATTGTGGTTTGTTAAGGGTGTTCTGTGTTTTTCTTACCAAGTTTCTGACCTGGAGAAATTTATAAAAAAAGTTTTTTACTCAACTCATATTTATTTTTTAACTCTTCACATGACATCAAACCATCAGAATTTGGCAAATATAAGTCCCGGATGGTAAAAAAAAGACCTTTTGTAGTGGGGCAAATTGTTGTGTGATAGTCTGTTGATTATTTGACAATGCGTTGATCATCTTTCCTGTTGGTCCAGGGTGGTGGCGTGGGTAGACAGTGTCTGATTGATGGGATCTGTACCTGCTGGGTCCATACTGGATAGTCTGTTGTGATGTGTTGAATAGGGGCTGGACCCAGAAGCAGGACAGAAACAGAAGGTGGATTAATAATAGCCTTTATTGAGTCCCAGTAGTGGTGGAGGGTTCTGTCTTGAAAGACTCGTGGCTTGGATGGTCGACGAGAAGGATGAGCTGCTGGTCTCGTGGAAGCTGTGAAGACTGTAAAGTGGAACCTCGATTGGTGTCCCGTTGGATAACAATGATGGAGATGAAGCTGGTAGTTATTCCTGAAGGAGCAAAGGATCAGTGTGCAGGTAAATGTGTGGCACTTGGCATAGGGATTGAGAGCTTAGCATGAGTCAGTTACTCTATCGCAGGAAGCAGACGGACTGACGTCGGCTGAAGGGTGAGGAATTAAGATAAAGGCTGCAGGCTGATGAGTTGATGGGTAGCAGTTGTGAAGATAATTCCCCAGTAGGTGTGGAAAGAGACCCGATCCTAAAACAGCAGGGTCTTCAGCTTCTCCTTTTGTTTTTCCAGTTCAGCACACAGAACACACACCTGTCTTATTTTAAGCACACCTGTTCAATTTTCTTCCGGTTCACAAACTTACATTACCACTTTGGCCTGACAGACCAAAGTGAATCTAGTCAAGAGAAGAACATGTTTGTTAGTATGTTTGTGTGTTGGACATGCAACTGCCCTAACAAAGTACCACTGTAAGCTAATTTAAGGTCAGTTTTTCCAGCAGCAGAAGTTGAAGATCAGCAGTGCGAACGTAAAGGCTGCAGATCCATCTCCCCCATCAAGTTTTTGCTGAAGCTGTCATTCTTTTAGGATTCTCATACACTGCAGTTTTACATCTTTCAGGTTATTGTGGTTCCAAGTTCTAGCTGCTGTGGTGTCATCCACACATTTGGGGGTCTCATTGTAGAGTTTTACTTCTTATTTCAGTAGCTTTTCACGGTGCTAATGTATCAACACCCCAGTCTTTTTGGTGCTCCTCAAGGGTTCATATTCAAAGCAGAAATCCTTGACTGCAGAGCCGACTGCTAATTTCAGAAAGAAGAAGAGTGGATGTAAGAAAGCCAGAGTCCTATGGGCTGCCTGTGAGGAAAGTCCCCAGCTGCTTATTGATCTGCAGACGCAGCATTCAGACTGACTTCTTTCTCTGAACTAATTTTGCTCCCTTCATCTGAAATCCGAGCTCACAGCTGGTTCTCATTGGCTGTCATGAATGTCAGGCTGAGATTTATGAGCAGCTCACTGTGAGCAGCAGAAAAATAAATGCATGTTTTGCAGCTCAGGACAACACGTTGAAGATGTGCAGTGATGCTCCTGAAGACACAATCATAACCCTACACATTTGAAAGCCGCAGAACAGTAAATAACATTTTGTGGAATGCAAGGGTTATGAGATGAAGTCTGGAATTTTATAAGATTTTGACATTAAAGATTTAATGACTTCACTGCACAATGGCACAGTGGTTCGCTCTCATATTTCAACTACAAGGCCGTGGTTCAAATCCTAAGAGGGACCTCTCTTTGTGGAGTTTGCATGTTCTCCTCCTGCATGTGTGGGTTTTCTCCAGTTTCCTCCCTCAATCCAAAAACATTCTTCATTGGTTTATACTTGTCTCTGAATTACTCCTGGGTGTGCATGTGAGTTGGTGGCCCTACAACGCACTGTATTTGTATTTTATATTCTTTAAGCAAAAATTATCAACACCAAAGAAAAAAAAAGAACCAATTTATGTAAATCTGTGTAAAGATACTAGTTATAAAGATATTAGTTTCAAGTTTTTGGCAATACTTTGTGTAACCAGATGCTTCTATATTTAGTAAAATGTTTGCTTTTAATATTTAAAGAGTTTTTTAAATGTCCATCATAAGAGGCAGTTGATATTAGATGTATAGAAGAAATGAAGATGTAAGTACTGACATCTGAGTAGGTTTCGTTACTGTTGAATATTGGTATTGAAGGACAACCAAAAATATGAGAGGACAACCAAGTATTCTTTGCCAGGTTGTCCAGAGGACAACCATTTTTTCCCCTTATTTCTAACGCTGGATTTAGTGGGTTGTTTGGATGGATAGATCAGTGTTTTTCAACCAGTGTGCCGCGGCACACTAGTGTGCCGTGGGAGATGGTCAAGTGTGCCGTGGCAAATTGCCCTCATTAACTGATCTAAAACCATTTCCCATCTCCAGGATATCAGCTCTGTGTTCATCCAAACAGGCCCTGATAAAACACTGAGTAGTTAGGAATATAAAAGATCAGAAAATTACTTTTTCTTTGTGTTATTTTGATTCTATTAAAGACATTTTGATAAGAATGACGGTACCACCGCGATTTAGCTGCAGCTATACCTGTTTCCTGAAGTCCCGCCCCTTTAACTGTCTCCACCAATCATTCTTGAAGGTTTAATCACATGTCATCAGTCTGACCAATCAGAAGTGCTTAAAGTCTTAACTTCCTTGTCCCAATTTAGCTCAAAAAGTCGCTCAGTTCTAACAAAATTACCATCTAAAGCTCGTCTTTAGTGGTGTAGCTTTCCACAGAACCCGGTGTCAGACCGTGGAACAAGTGAACAAAACAATGAAGCTCAGAGACGCTAGTCTTTCTGCCCTTTTGCGGCAGTTTCAGACTTCATCTCCCATGATGCATTAGGTCACGTGACAGCGCCTCGGCGTACAATGAGTCGTCCTTGTTAAATGTCTTAAACCACAACGAACATACAGTTTGTAAATTTCCTAACGTAACCTTTATTACATCTTTTAGAAAAAAAACAGCTGCAACTTCCAGCTTTTTCTGGCACAATTATCACAAAAATGCGCGTCAGATTGCGGCGGCGGCAGCCGCGGGGGGGGGGCTGTACATCAAAACAGACTATGAGTTTCTGCTTTTTTTATTTTTTTTATGCTGGTGTGCCGCGGGATTTTTGTCAAGGGTAAAGTGTGCCGTGGCTCAAAAAAGGTTGAAAAACACTGGGATAGATGATTTAACAATAGGAAACAAGTTAATATTGGAGATTTTAAGGAGGACACTACATTAACCCCTTGATGGCTGAATTTATTTCCATCTATTAAATTAAAGAAAACCCCTTCTGTTTTTGGTTTCAAGAAGATGCCAAGTTAAGGTAATTTTGGAGCCAAAGTGGTTTGATGCATATTTGGGCATTGGGGGTTGAGGTGTGGGTTGAATGAAAAAGTAGACACATTTTCTGGAAGGCGCTAATAAATTGTTAGGACATCTCAAACTTTCTTTTGGTTGTTATCCGGCAGAATGTTAAAGTCCCATGCCGATCATCTTTTGATCTATTTTCAAATTGTTTCCAGTGGTCTTTAATGATAAATATGCTGTTTTTAGCCAATATCAAAAAATCTGTGTTGTTAGGACATAGCTCCTGAAGAGCAGCAGAAATGAATAACAAATTCACCTCTGAGTTCTGGGTGGCACTAATGCCATGGATTAAGCCTTCCTGCATTTCCCATCATCCATTTATTTACACTATCTCACAAGCTTACAGCCCCTCACAACCCCAGCTGTGCAGTTTTGATCCAGCTCAAACCAGGAAAACAGAGAAGTACATGGATCTATTTGTGTGCAAGTGGATGCATCATAATGGAGCAGAGCAGCGTATTTTCTGTCACAAATATAATTTTTCTCAAACAGCATTTTTTATCTGCAGCTGATTCACAATGATCTGAATATGAAATACTCAGAAATGTAAATTTAACTTTAATTTTATATGTCCATCATGAGAAAACTGCCACAGGAACATGTTAAAAACACCAAAAATGGCATTTTCATCAAAGTTGGTTTTTTAAAAATCACACCATCCTAAAAGCTGCTGGGATGTATCCTTTTTTTGTTTCTTTCCTTTGGAGCCATGTGTGAAAAGCATTGACTGTATATGAGAAGTGGACTGAGCGATCACTCTCCCCTCACATTCCAAATAGCAAGTACCTGCTGGTTCCAAGAAGCCAAAATCCCATACATTTCTATAGAGAAATGAACAGTTGTTCCTCAGTTATTCTATTGGTCAGAATAACCATTGGCTCTAATAAATTTTTAACATCTTTATGATAATACAAATTTAATTGGTTTAATTACACTGGAGTAGGAGGTAAACATTTTCTAACATTTTAATTTGCTCAGTCCAGTTCTTTCATACAGTTAATGGGGAAAATAAACCTTTGCCAATGAAGGTATCAAACTTAAAAGCATCCCTCTCCTATTTAAACTAAGTCTGCAGGACTATCGCAGTGTGAAAGCATGTATAAATAGGGGAATAATGTGTCCTGGAGCAAATCAAGTTTTTCAATTAAGATGAAAATCCCTTCTGCTCAAACTGTCATCAAGAGCAGTGGCACTATTTTAGGGACTTCTTGCTTCTAACTGTACAGCTCAATAGTCATATGACCAGTAAATACAGTAGCTGGTAACAATGTGACCTGTCATAACCGCAGCCTTAGTTTAGTATTATGTCTGAGGATGCTCATGCTGAGTTCTTGCTGTTTGTGTGGAGTTGAAGGTCCTGCAGTTATGAGCGTTGTTCAGTTGGAGCAGGAGCAGCTCCTGTTTAGAGTGTTTGTGTTTCAGAGCTCTGTGTGAGGCTGGAGGAGGGAGGGCATATCACCAGCTTTAACCTCAGTGAGCCACCTCCTTCTCATCGTAATGTAGACAAAGTCATTACTGTCGCAAAGTCATTACTGTCACAACCACAAAGAAGCTTACACACAGCCCTCTGTACTGAAAAACATCTTTTATATATTAATTTAATTCAGAAAAATACAGCAAACTGTGATACAGAGAGTTTCATGTCTAAATGATTCAGACCGCTGCAGACTAATGTGATGACTTCCAGTATTTTTGGTTTATAACTGAATACTTGCAAGTTGAATGTCAAGTTTCATCATTTTATATGGATTAAAGTATTTTTAGTTACTTTTTTAAAGTTCGTTTCATGTTGCTACACTTTATTAATGGACAGATGCTTAACAGCCAGCAGATTTTGTTTGTTGTTAAGACGTCCATCATTTGGTGACAGAACTTGCTTTCTGCTCTTTGACGTCTTAAACAGACTTCAGGATTTCATAGCTTTAAAAGACACGCAGAAGCAGGAGTGCACACACAGCAGTTCATTGAGCGGATGCACATCAAAGGGAGAGTTGGCCATCAGTTAGATGGAGGAAGCAGCCGGAGGCGAGGAGCTGATGTGATTGAAGTGCTGTCTAATTCACACAATGGTCTGTTTGTGTGTGTGTGTGTGTGTGGTCTCTGTTGCTGCACTTAAAGTAAATCAGATTTGTGCTTGAAGTGGCAGAATAGTGTAATGCAGCAGGAAATGGGACACACTTCCTGTCTGTGTGTTCAGTGTATTTATGAATTGCGTGCTCCTTCCACACTTGCAAAGGGACAGGACTTGTTTTACATTATTTTACCCAATACAACAATGAAACAAGCAATAAAATGTCCATCATTGAGCTTACCAGTTGCCCTTTAAAAAAGTCCCATGCACGCAGTATTTTCAGTTCACGTTAATTGTAGTGATACACGATAATTATTTTTTACAACCGATAGCTATTTGATATACCAATACTCAACTGATGTTACTTAAGAAAAAAATATTAGTAAAGAAAAATATTATTAATATAATAATATAAATTATTAATATTAATAAGAAAGAAATATTAGCAAGTACAAAGTAACAGCGAATGGCTCTTATGTATTCAACAAATTTGCAGAACAGAGAAAGTACATTTCAATGGTCAGAACAAATACTAAGACTTTATCTTAAATACCAATGTAAGAAGTACTTATTTCAATACATATAATTCCCCATATAAAAACGTGTAAAAGAAATAGTTTAATCCTAAAGTGCAAAATGTATTGCTATGTTTGAAACTGAAGTGCAAAATAATTGGTTTCTCATAGAAAAAGTTTTCAAAGACATAGGCATTCGAGCATTTTATAAATCAGAATGACAAAAAGAAATAAACCACCACAATTACATTTCGTTTTTTGTTTTTAACAGTGGTTGTATCAATGGGAGATTTTTCCTGACATCAAGCAGCATCTCTGCTTTCTTTCAGGTTAGCTGTTGATTTTTTCATCCAGCACATTTGCAGCTGAAGAAAAAAAAAAAAGCTCACCATCAATGCTAGTGCCGGGCGATGACAGCTATTTCCATGCAAGCCCTGCAATTTTTTTTTCTAGAATGAGCGCTGGCGCTAGCAATGACGTATTCTTTCCACACATCGTGGTGGTGAATTTTTAAATAACTTTTTGAGCTTTGTTAAAGCTTGACCTGTTTTTCTCTCCTTGTGACACTTCTGTTGAACAAATTTTGCAAACAGTGAGAGAGTCGGTTTCAGACACGGTTAGATAAGCCCACACGGGTGAGTGCTGCCCCATGTTGCAGACAGAGGTCTTTAGTGCAGGCGCTGAGAGGTGACATCACTTACATGCCTAAATAAATAAATAAACCAATAAAAAGAAATCAATATTATTTCTTTTCATTATACTTTTTTTTTTCTTAAAGTCAAGGCTGAATTAAATTTTTTATATGACTTTATTGGTACTTTGATGCAAATAAAATATAATTCATGAGCTGAATGTCACTGCACAGGAATTCACCATGAGGACGGTTCAGATGGGGGATAAAAAGCCATATGTGATGAAGACAGATGCACTCAAGGTCCTTTGGGATTTGTCTCCTCGGGGCCAGAATGTGGCTTTGACTGCCTTCAAACATGGATACAGTCCATTCATCGTTTTTTCTTTAAGCGTTCTCAGGAATGCGTTGTGTGCTAGAAGTCCTGTTGCAAATAACCTTCTTTCCTCTTCCTGCAGCATATTGATTTTAAGAGTGTGCATATGCCACTAAACCATGACTAATGATCTCATTTCATTGTAGCAAGTAGTGTGGTGGGGATATTAGACTGTGGTCCGCATCTGAAACTCAATTTGTGAAATTTTCTTCCCAAAGAAAATTGGAATTTATTACTATTTACCACCAAAATAGGTAAATATTACAAAAAACAATTCCTAAACATGCCCCTGAAAAAACCCCCATTGACGAAGAAAACTGAGGATATCAAGAAGTTGCTTTATTTCGTGCTGGAGAAAGTTAGAGCCATGAAGATCCTGCACGGACAGACCCCAAATGTGCTAGAGGAGGCTAGACAGGTGCAGGATCTGCATGATCAGAATGTCAACAGGATTGAGATCATCGAAAAACGAATGGATGACCATGAGCAGAACTCCAGGATTAACGCTGTGATTACCACCAGATTAAAAATCAAACCCGGTCATATGTGACGCAGCAACCGCTGGAATCGGTGAGGAATGTCTCCCATGCATGGAAGCAACAGTTGGAGGCCAAAATCAAGGCAGCTCGGAGAGATGTGTGTCAGCTGACAGAGGCTCAAAGAGGTGCAATGAAAAGGCAAGTACCTAAGAGATACAGCCAGATGTCCATACCTGAAGCCCTGGAAACTGCCAAACAAAGGCTCCTGGCCTTGAGCAGCTGCCTAAAGATGCACACAAGAGACAATGAAGCCAGACGAATAAACAGGCTGTTCGCAACTCAACCAGCGAAAGTGTACGCTCAGTGACAGGGTCAAAACAACAGAACAGACCCACCAAGGTTGGTAACTGAACAGTCCTGGAAAAGTATATGGGAGAAAGAGACAGCACATAACAGCAATTACCAATGGCTGGTCTCTCTGAGAAAAGAACATAGCAACCTCCTTGAACAGAATCCAGTAACCATCACAGTGGCCCAGAGGAGCCAAACACCAACACCTATTTGACAAAACAGTCGCTCAAGACTGCAGGTCACAACACACCGACCTGTGCCCAGCCTGGATTGATTACAGGAAAACCTATGACTCAATGCCTCACTGAATGCTTGGAGCTGTACAACATCAACAGGACTCTAACAACCTTCATAGGAAACTTGATGAACACAAACACGCAATTAAACCCCTATTACTTTCCATAACACACTCCTCTCCCTACAACACAACAGCAAGTATTGTATTTGTGTTTATTTCAAGGAAAGTGTCCACCCTCAATACACACATCAATGCAGCTTAGCCAGAGTTAACACAGAGACTACCCTGGAGGTCAGATACCCCCCTCCACACACACAGGCACCTCTCTCTCATCTCATACACACAGACACTCTCTCTCTTTATCTCACTCTTTTCTCTGCCTCTCTCTGACACACTCAACCACACAGTGACGGGCAGTGAGGTTGATGCTGGAGAGGCACTGACTTCTCTGTAGTCAGATTTACGATGATAAAAACGGAATATTGTCACCATTTATCCAACAGTATTTAACTGGCAATTCTTTGTAACTTAACATTCCTCTTTCAATGACCCTTACACCAACAAATACACAAATATCTGGACAGATCATCCTTCTGGTGTCTGAGTGATTCATATTCACAATAAACACATTAAATCAATTACATTTCAGTTGTGTGCAAATTAAATTACTTTTGACCATCATTACAATATCTTACTTTTATATGTTTTTTTAATTTAAAAGTTCAATGACTGACATTTGCATCAAAAGCAAACAATTTATTAAATATTAATACATTGCAATAAGTCAGTTCATACTTAGGAGTAGTACTCCTACAAGTGCTGAGTTATAATTTAACCAGCTGCGTTATTCACACCCCCTCTTTCCTGCTCTCACTCATTCAGCCAAACGGCATGTAAGTCTCTTTTGCTAACAGCTACCTGGCTCACGGTTTTACACTGAAAAATCCCCACTTCCTATTAGTCTTAGGGGCTGAAGGCGGGGCTAATCCCCAGGCCAGTTGTAGCCTCTCTGATCAGCTCCTTTACGTGAGTGTCGGTCAGAACGGACCGATGTCTGTTCTCCAAATTATAACAGGGCCTTCTCTCAAAGAGATTTCTGCTCATTTATCTCTTTAATGCTTTACATTAAAACAAAACAAAATAAATACTATAAAAACAAGCACAAAAATTAAAAAATAGGGGCCCCCTCCCCGTACCTACACACAGCCCCCCACTCCTTTCGCACCTCCCCCCCCTAACTGATGGGGAAAGACAAAGAGAAATAGGCTGACCATGAAAACAAGATGTTGGAAACGCTAATAAGTAGAACCTTCCTCTTAGTGAAAAGCTGCATAACCAGCCAAATGCAGCATCATGGGACCGCTCCACCTAAGCGGTAATGCAGGTTCCCATCTACAGCTGCAGTGGCTGAACAGCAGCCGACCCAGAGGGAGAGGTCCCAACTGAGGAAGCACCGGAAGTAAAAATTAAAATAAAAATGAGACCGAAAAAGTAAACATATTGATAAAAGCAATAAACAATGAAACACTGAAATAAGGTAAATTAAAATAACGCATTAAGAATCTAGTTTACATTAATAAAACAAGATAAAATGGATAAATAAATAAATAAATAAATAAACGAACGAACGAACGAACGAACGAACGAACAAATAAATAAATAAATACAAATAAATGAATAACTAAATAAATAAAAGTAGTAAAAGATCACCTAAAAGCCAGGTTAAAAAGATGGGTCTTGAACCTTTTCTTAAAAGCAGCTATACTTAATGTGGCCCTTAGGTCCTCAGGCAGACTGTTCCATAAACGGGGGGCCATAGTGCTGAAAAGCTGCCTCTCCATAGCTTTTGGTTTTTACAGTCAGAATGGTTAGAGGACCAGTGCCAGAGGATCTCAGGGTCCGCAAGGGTTCATACTTTACTAAAAGATCTGATAAATAAGAAGGCGCAAGACAGTTAAGACATTTAAAAACTGTTAAAAGTATCTTAAAATCAACCCTGAAGCATATGGGGAGCCAATGCAGGGATTTTAAAATTGGGTTAATGTGAGCCCGCCTCCTGGTCTTGGTGAGAACTCGTGCAGCAGAATTTTGAAGAAGCTGAAGGTTCTTAATGTTAGTTTTTCGTAGACCAGCAAGCAGGGCGTTGCAGTAATCAATTTTACTCATGATAAAAGCATGCATTAGCATCTCCATATTTGCAAGAGAAAGTAATGGGCGGACCCTAGCCAGATTTCTAAGATTACAAAAAACAGTTTTAACCACCTGTTTTATATGGGGGATAAAGGTTATCTTAGAGTTGAAGATAACGCCCAGGTTTCTGACTGTTTCTGAATGGCTTAATGAAAGTTCTTTTAACTTCAGAAACTGTTTCTCTCTCTTAGCTTCAGGAGCAATAACTAAAATTTCAGTTTTTTCCTGGTTGAGCTGCAGAAAATTCTTTGCCATCCGTAATTTCACATCAAAAATACAGTTAAAAAGTGCTTTTATTGGTCTTGTGTCATCAGGAGACAAAGCTATGTACAGCTGTGTATCATCAGCATAGCAATGAAAACTGATGTTTTGGCTTCTGACGACATTCCCCAGAGGAAGCATGTAAATGTTAAAAAGCAAGGGGGCAACAATGTTTCCTTGAGGCACACCACAATTAATTTCATGGACCCCAGAAAAGTGTGTGTCCATGTTTACCATAAAGTTTCTTTCCATGAGATAAGATTTGAACCACTTGAGAAACAGTCCCTGAAAGGCCAAGACTTTTAAGTCTGTTCACAAGGATCAGATGATCAACAGTATCAAAAGCTGCACTAAGCTGTAGTGGAACTAGTACTAAGATCTGACCTAAACATCAATCAGAAATCTGTTTGGACAGTCTTGGTTCCTGTCATTAGGAAACATTTAAAAAGTGGATTTGGCATTTAATCATGCAGATAATTGGTTGACCTCTCAAGTAACATTCTGTCAGATCATATTTAATTTATTGCAGCTAGAAAGAATGGCATTAAGTCAGGGTTAAAGGAAGTGCAGTCAAGCTGTGCTCCTGGGTGTGAGATGCTCTTACTGCAAAGCCATCAGTTTAACAGTGAGGAGTGAACCTTAATTACAGAGGAGAACAATTAAGAAAAATCACAACAACCTAAGAGTTAAGGGAACAAAAAGGGAAACAAGCTACAGCCAATATCCTCTGAAACATACAAGTTTTTATCCTCAGGAGGTCACTGCAGCTGCTATGCTATGCCCCGAATGTTGGCCAGTGGAGGGAGGTGAGACAGCACAGACCACCTGGTTTGATGTTTTATTAGCCTAAGTGATGCAACAGTTACAGTTAAACAGGGCTGCCTGTGTCACAGCAGCTCTTCTCTGTTGTTTTTTTGCTGTATTTGCATTTCTGGCTGATGTCTGGATTATTTGCTTTGAGTCATTCAAGCTGCTGTTAGCGGAGAGAAGAAGCAGGGTCTGCCCTTGTGGTAACTCTCCTCTAAAGGACTAAGCTAACATTTTTCTTGTTGGGGCTGTTTAAAAGCTCCACTGCTGCAGCAGAGTGAAATGCGTTTACAAATGTGTCCTAATGTAAGGGAAGATATTTTGTTATTGTCATAGTCAACTGCTGAAGCTCTTCATGACGTGCGTGTGGCACAGCCCTGTGCAGAGAGCATTGTGGGACCAGAATGGCTGCTGGGAGCGTTTTCTGCTCTGTTGGTTCATTCCATTTGTCTGTGGGTCCACCTGGTGAGCCCACTGCCATCAGTTCACATCTATTCATCGCTGCTGGGATTAGAGCCCCACTTTGCAAGCAACACATAGAGGACTGAAATCAGTTTGTTAAGCCTCTTCCTGTCCCTGCCTGTACTTCCCCTTGCCCAACACACAACTCCATAAAGGACTACTGAGGCCACCACAGTGTCATAAAAAGTCCTTAGCAGCTGTCTGCACACACCAAACGACCTCAGTCTCCTCAGCAGGTGAAGGCGACTCTGACCCTTCTTGAACAGAGCGTCTTAATTGCCAGACCAGTCCAGTTTGTTGTTATTTGTTGTTAGTATTTATTATGTTACGATTGGCTCTGGACCATAAGAAATAAGAGGGGAGACGAAGCCAGTTTTAGCTCTTGAAGTACTTTTAATATGTATAAAGAATGATAAACAATCAAATACCAGAAAGTATGAAGGTGTATTGTTGCATGAGTGTCTGAGAATGTAAGTGTATGTTTGCAGATGGAGTGTTAACCAAACCAACAGAACCAAACAGATGAGTACATGCATGGGAGTAAACCACTGATGACTTGGCACAAAGCAACAATCCAGACACAGCTGGCAGACCAGAGGAAGGGCACTCCTGAAGAGCTCCTAAGATGGATCTTTTATATCCATCCATATGATTGTGCAGGAGGAGGGAAAACAGGGCAGGCATAGCCACACGACCCAGGGGTATAATAATTGACATTTAGTGTTCCCAAGTTAGTGGTTTAATCCTTGGTGAATGAAGAAACCTCATTTTACTGTTAATAACGGCCTTTGCTGCTGCTGCCCTGCAGTCTGATGTGTTAGAACTCCTCCTGCTTTGCAGATAATATATCCTAAAAACTGACAGAGGTTTTTTATTTTGGCTAAAAATGGTATAATCATAATTAAAAGACACTTTGACAGTAGATTGAAAGATGATTAGTGTGCAACTTTAAGTAAGACACCTAATTTTTTATGACCCCCAGTGTATGTGTCTTAAAACCTAAATGAGTGTCCCTGTAAACCTAAGTATAGTATGGAAAACGGATATTATGTAACTGTGGATCATTTACAATTTGTCATCTGTCTGACAGCCAAAGCTTGGGTAAAAGTGGGTCACACAACAGGATAACAACCCAGAGTATACTGTCAGATCAAATCTGAAAAACAAAATAATCAAGGCTTTACAATGACTCATTCTCATTTAGCCAGACTTTTGGAGTACTTCTTTATTAGGGCCAGAAAATGAAAGGCACAAAAACCTTTCATTTCACCTTTGTAATCAATCATGGCCTTAAGCCCCCATCCATCTTTTTAGCAAAGAAGAAGCCAGCACCAGCAGGTGAGGAGGAGGGATGAATGAGACCAGACTTAAGAGATGTATTGATGTAATACTGCATGGATAACATTACAGGTAGGGGGAATAGTTCCGGGAAGAGTTCTATACTACAGACTAAAGGCTGGTGGGGAGGCAATGAACATGTTTTAATTTGATTGAAGACCTCCTTCAGTTCAAGGTATTCAGAGGGTACTTTGGAAAAATCACGACACATCTCCTCTACAGTCACAACAGAAACTTCACGAGGCTGCATGGAACTGAGACAGGTTTCAGGAGAACCAGATCCCCAAGTCAAAATCCTGTCAGATGACCAGTCGATATGGGGATTGTGGTTTCTCAACCAGGGGAGTCCAGAAATGACAGAGGGAGCAGGAATTGAAATAACATGGAAACACATCTCCTCAGAGTGATTTTTGATCTGGATTCACAGGTTCAGTGATACTGGAGCTATGATTTATCAAATGGTTATCGACAAATGAATCTTAAATCTTGAACAGCCATGCAGTTTAGTAATTGGCCCAGATAACCTAATAATGGTTAGAACCGTGCACTCTCTTTCTCTCAAGGTGTTACTCGAACATAAATATGTATTTCTTACCTCCACCTAAGAGGAAAAATTTGCATTCATCTCACTTCCTGCTCATTTTAGGATTCTCTTTCTGTGTGTGTGGTGCTGCACACGTGTGTTTCTGTGGGAAATCTTTACCAGCCACTGAGCCTGCAGGGCCTCTGAGCATAAAAACACATTTTCACTCACACTTTCTCCGATCTTCCTCTCTAATTTTATCACACCCCTGCTATTCAGACACACAAACACATACTAACACACATGCTTTGGTAGGGCTATTTTTCTCATGGAAGACTGTAATGTGTTCAAAACAGTGAAGGGATATTAGGTTGAAAGGGGGAATGGTTTAAATTTTAATGAGTTATGCAGGAGGAGGCGGTTATTTCATTGGAAACAGTTGAGTGCACAGGGCAAAATCTATAATCCTCTTTATTGGAGGGAGTCTCCATGGATGTCCTCTGGGACTTCAGTCTGTGTGCTCCTCTTGGTGTTGTGCGTGTGCATGAGTAAGGCAGAGGTGGCGATGGAGCTGCCGTGAAATCTCTTTGTTCTCATGCAGGAATAATTCCATTTGAGAACACGTGCATAGTCATCTGTGACTTATGGAGAATAAGATGAGTATGATGGCATATTTAAGAATTTAATTTTAGCCCAACATCAAAAGCTGATACTTTCTTTGTGCGTCAATAGGAAGAATAGCTGTGGGCTGTAATTTGACAAGATTATAGTCAGTGCTGCTTTTAATTGGAAACTTAACAACAGAAATGCATTTTGCCATGATGGACAGATTCTGTTGAGAAATGATTTTTTTTCTTTAGTCTTTAATTAAATCAAGTTGAGAAATGTTCTTTCACCCACACCTGTGCTCATCTAATTACGGATTCTATGTTTGCATTTTGAATATCATCCCAGGTCGTGCTGCAGCGGGACATTAACTGTGAGCTCGTCCAGCAGCAGATGGTCTGACCCTTCGTAGCACTGACGTCAACATGGTGCAGCACTTCACTTTCTCTTAATTGCAGTCCTCTTGCTCCTCCCCGCATTGAAGCCATAATGCTCTAACTATACCAGAGGAAACAAGGATCTCACAATATTTTTCTTAACATGAGCACCAACCTCCCTTTTATAGAACCTTTATAGGTATTTTAAAGAGTTGTCATTAAACTGGACATCTACAACATACATAGGCACAAAACCCATCTGCTATTAAATACAAAACTAATATAGTAATATTCAGCAGAACAAGTGTCATACAAATCAGAAATCCTGTGCAGGTGTGGTCTTAATTCAGTGCAATTCAATGCAATTCAATGCAATTCATATAGCCCAATAATACAACAATAGTCGTCTCAATGGGCTATCTACTGGTAATTGTATAACAAACATGAAATCATAAAGAACATGAAGTCATAGAATTCAATACATAATGGCTAAACTAAATAGACTAAGCTAAACTGGGCATCCCTGTCCTTAGACCCTCATTCTCATTAAGATAAAACAAAAAAAAAACAAACAAAAAAACAAACTGCTTTTGGAAAAAAACAAAAAAAGGAAGAATGCTCAGGGATGTCCGTATCAAGGAGGGATCCTCCTCAGGACAGACAGGCGATGTACCAGAACTTATAGGGAAGAATTGACTTATCTAACCCTACAACTACATGTTTAAATTGTCCAGCAGATGGGCTTCATTCAGATGGAGTTGGGGAGGGCTGGTGGTGCGAGACGAGCCAGAGCTGAGGTCCACAACTAAGTACAGGAGCAGAGATAAGCCAGAGACGAGGTCCACGGTCAGGTGCAGAAGCACAGACGAGCCAACTTGAATCTGGAAACACTCCCGCTCCCCCGGAGGGGAGTGGGAAAGAGGGACAATACATGATATGCACTACACCAAACAGAGGAAAGGAGGACTAAATGATATATAAATAATCAAGAATAGAGGAGAGGAGATAAGAATAGAGGACAGAATCCCAGTGCACCATACTTTCCCCAGCTTCCAACCTTTTAGCAGCCTACTAACAACTAATAGGTTAGTATTAGTTGTTAATAATTGGTAATTGTCATTAAATTTAAATCAAACATTTTATTATAATAAAAATAAATAATAATAATAATGATCAACTTTATTTGTAGAGCACCTATCAAGATAAAAATCACAAAGTGCTTCACAATAAAAGACGATAAAACACATTCAAACACGATAAAACACAGTAAAACATAATAAAACAGAAAATAAAAACTGATTAAGAAAAAGCTATTTTAAAAAGATAGGTTTTTAGTAAGTTGCATGCACTATGGTAATTATAATTATATGGTAATTATTCTGTGTTGGTTGAAAGTGTTCTGTTTGGTTGGTAAGGCTTATGCAATCTTTAAAATAAGATGGGGTCATACCTTTTAAGGCCTTATAGGTTAGCAGGAGGATTTTGAACTTGATTCTAGATTCAACTGGAAGCCAGTGAAGTGAAGCTAACATGTGATCTCTTCTGCTAGTTCCTGCTAACAATCGTGCTGCTGAATTCTAAACAAGCTGAAGACTTCTTAACCCTTGTGCTATCTTGAATGACCCCACCCTTACTTTGACATGTTCTCCCTACCATGACAAAGGTGGATAAAGGTGGAAAAATTTCATGTAATCCATTGAACCAGTGAAGATCACAAAAAATTGAAAAAAAAAAAAGGTTCAGAGCACTGTCTAGTGAATCTAGATGACCCAACTCCCAACGGTAAAGTGCCTAGGATAGCACAAGGGTTAAGGAACTTTTAGGGCATGCTGCTAACAAAGAGTTACAGGAATCCAATCTGGTTGTGACAAACGCATGGATGAGTTTTTCAGCATCACGATAATATATTTCTGATCTTAGCAATATTGTGCAGATAAAAAAATGCAGTTTTACAAGCCTGTGCAATGTGAGCCTTAAATGATCGCCATCCAGGGAGACTATCTGATCAGACAGAGCATCTCTTAGGTATATAATGGTCTCAGTTTTTTCTGGGTTTAGGAGGAGGAAGTTAATTGTCATTGAGGTCTCGCTGTCTTGATGCAGGCATTAAGTTTCTCTATATGTTCATTCTGGTCAGGTTTAATTAGGCCTGGGCGATAAATCGATTAAATGAATTAATTCATATTTTTTGTTCCGGACTATTTCAAAAATAACTAAATCGAGTTTTTATGTGGTGCATTTTTGGCTCCCCAGAGCTTCCGTAGCGTATAACTTATAACTCATATAACTCGTGGATATAATTTCTACTTGTAACTAAATGTAATGAAAAATAAATGTAACTATTCTTTAATGTTAAAAAAACTCATTACTTATCTATTATAACTTTTTAAAGTGTCAATTACAGTTGCATAGAAAACATGTTTTCTTGTTACTCTAGCATAAATCCTTTTAAATTGTCTGCTTATTAAAACCCACATAACTACATTAATGAAGGATCAGACTTAATAAAGAAAAATAACATAGAACAGCACTAGAAAGAACATGTATTATATGTGTAACATTTAGCAAAAAAAGGCTGCACACAGCCTTTGCATCCAACTGATGGTTTGATGACAACAATTTGTCTGCATACAAACATTGAATAATTACAACAGGAGCTACACATAAATAATATGTAATCAATTAAAGAAACTGTAAGTGTGGATCCGTCTAATTTCTGAAATACACACTTAAGCTGTAGAGTCACAACTTATAGTTGACGCGTCTTTCTTTAATGAACTTCCACAGTCCAAGTTCTTCGTTTTGAATGTTTAATTCCCAAAAAAATGTTGTTACAAAAATGTAAATACAAAAAACATATAAACAAAGGAACTTTAAGTACGGTCAAAAACTAGTGCGCTCTCTAGCTCTCCAGCTTCGCTAATGGACCAAAACAAACCTCCTCACCTACGTCATACCTCTTCAGCCAATAGAACAGCTGGGCTCCACAGTTGACCTACATATCAGTACCAACGTCTTAGAATGTTTAAAATGGCTCTAACAGAAACATTTTTAGAAACTTTTATGTTTTCACAGGCCACATGAAATGACATGGTGGGCCACATTTGGCCCCCGGGCCTTGAGTTTGACACATGTGCTTTAGAAAATGGTGCTACTGTCAAGGTTAATGTTAGTCTCCTTTTAGTCTAGACTACAAAGTGTGACTTATAACAAAGCTGGGGTTTTAAGTAAGTTAGTAACCTTCTTATTTTGGAAGAGTGAAAACAAGTGTAGAAAATAACAAAATAGGACAAAAACAAGACACAATTAAATAAACAACACAAGTCCAAAAGGGAGTGAGAAGAAAAATCATATATTTAACTTTGATTCCAAGAGTGTGTTCATTTATTTATTATTCATCCCAGAAATGGGGGTTACATTTGTGTTGCGTTTAATTAAATAAAACAACATTTGCTTTAAGTTGTCTGCCGTTTATACTTATTGCTTTTCTTAAGTAGGATGGGGGGAAAAAATCGGGGAAAAATCGGAAATCGAATTAAAAAAAATAAAATCGGAGATTTTATTTTTAGGCCATATCGCCCAGCCCTAGGTTTAATGGATAAATACAACTGCGTATCATCCGCATAACAGTGAAAATATAAGCTGTGTTTCCTGATTATGTTTATGTAAAGCATAAACAGGATGCATCCTAGAACTGAGCCTTGCTCCGTAGCTAACACGAGTGTAATGACAAGACTTTCCATTCAAAATACCAAACTTGTACCTATCAGACAAAAAAGATTCAAACCACTGGAGGGCAGATCCTCTGATCCTTATGTCATGCTCTAATCTTTGGACTAAAATACTATGGTTGATAGTGTTAAAGGTCTATCAGGACCAGAATAGAATAGAACCTTTTCTGAGGCCAGTAATAAGTCATCAGATACTCCAACTATTGCAGTTTTAGTGCTGTGATGAGGTCTGAACCCTGACGGAAAATCTGAAAAGTGGCTATTGTCCTGCAGGTTGCGGTAAAGCTGCTTAACTAGACTGTTTCTAGGATTATTTAAATGAAGGGGAGATTTGATATTGGTCTATAGTTGGCCAGATTAGCAGGATCTAAACTGGGCTTTTTCAGAAGAGGTTTAACAATTGCAGATATAAAATACTGTGGCACATAACTTGTTTCTAGAGAGGTATTTATTATAGTTAATATAAATTAATTCATTGGGTGGAAGGTTTCTTTAAAAATATTAGTGGGTATTGGGTCTAAGAGACAACTTGAGGTTTTGGAGGACATAAAAACTGATGTTATTTTTGCTTGAGCCACAGCAGAGAAGGCGTCTAATGTTAAAGAAGTTTCTATGGATGCCTTTGTTTCTACCCCTTCAGCCTGCTCTGGGCTGATAGTAAGAATAACTTGATCCTGCTGCCCCCCCCAAACCATGACAGTAGAAGGCTTCAACTTGGTCAACAGAACTGATATGTCCTCCATAGTGACAGGCTTAAGTAGACCATTTGTGTGAAACAGGCTCCACCACAACACAATCACAACAAGGAGGTGGGAGCTAGTTTTTTTTTTTCCAAAAAGCAGGCTATGTGAGTTACCATGGTAAGTTTGAGGCTAAGGAAGTGGATAACCTCAGCTTTCGGTTCCAAAAATGGAGGTATGGTTCAGGGTGTGTCAAGTTGCCATAGCAACTCATTCTCTGAACATAACCTGGTCTGGAGCAGGTTTAGTTGAAGGAGCATGGCGTGTCCATTTGAAGATGATTTAGTGGATGAAGAAGCTCAAATAATACTTTCTTCGACCGTGAGAGGGTGATAAGACCACGTATGGATGTTGTAAAGAAAAACTATTTACATTGATTTAGCTTAATTATTTGCTTCAGTTAAGATTAATCATTTTCTTGAGTTCAGTCAACTTCAAAATATCAAGTAGTTATCAGACAGTCATTTTACTTTCATTCAAATTAATTCAATTAAGTAGGTGTAACTTTGGTGCTGTTGTTAGATCGGCAGCACAAGGAATTGTGGGATACCATTCCCTTTGCCTGTCTGGACAAATTGGGGTTTGAGTGTGGGTTTTTGACCAAATGTGTTTAGTTGTTTAGCTGTTTTACTGTGTTTTGCTTAATTCAATTCAATTCAATTCAATTTTATTTGTATAGCCCAAAATCACAACAACAGTCGTCTCAATGGGTTTTGAAGTAAAACATGAACTCAAAAGGATCATGAATACAAAGAGTCAATAGGAAAATACAAAAATAAACTAACAAACTGACTAAGCTATACTGGCATCCCTGCCCTTAGACCCCCCTTCGCGGTAAGGAAAAACTCCTAAAAAACCGGATTCCGGAAAAATATGAAGAAACCTCAGGGGTGCCCACATGAAGGAGGAATCCTCCCCCAGGATGGACAAGCGATGAACCAGAACTCATAGAGAAGAATTAACTTTTCTAACTCTACAACTACATATTTAAAGTCCAGCAGACTAACATCATCCAGCCGGGGTTGGGGACAGTCAGGGGCGCGAGTCGAGCCGGAGACAGGAACCACAGCCAGGTTTAGGAGCAGGAGCAGAGACGAGGTACACGGTCAGGAACAGGAGCACGGATGGGCCAACTGGAGTTTGGAAGCACTCCCACTCCCCAGGAGGGGAGAGGGGAAGAGGGACAATACATGAATCGTACTGCACCAAATAGAGGCATGGAGAACTAAATGATAAATGATGATCAAAAATAGAGAAGAGAGGAAGGGTAGAGGTAGATGAGAAAAGAAAAGAGGACAGAACCCCAGTGCACCATAGTTACCCCAGTTTCTAGCAGCCTTCTAAAACAAATAGTTATTGTTATTAAGTTTAATTTAAACAATTAACATTAAGTTAAATAATCTCTGAACACTAACTAGTCTGACAATAAGCCTGTCCAAAGAGGAATGTTTTCAGTCTAACTTTGAATGTAGAAACCGAATCGGCCTCTCTCACGTGAGCTGGGAGCTCATTCCATAAAACAGGGGCTTGGTGGCTAAACGCTCTACCTCCGACTGTACTTTTACTAATTCTACGAATCACAAGCAGTCCTGCATTTTGCGAGCGAAGTGTTCTGATTGGATGGTAAGGGACTATGAGGTCATTAATATAGGACAGGGCCATTCCATGTAAGGCCTTATAGGTTAACAGGAGGATCTTGAACTTAATTCTAGAATCAACTGGGAGCCAATGGAGTGAAACTAACACAGGAGTGATGTGATCTCTTCTGTTAGTTCCTGCTAATAATCTAGCTGCTGCGTTCTGAACAAGCTGGAGACTTCTTAAGGAACTCTTAGGACACGCTTCTAACAAGGAGTTACAGTAATCCAGCCTCGACGTAACAAATGCATGGATGAGTTTTTCAGCATCACTCTTAGAGAGTATATTTCTGATCTTAGCAATATTCCTCAGGTGTAAAAATGCAGTTCTACATGCCTGAAATATGTGAGCTTTAAATGATAAATCCTAGTCAAATAAAACCCCAAGGTTTCTAACTGTGGAATTGGGGGCTATACTTACACCATCCAGGGAGACTATCTGAGCAGACAGAGCGTCTCTCAGGTTTTTAGGAACTGGTATAAGTTAGTTTTTTCTGGGTTCAAGAGGAGGTAATTAATTGTAATCCAGTTCTTGATGTCTCTGATGCAGGCATTCAGTTTCTCTATATTGTCATTCTGGTCAGGTTTCATGGATAAATACAACTGAGTACCGTCGGCATAACAATAAAAATTAATGCTGTGTGTCCTGATTATGTTTCCTAGGGGTAGCATATAAAGCGTAAACAGGATGGGTCCTAAGACTGAGCCCTGTGGGACTCCGTAGTTAACTCCAGTGCACTGAGAGGAATGTCCATTTACATTAACAAAGTGATACCTATCTGACAGATAGGATTTAAACCACTGGAGAGCAGATCCTCTGATCCCTATGTCCTGCTCTAATCTATGGAGTAAAATACTGTGGTCGATAGTGTCAAAAGCTGCACTGAGGTCTAACAGGACAAGAATAGAAAGTAGTCCCTTTTCTGAAGCCAATAACAAGTCATTAAAGACTCTAACTAGTGCAGTTTCCGTACTGTGGTGGGGTCTAAACCCTGACTGAAAGTCTTCAAAGTGGCTGTTGTCCTGTAGGTGGCAGTAAAGCTGCTTAACTACAACTCTTTCTAGGATTTTAGAAATAAAGGGGAGGTTTGATATTGGTCTATAGTTGGCCAAGATGCTAGGATCCAAACTGGGCTTTTTCAGAAGAGGTTTAACAACTGCATATTTAAAAGACTGATGCACGTAACCCGTTTCCAGAGAGGTATTTATCATTGTTAATATGGAATCGTTAATTAGGGGAAAAGTTTCTTTAAAAAGTCTAGCAGAATTGGGTCTAGCAGACAAGTTGAGGATTTGGAGGACGTAATAATTGATGCTATTTCTACTTGATCCACAATAGTGAAGCAATCTAATGTTACAGAGGTTTCTATGGATGCCTCCACTTCTACCGCTTCAGCCTGCTCTGGGCTGATAGTAGGAATAACTTGATTTAACTTATGTCTAGTATTTGAGACTTTACTATCGAAAAATGTAAGAAAATCATCAAAACTGAGAGAAACAGGAACATGTGGTTCTACCGAGCTCTGACTGCGAGTTAATTTAGCAATAGTGCTAAAAAGAAATCTTGGATTATTTCCATTCTCTGATATTAAGGTTGAATAGTACTGGGTTCTAGCACTACGCAGAGCTTTTTTATAATTTAATAGGCTAAGTTTCCAGATATTCAGAGACTGCTCTGAACTGGAGCGGCGCCATTCTCTTTCCAACTTACGAGTTTCTTGTTTAAGAGAACGTGTTTCAGCGTTAAACCACGGTGCCACTCGGTTTTGTCTAACGAACTTAGGTTTCAGGGGGGCAACAACATCGAGTGTACTCCTGAGGGCTTGTAGGGCATCATTAACAAAGTGGTCATTTATACTAGGACTGATGCTATGGGAGCTGGTCTCAGAGTATTTGCTCAGAATGTCACTAAGTACTGGCTGAACTGTGTGTTTAAACTCAGACACAGAACGATCAGTTAAGGTTCTTCTAGGCTGTTTCTTATTCACTGGGGCGGTAGCATGTTCTAATGTAAACTGGACGGTAATCAGAAAGTGATCAGAAATGATGGGGTTAAAAGGAAGGACACTCAGCTGGCTGATCTCTATACCATGGGTTAAAACAAGGTCCAGGGTGTGCTTGTGACAGTGAGTGGGTTCATTTACACTTTGGGTAAAACCAACATCATCTAATAAATCTGCAAAAGCATTTCCTAGACAGTCACTGGGGTCATCAACGTGAATATTAAAATCCCCTATTATTATAGTTTGATCAGAATCTAAGACAATAGTCGATAGGAAGTCGGAAAACTCAGTTAAAAATTCTGAATATATGGGCCGGGGGGCGATAAATAATTATGAATAAAACAGGTTTTCGAGTCTTCCTGTTTGAGTGATTTATAGACAATATGATACTTTCAAATGAATTACAAGCCTTTTTAACTTTAGGGCTGAGAAGTAAGCTAGACTGTGATATTACTGCCAAACCAACTCCTTTCCCTGAAATTCTTAGTTATTGTGTCCTACTATGTTTAATTCTTTCTGCACCATGAGTGGAGGCAGAGGGAGAGGACGATGAGATTATGTAGCACCACTAGTGCCATGTAAAGCATCAAGAACAAGTTAAAGTCAGAGTCATGATATCTGGATACATGCTATATTTTGCAAATCCACATTGACTTACTCATTTTGATGTTACAAAAATTAGAATATCTGTAGCCTCAAACTTAGACATATGAGAGTACAAGAAGTACAATAAATTAATAGGGAAAATATTTAACTGAATTGGAGTAATTTGATATTTAGTTAGATAACTGTGTAAATTTCAGTTGTATGAACAATTATTGAGTTGGATAGATGTAAGAAATTAGGTTGAATAAATTTAACTCAGATACTTGTTACCAACTGAAGTAATTCATTTAAGTTGGATAAGTTATATATATGCGTCACAATCAAAATTGAAATAAGTTCAGAAACTCTTGCGTTTACTTTGTCTGTTATCCTTCTTTTGCTGATGCAGCCGTATTACTTTTTTTGATTGGCGTATAATCTTCATACGCCGTCATTAATATCTCCAACTCCGTCTCACTGGAGTATGGCGCTCTCTTTTTTTTCCACACATTTCCATGGTGACTCCGGAAATCGACGATCCATTGAAAATGCCTTTATCTGCGGTGCACGTGCATTAACCGAGGGTTACCAAGTCGAGCGTAATTACGCTAACTCATATCCGGTCTTTTGAAACCAACATACCCAGAGTAAGCAAGTTCAGGTGGACTTCAGCCAGGGTTTGGGCTTAAAGTCAGGCTAGTTTAAATTGGCCTTCTGGAATACCCCCCTGGTCTTTGATCTTATTAGTCTTGTTTGCAAAGGACCTGAGCAATTCATTGCTGTCAGCTCTGCAGGACACAGGGGTACTGGGACTGCAAGACTAACAATAGAATTTATTGTGTCAATTTTTGGGCTCTTCTTTTTCGAGGATATTAACTGGCAGAAGTAGTCAGATTCTGGTATCTGTCACCATCTCATGAGGACACGAGATCCCTAAGATGCACCCTGTGGACCATGAGATTGGTTGATTTCAAATGACGCTCAGTTTGACGACACTGTCTCTTTAAATTTTGAATGGTTTAATTAATCCATGGACACACTATTCTCTGTGTTCAATTGGATTTAACAGGAACCACCTGATCCAGGATTGTGACACAGTGATCACTAAAACAATCAATCAGATTGTTAACATCAAAACATTCCTTAAGTAAGTAAGGGGGTCAATGTTACGGAGGTCTGGGGGGAGAGAGTTCCAGAGCTGGGGAGCCGAGCAGCTGAAGGAACGGCTCCCCATGGTGACCATATGGGCCAAAGGGATGGAAACCTGAAGGGAAGATGAAGACCGGAGAGAGCGAGAGGGAGTGTTAATATGGAGGAGATTAGAAACATAAGAGGGAGCCAGGTTATAGAGGGCTTTGAACGTAAAGAGACAGAGTTTAAATTTAATCCTGAAAGCTAATGGAAGTCAGTGCAGCTGCTGGAGAACAAGAGTGATGTGATGAAGGAGTTCTGGTGATGATGTGGGCAGCTGAGTTCTGGACCAACTGAAGTTTATTCAGAGTTTTCTTGGGAAGACCAGAGAGAAGTGCATTGCAGTAGTCGAGGGGAGCAGTGACTAGACCAGGGGTCGGGAACCCATGGCTCGTGAGCCATATCTGGCTCTTTTGATGTCCACATCTTGCTCGCAGACAAATCTTTAATTATAAAAAAAAAAAAAGTCCTTCTCGGGCGTGATTCGATGCCAGTTTGTACCAGCCTGAAACATGTGAATTGCCAGATGCGCGCTCCAGTCTTTGAGAAGGAAGAGGGGAGGGGTAGTGGGCTCAGGCAGCCAGGTGAAGCGGCGCACTGATTAGAACACGCTGCCAGTCACATACCACACACTGCAGCATGTGAGTGTGTGTACTGGCAATGTCTGGCTCTACATATGCATGTGAGCAGTCTTTCTCACATCTAAAGAACATTAAGACCAACCTACAATCATGCTTAACGGATGAAAGTCTCAACACTTGCAGCTGCACCTGAAGCTTAAACTCACCAATCAACCAGACAAGACTATCAGCAAAACCACCACGCAGCACCAGAAGTCGCATTAATGGTAAGAAATACTCATCATTTATTAGCAACAACATGTATCGTCCCTTTCCCACACTGAGGCACGGAGACGTAACCTCTTTTAAGGTTCTTTATTCCGGTTACCGTAGGCCATAACCAATGCTGTACAACTTATTCAGCAACTCCTGAAACTCTCCCATCGAGAGCGATCCCCCCCAACTATTTATTCCCCTGCTACCGCACCAGCCCTCCTATTTCCCTTATTCAGCCCATAGCTGAACCCCATTGGTCAAAGCTCCCCAATGACAGGCTGAGAGACAGAACTGAGGGTCAACCAGCATCTCTGCTTGATGCATTAAATGAACTCCAGGAACTTAGAATGCGACCCAAGAGCCACCCAGTCCAATTCAGTCTGCTACAATAACAATGTTATTAAAAAGAACCCACAGACTTATTGTACTTTAGAAGTTTTGAAATTACATAAAATGCACACATTCACTTGTATTTTTAGTTTTAAACATATTGTATGGCTCTCACGAAATTATGTTTAAAAATATATGGTGTTCATGGCTCTCTCGGCCAAAAAGATTCCCGACCACTGGACTAGACTATGAACTAAAATGGAGGCAGAGTGGACAGTGACGGAGGGGCAGAGATTGAAAGGATAACATGCTGTCAAGGATGACACCCAGACTCTTTACCTGAGGGGAGGGGAAAACTGGAGAGGAATCAATTGAAAATGGAAAATTTGAAACTTTGGAAAGGGTGGATTTGGAACCTACAAGGAGTAATTCGGTTTCCTCACTGTTAAATTTGAGGAAGTTTGAGGTGAACCAGATTTTTATTTCAGACAGACAGGAGGAAAAGAAATCAAGTGGAAGAGAAGAGTTTGGTTTACTGGTCAGATGCAGCTGAGTGTCATCCTCAAAACAATGAAAATCAATGCTGAATTTACGGAATATATTGCCAAGGGGTGGTAAGTAGGTAATGAACAGGAGGGGACCGAGAACAGAACCTTGAGGAACACCAGAGAAAGTAAGTGAGGGTTGAGATTTGAAAGAATTCAGTTGGATAAACTGAGTGCAGCTTGACAAGTATGAGTGAAACCAGCGGAGGGGGGTGGACTCGATACCAAGAGCTGAAAGTCTGTGATATATGGGATATGGTGTGAAATGATGCGCTCAAGTCAAGGAGGATGAATATGGTGATGAGTCCAGAATCAGCTGCTAGGAGGTCATTAGTAATTTTTATTAGGGCAGTTCCAGTGCTTTGAAGGGGACGAAAACAGGATTGAAAGGGTTCCAATAGATCATTTTGCTTGAAATAGTGGTGAAGTTGGTAGGCGACTTTTGAGAATTTAGGAGATGAAGAGGAGGTTAGAAATAGGATGGGATTATGAAAGGAATTGGGGTCTGAGCCAGGCCTTTTTAGGATGGGTTTGACAGCAGCGGAGAGGAGTGAGTGGACAATACCTGATGTCAATGAGGAGTGTATAATTTCAGAAATGAAGGGAAGAAGAGAAGGGAGGCAGGATTTAACCAGGGATGTTGGGAGGGGATCGAGCAGACATGTTGATGGTTTGGATTTATGGATGAGGTGGGAAATTTCATTGGGATCAGGGAGCAGAAAAGAAAAAGATATGAGAAACAGAAAAAGAGTCAGAAGGGACGGGAGGAGAGGTGGAGGAATGGAGAGGCAGATGGATATTGTGAATTTTCTGATCAAAGAATGACTGAAGAGAATTACAGTTGTCATCTGAATAGGAATGAGGAGGACAAAAGTCACGGGGTTGAAAGATGTTATTTATTAAAGAAAAAATAGTTTGGTTATTTCACTTATTTGCATCAATCAGTTCAGTGAAGGAATTCTTTTTAGTGTTAGAAACCAAGTCCGTTTTGCAGAATATGTTCTCTTTAAAAAATGTTATGAATGGGAGAACCAGTTTTTTTGCAAAGCTGTTCTAACCAGCGGCATTCGGCTTTCATTTTGCGGAGTTCTGGATTGAACCAAGGAGAAGATTTAGCAAATGAAACAGACCGGGTTTTGACAGGAACAGAATTGTTAAAAACATCTAAAAGGCTGTTATTATAAAAAGAAACCAGTTTATCAGGGTTAGACGAGTTCAGAATAGGAATGTGTTCTAAATGAAAGGAAAACATCTCCACATTTACATTCTTAATGTTTCTGTAGGAGATGAGGCGAGTGGGTTTAATCTCAGATAGGGAGAGGAGCATGTTAAAAGAAACAAGAAGTTGATCAGTCACGTGAAATTCTTCTGCGGAACAGTTAAACCGGGTTAACCCAGAGCAGCAGACCAGGTCCAGAGTGTGTCCCTTAGCGTGGGTTGGGAGCTGAACATGTTGATTAAAGCCAAGACTGTCCAGGCATGAGCAGAAGTCTCTGGTGAGGGGAAGGTATATAGCTATTATCAAAATGAATGTTAAAATCACCCATAATCATAACATTAGGAGAGAGAGATGACAGGTAATTGAGCAGAGTTCCAAATTGATTCAGAAAGTCACTGTTTGACTTTGAGGGGCGGTAAACCATGGCTATTACAGTTGGTGGGGGTCCAGGAAGCATAAAGGCAGTGCACTCTATGGAGCTGAATGAGGGGAGCGGAACCGGGAGGACTTTCCACTTCTCGCGATATATCACCGCATGACCACCTCCGCGGCCTTAGCAACGAGGCTGAGAGAGGTAAACAAAACCAGTAGGGGTGGTGTCATTGAGTGAGGAAAAGTCATTTTGTTGCTGCTAAGTTTCTGTAACACAGAGAGAGTCAAACTTATGATTCACAATTAAATCCTGAATCAGCTGACCCTTGTTAGAGAGGGAGCGATGTTGATGAGGCCAAAGTTGATGGTTGTGATGACTTGGCGCAGAGCAGAAACAGTCAGGTTTGCAGGCTGGAGAGAAATCTGTGGTCCACAGAATGTCCGATTTTACTGGGAGGACGGCGGGTAGTGGAGGAGATGAAGCAGACGAAATTGGACTTGTCTTGGTAATGCCAACCTGTGCCACGGTGGACGTACCTCCGGCGAGGCCGGAGCAGAGAGTCCATGCGGAAGTGTTAGAGGCGGAGAAGTTACTGGAAGACAGCGGAGACAGAGGAGTTCCGGCGCTGAATACTGGATGAGCCCGGCCGTGGGGTGGTGGAAAAGCCAGAGGAGGATCTAGGTTAGCGACGACCAGATGTACAGTTTGCTCGTGAGCATTGCTGACAGGACAAGGCCCAGGGACTGCAGACTGAAACACGTAACTAACTCCAAGCTAGCCAAATCCCAGGTTGGAGGAGTGGCATAGTATTGTTTTCAGTTGTTATTGAGGCTTGCAGTTTGAAAAAAGAAAACAAGCAAGAGTAATCAATGGACACAGTATATTCTCAGTTGCTGCAGTCCAAAATCTTTCGTAGCAGAATTTCTTTGGAAAAAGAGAAAGTTACCAATGAGTAGCCTTACTGAGGGTTGTCCGGTCTCTGTGTGACTGGAGCAAGAGCTTGGTTCGTTTAGCCGGCAATAACTCCGGCAGGGATGCCCATTATCACCGGTTCTGTTCATAGTTTTTATGGACAGAATTTCTAGGTCCAGCCATTTCCTCTCTGCTCTTTGCAGATTATGTTGTCCTGTTGGCTTCATCGAGTCGGGACCTCCAGCGTGCATTGGGGTGGTTTGTGGCAGAGTATGAAGCGGCTGGGACTAGGGTCAGCACCGCTTAATCTGAGGCCATGGTTCCCGACCGGAGAAAGGTAGTTTGCCATCTCTTGGTGGGTGGAGTGTCCCTGTCCCAAGTGGAGGAGTTTAAATATTTTTGGGTTCTTGTTCAGGAGTGAGGGAAGACCAGAGTGTAAGATTAACAGGCACATTTGAGCAGCGTCCGTAGTTATGCGGTTGCTGTATCGGGCCGTTGTGGTGAAGAAAGAGCTGAGCCCAAAATCAAAGCTCTCAATTTACAGGTCTGTCTTTTTTCCAATACTATGGTCATGAGCTCTGGGCCATGACCAAAAGAAGGAAGTCCCGAATACAAGCGGCTCAAATGGGCTTCCTCCGTAGGGTGGCTGGGCACTCCCTTAGAGATAGGGTGAGAAGCTCGGTCACCCCCGAAGGGCTCGAAGTAGAACCGCTTCTCCTCCACATCGAAAGGAGCCAGTTGAGGTAGCTCAGGCATTTAGTCCGGATGCCTCCTACACGCCTCCCTGGGAAGGTGTTCCGGGCATGTCCCACTGTGCAGAGGCCACAGGGAAGACCCAGGACATGCTAGAGAGACTACGTCTCTCGGCTGGCCTGGGAACACCTCAGGGTGCCCCCAGAGGGGTTGGAGGAAGTGGCCACAGCAAGGAAAGTCTGGGGATCTTTGCTGAGACTGCTGCCCCCGCGTCACAGATGAGCGGAGCAAGAATGATGGATGGATAGATAGATTGATGGATGGATGGATGGAGAAAACAAATTGGCACCTGAGAAATGTGATTGCGCTTTGAGTTATATCTTTTGACAGCAAATTATGGGTTTTGGTTCTCAACTTATGCATTTTGATTTGCAGATTTGGGGTTTTGTTCCACGGTTGTAGGGTTTTGATGCGCAACACATAAGGCACTGAATTGACACAATACTGTTACATTTGTTGGTGTTTCTTAAAGATCCCTCTATAAAGGGACCTTTGTAAAAGCTGCCTTCATGATAATTCTAGCAGGTCATTAAATAAACTTTCTGCATCATAACACACTGAAGACTATTTCATAAGATTAACGAGCTCCTTCTTTTTCGCTTTTTAAACTCAAACACAGAATGTGTTGTCCTCTCCCTCCTACTTCTTGGTCCTGATATTCTAACAGTGATTTATTTGAGGGCACCCTGCAACATAGATGGTGCAAAAGGTGGGCTGGTGTTACACTTAGCTAAATCTCCTGCCCCCACTCCCTCTGCTACACTCTGTGATTGATCAACACCACACAGGAGGCCACAAAGACGGAATGCACGCAAAACACACAATTAGTGGGAGTTTTAGTTTCAAGTGACAGCAGCTATTGTGACTGCGGTGGGGGTGATGAATGGAGAGGCTAGCGTGCAGAGACCTGGACGTTTGTTTCAGAGAAAACTCAGACATTCTTAAATTTTTCACGTCTTTCTCTGGAGGCAGTTGTAAACCTGTGTGACAATCAGTCCCTTTGAGTCAAACGAACTCAAAAGAGTCACCTTTTACTGTCTCTTTAAAATGACTATGTCACAAATATTCATTTAAAAAGCTCTGCTTCTGAGCAAATCCAGTAATTATGAAGGTGTTGCAAGGTCAGAGAGGTTAGACTTTAATCCCTTTCTTCTGCTAAACACTTCATAACTCTGTTAATGAGTGGATCCCACATAAGCCTTATATCTGCAGCTGTTTGAAACATATTTAACTCTTATATGGGCATGTGATTTACCTCAGCTCCTTGACTAGCTTCATCAAGTTCAGTATTAGATGTATGACATGTATGAACATTTATTTCTGTACATGTGCAATGGAAAAAGCAGAAAAATCAGACATGGCTACAGGTGCAAAAATTCACAGGGCAGAAAATCATAAATTAAGTTTATAAAGTGCACTTGCACTGCTTGTGTGTTGTCAACATTGTGGTTTAAATGGTAAATGGCGTATACTTGTATAGCGCTGTCTACCTTCCTGAAAGGCCCAAACCACTTTACAGTCACAAACCCATTCACGCACACTTTCACATGTTGGTGGCGGCTCCGCTGTCAAACACTGGTGTCAACCTTCCATCCAAGGGCAACGCGGGGTTCCTAAGGGCGAGCACGACGGGAATCGAACCTGCAATCAGAGGTCAACTGCCCTACCGCTGCACCACGGCTGCAATTAAATTGTGTCACACAGATTTGGGAAAATTGAGTAATTTTGTCTTCTGAATGATTTTTTTGGACATAATTATTTTAACAAACACAAATAAACATTTAAATGAGATTTAAAAACCTTCAAGATGAAAGTCAGTTCTTGTCCGTCCCTGTCAGAGCATGCTCTGTGGTGTCCAGTTCCCTCCATGACAGCAAACTGGAGCAGTGACAGCAGGAAAAGCTGCTGGAAGCTGCTTCATGGCAGTCTGGGCTGCTTTGGCTCAGCTCGGTTTATGCATATGGCCCATTCTGGCACGAACACACTGTCCTCCTCCCTTGGCTGAACATTAAACACATGACAACCATTTGCTTTTCACAGGATGCTCTACAACTGTAATCCTCCAATTCATTTAAAGCTTCACAGCCTTTAAAACCTTTTTCCTCATTCATTTTTAAAAAATAACAGCAAATTATGTTTTGTAAAACCATGGCAACATGTTTACAGATTTTTCTTTTTATTCATTTGTATCAATCCAGTTGCAGAGCCGAGTGAGGAACCAAACAGTGGTACATGGAAATGTCAACGTTCACTTTTGGTCTCTGACCAAAGGTGCCTAAATAAAGCGACTTGCCACGTTGTGGAAAGTCACTTCTACCGTGATTCATTTTTCCCTGTTATGGAACATTTCTCTTTAAGTATAAGTGTCTCTATTAAAATCTTCCTTATTTACCTTAAAAATAAGTTTTTGGTAAGTGAGACCAGATTTAAATTCCCCCATCAAGATGATCTGTTCTTAGGGTTGATCTGGATAGGTGTAACATTCTTTATTTTATTGCCAGTCACACCAGGTTTCAATAACTGTTGCTGTCTTTGTTTCATTTAACTATTTCTTTCAGAAAGCCACTGATCCTGTAGTGTTGTATCAGCATAAAGTCATTTTCTCCACAAAAGAATCAGCTGATTTAAATTGATAGAGTAACCACGTCCCTACCATTTCACCGCAGGGTGGCTTTTTTCTGCTTCAGAATCTACTGGAATTATGGTAAATGCATCAACGGTAGAAGAGTCATGGTAGTCAAAAGAATGTCAACTATGGAACTAAAACGCCTGTATTAAAGGGTGAAGGTGTTTAGCTCCTTTGGCAGATTCTTGCCACTACTTTTTCTCATGTTTATGATTTTTGATGTAAGAAGTCTTCTACTCTTCTTCTTGAGAACTAAAAGTTCTTAAAATTTTGAACTAGAAAAATGATTTTCTCTTGAACTCAAGAGCCTTGTTTAACCCCCATTCCTTTGCGTTGTGTCGAGGTAAGGGACGAGATTACTTCAATTTCATCACTGTTTTTTTTCTGACATAAATGGAAAATTACAAGTATGTGACTGCCAGTCTCCAGAAAGTTAATGCCTACAGAGTCACAAAAGGTCTCCACCCAGAAGCACAAAAGAAATAAAACAAACTACGCATGGAGAAGAGAATCACCCATACCTGTCACAACAGAGAATGGCGGGAACTGAGACAGGAATCACTTAGTCTCAAATGACTTCCAGAAGGGGCGGTAAACCTAATACAAACGAAAACATCAAGGTTGATCAAACAAACATATTCATAACCTGCAAATAAGGATTTTTGTAGAACTTTGGAGAACAAAAAAACAGTTTTATTTTGGGGTTACATCAGTCTTAGATTTTTTTGTAATTTGAGGTGGAACCGCTGCAGAACCAAAATCTCACAAGTTAATATAATTTTTTTTTTTTTAGACAAATTAATTTTGAGAAAATCCCCCACTGCTTCTAAAGTTAAGACCTGTGTCTGTTATAATGCTTTTCTTTTCTTTTCTTTTCTTTTTAAATACTTTTGCAATGTTGTGTGTTTCCTTTATCATTTTATCTTTACACCTATTCTTTACACCTCTTAATACTTTTCTTCAGTCAACATTTTGGATTCTCAGACTTGATGTTTGACCTGTTTTATGCTGGTTTTCTATTTAAAACCCCTTTAACAAGCTCACGGATTCATCAGTTTTACACAGGGACACAAAGGATATTTTTCCTGGGTTCACTAAGTCAGTCTTTACAATCCTGTTAACCTTTATGCCAGAAAGTAAAATCTGAACATGTCTCTGATTCTTTAATGTGGATTCATGTGTATTGTTAGACAGATGAGATTCTGCAACAATCTAAAGGTTCCTGATGAGTTATTTTCAATTTTAGTTCTGCTAATGTTGGACTCTTTTCATTACGCCATGTTTTCCTGTTGCCTACCCTTTATTTAGAAAGGTCATTACTGTCCAGATGGTGTCTTTCAGGTGTTTTGTGTGTGAGTGTGCATGAGTGTGCGTAGTGCTCTTGCCCTTAAGATGCAATAAATCGTGCTGCAACTTTATTAACGATTCGCCTCCTCCACCAGTCTTGAATCTCAGACACATTTACATTCTCAGAGCTGGTGTGTTGCTTCAGGGACTGGGTGTTACAGTTTGTCAGTTTCCCTTTGTTTGTGTGTGTAGTTTGGCTGTGACTCCTGGAGGACTCCTCCTCTCCTCCTGTCCTTCCTGAAGTTGCACAGTGCTTGCATGGCTAAAAACCTGATGAGATCTCAGAACACACGTGCACTTTGTTAGCACATTATAAAAAGCTCAAACAAGGCTGTCTAATTTACAACTGAACTTCATTTTTTGTCTCCACAGAAACCATCAGAGCTGAGCTGCAGCGTCAAAACAGTAAGTCAGTTTGTTCTTTACTCTGCTGCTGGAAACCCTCCTTCTGAGACGTTTCTGGTGTCTAGATTAGATGTTGAGGATCACAGCTGATCTTTATTGAGTTTCCTTTAGGGTAGGCTGTATTTTGTAGTTGGACTTTGCTGCAGAAAACATATTAAGCTTTTAACTGTTTTTTTATTCAATCTCTTCTCTGAAATTGGTGGCATGAGAAATTGTTCCTTATTCCTATGCACACACAGGTACATTTCCACTCTGATCATCTCTTGTTCTATTGTTAAATTGTTACCACTGATTTTTAATGATTCTGCTTTTTTAGCCAAAATCTAAAAACCTGTTTTGTTTTCTAGGATATAGTTTCTGCACAGAGGCAGGAGATCATTTGAAATTCACCTCTGAGCTGTGGGTGGGACCATTGGTGTTGAGTAATCCCACCCCCATTTCCCATCATCCCTCTGTTTACACGTTCTCATGCTGACTTGCAGCCCCTCAAACTCCAACATAGCGTTATTGGTAAAACAAAAATGGTGAACAATATTGGAGCCATCCAGCCGTAGAGTTTTGATCCAGATGTAAGGTCAGACGAGTAAAACAAAAGTGTTCATGAATCTATCTATGTGCAAGTGGATGCCTTTTTTTGTTGCCTGTTCCTTTTCAATTTGTAGGAAATAAGGAAGACCAAATACATTGTGACTTGAATTTATTCATTGTGGAATTCTTTTTTTATTTCTCTTTTTTTTTTTTCTTGTTGTGGTAATTCTCTACGAATTAATGCAGCCTCCTCGTCTATTGGGTCCTCCAAAAAAGGACAAGCCATTCTTGTCACTTAGATCGTCTCTGTGTGACGGAAATGTGGGCAATGAAGGTTAAAGCGAAAAATACCGCTTCGTCTTTAAAAAGGGGAGGGGACCGGCAGAAACCTTAAGTTTAGAGAATAAAACCTGCTCTCGACCAGATTAGGTTCACAGCGTAAGTAACCATGGACACTGACTCCGAGTATAAGTTACCTCTCTTTTAAAAACGGGTTTGACTTACTCTGCTTTCTCTGGTTTAACAAACCTCCCATTCTGAAACGGAAAACCCAGTGTTTCCCTAATTTAAGGGTTAACATACTCAGAGTTTACACTTAACCTCCTTTCTGAAACAGGCCCCTGATATGAGTTAGCATAATTACACTCAACTTGGTAACCCTGGGTTAATGCACATGCACGTGCACGACAGGTACATAAAGACATTCTCAATGGATCACCCATTTCTGGAGTCACCATGGAAACGCATGGTGAAAAAAGAAGCGCTATACTTCAGTGAGACGGAGTTTGGAGATCTTAATGAGGGCGTATGAAGATTATACACCCATCAAAAAGTAACACGACTGCATCATCAAAAGAGTTTCTGCTTGAAGAAAAAGAACAACGCACAAGTTTCAATCTGATTTCTATTTTCCTTGTGACGCATATATATATAACTTATCCAATTTTGCCGACTTAAATGAATTACTTCTATTGGTAACAAGTAATTGAGTTAAATTTATTCAACCTAATTTCTTACTTCTATAAAATTCAATAATTGTTTATACAACTCAAATTTACATATTTATCTAACTAAATGTCATATTACTCCAATTCATTAATCCATATTTTTCATCTTAGTTTATTATAATTCTTGAACTCTCATATGTCTAAGTTTGAGCTGGCAGATATGCTCATTTTTATAACAATAAAAGGAAAAAAACAATATTCACAAACAGCATGCTTTCATTTACCAATTTTCCAACATTACCATTACAATCTAATGAAGTAGGGGTGCTATATAAACTCATCATCCTCTCCCTCCCTCTCACTCATGGTGCAGAGACTTAAGCATATAGTAGGAAAAAATAACTCAGCAAAACACAGTAAAACAGCTAAACAACTAAACACATTTGGTCAAAAACCCACACTTAAACCCAAATCCGTCCAGACAGGCAAAGGGAATGGTATCCCACAATCCCTTGCGGTGCCGCTCTAACAGCAGCACCAAAGTTACACCTACTTAATTTAATTAATTTGAATGAAAGTAAAACAACTGTCTGATAACTACGTGTTATTTTTAAGCTGACTTAACAAAAAAAGTGATTAATCTTAACTGAAGCAAATAATTAAGTTAGATCAAAGTAAAAAAGTTTATCTTTATACATCCATACGTGGTCTTATCACCCTCTCACGGTGGAAAAAGTATTATGAGCTTCTTCATCAACTAAATTATCTTCAAATGGACATACTATGCTGCTTCACCTCTCTGAAAACAAACTAACCTTCAACTAAACCTGCTCCAGACCAGGTTATGTTCAGAGCATGAGTTGCTAGGGCAACTTGACATACCCTGAATCATACCTCCATTTGTGGAACTGAAAGCTGAGGTTATCCACTTCCTTAGCCTCAAACTTACCGTGGGAGCTAGCATAACCTGCTTTCTCAAATACCCCCCAGAAGGCTTGTGGGCCATCGTAGTAACTTCTATATATCATACCTACAAGGTTTTTTCAATGTTTTTTTCATCTGCTCTTGATTCACAGGAATTTAAATAAAGAAATACATCAAATGGCTGGCAAAACAAGACTGTTCTACCAGAATATGTTGAAAACATGTTCATGAAAACATGTGTCATGCTGAAGACATGTTTTGTCAGCCATGTGACAAGAGATATATTTGGTTCTAATAGCTTCATGGTTTAGTTAGAATAAATCATTTTCATCAAAGACAAGAATGTTGTGTAATTTATTATTGTGTGCTGTGAAAATGAATTAAATAAATACAATGAAAACACAATTTTAATTAAAGTTACGCGACATCAACATCAAGAAGATGACCAGGATCAGTCATTGAACAGCTCTTTATTTTTGCTCCATCTTATTTAACCCTTGTGCTATTTTAGGCACTTTAACATTAGGAGTTGGCTCATCTAGACCCACTAGACAGTGCGCTGAACCTTTTTTCTTCAATGATTTGTGATCTTCACTGGTGTCCATGGATCACATGAAATCCTCTCCACCTTTATCCACCTTTGTCATGGTAGGGAGAACACATCAATGTAAGGGTGTGGTCATCTAAGATAGCACAAGGGTTAATCTCACTGATCTGCTGCATGTTATGCTTGTGTTGTTAGGGCTACATTTACATCCACATAGCCTGCTATTCTTGTAACTTGGTAACTCAGTGAGCTGAAAGATGCTCATGTTAGATGGAGGCAGATAGATAAATCTGTTAAGGAGCTGTTGATGTGTCATCTCCTTCATAGCTGTAGCATTTTCTTATGTGCAAAAGCAAAGATGAGTAACCAGATAATTAAGTTAAAAGCACTGATATCTTCCACATCAGTCATCTATGGTTGGCAAAGATTCTGTTCTTTGCTTAAATTAGAGCCGAAGCACATGAAACTAGTGGTGTCTAACTTTTAGCTTTTGATGAGTTCCACAAACAAATACTAGGTGTTGTTTAAAGGGTTTTCCTCACAGGTGCATCTTGACCAAGAAGCCAAGCGTCCAGAGACAACCCAGTCTCATCCCAAAACGTGTAGTAGCTACGTTTATCCTTGCTTGCCAGAGAAGCTCTGCTGCAGCAGGAACAGTTCTGGAATATTGTGCAGTCCTTTTAGACTGAATTTTTTATTACAAAGCTAAATGCACACAGTGGTCACAGCTCTGACTTTCTTAAGTGGCTCAACTTGTATTTGAAGATGAGTTTAAATTAAAACAAAAAAAAGTGGGCAGGACTTATGAGGAAAGTGTTAATTCTGTGCAGAGCCTTGATCATAAAGAAAAGATTAGCGAAGGAAATATATGTCGCTCCAACACAGGCGTCTGATTTTAGCTAATACTGTTAAGAGTCCGAAATGACCCCAGTAATTTTGTAAGTCAATAAAGAAGCTGTCCTGGAGCAAAGATCATTCTGGAGAACAACTGGGATCTGAATTTGGCTCTGATGCTGCCATGCACCAGAAAAGGTACATAAAACTTTAACTTGTTTAAGGTGGTGGACAGTTTCTATTGGGTTTCTTCAGTTTTTGTTTCTTGGGTTTCTGCTCATTTGATGAATATTTGGGCAAAAGTATAAAAGTACTGCTAGATGTTATTCCAGGTATAATATTTATAATTCCACAAATAGTTCATTATCACAATAAAGAAATTCTGGGTGCTGTTGCTGTACCTGCCTCTACACTGATGCAGAGCTACCGCCTGCCTCACTTTGTGACTTTTAAGTGCAGCTTTTTGTCAGATCTAAATAAATGATAGACAAACATGAAATACACAATCTATTATATGGAAAGTGAGGACATGTCATAATAATACCTCCTATAAAAGCATTTTAATAAAGCATTACATTGGTAGCACACACTGAGTTAGCAAGAGGCATGCCCAGTCAGCCCAGTTGACACCGGATTGCGCCATCTAACATGAGACAGAGCTTGGTGCAGCCTCACCTCACTGCCTACTTACTAACTGAACAAAAATTATGCAAAATACAGCGGTTTTGATGATAAAATTATTGTTGAAATTATTTGAATTACACAGACATTGCAGTAATTGCACTGATGGATAGATATTTATTCCATCATTAGGCAGGTGATGCAGCCCTCACCGTCCTCCCCTGACCGCATGTTCCTGTTTTCCAGAGACTGTGTGAAAGCATCTGGCTTCTCAAGCATAAAATTTATTCAGAAATGTTTTGGTTCTTGTAGCTGCTAGGCTATATATAAATAAAACGCACTTACTTACTGCTTAGGCGGTGAAGGAGCAGCAGGAGAGTCTCTCACTGATTGAAGAGTTGGTGTTGCAAAAATTGCTGAGATGTGTTTTAGCAGTAAATTCAAATAGCTTTAGCATCTCTTGTCTAGCAATGGAGGACATTATACTGGAGGAACTCTGTATCCACTGTGTGCCTGGCCTGACATGAATGTCATATTATTATTTATGTTTCTGTTTACTGGTCACACTAAAGCAAAAAAGGACAATCGATAGTGATAGATAAACTTCAATTTTTATGGTAACTTTCTCCTCTTACACTGTTTTCTCCCACTATCATCTCTGTTTTTCCTCTTTTCCTGATTCCTTTGTTCTTTTTTATACTGTCAAATATCCTAGCTCTGTTCTTTTTCCTTTGTTGAGCTGGTGTTGTTTCCTAGTCTTCCTTCTGCTCTGCCCTTCTTGTCTTCCTATTTAATTTCATCATTCTGAGTTTTAATTTCTATATTTTTCCTTTTTTGTCTCCTCTCCTCAACCATCTTCATCTCCACTGTCATTTCCTCCTTCCCCCCCCCCCCTCTGTTGAGACAAGGGAGGGCCAGAATTTACATCTTGATATATCAGTTTTCTGCAGCAGCAGAGGCGGTGATGGATGGGGTATTGCCAGCTCAGAGGATCTGCCATGAGTTACCGTGGTGATTACCAGCAGAGACGGCCACTCACTGGGCACTTCATCACAGTGACTGGTGGAAAGAAAGGCTAGAGGAAGAAAAAGGAGAGGGGGGGATAAAAAACAGAGAGAAGTGAGAAGAACACAACTTCTCACACAATTGAACACAACTGAAGGAATGAGCAGGAAATTTGGCAGAGCCAAGAAAACAAGATCATCAAAGAGAAAAATAAGAGTTTGGTTTTCTGCAGAGATGTGAGCAGGATGTCAGTCTGAATGGACTAATAGTAGTTATTCCAAATACAAGGATGCAGCTAAAGCCTTTATCACCCATATGGGTGCTGTTGGTTTTTGGGTTGTCGTATGACTCATTGAGAAGTGTGGCTGCATTTTAAGCTATGCTCACACTGGGCATGTGATGCATGCTCTTGAACATGCTTTCAGGCCATGGTGTTCACACTTGACAGCCATTGATCAAGAAGCCTAACCTGGATCCCTCTGTGCTGTCCAATTTTAGGCCCATTTCTAAACTCCCTTTCCTCTCGAAGATTCTGGAAAAAATTGTGTATGTCCAATTGAAAGATTTTTTAGAGGAAAATGGCAACCTTGAGGTTTTCCAGTCTGGCTTCAAATCTCTACACAGCACAGAGTCAGCTCTGCTCAGGGTGTTTAACGACATCCTCTTAGCTACAGATGCTGGGGACCAGGTGGTTCTGGTGCTACTGGATCTTACGGCTGCCTTTGACACACTGGATCACAACATCTTGATCTCCTGGTTACAGCAACTTGTAGGCATCCGTGGCACTGCTCTGCAGTGGTTCAGGTCATATGTATTCTTAGAAAGCATAACTGTGCTTTTCATTGCTATGTGGATGATACCCAGATATACGTGCCAATAACAAAGAAGGATGCCCACTCCATCAATCCTTTAAATAAGCGCTTGGAGGAATTGAAAATCTGGATGGCTCTTAATTTTCTCCACCTCAATGAGGATAAGACAGAGGTGATTGTCTTCAGTCCCAGTGGCAACAGTGAGTCACACCCTATAGCTCTGGGCTCCCTCACTCAATCGGGGAAATCTACTGTCACAAATTTGAGTGAAGATGGACAATGGTTTTAATTTGGACAAGCAGATCAGTTCGGTAGTGAGATCCAGCTTCTTTCAGTTAAGGCAGCTTGCCAAAGTCAAATCGGTTTTATCAAGAAAGCACTTTGAGACAGTAATCCACGCCTTTGTTACAACTCGACTGGATTACTGTAACTCTCTTTACTTTGGTGTCCCTCACTTATCCTTGTCCCGTCTCCAGCTGGTGCAGAATGCTGCTGCATGCTTGTTAACTGGAACGTGGAAGAGAGAGCATATTACACCAGTTCTGGCCTCTCTCCACTGGCTGCCTGTCCATTTTAGAGTTTGTTTTAAAATTCTTTTATTTGTTTTTAAGTCTTTAAATGGTCTGGCTCCGGCCCACCTCTCTGAGCTACTAACCTGCTCACTTAGATCAGCTGCTCCTAGATGTGCCAGAGACACGGCGGAAACTCAGAGGGGATAGAGCATTTGCCGTTGCTGGCCCCAGCTTGTGGAATACACTCCCTATGCAGGTTATGCAGGCCCGTTCACTGAATGATTTTAAATCCAAGTTAAAAACTCACCTTTTCTCCCTGGCTTTTCACTCAGTGTTGAGTTTTATGTTTTATTATTTATTTATTTATTTTTATGGCGGGCTGGTGCTCGTGTAAGGTGACGGCTACCCGCGAATCCATTGATTCAGGGGAATTGTATCATTACATTATAGCATACCATGAGGGTCTTGGGGAGGCCCTACGCTACTGCCTCCCGATTGGCTTACTCACCGCTCCAATGGTAATGCGGAAGATTCCCATTGAGGATCATTAAGTACTATTATTTAAAATTAATTAATCATTTAATGTATCGATTTTAGATTTTATTCTGTTTGTGTTTGTTGTTTGTTTTATATCTGCATTGTTCAGCACTTTGGTCAGCTTCCGCTGTTTTAAAAGCGCTTATAAATAAAGTTGACTTGACTTGACATGCAGGAAGGGGCTTCTTCTTCTTATGTTGTTCACTATTGCATGTCTGCCACCTACAGCTGAAAGAGGCTTAGTGTGAAATGTCATGAAAATCTCATGAATCTTGTTTTAGGCTTTTTTTTTTTTTTTACAGCTCCATTCTGATATACGAAAGAATTGGAGTTATATATTGCTGAACGGGCACAAACTGCAATTATTATCCTCCTCCATGATCAATTTTCTAAATGGTTGGTACTTCTGTGAATTAAAAGCGACCCCATTCATATGTCACTACCAAATCTAAGTTCCTGATTGGTAAAAGATGTATGTAAGGGCCCATAGGACGCCACACTGTCCACACAAACTACATTCTGATTGTCTAATTTCCTCATTTTTTAACAGCCAGTCTCCACACAAAGAGCGCACACTTATCACTCGCAGGGGGACACGGCTGCACCATACCAACCTCACTCCTACTTACCCTTACAACCTGTCGCTCATGTCATGCCCTTAGAAAAGCATTTGCAGTTGTGACTAAGGCTTAAATTAAATGCTTTCAAAGCTAAAATTAGATGTGAGCAGGACTTTATTAAAAAAAAATAAGGGCAACACAAACGTTATCAAAACTGTTTCTAAACCAAAGAAATCTTGAAGTCCTGGTTAAAAAACCAAAGTGATGGATTTCTTTTCACACAGGTTACTAAACTAGTCATGGATTCTGCACATTTGCCGGTGTCTCTGGTCCCTAAACCCAGCGAATATGGGGGGAATTGTGTACTCATAAACACAGTTTTAATCTTAATTTTCTTATATATGTTCTTCATCAGGAAAAAAATGCTACAAGAACGTGTTGGTATTTAGTATTACTCAAATACTAAACAAGAGAGTCTTATGTATCTTACATATGTGTACATGTGCTGCATGATCAGAGACATTAAAAATATTGACGCAAAAAATTGATCACCAATTTAATTTTAACATAACACACTGACATGAAGTCAGTTTCAGGCTGATGGTCAGCAGGGGTGGGCGTATTGATCTGAATATCAATAGTATCGATACCAAGGGGAAGTGACTTCCGGTTCCGGACTTCCGGTTCCGGGTTACAGCGGGACGCATGGGGGCTCACGGCGGCGGCTATACAACTATCTTCAAATGACTTAAAAAGTTGATTTTCTCCAAAAAAAAAAAAAAGCTGACCATGGCCCCCAAGAAAAGCCAGGAATATGATGACCTTAAAAAGATTCTTGATGATATCAAAGCTATGCTGTATCCCTTTATGGAACAAGTGTCCGCTAAGCTAGCTCCACTGATTGAACTGATGGAAGAGTTCAGAAGATTTCGGGCTCAAAACGAGCAACGAGAAAACCAGGTCGACATTCTGGAGAAAAGACTGGACGATGTGGAACAGCAAGTAAGGATGAATGTCATTCTCACTGGAGTACCGATCAAACCTTGGGCAATGCTAAATGCAGCTGGAGCTAGCACTGCTAATGCTAATAGCGCTAGCGTAGCTAGCAGTGCTGAAACCGAGAGCGGTGCAGAGTCTCTGGAACGCCAAGTGAAATCATTTCTCACGTCTAAAGGGATTTCCCTGGATCTCAACAACATCGAGACCTGCCACCTGCTCCCCAGGAGAAAGGAGATGGCTAAACCAGCGATCCTCATCAGGTTTGTGAATCAAAAACACAAGCTAGCTCTGATGAACCAAAGAAGAAATCTAAAAGGATCTACTGCTTATCTGAACGACCATCTGACCAGAAGGAATGCTGAAATCGCCAAACACGCCAGGCTTCTCAGGAAGCGTAAGCAGATTGAGAGCACTTGGGTTAAAGGCTGCAGGATTTACGTCAAACCACTCAGTCCACCGGACCGGTCCAAGGTTCTGGATGTGAACACCATGAAGGACTTTGAGAAGTGTATGACTACGGACGTCTGAAACAACATGGAGTAATAAATCAAAGAGTCATTTAACTTCAATAAACATGACGCACATAGATTCATCGCTCTCTCCATAAGTCTGACATATGTCAGGTAGGGAGGGCTGTGGTAGCGTGAAGGACCCAAAATGCAGAGACGGAGGCACACGGTTCCAAGGTAATGGGTTTAATTAACAAAGAGCGCTGCAGAGCAAGAACACAAAACTAAAACTAAACTTACTGTGGGAAATATGCACACATGGCAGAAGGGAGTCAGGGTAGAGCCGTTAAAGACACTAATGACGTTAATGGACCAGCACAAGAGGAAGGGAGAGACAAGACTTAAATACAGACAGGGCAGACAAGACACAGGTGAACATGATCTGGACAGATTGGGACAAAGGAAGTAAAACTCAAAAACATGACAAAACAGGAAACCTTTCAAAATAAAACAGGAAACAGAACTCAAACATGACAAACAAGACCATAAGAAAAAACTAATAGAAAGAAACCCAAACCATGACAACATAACCTGATTAACAGCAGAGTTTTTGACCTGCAGACAACTTGACCTCAACTTTCACCTGCAGCTGATATCAGCTGAAGAAGGATATGGACCTGAATCTAATGTCTGCAGACATAACATCGAAGAGAACTATAAACTGTCAAACCCAAAAGAACAGCTGTTAATCAGCAGAAGAAGAAATGCCAACCTTGGACAATTAACAGATTATGGACCCTTTTTATTTTTCCCTTACAGCATTACTTTATAATAAAAAATAAAATAAAAAATACTAAAATACAAAAAAAAGTAAAAAAAATGATTAATCACTTATTGAAAATGGTTAAATTGATCGACGTTTAATGATATTACTTCACTTGCTCCTAAAATTGATAAATTGATTCAAAAATTTTTCCTAAACATAATTAACCACATGTTTTTAACTTTTGATACTTGATGAAATTTTGCTATGAAAATCTCTGAAACAGTGTTGTGTATTTTAATGATATAGTATTATTTTTTTAATCATATGAATGACTTTTATAAGTATCATAATCTGCATATATTTTAGATTACTGATCTGCATTTGCCATGTTGATTTCTGAAATAGTTATTTTTGCATAATAATTAAGTAATTCGTCTTTGTCATGTGCTTTATTGATACTTTATGATTCTTAATTCTGTCTGATAAAAGCTGGGAACCGGTTATTGATAAATCATGTGATAAAATGGTTACAGTATAACGGGGTGGGATTATATAAGTTCGCTTTCCTTCCACTCCCTTTCAAGCAATATTTATTAATATGTCTAATTAGCCTAAGTTTGATTAGTTACTGTATGAATGTATAACTGATGATTGTATTGCTTTTGTGTATTATTTCTATTTAATTACTTGAAATAAACCATTTCAAATCAAATCAAAAGTATTGATAATATCTTGATGAAATTGATATTTTTGCAATACAGTTTTTCTTTAATACATCCAGTGAAAGTGCTTGAATTTACTTACAGAGTTCATGCAAACATAATGTCTACCTGTCTGTAGTTTTGCCAGATTAGGCAAAACCCGCCCAATTATGGCGAAACACTGCCCAATCTGCCTATGTAAGCACCCCCCTTTCTTGCCACTGCTACATACAGCCATAGCTCATCTGTATATTCTCTGTTTTTACTTTATTTATTTAATTCTATTATTAGGCATAACATATGTTATGTCGTAATAGTGTACATAAGTTATTACTTACTTTTTAATTTGTCTATTTTTGCACGTTTTGTATTTCTATATTTGCACATTTTGGAACACCCCTCACTTTTGCACATTGCTGTCACCTTTCTCTGCTTTTTGGACTGCTGTAACAATTGAATTTCCCCAATGTGGGATCAATAAAGAATATCTTATCTTATCTTATCTCACACCTTGCCCCTCCCCTCCCTGCTTGAGAGGAGAGAAGAGAGTCGTTAAAGAGCCACATATTTGAAATAATGGCAGGATTTTTTGAATGTCTTTTTTATATTTTTATATTTATTTAAACCACCAAATAAGTGGTTGTGTCTGCAGGTCAGTGATTAAATTTAATTAATAATTCAATTAAATTCTATTTATATAGCCCAATATTACAAAAATAGTCGACTCAAAGAGCTTCATACTGGTAAGGGGTGGGCAATCTAAAGGCCCGTACACACCGGGACGAATATTCGCCAGGCGTTATTCGCCAGCGTTTTTCGCCACGTCTTTTGTGTTCACACCCAGGCGATTTTCGCTGACGATGAGCCGACTGAACATGCAATTTCATTCCCTGACATTAGATGGCGCTGTACACAAGGTGGTCGCTTTTCACTCAGAAGAAGAGAGCCAGTATTTACGCGCTTGTCAGAAGAACATGGTGAGTTTTATCGACTGGTACAAGAGCTGAAAATGTATCATAAGCGTTTTCGGGGATATTTTAGAATGTCCGTCATTATTTCTTTGCGGCAGTGTAGACGCTACTTGGCGTCTGTCTTCTTTGCTGGTATGTGTGCTCAGAAAGGCAGTTTTGTGTTTGAGCGCCCCCAAGTTGTGTTTTACTGTAACTTCAGAAGCTCCAGACACGTGAGCAAAAGCACCATTCTCATTGGTCGAATAGATTTCGACGCGAGGCGTCAAAAAAAAAAAACGAACCCGAGGCGTTTTTTTTTTTTTTTGACGCTTTGACGCGTGGCATTTTTTCGCGTTGGTGTGCACACTCTCATTAGTGCCCTTTGTTTAGTCACGAGGCGAATTTCATCCCGGTGTGTACGGGCCTTTAGGCCCACGGGCTTGATCCGGCCTACCTCCATGTTTGGTTCGGCCCCCCGAACAATATCAGTCGCATGTTTTTTTTTTTTCAGTCTGGGCACGCGATGGAGACCCACATTGAACATAACATTTTAATCCCTCCTTCTGCAATCTGTGCCCCGATCTGAACACCTCTAAAAATCCCTGTCAAATACAACAGAAGACAGTGTTCCCTAGTTCATCATTCTGTTAGAATGAGCGAAACAGCTTTTTTTCAAACAGCACACCCTGTTCTATGTCCTGATTAGTTGGAGATCTTGTCAATCAGTCTCCATGTCATACAGCTCTCCATAGCTATGTAAATCTTTGATCGCAATCAGATCTTTGTTTTCATTCTATATTTCGGGACTTAATTAGTATGAAGATTTGAACTTTGAGAAATTAAACATGAGAGACTCTTGTAAAAATGTTCATGTCTGTATGAGAAATTTGTATAAAGTGTCGAGTGAGGAGTTTCACTGCCATAAAACATCAGTAATCCTACACTCTGCGGATTTCATCGTTCAGTTATTTTTAGAACTAGTGGTTGCTGTGGAGAAGGAGCGATCAGCAACAGTAGAACTTTTTTTAAAACTCCCGCGATAAACAAGGAAACACTGTATTGGTGAAAAGGTAATGCAGATATATGTCCAGCTTATCACTGGACTAGAAACAGACGTGCAGGACACAGCGCAGCTGCTCAGATTTGCTCGTGAAGTTTAGCACAAACTGTAAGATGTCTGAGGAGCTGCAGCCCTCCAAAGTTGCAAAGGAACTATGGCGGGTGAGGACTGACTTTTTATTGGTTATATTTAAAAAAAAATTCCTCACTTTTTTCTTTGAAAATCACAGACAGAAAGTTATTTGGTTATTTTTATTTCATAAATAGTGTTGTTAGTTCTATTAAAAGGATAATGAATGAATGTGAATAAATTAATGCATGAATGAATGAATGAATGAATGAATGAATGAATGAATGAATGAATGAATGAATGAATGAATGAATGAATGAAAGAAACTTTATTCATATGGGAATTTGTCAGTTGTAATTTAGTTTGTCAAACTTTACAGCAGATGATTTTTACACACAGATGCAGATTTTTGGTGTGCAAGTTCTCACATTCTATATTACAAGTTCTCACATCAAATCTACAAGCGCATTCTTTTTGGAACATATTTACCTTCATAACTTCACTTAATAACAAAAACAATTAGTTGTTAGTAGGCTGCTAGAAGTTTGAAGCTGGGGAAACTATGGTGCACTGGGGTTCTGTCCTCTTTTCTCATCTACTTCTACCCTCCTTCTCTTCTGTATTCTTGATTATTATTCATCAATTAGTTCTCCATGCCTCTTTGTGGTGCAGTGCGATTCATGTACTGTCCCTCTTTCCCACTCCCCTCCGGGTGAGTGGGAGTGCTTCCAGATTGCAGTTGGCCCATCCGTGCTCCTTCTCCTGACCGTGTACCTCATCTCTGCTCCTGCCCCTACACCTGGCTGTGGATCCTGTCTCTGGCTCGACTCGCGCCCCCGACTGTCCCCCAACTCCGTCTGGATAAAGCTCGTCTGCTGGACTTTAAATATGTAGTTTTACAGTTAGATAAGTTAATTCTTTCTATTAGTTCTGGTAATCTAAAAATCTAACTGGCATAATGTCCAGAGAGCAATGGGATGGTTTCATTTCATAAACAATCTCAGAAAGAGTGTTGGGGGAGATTGACTGAAAGGCTTCAAAGACCACTGTGGGTCTCGCAGGTGGAGTTGGCAGAATAGGAGGTGACAAAGATCTGGTAATGGATATCTAAGACCTAATGTTAGAAATGTTGTTAATAAAATGATTTGCAAATTGCTCACAGATTACTGGGGAAGTCGGTAAATTGCTAGTATGTGGGGCTTCACTTAGCTGATTTATGACCTTAAAAAGTACCCTGGGATTATTTCTATTGGCATTAATTAATTGCGAGAAGTAGTCTGATCTTGCCTTTTTCATTTGACGGTTAAAATTAAAATAAATTAAATAAATGAATATAAATAAATTAAATAAATTAAAATGTGATTTTTCAGGGTTTCCAAGTCAACAGTTGATGTAGAAGCTTTCCACTTGTGCTCAGCTCTGCAACAGGTTCTTTTCGAGTTGTGAATACTATCAGTTATCCAAGGCAGATTTTTATTTTGGACTTTTCTCAACCTGAAAGGGGCAATTGGTCCAGGATGCGTGCAGTTGCTGAGTTAAAATTTGATAAATACTGTTTGCATCAGAATTTAAAACCAAAGGGGCCAAGAAAACATTTCCAAAATTTGCTGCAGTAGATGAGTTGAAGACACGTGAGTAAATGAAATTAGGCTTAGACTTCAGGAGGATTACCATTTAGTTCTGGAGAAAATAAAATGCACTTATGGTCAGACATGATAAAATCCATACATGTCACATTGGGGACTGAGATCCTACATGTTAAAATACTGTCTAGTGTATGACCTTTGCTATGGGTTGATCCAGTGATAGCTCGATCCAGGTTAAAAGAATCAATGATCTTTAAGAATTCCCTTGCTAGTAGATTATCTGTGCAGCACACATGGATGTTGAAATCTTCAGCAATAATAACTTTATCATGTGTTGGCATAACCAGGGAGAGAAGTTCAGCAAACTCCTCAATAAAACCAGAGGTTGATTTGGGGGGGCTATAAATAAGAATACATAAAACTTTACTCAAACCAGTTATATAAAAATATAAAGACTCAAAAGATTTAAAATCACCAAAAGTGGCTGAAGTACAGTTTAAATTATTGTTGTAAAAAATGGCAAGTCCCCCACCCCTCCCTGAGGGTCTGGGTTTGGTAAAGAAGGAGAAATTGGGCGGGGAGGATTCTATTAGGGGGACACAGTCTCCATCCCTGAGCCAGGATTCTGTTAGCATTAGAAAATCTAATTTATTGCTAATGAAGTCCTGGCAAGTAAACGATTTGTTAGCCAGGGATCTAATGTTCAGAAGTCCAAAGTTTGTCAGAATATGACACAGGGTTTGACGAAGGATTAATAGTGATCATGTTATGAGGATTTCTAGACCTCCTATATTTAAGAGGATAATGGTTCTTTGTTGTAAGATGAATTGAGTGGATGAATCCTCTTATTATATAAGACAGTTATATTACATATGGGTTGAAATTGTGATGAACAATTGTATACTGACAAAGGGGATTTCCTTTGGGAATTAATTGCAAAACAGTTGGGATACTGTGAGGTAATTGGGCAGCAGGGGGAGCTGGTGAGACAACCGCGCGGCTCCTTAGTAGCAGAAGAAGAAGCTGGAGGAGCACTTTGTTGTAAAAACAGTCAGTCACGTGGTAATGTCAGAACGGCATATCTGATATTTGCTGATAAAATTGAACTACCCATCCTGTTTGGGTGAGTTCCATCCAGACAATAAAAAGAAGTGCGGTTCCAGAAAAGATTAAAATTGTCAATAAAACAGCACTTTTGTGTCAGGCATGCAGCTTGTAGCCAGGTGTTCATACCTAGAAGACGACTGAAGCGTTCTGTGTTCCGGGATAATCCTGGCAGATGAAAACCGACTTTCCACAGTTTTTCAAAAAATTAAACAGGTCCATGAAATCCGCTTTGGTTTCTTCAGATTCCTGGCAGGAGGTGTCATTACAGCCCACATGCACTATCAGACGGAAAACAGTTGTTGGAAGTGAGTTTAATATCTCCGGAAGTCTTTCCAAAATATCCTGAACTGTAAATCCAGGAAAACAGCGAGTGACAGCATTGAAAAATCGGACATGTTTTATGATGCTGTCACCCACTATCAGGGTAGTGGGAGCAAATAGAGGGCGAGGTGGAGGAATGTGGGGCTCAGAGTTTGCTGAGTCCACACCACTTGGCTGGACAGGTGATGCTACCTTCTTGTCCTCCTGCTGCGTCGGGGAGATGCTCCTCTGTGACTCCAGGGATGGAAGCCCCCCGGGGCGATGACGTAGTACGGCGTTTTTCAGGAGGATCCTCCGCCGTGAGGAAGAGGTGGAGCTGCGTTGGGAAGTTACGGGAGACTTTCTGGAGATGTTGATTTCTGTATCCATCTTGATTTGCCTCTCCACTCCTGGACGACGGGGGATCACAGACGCCGAGGAGTTCGGATCCAGGTTTTTTGGGGCTGCTGGGGGCTCGGGCTCATGCATCACAGCTGACAATTTCGGATTAAGGGGAGGACGCTGTGGGGATTCCCCAGCCTGGTTGTCATCCGCCAGCGCAGCAAAACGATTGACAAGGTTCAATCCAGGACAGGCTTGGACCTTTTTGATAGCCACGTACGACCACCTTCGACCATGCTGACCCCGCATTTGGTGTTGAGCAGGACGCCGGTTTCTCAGGATTCCAAGGCAGTGTGTCCTGGAGGGTTTGGTTTAGCGTGGCTAGCTGCTGGGATTGACTACCCGCTAGATCCATGTAGTTCTGCAACAAGGAATCCTTCTGTCGTAATTCCTCGGAGAGTCGGCGGATGTCTTTTAACAGGTTAGCGATTTTTTTTTTCGCTTTCAGTAGCATATTGCTGTTAACTTTGAAACCTGGACTGTGTACTGAACGGTTGAGCGTGGCAGCAGCCATGACATAGCATTTTAGCGGCTGGTCTGAGCCGGAAAGGCGCCATTTTCTTTTACTTGTTTAAAAGAACATGTTTCAGCATTAAACACGTTCTGTTTGTTTACTTTTTTACTAGTGACTTGTTTTATCACTATTTAAAAAATATAAATCTATGGTGCTGTTTTTTTTTTTTTTTTTTTGTTACATGATCGGTTCAGATTGGTGTAATTAGTCAATTAACATTTTTATTTGCCAAAAGTCTGTGTCCTGTATACACTTACTGTAATCAACAGAAAATGGCGTATTTCTGAATTTATTCCAAAATCACAACAGCCAACATTGATATTGGCAATACTAGCCATGTAACTATGTGGTGTCGGATCAATACCTTAACTCCCTGTATTGCCCACTCCCAATGCTCGGAGCTCAGATGCTCAGCCCAGTCCATCTGCGGCCTCACTGCTGCCAACTCATCCTTTACTTGGAGGGGTTTCTGATTGCTGATCCCTTGCCAATATTAAAACACAAAATTATTTTGTGACTGCAGCATGAAGTGCATGTGCATCAATGTTAGACACAGCTGTGTTGCTGTCTTATATGAATGAATGAAGCAGTATTTTTTCATTTTAAGATTTAGGCATCACATGTGTTATTCTAGTTTCCGAAAAGGTGTTACACTATAGGAAGTGGCACAAAAGGGGGGTGGCGAGGTTCGTTCATGTTAGCAGATTAAAATAAAGCAAACATTGGTTGCACCTTTATTTTTCATGAAAAGCTTGAAAGGGCCGGTAAAAAGGCAATTCTCCTGGCAAAGGAGTTTAGGTGACTGTTCTTTCTAGTAATGAACAGCAGGATGGCATTTTACTGTGAGAACAATGTGACTATACAGGTTAAAAGAACATTAGACTTCAAAGAGGTATGTTTCCAGGACCAAAATAGAGTTTAAAGAACGACAGCTGGATTAAGCAGCTTCAAATTAGAGGGAAATTGTCGGCACCATTCATTTTCCCTGGCTGAATCACTTGCTGCATGCAAGGAGCAGTAGTGGAGGTGTCTGCTCAGTCTGGGACGGTCTCATGAAAGAAGGCTTTTCTGACAGATGTGAAATGACATTCACTTCTGCACGTGTAAAAATTAATGGAGTTGAAGCTTCTCACTTTTAGAGGCATCAGAAATTAAATGCTAAGGTTATAACACATCCGACATTCTGCTACGGCTACATTTTCTCAGTGCCTAAGCACATTCAACTCACTTCTTCTTAAGCATTAAAGACCCACTCGTGAAAATAGCGTTTTTGGTGTTTTAACATGTTCTTGTGGCATTATTTCATAATGGAGGACATGTATAAAGAATGTGAAGTTCAAATTTTACTTCTGAGTATTTCTTTATTGGTTGAATGCTGTAAAGCTGTAAAGCATTCAACCCTTTGTTTTCCTCTTATGCTATCTTCCGCCATTTTTCGGCACTTGACTCCTTCTACAATTTTCAACCTATTTTAACCATTCAACTTTTAAAATGTTCAGCTCTTTCAGTTTATTCCTGCTATGACTTTTGGTTTTTCAAATCCTTCAACTTTTTCAGTTATTCCAGGTTTTCCCGGATGTTTTGCCCTATTAAAATACATTGGGAAGTTATCGTGCATGAGGTCGCCGGTTCAAGACCCTGTTCGGACTCTTCAAAATTTTCAACCATTCAAGTATTAAAATGTTCAACTCTTTCAACTTATTTCAGCTATGACTTTTGACCTTCAGATCTTTCAACTTTTCAAAATATTCCAGGATTTTCCAAGATTTGTGCTTCATTAAAATACATTGAGACTTGAAACCTTTGTTTCTTTCAACCATTACAACTTCAACATGCCTTTAGCTAGAAATACTGTTCAAACATTAAACTGCTCACAAGACTTTGGACTTCAATATAGGTTTTGAAATTATTATGGGATGGCAACACCAACTATTACTACTACTAGCCATTTTGTGCTTAAATATGAGGCTATTTTAAACTTCAGTTTTTACCTATTTTAACCATTCCACTATTAAAATGTTCAACTCTATAAGCTTAATCCTTTCAGCTATAACTTTTGGTCCTTCAAATCCATGAACTTTTCAAGATATTCCAGGATTTTCCAGGATTTTCCAAGATTTTTGCTTCATTAAAATACATGGAAAATCCTTGCAAACCTTTGTTTCTTTCAACCATTATAACTTCAACATAGTTGTAGCTAGAGACACCAATCAAACATTAAAATGATCACAAGGCTTTGGACTTCAACATACGTTTTGAAATTATTATGGGATGGCAACATTACCTAGAGTTTGGCGGCCATTTTGTGCCTAAATGTGAGGTGATTTTTCAACCTATTTTAACCATTCTACTATTGAAATGTGCAACTGTTATAGCTTATTCCTTTCAGCTATTAATTTTGGTCCTTCATATCCTTGAATTTTTCAAGATATTCCAGGATATTCTGGGATTTTCCAAAATGTTTGCTTCATTGAAATACATTGAAAATCCGTGCAAACCTTTGTTTCTTTCAACCATTATAACTTCAACATACTTGTAGCTAGAGACACCGTTCAAACATTAAAATGATCACAAGGCTTTGGACTTCAACATACGTTTTGAAATTATTATGGGATGGCAACACATTTGTGCCTAAATGTGAGGCGATTTTAACCTTCTGTTTTTTACCTATTTTAACCATTCTACTATTAAAATGTTCCACTCTTTTAGCTTATTCCTTTAAGCTATGACTTTTGGTCATTCAAATCCTTGAACCTTTAGAAACATTCCAGGATATTCCAGGATTTTCCAGGATTTACGCTCCATTTAAATACAAGGATAATCCCTGAAAACCTTTGTTTATTTTAACCATTGTATCGTCAACATGCTTTCAAGCTAGAGACACCGTTCAAACATTTAAATGTTCACAAGGCTTTGGATTTCATGATAGGTTTTGAAATCATTATGGAATGTTGACACAATCTACTGTTTGGTGGCCATTTTATGACAAAATCTGAAGCGATTGTTGCATTTAACTTCATCCATGGCTGGAACTGAACATTTTAAAATTCACTGGATCTGGACAAATAAGGAATGTGGGCGTGGTTAGCATATGACCTCCGTTGCTAAGGACGTCCAAAGTTTTCCTTTTCTGATTCGTCTGTAACTGATGTCGATTTGTTCGTCATCCCCAGGCAATCCAAACATAAAATGGTTACTATGGAGAAAAAATCAATAGAAAAGCAGCCATTTTGAAAAAAACTAGATTTTCTATCAACTTAGAACATGTAGCTTTTACCAATATGATACTCTCAAACAATGTGTTTTTTTGAGACAGTTGATGATGCTGATTCCAATGCTAGCACTTTTAGCTGTTTTAGCAACATCTTCAAATTTTCAACAGTTCAACCATTTTTTTGAACAATTTCAGCTTTAACGCTTAACTCCTTCTACAAATTTCGACCTATTTTAGCTATTCTACTATTACTATGTTCAACTTTTTCTGCTTTTTTCTGCTATGAATTTTGATCCTTTCACTTTTCAAGGTTTTTCCAGTGCAGTTCAGCCATTTCTTCAGCAAATTTAGCTTTCATTCAGCAGTACAGCATTCAACCCTGCATTTTCTTCTGGAAATGCAGCTCCTTCTAGTTCAAATTGTGGTGAACCAGGAGCAGACAAAAAATACAGTTTAAAAAGGGTTGTAGTTATTACAACTACATTTGGCAGGCCACCAGCCCCCTCCTCCACTCCATTCCGATGCATCTGGTCATCCATCCATTTTCCACAATATCCCTTTTGGGGTCACTGGGTTGCCGGAGCCTGTCCCAGCTGCTGTTGGGCAAAGGCAGGGTACACTCTGGATAGGTTGCCAGGGCACACAAGCACTCCCACACTCACTCACACATGCACACCTAGCCTGATGCATCCACTTGTAGACAAATAGATCCATGTACATCTTTGTTTACCTAATCTCAGCTGGTATATGGATTAAAACTGGGGGGGCGGCCGTGGTGCAGTGGCAGGGCGGTCGACCCATGATCGTAAGATTGCAGGTTCACATCCCGCCTTGCACACCCATGCGTCGAAGTGTCCTTGGGCAAGACACTGAACCCCACCTTGCCTCTGGTGGGAGGTTGGCGCCAGCGTTCGGCAGCGGAGCCACCACCAGCGTGTGGATGCGTGTGTGAGTGGGTGAATGGGACTGTGACTGTAAAGCGCTGTGGGCCTTCGTAAGAGGGTAGAAAGCGCTATATAAGTATATGCCATTTACCATTTACCTTTTACCAAAACTGTACAGCTGGATTTTTGTCAATGTTTGCTTGTTGTTGTGAGGGGCTGTAAGCTAGCGGAAGAGTGTGTATACAAAGATAGGATGGGAAATGATTGGAGGCTCACTCCGCACCAACGTTGCTGCCCATAACTCAGAGGTTAATTTTTAATGAACTCCTGCTTTTCTGCAGAAAATGACACTGGTTTTCTTTATTTTGTCTAAAAACATCATAAGACCACTGGGGACCCTTTTACAATAGATCTAAAGATGATTAGAGTGGGACCTTAAGGCTGCTCATTTATACATTATTTGCTGTATTAATCGTTTAATCATGTTTTAGTACTTAATTTAAAAACACTCACCCATTGTCTAACACAGTGTTTTTCAACCAGTATGCCGCGGCACACTAATATGCCGTGGGAGATGGTCAAGTGTGCTGTGGGAAATTGCCCTCATTAACTGATTTAACAACATTTTCCATCTCCAGGATTTCAGCTCTTTGTTCATCCTTACAGGTCCTGATAAAACACTGAGAAATTAAGAATATGAAAGATCGTAAAATACTTTTTTTCTTTGTGTTTATTTGATTCTATTAAAGACATTTTGATAAGAATGAAGGTACCGTGATTTAGCCGCAGCTTCAGCCGTTTTAGGAAAAGTTCCCCCCTTTAACTGTCTCCACCAATCATTCTTGGATTCTTAATCACATGTCATCAGTCTGACCAATCAGAAGTGGTTAAAGTCCTCACTTCCTTGTTCTTAATTCTGCTGATAAAGTCGCTCGGTTCTAACAAAAATACCAGCTAAAGCTCGTCTTTAGCGGTATAGCTTTCCACAGAATCCGGTGTCAGGTCGTGGAACAAGTGAACAAAACAAAGAAGCTCAGAGACGCTAGTCTGTCGGCGGTCGACGAATTATTGAACTACATCTCCCATGATGCATTGGGTTAAAAGTGACAACGTGAGCGTCTCGGCGCACGAGTCTCTCTTAACGTCCTGAAACCACAACGAACACAAATCAAACTGTTTTTAAATCCTCTAACTTAACTTTTATTACATCTTTTTTGGAAAAAACAGCTGCAGCTTCCAGCTTTTTCTGCCACAATTATCACAAAAATTCATGTGAGATCATGGAGGGACTGTAGATCAATACAGACTCTGAGTTTCTCCTTTTTTATTTTTTTTATTATTACATGCTGGTGTGCCGCGGGATTTTTGTCAAGGTTAAAGTGTGCCGTGGCTCAAAAAAGGTTGAAAAACATTGGTCTAACAGAAACATTTTTTTGGCTCACTCCTAAGATGACGCAATAATCATATTTAAAACAAGCAGTGCAGCATTGATCAGTGGTTTCACTGCTACATTCTGCTCTTGCTGCAGTCTTTCTAAGCCCTGGTTCTGCACGGAGCACTGGCCTGCAGCCTTTTGGCTCTCTGACTCTTCCTGCGGTTGATGATTTCATGTCTAGACCAGCTGCTGCTTGCCATCTGGCTAGGGGAAAGTCTGACATGCCCTCCTCCTCCTGCCCTCCACTATAAAACACGAGCAAAAACAGATCGATGCCAGCCTGCTCACTCATTTTGCTGAGAGCTTATTGAAATGGAAAGTTACAGCTGTATTCTGCGTCGGCAGTGCAGCAGTCCTGGGAGAAGTACCTACATACCACCAGGGTTTTATTAGGCAAGGTCACTAAGCAGATCAAGTATTCGTTATGTAGTCTGGTGCACAAGTGCTCCTTATGAAATCTGTCATGTCTCTGTGTATCTGCTCTTTTTTCCTTTTTGTACTCAAATGTATGTTTGATAAACAATATTGTAAAAAGTACAACATTTGTTCTCTGTAAAGTAGGGGTGTAAGGAGTAATGATTAATCGATTACTCTTTCTACAATCTGTCTGAGGCAGGTTGTTAATCAAATTGACCTATACCGTTATTGAATTGTTTCAAAATGAATAAAATGATTAAACTGATTTAGGAAAATACCATTTGGATTGACACATGGTAGTTTTATTTAACTAACACATAAAAACGAACAAGTACCATCACAGCAGACAACGCACTGTATGGTTACACACATGTGACCATACAGTGTGTTAGAATGTTTTAATAATGTTCCCTTTGGATTCTTTGAATGTCAAAAAACAGCAGTGGTCTTAACTTTAGGAAACTAAAATGTAAATGGATTTGACATTCATTCTTATTTATTTGTTTGTTTTTTACACATATTTCATGTATACTTGATTATCTTGAAGAAATAGAACAAATCTGGAAGATTACCAGGTAATCTTCCAAGTAGCAGGTATTTCTCTCTGAGTCACACTGGTTGACGTTTTGGCTGAAGATGTCCTAGACTGTTTGTAGATCAGTGAATTGGATTGAATTTGATTGTTTAAAATGAACCAATATGTACTATGAATCGGATATGAATTGAACCGTTCAAACAGACCATTACACCCCTACTGTAAAGGTGTAATTGTGTTGAAGCTTTGCTGAGACAAGTGTTTAATCAATTTATGTAAGAGATGAAACACATAAATAACCCAAAATGTGTAATATTTGCCCAGGATAATAGAAAAGGGATTTATTTTCCCCATCAGTTTGTTACATCCTTACAAGCCATTTTAGAAATGCTTTTTTTTATCATCTTCTTCCATTTGTTCCCTTTCGGGGTCACGGGGCTGCCAGAGCCTATCCCGGCCACTTATAGGCGAAGGCAGGGGACACCCTGAACAGGTCCGCAGTCTGTCGCAGGGTCACAATCACACACCCATTCACACTCACATCTATGGACAAATTAGAGTTGCCAATTAACCTATGAAGCATGTTTTTGGACGGTGGAGAACATGCAAACTCCAGAAAGGTCCTCCAGAAAGTTCTGTTTCAAGTCCCCCAGCTTGAATTTGAACCAGGAGCCTTCTTGCTGTGAGGCAAGAGCGCTAACCACTGAGCCCCCATGCACCCCTATTTTAGAGATTGATTTTAAAAAAATTGCAACGATTTCAGTCTTGTGTTGCGAATTTTTGAACTGTGCTAGTCACCGTCTGGTCAGGGTGTGACATCACTGAATCTTTTCTAAGGAATCAGACAAACCAGTATAACAGATGTTGAGATATGGCCAATGAGGTTCTTCTTAAACTTTGGATTTGATGAATGGCTGCAGGTGAATATCCCACCTTGCTTCTGTTTAGTTTTAAAGTCAACTGTAGATAAAACAATAAAATGTATAGATTTTTCCTTCAGCTCAGTTGGAATGAAGATAAAGTCCCCCCCATGTGCCGTTAAGAAGGGATCCTGGCTGACAGCAAACCTCAAACACAAAACAAACCTGATGAGGCTTGAATCTGCTGTCATCTGGATTGTGTGTTTTTCTGTCTCAGAGAGCAGAGGGGGCGTGTTGGTGAATTATTTACTGTGGGGTGCTTCAACCTTGAGTTGTCCTGTGTGGTCCAAACATCCACTGACATCCCTGCCGCCTCATGCATTCCTCCAATGTGAGCGCGTTCTCTGACTGACACGCTGCAGCCTCACACAGACCCGGGTTTCTCTGCGGTCTGGGGTTAAAGTCTGTCCTTGAGGCAGTTCCTCACAGCAGAGGGAATGACAGCGTCACATTTCTGAATGTGATCATGCAGAAGAACACAAACCATATCAACAGAGTGTGACAAGCTCCAACCCCAACAAGAAAAGAATAAAAAAATGCTCAAGGTCCTTTGCCCTCCTGTATTTCATATTTGATTGTCTGAGGTCAAAGCACTGCAGCATGCTGCCATGTTTGCCAGGAATTCACAACACATGATCTTGATGAATGTGTTCAGGATGAAGCTGATTCCACTAATAGTTACAGTACTGCTGTTCAAGATGACTACAGAAAACATCGCCTTTTGGACAGAGCCATTCTGTAAGCAACTGATGACGAAACATAGACTGAGTCCATGGATTAACCTTGATCAGGGCTGCCACCTCTTCGAAAAACAAGGAAAGCTGGAGTAGAAAGGTTTTGCTCTGAATTATCTTATGAACAGCTTTTTAAGGAAAAGCTGAGGTAAAGCATGGAATGAATAAGGTCCACAATTGGAATGGTGGAGTTATCTGCTTTGACCCATCTCTAGGGGTAGTGGTGAGCTTCAGCCACATCCCCACTCATTTTGGTGATTTAAGCCCCCAATTGTTAAACCCTTTAAACTCAAACTCAAATTTTATCTATTTGTATTGACAACATAGTGCTTTAAAACAACAACAAAGTGCTTTACATAAAAACAAATAAAATAGCCATAGAATATGAAAATTAATTAAAACAGAACAGAAAAATAGAAATCACAGGACAATCACACACAGTTGGCACCCCTCCCACACCAGATTTCTCCCTTCACCCAACCAGTTTCACTAGTATAGCCCTGAACAAAAACGTATGAACTGCAGCTTAAAGCAGCAGTCTGGCTCGCTAACAGGGAGCGTTAGCCCCAGCGGGTCCTGGTAAGGTAGCCCCCAGGCCTGTCCCCACCCATGCAATCTCACACACACACACATTTTGGTGGATATTGGAGAATTGCTTTTTCCTTTTATTTTTGAGTCAATTGATACCAAATACCAAAGCATTTCTGTTAATCTATTTTAATTGTCAAATTAGATATTTCTAATTTAATTTTGCTACACATTTACTAGAGAACTTTTACAAAATTAAATGTCAAATACCATTTTCTTTATCATTTTAATTAAGTGACACAATGAACAGTGTTGAATACTAGAATACTACTAGAAAAAACATGTATAATGGTTTTCAATTTAAAAAGGTCATTTGTTCTTTGTTTAAATGACTCGATTGAGCAAACAGTTAAAATCAGAAACTAATCTTCCAGGCATCAGTGCTTTGAGCTAACTAGAGCTATGATGTTTACGAATGAACTGAATCTGAACCCTAACCCTAATTTTTCATCAACATGAACGTAGGAAATCTGGTCGTGGTTGGTTGTAAGCTGTTCTTCTTTTAGTGCTCTTTTTTTCTGTCTAGCCTGAGTTCACGCCTATGGTAGATGCTCAAACAAGCTCCTCCTTCTTCTTTCACATAAAAAAATGTTGCATTCTTTATTCACGTGAATGTCAACATGAAAGACGAATAAAAAATGGAGTGCACCCACTGCCCAGTCAGTAATGAGTGCAGTCAACAACAGTGGAAAGTCTTGAAGGTCGTCTTGAGTTTGTCTGTTTTGTTAAAATATTCTTTTGCATGACGCTTCATTATACCTGCTTTTTTTTAATCGTGTATCTATAGTGTTTAGGTGTTGCCTGTACAGCAGAAGTCAGAGGAGGTTTTTTTACACATAAACACTCTTTATACCAGCCCCTCCCAATGAGCGGGTTTTCACATTGTGAAGTAGATAAGTGAGGAACTGCCCCTTCCAAGAAGAGTCTGCACTGCCAGAACCGCCCCTAGGCTAACACGCACACATCCACTTTCTCTGTGGAACTAGCAGGGATCTGCAAAAACAATTCCCTTTTATGTGCACAATATGCACATCCATCTTTGCAAAAGTTCGGATATTGCTTGATTTCAAAGACACGTTGCCAAAACCTGCTCTAGGTTAGCGTCATGAAATGGGCGGCACGCACACGGAGAGAGAGGCGGTGCCTCAGAAATCAAGCAGTCTTACTTCCAGGTAAGAAAATTAACTGCAAAAATAACTAATATTTAATTTAAAAATGTATTTTTTAGTGTGCCAAAGGTAATATTTTATCATATACATAGATATAAATTACATTGAAAGTCTTAAGAAAAGCATGATAGAGTGGGGAAAATAAGTATTGAACACGTCAATATTTCTCTCAAAAAACATATTTCTAATCGAGCTATTGACACGAAATTTTCACCAGATGTCGGCATCAACCCAAGTAATGCACACATAGAAAGAAATCCAAACATTTATGTCTATAAATGAAGTTATGTGTAAAAAATTGAAATGGCACAGGGAATAAGTATTGAACACGCTTACTGAAATTTATTTAATACATAGTGCAAAAACCTTTGTTGGTGGTTACAGCCTCAAGACGCCTCCTGTATGGAGAAACCAGTCGAATACATTGCTCAGGTGTGATTTTGGCCCATTCATCCACACAAACTGCCTTCAAATCTTCAAGGTTCCGGGGGTCTCTTCTGTGAACCCGGACCTTCAGTTCTTTCCAAAGATTTTCAATTGGATTCAAGTCTGGTGATTGGCTGGGCCTTTCTAGCAGCTTTAGTTTCTTTTTCTTCAACCAGTTGAGTGTTACCTTGGCTGTGTGCTTGGGATCGTTGTCTTGCTGAAAGATCCACCCTCTTTTCATCTTCAGCAGCCTGGCAGATGACAGCAGATTCTGATCAAGAATGTCTCGATACTTTTCTCCAGTCATTATTCCTTCAATGATATGAAGTCTACCAGTACCACATGCTGAAAAACAGCCCCACGCCATGATGCTCCCACCTCCAAACTTGACTGTTGGTACGGTGTTTTGGGGGTGATGTGCGGTGCCATTTTTCCTCCAAACATGTTGTGTCTTATGACATCCGAAGAGTTCAATTTTGGTCTCATCTGACCAGAGTATCTTCTCCCAGAATGTCATGGGTTTATCCAAATGTTGTGTCACAAACTCCGAACGAGCTTCAACATGTTTCTTCTTCAAAAATGGAGTCTTGCGTGGTGTGCGTGCATGGAGGCCATGGCGGTTGAGTGCATTACTTATTGTTTTCTTTGAAACAACGGTACCTGCTGATTCCAGGTCTTTCTGAAGCTCTCCACGAGTGGTCCTGCGCTGTTGGAGAACCCTTCTGATAATTGTTCTGACTCCTCTGCCTGAAATCTTGCGAGGAGCACCTGGCCGTGGCTGGTTTATGGTAATGCCATGCTCTTTCCACTTCCGGATGATGGCCCCAATGGTACTCACTGGAACTTTCAGAAGTTTAGAAATGCGCCTGTAACCAATGCCTTCAGTGTGTTTTGCAACAATAAGGTTGCGTAGGTCTTTGGACAGCTCTTTGCTTTTACCCATCATGCAATGCTTCTTGTCTAACACCTTGCTGGTGAGAAACCTTTTTAAAGGGCATCAATCAGGACTATACCAGCTGATATTACTTTGCACTAATAGGGGGCAGGTTAACCTTCTGAATACTGACAAACTCCAGCTGCTTTCTTGGCTTGCCAGACCTTTTTACCCCTCCTTTTCTTCATGTGTTCAATACTTATTCCCTGTGCCATTTCACTTTCTTACACATAACTTCATTTATGGACATAAATGTTTGGATTTCTTCTATATGTGCATTACTTGGGTTGATGCCAACATCTGGTGAAAATTTCGTGTCAATAGCTTGATTAGAAATATGTTTTTTGAGAGAAATATTGACGTGTTCAATACTTATTTTCCCCGCCCTTTAACCCTTTTGCCATCCTAGGCATTTTAACATTGGGAGTGGGGTCATCTAGACCAGTGGTCCCCAACCTTTTTAGCGCCGCGGCCCGGTATGACGTCACACAAAGTTTTCACGGACTGGTCTTTTATTTCCTTTTTTTTTCAATAAAATTTATTGCACATTTTTCAATTTAACGGACCAGTCTTTAAGATGTTGGCAGAGGATTACTGTAGCAATGCCGCGCAGAGGGAGGAACAGATCCATGACAACACAAACCCTGAGCTTTTATTTCGACACACATGGATAGAACACTGATAGGTGTCATCATCCTCCCCCCTTCCCACACTCATGGTGCAAAAAAGAAGTACTGTCTATTAAATGTAGCTTTCTTATTTTGGAAGGGGAAGGCTCCTCTTCTTTCTCCTGGCTGGGCGTTTTCCCCTTGGCAAAGAAACTTTCCAAAGACGTTTGTTTTTTACTCATTTGCTTGGGTTTTATTTTAGCGATAACCTATCAAGTGACCGAGAAGAGCGCCTTGGCCTGCGTTAATGGTGACATGGACGGATGTGACAGAAAATCTGACAAATTTTCAAAATAAAACATCTTTCAGATTCTGACATAAATAAACCGGAAGTAAAGTAAGTTATTTATTATTTCTCTGCGGCCCGGGGGTTGGGGACCGCTGATCTAGACCCCACTAGACAATGCGCTGAACTTTTTTTCTTCAATGATTTGTGATCTTCACTGGTGTCCATGGATTACATGAAATCCTCTCCACCTTTATCCAGCTTTGTCATGGTAGCAATAACACATAAATGGTCATCTTGACCCCATAGGATAGCGCAAGGGTTAACCTGAGATTCATTCCAAAAATGCTCTCTATTCAAAACAGCCAGAATTATTCTAATAAAGAAAGGCTATGATGTAAAGATCTCTGAACACTTTTACTTTCTCCCCCCCCCCTTTTTTTTAAATAGCAAAACGCAGCAAATAGACATTTCGTTATTGTATCTGCAGCATGCTCATTTTTGGTACAACTTGACATTTTTACATATAAATTCCCCAGAAAAGGTCTTTTTATGCCTGAGTTACAAGTGAAATGTGTTTTCATGTCTTAAAGCGAAATCTCTTTTATTCAATCACTGATGGCAGCTGAGGGGATATAAACAGGAAAATAAGTCTTTTAACACAACAATGAACCAGTAAGCGATGCTCAGTGATGAGTTACATCCATCTGTTGGTTACAGTTTCAACATGAACATGCCTAGCATTGTGTCTTGTGAATATGGTGTTATTATTCACACAGGTAGCTCATCTGCAAGGTTTTCATCTTTTGATAAAATGATGCTTTCCACCTGCTGTCTCTTTGATCAAGCCTCAATGAAACCTTTTCAGCATGTATGCTTACTGACAAATTGGCTATGCTGCCATCAGATAACAATAGAGCAGAATGCTGAGGTGATACAAATAGTATTTGTGAGGAAGGAGGAGGAAGCCTTATCGCCTCCTCTCTGATCTCTCCTCTTTCTCCCTTACTCCTCACTCAAACACACCAGGCTGCTCTTTAATTGCAGGTTTGAATCAGATGAGAAGTTGCTGTGCGCTCCCTGAATAAATGCTTTTATGCAACAATGCTTCCATTAAAGAAAATTGCCGCAAACACATCCATGAAAGTCTCAGTGTGTTCGTGTTCCTACACCGTCATGTTTGTGAGCTTTGACCAGCCGAGCGAAGAGATTTTTCATCATTGCGCCCTTTTTTTTAGCTTGTGCAAAATGTCAATGGTTTGTAGCTTTAGCCAAAAGGAGGTTCAGCTATTGTGCGACTACATTGATAAGTACATATATACTTTTTCTTGTCTTCAGTGTTTTAAGAAGGCAGAGTTGCTTTACAAGCAGAGCGGAGACGGAGAAATGTGCCTGTGGTGATAAGGAGCAGAAATTCCCTGCTGCGATGCCTATCTTCAGCAATAAAAGCATCATTTTGATGAAGCTGTAATCTGTTTTTCTTTCTCCGTGTTCCAGTTTATTCACCACGGTTTGTGTTGGAGCTGCAGAAGCACCTCTGCAGCATCAGCTAACTGTTGGGGAGGAGAGCTTTTTTCTGGGCAGGTGAAACCCTTTTTTTGGTTACTGTCCATGTGCAGTTTATAACAAAGACGTGTTAGAACAATTTACAAAGTGAACAGATAGTCCTACCTCACCGACAGCTCTCAGTGTGACTGTCACATTTTTTCTTTTAACTTGATGTGCTTCATTGTTGGAAAACTGCTTTCACAAATGTATGTGCTCCCAAAGATACTGATCAATGAGTGAGCAAAGTCACTTAGGAGTGGACAGTGGGAGTCTGCTATCATCCTCCAAAACAATCCCCCTCTCATTTCGCCTTGTTTAAAAAAGTGGATCTGACTATTTTTCAAGCTAAAACGCATCTACAAAAAATTAAAATTTGTAAAAAGTCAAAAAACATGAATAGTTTTTTTTACAGATGCCAAAGATTCAATTAAGCAAAGTTGATTATTTTTAGGAGTTCTTTCTTATTTGTAAAAAGTTCCAAAAAAGCAACATTTCAGTTTTTTCTAGGGGTGGGTACTGGCAAGAGTCTGGCGATACGATAAGTATCCCGATATTCTACCGGAACCCCTTTTACTTTCTTTTTTAAAATTATGACTTAGAAAAAACTCTACCTGCATTTCAATACGTCCTCTATTGCCAAATTCAGTTTATTTAGTGATTACGATGTTAACCTTCCTCTGGTGTTAGCTTTCTGCTGCCATCTGTGGTGTTAGCGGGTCATTTTGGACCCGTGTATTAAATCAGCTATAAAATACCCTAAAAACAATCTTTTATCATCCAATGTTTTTCTTAACTCTTGTTTAGCTTGTTGGGCTCCCTTATCCATGAAAAGATGGGTTTTAATATTTTTTGTGGCCCCCTGGGCCTTTGTTTCTAACAGCATACCCCTCGTTTTCAATGTCTAAAAAGTGGTCAAATGAACCTTAAGAGAAGAAGGCAACAAAATAATCAGTTATTCTGTTACCTGAGTGTAACTGAGAGATATTAAAACACATTTCTTAAATGCTCATCAAAAAAAAGTTTGTAATTTTAATATGATCAAATATAGTAACATCTATGGTGTTTCGGGTCATTTTTGACCCGTATATATTTACTTCAAGAAAAGGGCAAAAACAAGTCTTTTCTTTCCACACAATAGAACTTTAATACCATATTTAACAATATGAGAAACAGAACAGTCATAAATAATAAAAAAATTACCATAAAACTAAGATTTACAAAGTCAAATAAACAACAACCAATCGAGAAAATCACACCAAAAGAAATCAAGTACTTGTTCTATAAATACTCTGTGCAAAGAACATGCCTGTGTGTGTGTGTGTGTGTTTTTAGATGCATGTGTTGCAAAAGGTTACACTTTTAGTGTGTCCTTTGCTATATTTGTTGCAGGTGAAGCACACTATGTAGGTTTTTCTGTCCATATTGCTAGGGCAGACCTGACACCTCTTTCTTTTTGAGCGAGGTGGTCTCACTGGCATTGTGGCTGTAGATGGAGTACTTGAGGCAGGGCTGGCTTCGGAGGGGGAAGGTGATGCTGATGCTCTTCTTGTTGCTGTGGATGGCGTGCTTGGAGACCCCTGTAGCTGTCTGACCAAGTCTGCAGCAGATGGGTCTCTGGGCACTCGTTCCCGTTGCTCAATGTGTAGCTTGACAAGGGAATTCCCGAGCTCCTCAAGAAACATTCTCTGCTTGGTGTTTTGGGTTGAATTCTACCCTTGGTGAATATTGGTCCACAACACAAATGCATTGAATGCAGACACATTGAGGATGTTGTAAAACACAACCATTGGCCATCTCCTGGTCATTCGCTGGCAAGTGTAGGTGGCAGTCAGCTTGTCCAGATTGCCCAATCTTCTTTTGTTTTTGTTGTAGTCTAGGATGATTATGGGCTTTTTGTCACTTCCTGATGACACAGCAGCATCTTTGTGAAGAGTGGACATCAGTATCACACTCTGTCGTTTTTTGGTCCATCCATGCACATCAGGAGGAACTGTGCTCCAACGGATGTTGCCACGTTTGGATTGAAATGATTCAGCAGGAGCAGATTCAGCACAGTGACCTCCTCTTCGGACTGATCAGTTGTGTCTGTTTCTTGTTTCCAATTGGTACTCCACATCATCTTCGTTCTCAGAGGCCTGCTCATCTCCATCGCTAAAATGCTGAGTGTCCTCTGCCTCATTTGCAGCAAAGATGTGATCCAAAACTTCATTTACATTGAATCTTCTCCTCATTGTTGCATCCTGTAAATTGGAAATGTGTACTCTGGAAGTAACCACCTCTACACTCAAATGGCTTGACAAGCCTGGACATCTCTCCCATTGTTTGTTCTCGCAAAAAGGCAAGGAGAAAAGCTCCTAAATGAAGCTCAAGTAGTTGGAGGAAGAGGCTGTTGGTTGATTGTGTGTTTATGATTTCATTTTTGTCATTTGTTATTGTTTTACAATCGAAAATTTTAACTGGGTCCAAAATGACCCGAACACCACAAAAGTCATTTTTTTCACCAGTGCACTTTATAATTTAGTAAAAAAAAAATATAAGCTTTTATTTTGTGTAAATTGAAGTCCCTGACAAAGTCAAAAAGTTTCAACGTAAAAAACAAATGTATGACGTACTTTTACGCATGCTAAAACTCAAAACGGGTCCGTAGGGACCCTAACACCATAGGAAGGTTAAGCACCACAACTGTTAATTCATTGTGCTTTTATTTTGGTAACTTAAAATATATAATGGGAACAGTCAACATCGCCTAATTTTCACAACAAAATATTTTTCAGTATAAGAAAAAAATGGAATGAATGTGCCTTAACCAATAAGGTTTTGAAAGTATGAGTAAATAAACTGCTGTTTATTTTCAATATTGCTTAATGTAGTTTCACCAGAACTTTTAAACGGTACATGTCTCATAACAACGACAAAAGCTGCCTGTAGCTGAGGGCTTCCTGTTGTTTTGGGCGGTGTTGAGCTGCTTAAAGAGGCTCCGTGCGTCACGTGACCAAGGTGAACAACTCAACATGCGTCAAGGGTGGATGTGGTGAACAGAATCCGGAAGTCTTCCTAAATAAAACTTCCTCCAGAATCAGAAAATAAACAAAACAAAAATAATTAAAGCTAGCGTATGCATTTTAAAAATAATTTTATTATGTCTCTGGCCCAGTACTAAGTGGCCCACAGACCAGTACCAGTCCACAGCCTGGGGGTTGGGGACCCCTGCAGTAGAGTAAACATTATGCAAGATGTTTGAAAATGTGTATGATAGGCCACTTTGAATGAAGAGGCAGGCCGCATGCGAACTTCCGGCGCCAGTTGCCAATCCCTGCTTTAGGCATTGATTAAGGTAAAACAGTGCTACAGAAGTATACAGCATTTACCATTTGCCGCTTTGGGTTTGCTGGACACACATGATCCAGGTAGCAGTGGGGAGCATGAGAACCTTTTAAAAAAGCTGAAATTTTTACACTGGACCCTTAATAAAGATTACAACAATTTTATAGATTTCTGCACACACACAAACATTGAATTAGTCTTTTTGCCACAACTTGAACTCTTCTATAGTGAACCAGAAGAGAAGATACTTTAAAGAATCCTTCATAGAGATTCACTTACGCTAGTTTAGTGTTGCTGTTTCACCTCGTGGCCTTTCTGATGGACAGATAAGCAACAGCAACACATCTGTCTTTTGTTTGACTGATGAGTGAATGAGAGATTGTCTGTTGCGCTCCACATTGTAGTATGATCTGACAGTTTCCTACATTTCAGAACTGCATGCTGACTTCACTTTGACTCTTAAAAGTGAACTGATGCTGTCTTGGGCTTGGATTGGTTCTCTGGGGTGAACTCCACCCACTTCCAGTCCAAAAGCACTGAAGTGAGGCTGAAACTGAGCCAGAGCTGGTGGAAAGTTTCAGACTATTACTGATGTGAAAGGAAGGAGTGTGATAATAGTCTGTCTCCTGTTATGTTTATTTTTGTGAGGACTAATGTGAGCTCCAGACCCTGAAAACTGAGATCACTCTGGAGTGTTTAGGGTTAGGTTTTAAGATTCAAGATCATACAAGTAATCCTAAGAGGGTCAACGGAGTGCTGTAAGTAGAACTGATATCAGTTTCATTAATTTTTCTTCAACCTCTATGTGGTGGAACGAGCAGTAAAGACAAGAAGGGCAAAAAAAAAAATTGTAAAAAATAATTAAATCTATTTTCAAAAAACATCTAGATGGAAAAAAGGAGCACTTAAAAGAGCTTAAAGTAACAAAAATGACTAAAGCTTTACATTTAACAGAGGACAACTTAACCAGCTGAACAGACAAACTTACTTAAACTGGCCGAACTATGGAAACACAAGGGTACATGTATAATATTTTTGTTTCCATATGTTTCAGATATCCTGTAAATTTCCTACCCTATCTTTTATTTAACCTTTAACCTTATGGCATCTAGAGCAAACAGCAAAGTTAACATCTCATTGTACAAGGAAACCTATTTCCTTACTGTACATATGACAAGAAACCCCTTTGAATCCTTTAATAGCGACTGATCAGACCAACTAAACAAACAAGGGCGAACTGAAAAAGACCAAAAAAACCACAGCAAACAAACAAAATTAATGTCCATCCTATGGTAAATTATCATACAAAAATAATTGACTTGTGAACATCAAATAGAATTTAAAGTAAAGCAAATATTCAACACAAAAAGAGTTTCTTCTCCCCAAGCAATGGTTCAGTCCAGTTAGCTTCCTGCTGAATATAAGGCCTCTGGTGACGGACATGCTTTCTTGTATTGACTGACTATGTGGTTCCAGCAGCAGTTGGCAGTAGCAGCAACAATGGTCTCCTCAGAACTGTTAATCAAAGAAACACAACATTAAAACTAAAAGAAAACTGAAAAAAAGCTTAAAATGTGTGTTAATATTTTTTATATTTAAATCAAACAAATGTGTGTCTTGTATGCATTTATGTCTGAAAAGGAAACATCTAAAAGTCAATGTGCAATGTAAATTGAGAAAATATATGTAGGGTGGGGGGCAGGAGGTTACTGCCCTGATGGGGTGGCAGTGTAGGCAGCCATCACACTATAATACTTTTGTTTCCATATATGCTGATGCATGCTGATGTGATACTGATAGAGAGAACATCTGGACCTTTCATCAGAGCAGTGTTCAGTTTTGATCATTCAATGCTGATAGATAGCCTTTTTAAAATCCATATCAATGAATTGCTTTAAAGGGCCTAATGTGTCTTGTGTTAATAAAGTGTTTCACAAAGTACATTCAATTTCAGTAAAGTGAAATCACACAAAAAAAGTCTTAATCCTGAAAGCCAAATGTGACTAAAAGAACTACAAGGTAGCTTTTAGGATGACATCCCAGCAGTGCCAGGCACCTGGCGTGTAACGAGACACAGAAAAGCATGTAAGAAGTGTTTTCAGCAGTGTTCAAAATAAACGTTCTAACAAATAAACAGTTGGATCCTTTTTCTGTTTGATAACACGACAATAGTTGCTTTATATTTGTACGTAACTACATTGCTACGTTCCTACTCTGTTTGCGTCATGTGAACACTGGCTAGGGTGACCATTTTTTGTCTAGTTTTTCCGCTCCGGGAACACAGTAACAGTTTTACAGGCAACAGGCAACACGGGCAATTGCCCAGGGAACATATTTAAGGGGGGGTGCCATCCCTGTGCTTGAAAGACAAAAAAATTGCGGCACTAACGGCCTAAAACGTGCGAATTGGTGCCCCCGCAGCTTCGCACTCCTGTCTTAGAGAAAGAGCTGTGTCTGAAGGAAAAGGGGAGGGCTGGTGGGCGCAGGCAGCGAGGTGCGCACGATTGTGCAACACCTGGATCATTAGATTACTCAGCTCATGATGATAATATCATTCTTTATTAAGTATTGTTGACATTTTTATTACGTGTCTTTATTTTCCATATAAAATGTATTTTTACGTCTGCCTGTCGTTTAGTTAGGGTTAGTATTTGACATAAAGACAGCAGGTAATGCAGGCAGTAAAACAGCTGCGCTTTTTGAGATCCTAAATAAACAATAGATCATTTGTTTATGAATGTACTGAGGTTTTTGGAGGATTCCACAAAATTATATATTATGATATTTATATATTATTATATATTATATTAATATATTATTATATTTGTGGAGTAATCCCATTGATGAGTTGAGTACACCTAAAAAATATATTTACAATAACAGGTTTAAAAAAAAAATCTAATCCCTCTGATTCCTATTTACAAAGACACAAACAGGACATCACTTGATGATGACCCTCATTATTAATATTTCCAGGGTTTGTTTGTTTTGTTCTGCAGCATTTGTATAATTTTGACAAAATGTATTTTTATGGAGAGTTAAATATTATACGTTATTTGAGGTTAGACTTGATTTATTCTGGATTAATATTCCTGTCTGTTTGTATTCATATTCATGTCAAAAAGTAAAGTTTTAAAGGATTAAAAGTTTAAATTAAAAGTAAAGATTAGCTTTAGTGTGCTCAAAAAATGTTAATCTTGTTTGGCCCGCAACCTAAAGCGTGTTTTGGATTTTGGCCCCATGTGTAACTGAGTTTGACACCCCTGTAATACGAGTTTATGAAATTTATTGCCTTTTTTGTGTAAACTGGCCAAATAAAGATAGGGAACACAAAAGAATATCGTCAAATTTATATGTGGGCAGGGGGGTTACTCGCCTGGGGACTAAGTTAGTGTAGAACAGCCACTGCAGGAACAGCTTGAATTCAGACTGAGGAATCTCAGGGCGAACTCAAGTTCAGTCCGATTGTAAACAAATAGAGACCACCTCCAAAGATAGGTCTGAGAGCAGTTTCTGGTCCTGGAATAGGGTCCGCTTGGGTGTATTCAGACAGAAAATTTGTTCCAGATTATCGGCGGAAACAAACTCTGGTTCACGTTAAGTGAACCAAATGTGTCCAGTCTGAATACACCCTTATTTCTTTAGCTCCCCTAAAATTTGAAAACTGAAACTTCTATCTTTGTCATAAAAAAACACATACCTTTTATACTAAACTGTGATAAAACCTAAACAGGCCTATGGTCGTAGATATCATTCCTACAATAACAAGTTGCAGAGAGGTTATCTAAAGCTGCTTCTGGTTCCCCTTATAATTTATCATCCTCCATAAAACCACAGATCTTTCTTTATTCTGTTAGCAGTGGTTTAATGGAATGGAATGGAAATGGAATGGGATGAAGATGGGAACGAAAACAACCATTTTTAAAGCTTCCTCTGACTGGAACCATGTGTCTGAAGAGCAAGCATCTCTTTATACTGTATATTTAATTTAACTTCACCTTTACATGACAAACACATATGATGTATGTACATGTAATGCATGATTTCTAGCGAAAAGCAGTGAGAGGGTGACAATGCAGTTATGCTGTAATTGCATAGAAACCCTTCCTTACATTTCCTTTTATTTTTTCCCATTTTCTTGGTTTTGTTGAAGAAACTGTAAAGCTACATCAGAACAAACTACTTTGCTGCAGCCAATCAGTGGTTTCAGAGGGAGAATAACTATACGTTTGTTCAAGGCCTGGATTCACTTCAACTGTTTTGGGATGATCACTCTATGTTGAAACCTCAAACAGCCAAACATAGAGTTAGGATTACTATTGGCTTTTTAAAACACCAAATCCTATTTGACACCAAAAAATGAAAATGATTTATTGCTATTTCCAACCAGTTTGTGTTTGGTTTTAGAAAGAAGCATCACTGGGCAGCCATACTATACAATCTGTTTCTTTTAGTAATTTCATTAATATTTTATAGTGTTTAATACTTCAATATTTTAAGTAAGTCAGATTTGAAAATGATTCCTGATTTTACCGTTCTGGTTCTCATTATTACATTGTGTAAGTGGTCTTTTTTAACTACTGGTTATCTTATTACGTGGATGAAATATACAGTAATGGGCTGGTAACAGCGCCATGTTTAAATAATAAATAAATAATAATAAACAAATACCTATTTCATTTACACATTCATATAGAATGAATGACAAATATGTTTTTATTATTTTCATCATTAATTTTTGTTTCGACTGTTAATCCAGAGTCCAGTGTGTATTCCCTGCATTAACTTTACATCCCTTTTTTCTAGCTTCAGCTTCTTACCAATCCAATTAAAATTAGCATAATTCAGTTCGTTAATTTGAAGATTGTCTCATTTATTTTAGTCAGAACTAACATTTAAATCATTTACTGAATAATTACTTTATTAGGTGAAAAGCTGCATGAAATATGGATGTGGACCTCACTTCCACTCTAAAATGACTACAAGTAACTTATTGAACAGAAGATTGTTAGTAAAAGTACTTTAGTATGATTGTTTTCTGAACCAAGTCAGTCCTTCAGATAATCAACCAACTATCTCTCTTAACCATACATAGATCCAGAACTGCCAAAACAAAGTCACTTTTTCAAATGTATTACACTGTATCTCTTAGAAAATCTATTTAAAGATAAAAATTCTGGACATCGGCCATCCATTTTTTGGCAAACTCATTGAATAGACACTTTTTGTGCACCTGTTAGAACCCTGCTGTCATCAAGTCTAAAACATTTTCTGAAATGTCACTGTTAGACTTTTCATCCCACAGGTATGAGGCACTTACATATAGTGTTTATTTATCTCTATTTTCTTTTTTAATTTCCCTTTAAGCACTTTCTTCAATTGTTTGCACTCCTCCCACTGAGCTGCATCTTGTTGTCAGACATCCCGTCATCTGGATGTTGTTTGTCAGAATGATCAGGAACATCGTGTTAAAGCAGGATTTAATTTAACATTGCAGATGTTATTAGTTTGGTGAGACAGATGTTGTCTGTTGGCTTGTGCCTGAAGTTTAAATAAGCAGTACAACATGAAAGGGATTCTGTCCATGCTTGTTTTTCATACAGTTTTAGTGACCCTGCAGTTTAGCTCACATCATCAATTCGCTGAGATTTAGCAAATTTTTACTGGTAAAAATCCTTCAATCAAAAATGCAGCTTTAAATTCGGTGTGGTCCTTAATCAAATCAGAAGAGTCTGTGTCACATGATGACCTAAATATTAACTGGAATACCGAGGCAGCTCTGTCATAAGTTCTGCCACTTTTGGTTTTCCTAGATTATAATTAGAAGGGATGAGAGCAGACGGCACTGCTTTGCCCTGCTGTCGCTGTCAATCAGTCACTTAGCATGAACACACACATGAGCTGAGCTGACTGACTGTATTTCTGTAATACATCTTTATTTTACTCTTTTTTTATTCTATTTTAGTTTTTTTGTTACATCTGCTTCTATTTCAAACTGATGTGTTCCATCCTATCATTCTGGGTGTCAGACTTGTCATTACAAAAGCTTTAAATGAATCTTTTTCTGTGTTTTTTTGGGGTTATAATCAAAGCCTTATCTGTAGATACTCTGGATTGCTTCCTGGAATCCATGTAAACTGGAAATTAAGTTCAATAGTTTTGCATGAACACAAAGACTGTGATTCTGACAACGCAGAATTGAAAGTCTTCATTCAGTTTGGTTGAAACTATCAGGATTTAGTTAAATAACCTTAAACAAAATTGAACAAAACTATGCAGTTATATCAAAACACTTTGGTAATGAAAACATTGACATTAATAGTCTATCACACTTTAGTCTGTAATTATCATGTTAACTAAAATTTGATGTCAGTGTGCATGCACACTTAGTGTGTGCATGTGTGTATGTGTGTTTGTGTGTGTAGATAATTGCGTTTGGGCTTATAAGTATGAGGTTCCGTTTGTGCCAAAAATACGTTTTTGTGTCCACTGTCTATGTCTTTGGTCCATTGTCGTTGTCTACTGAACGAGTTCATTGAACATTGGTTCATGCGTTATATTTAAAACTTTGCATTTGTCTTTGTTATTGTCGTTACTCTCTGTCGTCTCACTTGTCGTTTTATTTGTCTTTGTTATTGTCGTTACTCTCTGTCGTCTCACTTGTCGTTAGGAAGGTCCTTAGCAACCGTTGCTAGTGTCGTTAGCTACGACGTATCCCCATGTCGTGTCGTTAGATCTTGTCGTTTTTCAAATTTTGCCAAAGTTGTCAAAAAAGTCCTTTGTACGTCCGGTAAATTGTTTCCTGTACTACCACGGAAGGAAAAAAATGTTTATTAAAGCCGGCGCTAGTGTTAGCCATGAAAAACACGTTTTTAAATTGAACTTTATTGATATTCCCCCAAACGCGCATTGCCAGAAAGAGGGGGGCGCGCGCATGCGTACAATGCTTTCACGTTCCCGAAGCGACTTTTGCCAATTGTTTTAAGTTATTTATAGTATGGCTTCAATTAAATCTGGAGATGAAACTATTATTTAAGTCTTTTAAAAATTAACTGATCTTTTTCAAACATGTTGTCACAAATTGGGAGGATAAACGAGGAGCAGACGGGCCAAACTCTGTCTGGATTTTGATCTTTTCTTTTTAATCTGTTATGTATTTATTTGATCATGAGGTGGCGCTCTCGGGACCAGTATACTTCTCTTTTGGGTGCCTCTGCTCCTCGTTTATCCATCAGATTTTTAACAACATGTTGGATAAAGACCAGTTATTTTTCAAAAGTCTTTTAAATAATAGTTTCACCACCAGATTAAATTGAAGCAATTCTTAAATTAAAACTAAATAACCTTAAACGGGACCGTGAAACCGTTGTACGCATGAGCCCCCCCCCCCCCCCCCCCCCCCCCCGCCACCACTTCTGGCAATGCGCTTCTGCAGCGATATCAATAAAGTTTTTTTTTTTTTTTTTTTACATGTTTCGTTCCGTGCTGGTACAGGAAACAAGTTACCGGACTTTTCTGACAACTTTGGCCAAATTTGAAAAACGACAAGATCTAAGGACATGACATGGAGATACAACGTAGCTAACGACACTAGCAACGGTTTGGCTAAGGATTTTCCTGACGACACACGGAAACGAAGCTGCAAACGACAGTGTGACATTAGCAACGGTTGCTAAGGACTTTTCTGACGCCGTAAGGAGACGACAAGGACAAACGACAATAATAAAGACAAATGCAAAGTTTTAAGCATAAAGCAAGTGTATACATCACAAAGCAAATACAAAGCAACAATCAAAGAAGCACGGGCATGCAGAAGATATTGCTTGGTAGTACATCGACATGAACCAATGTTCAATGAACTCGTTTAATAGACATAGACAATGGACCAAAGACATAACAGTGGACGCAAAAACACATTTTTATAATTTTGGCACAAACGGAACCTCATATATAAGTGCACATGTGTATGCGTGCTTGTATGTGCGTTTGTGAATGTATCCATGCTTGTCTGTGTCTGCATGCAGTTGTTCTGGGCTTGTTTGTGTGCCTGTGGGTGTGTGTGTATGTATGTGGGTGTGTGTATTAGTGTGGATGTTATGAGTGTGTGCATGTAATTGTACATGTGTGTGGATGTATACATGCAAGTGTGTATCTTTGTGTCTGTGTGTTTGTGTACATGCGTACATGTGGGTGTGTGCGTGCGTGTGTGAGTGATACTAATTGGGCCGTCCTGCAGAGCCAGGTCTATCAGTGACAGACGGGAAGGTGTTTAAAATGCAGGGAGCAGTCACGGTTGGAGGAATTCTGGCTACAGAACACTCTCCCTTCCTGTCACTTCTCCTGCCTGCTGCTTTCAATTTTTCCTTCATCTTCTCCATCTCTCTTTCCCGTCTATTTTTTTATCATGCCTTCTATATTGCTTGTTTTCCCTGTTTGTTGTTTTTCCTCCACTTCAATTTTTTTTCCAGCACCATATGGTCAAGCTCTGTGACTCAGCGCTTTTGCCTGCTGTAGGCTCTGCCTCCATCACCCATACAGCCACACAATAACACACACAAACAGCCCAGTGACATTTAAAACTCACTGCCTTGGAGATGTGTGTAAGTGTGTGTCATATTAGGAGTGTTTTGCACTTGTTCTAAACCTTGGATTAGAATTACAGCTAGAGTTTGCAGGTAGTGTGTGCCCCATCTAGTGGCAGAATGAAAGCTGGAAAAGTATGAGAAGATGCTTTATCACTAAAAACGAATTTCTAGGAAAGGAGCAGACTTACTCCATTTTCATGTAGTAACTAAAGTTTTTTCTAAACAACCAAACAGCCTAGATTGTAATAACAGAGATGAAACAGCTTCCATTTTTTTAAAACAAGAAAGAAAGTGATGTTGACAGATTTTGTTACTTATTACCTTAAAGGAATCAACCTTGCATACAAGAATCTACACAGAACTGAACTCAAGCTAATTTACAGCAAAAGTGATGTTAGTGAAGTATTGCATTAGGAAAACCATTGAGTACAAAAAAACTCTTCCTTACTCAAAGCTTGTATTCTATGAATCCAAATTTGTGACAACGGGATAATTTAGGAGATCTTGAAATCAAGCAAAATGCCCCAAATTTGCGAAGTGTTTGGAGGACTTTGTTTATTAAGTTAAGCAAATAATTTTGCATTTAAGGTATTGTTACATTTATCATCAATCACAACTGATCTATTAAACCTTACTCAGGCTAAGCAGACATATTTTATTGTAAAATTGTTTTAATCTTTTTTTAATTTGCTAAACTTTATGAGTAAAATTTGTTTTCCATCAGAAAAAAGGAGAACTTATGGTAATATGGTCTATTTTTTTATTTAAATTATTTTTTACCTTGAGTAAATTGTCAGTCAGAAAACAATTTTCAAACCGACAAATTATTCTGTTTTAGATTGTAGAACATGGAGGTTATGTATAGTTTTTTTTAATATTACGGTTGTAACACATATTTATTTAGTGGTAATTGAGTCTGTTTAATTGTTGCAGCTTAAATATGAAATGGTTCAAACAATTTAAGTACAAAACATTTCTCTGCTTATATAGCAGTCTGATTTGTGGACAGCGATGTCTTAAGCTGATTAGGCTGTTTATTTCCTCACAGCTAAGGAGCTGTGTGGTAACCATGGGAACAGCAGTGCTCCTCTATACCAAATCGGCATTAGGAGTTGGTGACAGCAGAGACTTCTTGCTGTGCTTCATCACAGCATTCACAGAAAAAATATTGCCCTCAAGCTCAGAGCACACTATAACACTTTGACATGAGGACTGTCATTGAGAAAAAAAAGAAATCAGCTAGAAATAAGCAAATGGAAAAGATGATTAAAATAATTTAACAGTAGTTTGAAAGTGAGTTCTTTTAAATGTGCATCCCCACAGACCAAAGCCTGAAAAGATCAATAAGGCACTTCTAAACAAGAATGGTCCGGCAGACTTAATTAGAATGGTGGTGCTGGTGTGTGTGTGTGTGCGTGTGTAGGTGTGTGGATGGGTGTGGGTGTGTGTGTATGTGTGTGTGTGTGTGTATGCTGAAGGGGAATTGACGCTTTGTTATTTTTATCACACTGATAAAATGAAAGCAAAGAGAAAGAAAACTGTCTAGAACTGTCAGTCACAACAACTGATCAGCGAGGGACAGTAATGCCAAACAAGCTCCAATCAGAGAAAAAAACAAACCAAAGGAGAAAAAGCATCCAATTCTCAGAAACTGTATTTTGTGAAACCAGTGTTTTCAACTTTGTTTAATTTTTCCTTTGATTTTCCTTTTTACTTGAAGTGTAAACTTTGAAAGCCTTAGTCACAACTGCCCTTACAGGTGGACATGGGCAGTATGCGGGTCACCTCAGTGAATCCTGCCACAAATTCTTCCTTTAATTTGATTTAAACAATAAATGAATAAAATTCCCTGTCTTTAACCAAACCTGCCATTTCAGTGATTAACTAAAGCCTTAAGTGGGATTTCCACAGGTCTGTCTGTGGGTACGTCTGCGGTGTGTCTGCGATGCATCTCTGCTGTGGTGCGTTGACAAAAAAAAAGTTTATTAATTAATCTGACTGTTTACATCACCGTCATGTCTGTGTCTGAAGTCTGGCCCTCTGCAACGCAAGCCTACGCAGCAGTTCTATTTCCAGTCCATTTACGCGTCAATTTTACAGTAAAAAGCCGGAGAGACAGGAGCGGGTTTTTCTGAAATAAATAACTGATGTACTGAAGACTTTGAAGCAGCTGTCCTGTTTGTTTCCATCATCATGAGCTGCGCTGTGTGAGCTTTGCTATGATGAGCACATTTTTGAGTTTCACACACAGCATTTTTTTAATCCACGTAATGTTGGGTTTATCTTGCATTGTGGTGAGATTAAAAGGTTTCTGTATTTATGTTTTTGTTTTTTTTCTACGATATAAAAACTCTAAATTATTCTAAGTTTATTCAACTTAATTTAATGAACAGATGCCACAATGACCAAAAGGATTTGCTTTAAATCTGTTAGGTCTTGTTTAATCAGCGTTATGATATTTTTATTTTTTCAATTTTTTTTTTTTACATAAACTAAAAACAGAGTAAATAACAAAACAAAATAAAAATCTGCTAGCGTTATAATTTGTTTGCAGATTTTACTAATTTTAAGGAAACAAATTTATGTTAATGTCTATTTTTGCTGAAATTGTACCCCTTACCCTCTCTTTTTTAAATTTGAATTCGAACCAAAACACTGGTTGGATTTAGAGTTCTGCAGTGTGGAACATATAGAAACAACCATTTAAAAATTTTTAAACTAAAATATGCCTCAGCTGTCTAATGAAGCCAATTACATGAGAGTCTAACTAGTGAGGCTGATTCTGTTGCCCCTTATCACGAAAGCAACAGTGATTTGTCCGCTGCCATCCTTCCCCACCTCTAACAAGCTCCAGGTTGTTACAGCAGATGGATGTTCCTGCTCCTCACTGTGGAGTTATCCATCTTTGCTGTGTTTGTGTTAACGTTTGTGGAGGAACCTCCGCCAGCTGAAAGCAGCTCTTTATGGTTCAGGTTCTGCAAAGATGACGCTTGAATCACTAACATGTCTAGTTTGATGTTGTAATGCCAGTCTCATGAACAGAATTGTTTTCATGAGTTTCATGGTCTGAAATGTTGTTATTTGCACCTCAACTCAACAGGCAGCTTGCAATTTGAAAGGATTTGCTGCTCCAAACTGAACTGAAGTATCTCAAGCAAGTAGTAAAAATAAAATGGTACGAACCTTTGGGACATCTTTAGTGATAAGAACCAGTGCTGTTCTGCTTAGACTGAGAGTGTTTAGATAGATAGATAGATAGATAGATAGATAGATAGATAGATAGATAGATAGATAGATAGATAGATAGATAGATAGATAGATAGATAGATAGATAGATAGATAGATAGATAGATAGATAGATAGATAGATAGATAGATAGATAGATTGATAAACGACATTCAAAAATAATCTATATAATATAACATCAAAAAGGATTAGATTAGATTAGACCAGGTAGTGTTCAAAGTCCTCCTCGTGGGCCACATACAGCACACAGGCTCCTATCATAATATCAATAATAAAATGTATTTACTGTGATTGGCTAGGTTCTATTATAAACCATTGGCCACACTGCCGCAGATCCCTTCTCTGACATTTTCTAGCTCATTTCTAAAATGTCAACTGTAAATGGAATGAACAGATTTGTTTCTGTGATCAAAACCACATTGGTTTGTACTTCTGAATAAGATATTTATGTTAATATGCTGTTCATATGATTTACATTTAAATGTTTTCGGTGAGCATTTAATAATTTATATTGTGTCATCTGCAACAGACTGGGGATCTGTCCAGGATGTTGCCAGACCTCCGTTCAACAGTAACCAGGACAAGCTCTGACAAGTCTTTGACCCCGAAAGAGATACAGCAGGTTAAGAAAATCGATGGATGGATGAATGGAATAATGAATAAAACACATTTCATATGAACCCAGATTTAATATTGACAAAAGTTTTTTTTAGACTTTTTCTTATTTTTTCTGGTCTTCAAATCAGAAATTCACAGTGAGTTTGGTTAAACTGGAATTTTACATGTATTTATGTTTATTGTGAAGAAATGAAAAGTATCCCATTGCAAAATAATTGTCATTACATAGTTCATTTGCATTTAATGTTATTGTAAGGTTTCAAAGAATGCAGGCTGAATGGTTTGCGCTCAAATATTTTCACCTCACCAAATCTGTCCTTCTGTGGTTAGAGGATTGCTAACAACAGCTGGCTAAATGAGATGGGATCTAAAATAGTGAGGTATTAGGGCCAGTGTGGTTTTAGTTCTGCTTTTATTTTGGTTAATTTTGTTACTTGCTTATGTCCACTTGTCCTCTCGTTTCAGATGTCTTGACTTCTTCCCAGTGCAAATGTTCCCTCATTGTGATCACCTGCCCTCTCTGATCTGTTCACCTGAGTGTAACTGTCAAATCAACTCTCCTGTTATAGTCTGCGTCTCCCCTGCATTCGTTGCCAGATTGTTTTGTGGTGTTATGAGAGCTATGAACCATCTGGCCCGTGTTTCCTGTTTTATCCTAATAAAATTTACCTGTCATTTTGGATTTTCCTGGATCTTGCATATTGTGTTTATGCGAACCTGACAAAAATATCTCTGAATCTGTTTGGTTTTTTGCCTTCATAACTTGTCATGTCAGTAGGCGATTGAGATTGCTCAACAACTGATTAAATGAATAAGTAAATATAATGTCTCGTTGTTTTTATAAGAATAAATCAACTACAATAAAACAATTTCTAAAAATGTTATACAATATAGTTTTACATTCTTACATAATGCAGATCCAAACCACCCCACAAACAATATTTAGACGTGGGTCTTTCCAATTTGACCTCATAATCACTTTATAGTTAAACAACATAATAGGTTGTGTAGTTTCAATCATCGATTCAAAAGGCAAACTTTGTGATCTTCCAGCATAAACATCTGAAATGCTAAAAATGTGACCACATCATTTTAATAGCACATGCATTCTGTTAATATGCAGATAAATTGCTCTCAGTGTTTCCAGCCTGCAATGTACTCTCGCTGGTCAATTTTTAATCTGGTCCTCATGTTTCTTCACTTCTTTGTGTGTCCTCCTTTTCCTCAAAGCTTGCAATTATTTGGACTCCTCGTCTCTGCTTCCTCTCAGGCCTTAAGTGATTAAATAGATTCGAAACACGAACCGCAGCCTCACTAAGAGCATGGCATGAATTTTAAACAATTCACGGTGGATTGATTCAGTGGCTAAAGAGTTGCACCGCTTGTAACTGAGATCCATGAAGCGCTCCCAGTAATGGAGCTCTGACACAAACTGTACATTAGCAGTGTGCTGAGTGAGGTTCATATAATAGGACCGCACGGTTTTGAAGGCTAATGGGAGAGATCTTTAGACCTCAAATGCTGTTATCTGATTATTTTAACAGAAATGTATAATCTTCTAGTTTTAATGGTAATTAAATAAAATAAGTGGTTTGCATTTACTGTATTGTGAAAGCCAGATTTTTGACATAAGTCATGATGGGAAAAGTCAGTGTCCAAAAGGCTTATTTTATTAATGTTGCAGACTACACTTGTGTTTTAATGATAGCAAACAAATATTCAGTGAAATTGATTATAATGCTTTATTCTGTTATTTCTTTACGGAAGGTCCAGCAGCTTTTTTTGCTCGTAAAAGACTGGCTTATTAGAACAATGTCAATAACTTGGCCTTTCAGTTTTTCTGATCTGTTTGTTAACTTTATTTATTTAATGTGAGATCAATGGAGCAATACAAGAAAACTTACTGATGTGCAAAAATACAGGGACCTGTTATTGAATTCCCAAAAAGGATATTCATCTTGTTAAAATTACTTCTCTGCTACTCTTTACTTGTGGCTTTACTACACTGAACATAGAACTACTCTGTGCATGTTTTATTGCCTGAAATTTGGCTTTTGCCAATTAAGCCAAATAATTATTCTTTGGCTTGACATGCTTTCATATTAACCTGAGAAAGCTGGGTTCTTCTATGCATCTTGAAAATATAAGCTGTTGTTCTCAAAACTGTTAATTGAACTGAGTGGCTCCAGTTGGTTTAATTACCAAAATCCCTCCTGATAGTTTTAAAACTTGTCTCACTGTCTTAAAAATAAGAACACATTTTAAAGTGTTTTAAATTGGACACAGCATTAGGTTTGTCTCATGCAGATCATTTGAGTTACTTAGTTTGTTGAATTTTGATTGAACACATGATGAATACCATCTTTTCTGCACTATAGTGCACACCGGATTATAAAGTGCAGCATCAATACATAATCCATTTTCGCAATTATGTCATATGTAAGGCACACCAAACTATAAGGTGCATTATGTGAAACAAGAGTCAGACATAAGTCCATACGTAAGTCAAACTTCATTATCTGTTTTCACAGTAGCCCTTAAACTTGTTTGTAACATGCTACATGTTAACCATATTGGAGTATTCACAATACCTGTAATCCTCCACTCTGTTGGCAACACAAAAAAAAAAAAAACAGACTGATCGGCTACTGCTAAAACTAACATTACTGTGTATGCTAACTCCTAACCATGAGCACATAAACACCTAACACATAAAGAAAACAGTACATTACAGCTACATGTTAGCCATGTTAAGAGTTTTTTACAATACCAGTGACTCACAACTTTGTGGGTAACATGTAAAGAAAACACAGTCTAATACTGCTACACATTAGCTGTGTTCATGTATTTACAATAAATGGTAAATGGTGTGTACTTATAGCTCTTTTCTACCTTTCTCAAAGGCTCAAAGTGCTTTACAGTCACAGTTCCCTTAACTTACACACACACACTCATTTACACACTGATGGCGGCTCTGCTGCTAAACACTGGTGGCAACTTATAACTGGCAACGTGTGGTTCAATGTCTTGCCTAAGGAAACTTCAACACACACATGGGCAGGCGTGGCGGGAACCAAACGTCTGATCTCCTGATCCGAGGTCGACCGCTTTACCTCTGCACCCTAAATTATAACATCCAATATTGGTTGTACATAAACAGACTGCCATTTTGACAGAGCGCCATGTGACTCTCAAAATTGCTTTGACATTAATAAACACAACCAGGACTCATTAATGAGTTCCAGAGTATAAGGGACACTGTCGTTTTTTGAAAAAGAATTAAGTTTTTAAGTAGTTGTTGACTCTCTGAAAAACCTGATTAAAACCATTCTTTAATAAACAGATAAAGGAACCACAAAAAAGTACGTTAAAACAAGTAAATGTGTCCCATCACTGTTGCAGCTTGTTGAAATTTTAATTTTTTAATTTTTACTTATTAGCTACAGTATGAAGGTTTCTAAGTCATTCTGCTATAGATTTTTTGATGACTGAAAGAAAATAACAGCTCTATCAATTTCTCATACATTTTTTGAAAAATGACAGTGTCATGGAAAAACACAAATGCAGAAAATTATCCACTTACTGGTAATAAAACAACCTTTAACAATGAGAACCATAACATATTGGATTCAAAGTATTGAATGATCTTAGCTGCTTTTACTTCCTACATGATGTAATAACCATAAGCCTTTTCAGTTCCTGAGAATCTGATCATTTGATTGGTTTGGCAGCCATTTCTGTGCTTTTGAAAACCTACCACAAATCCGCCCACATGTTTTCCATTTCAGACAGATTCTCTTCATTTGCCATTGAATCGTTAAATGCAAAATGCTCCCTTTCTTTTGGTAATCATTACCGGCTCTGAGCTGGCCTGCTCCTCTGGACACTGATTTGATTCTAGCTGATTGGATTTGCTGCCTCGGCTGCAGCCCGTCGCTCTCCTGCTCCCTCTCTGTCTCCATGCTTAATGGAGCCTTTCTAAAGGCTTTATTAGAAGTAATTTGCTGCAGCGAGGTTGACTGATATCTGGGCCGTGACCCTGTCTTGCAGTTGAAGGGTAAAGAGGGAGTCCCAGTCATACTGGGACTGGCAGGCCCTGCAATCTGTCCATAGATTAGAGTCTCTTGCCTTGTTCTGAATACATTCTGCGGTGGATGATGAGGAAGAGTGACATGACAGTGCTCAGTGATTAGAAACAGAAATGTGTTTAAATGCAACTCTGTTGAAATTTATGGATTCCTGGATTGTGGAATAAGCATTATCGTGTTTTTTTTGTGGAAAAACCACAGACAAGTGTGCAGTGTGCACTGGATGGGTCGGATCTGCAATCTCTGACATCATCTTTAGGGCTCTAAATAGAAAGATGAAGCCTACAGATGGTCGAGCATACGGAATGAGGTCAACTCCACCTTCTCAGAAACTTTTACAAAAAAATGTGATTGAATGGGATGAACTAAAGTGACAGTTTTGTTAAAGGCTGATGTTATTTACGTGCGACCAGCACAAAAAGTGAAGAAATACATGTGGCTTACTTTTCTTTTATATAGAATAAACAAAGTCTTTTATTTCTTTTTTTACTTGTCCTATCCAACAACTGAGCAGACAGATAGAAGCTGAAGGCCTCTTGTCTTGGACAAATTTTGCTGTCACAACATGGGGTTCTGGATCTTCTAACACACCAGGTGTGTATTTGCATAAACCCACTTTGTAATTTAGGCTAAACTTTATTCATTCATTTTCTATTCCGTTTATTCCCTTTCGGGGTCACGGGGCTGCCGGAGCCTATCCCGGCCACTTGTGGGCGAAGACAGGGGATGCCCTGGACAGGTCGCCAGTCTGTCGCAGGGTAGAATGTCCAGAGTCCCACACCCATTCACTCTCACACCTAGGGACAATTAACCTATGAAGCATGTTTTTGGATGGTGGGAGGAAGCCGGAGATCCCATGCATACACGGGGAAAACATGCAAACTCCACACAGAAAGGTCCCCCACTGATCTGTTTTTCATGTCCCCAGCCGGGACTTGAACCGAGGACCTTCTTGCTGTGAGGCAAGAGCACTAACCACTGCACCACCGTGCAGCCCGCTGAACTTTATTGAAATTGATTGTATTTTTAACCCTCTTTCTGTTGGACAGGATGGAAAAGAAAAAGAGAAAAGAAGGGAGAGATGTTAGAGACAGGTGGTAAGCGCACAGAAGAAAGGGGGAAGAGGGGAGTTAAGGAAATCTGGAGGGTGATTATAGAAGTGGTTGGGGGGGTGTGTGCAATCATTAAGCAACAAGATGCTGGAGGGTTCTCATCATTACTGTATGGTGTAAATGAAGCAAAATGATGGTAGAGCTAGGATATCAGGTTTGTGAGAGCATCAAAATCTGCATCTGATATTACTCAGTGGTAGTTCATGTTTGTCCTTTAAAGTCCATCTGTTACTCATAGCTGGGCTTTCTGCATCAGCTTTAAAAGTTACTCACATTATCTGCATTTCCATGGTTACACAGCATCCCTCATTAGAATGCTGCCATAAGAAACGTCTGTTTGTCTTTTGATATTGGATAACCAAGCTGCTTGCAGCACCCGGTCTTTTGATGAGATGGATTGATGCAACATAAGCATTCACATGAATGTTGTTGTAAACAGTTTCGGAGTGTGAGTCTTGCTTTATAGAAAGAGTGCCCCTGACCTTCAAACAAATCAAGCAGTTGTATAAGGATAGTTACTCCAGAAGTCAAACAGTTGCTACTTTTTGTTTTTTTTTAGCATCAGTTTGGGGAAAAACTTTGCATAAAACACTTTAAACAAAAGTGCAATCATTGTTCAAAGAGATTTTTATCTGATACCAGTCACACCAATCAACTTGAAAACGTGCAGATGAATTACAGGAAATGTGCTGTTCCACCTCATTGAATGATTCCAAAATCTAAAAGATTTATAGGATAAGCCCTTCATTTGAAACATGGTGTTCATGTAAACCTAATCTTTACTGATAGCATTATACCTGTGAGGGAAAGTTGTTTGCTCCAAATGATGGAAATACAGAATAATTTATTATTTGAGAGCAAAAGGTAAACAAATGAGCACATCTGGGAAGATTTTGCAGGAAGAAAACCAACAGAGCTGCAGATCCAAACCCACTGCCAGGTTTTCTCGCTCAGGTCTACATTTAGCATTTTTACCCAGAACTTTTCAAATTGATCCTAATCTCCTTACTCCCACCCAAACAGCTGGATTTTCCCATAACAGAGGGGAGGATGATAAGGCTGCTGAGATTAGGCCCTCTTCAAATCAGTTATCTGTACGGCCCACTTTATAGTCCTGCATTGTTTTGCAGAGATAATTAAAACCTGAACAATAATCGGCTAATTTGAAGAGGATTTCATTGATGTTGTCATCCACTATTTCCACTATGCATGTTTGTCTCAACAGCATAGCAGCCTTGCATGTGGCGCTGTAGGTACGAACAGATAATCCCTGCAGAGCCAAGAGAGGAGTGATGCTTTTGTCAGCTCATTACTGCTATCAAACACAGCAACTGTGGACTCTTCAGAAAAGTGTTATGATGTGAAAGGAAAGGATTTAGGCCATTTCTACGTTTTTGTTATTTTGTCCAGATTGAGTTTCCTGAAAAAAACATTCCTCCTTGTTTGTGAGGGAGGCAGTCAACATATCTTTCAGTCTCTGCTCTTTAACTGGTTAGATGTGGAGATGGGGACATCCCTGAAAACAGGGTGTCTTTGAAGGAAAAGTGTTTACAGATTTCCAGCAGAGACTGCTGCCATGCTCCAATAACATTTTTAATGCGGAGGGGATTTTGTGGAATGCATCTTAAAGAGCTGGAGCACTTTCATAAACCAAGCAGAGAAAGATACTACTTTGATGCCTGATTTATGGGTCCACTTTTAGAACATCAATGCAGACTGATGAAGAACATGCGTGTTGTTCTGTGCAGACACGGCCATCTAACCCTTTTCCATAGCATGTATAGAGGATTTTGAAGAAACAGGGATTGTGACTAACATGGAGACAGCTGCTGCAAAAACAAAAAAACCTAATAATAATTAATGGATTAGATTTATCTAAGCTTTTTCTTGGTGCTCAAAGCACTTACAATTTGTCGATTATTTCTTCACTCCTCATTCATACTTGGTGATGGTAACAACTAATGTAGCCTAAGTTGCCACATTCACACACCGACCATCGGTCATTGAACAACCTGCTCTACTGCCTGAGCCACTACTACTGCCACCCCAATGTGTGTAATTTTTTTTAAAAACATCCATCAAATTGGAGGTTCCGGTTCCGGGTTACGGCATGGACGCGTGTGGCTCACGGCGGCTAAACAACTATCTTCAAGTGACTTAAAAGTTGATTTTCTCCAAAAAAAGAGAGCTGACCGTGGCCCCAAAGAAAAATCATGACTACATAGACCTTAAAAAGACTCTTGATGATATCCAAGCTGCGTTGTATCTATTCATGGAGCAAGTGACCACTAAGCTAACTCTTCTCATGGAGCTAATGGAAGACTTCCGAAGATTCCAAGCTCAAAACGAGCAAAAAGATAACCAGTTTGACATTCTGAAGGAAAAAGTGGACGATGTGGAACAACAAGCAAGGATGAATAATGTCATTCTCACTGGAGTACAGATCGAACCTCGGGCAAAGCTAAATGCAGCTGGAGTTAGCATTGCTAATGCTAATAGTGTTAGCATTGCTAGCAGTTCTTCTGAAACAGGGAGCGATGGAGAGACTCTGGAACACCAAGTGTAATCATCCCTCATGTCTAGGGATTTTCCTGGATCTAAATACCATCGAGATCTGCCACCCGCTCCCCAGGAGAAAGGAGGCGGATAAACCAGCGATCCTCATCAGGTTTGTGAATCAGAAAAACACAAGCTAGCTCTGATGAACCAAAGGAAGAATCTGAAGGGATCTGCTTTTTATCTAAACAACCATCTGACCAGAAGGAATGCTGAAATCGCCAAACATGCCAGGCTTCTCAGGAAGTGTGATTGAGAACACTTGAGTTAAAGGCTGCAGGATTTACGTCAAACCACTCCGTCCACCGGACCGGTCCAAGGTTCTGGTTGTTAACACCATGAAGGACTTTGAGAAATGTTTGACAATGGCTGTCTGAACCAACATGCAGTAATAAATCAAAGAGCCAAATAATTTCATGAAATATGACGCCCAGATTCATCGCTTTCTCCAAAAGTCTGAAGTGACCCTGATTTTCAGCAAAGTTTTGACCTGCAGACAACTTGACCTCAACTTTCAGCACAGCTGATATCAGCTGAAGAAGTATACAGACTTTTATCTAATGTCTGCAGACATAACATCAAAGAGAACTATAAACTCTGTTTAAACCAGAAGAACGGCTGTTAATCAGCAGAAGAAGGAAAACCAACCTTGGTCATTCGACAGATTGTGGACCCTTTTTTATTTCATTTTACAGCATTAACTTATTATTAAAAATAAATAAACAAATAAATTAAAATATTTATAATTATAATATTAAAAGCTTAATCACTTATTGAAAATGGTTACATTGGTTGATTTCTAATGATATTACTTCACTTGCTCCAAAAATTGAAAAATATATTCATGACTTTTTCCTAATGTAACATAATTTTGCACATATTTTAACCTTTGATACTTGAGCAATTTTTGCTCTGAACATTTTTTAAACAGTGTTATGTCTATTTTACTGATACAGTATTATTTTTATTAATCATATACATGACTTTTATAAGTAACATAATCTGCATATATTGGATAAATGATCTGCATTTGCCATGTTGATTTCTGAAAGTTATTTTTTACGGAATAATTTAAGCAATTGACCTTTGTCATGTGCTATATTGATATTTCAGGATTCTTAATTATTTCTGATAAAAGCTAGGAACCTGATGATGATAAATCATGAAATAAAATGGTTACGGTAGAACAGGGGTGGGATTAAATAAGTTCGCTTCCAAGCAATATTTATTAATGTCTTATTATCCTAAGTTTGATTCATCATTGTTGAGTGTATAACTGATGATTGTATTGTGTTTGCGTATTATTCTTATTTGATTGCTTGAAGTCAACCATTTCATTGTGGGTAACTGGGCCTCTTATTTTCTGGTATTTATCTTCTCAGTTTTGCTGCAGTGGAAGTAGCAGGAGTCTGTCTCCACAGAAATGTCACTAGGTGTTCTGTAACAAATAAATGTTTTTTTGAAACTGAGAACAATATTTAAAGGGGCTCCACATATTCTTGCAAATAAAAAAAAACTGTACTTTTGGCTCATTGAAATAATTAATTTCCATTTGACTTTAAACAATAAATGTGCTAACTTTGATGGAATTTAACAACCTGCAAAACTGATCAGAGACAAAGAAGAGACAATGCAGCCTTCAATATAATTGAATTTGAGTTTTAATGCAAAATGTCTTAAAAGTTTTTTTCTCAACTCTGTATTTTAACAGCTTATTTAAAGCCACTTTTTAGACCCCTTTGTTTTCAAAAGACAAACTGCAAACAAGACTGGTAATATTGGAGAGTGATGATGTGGAATCGAAACAAGCATCACTCTCACTTTTCTGCAGCAGTAGTTAGAGCTGCTATAGGCTCCTCCCACATCCCAGACAAACATTTACTGCTCTATGTTTAGAGAAGATTGCTTTTTGGTCCAGACTTAGAGTGACATAATGGGGGAGAAACGTTTTTACAATGCAGACACTGACTGCTCATCATGGGAGGAAGCAAGTAAGGATCCACAGTTTTGTAGAAGGTTATTTGAGAAACAGCTCAGTGAACAAAAATGAATTATTTAATAATTAAAGACTGAACGAATAATGAATGAAACTTACAAAATAAAAATAAAATTTATATATATAAAAAAAAAAAAAAAAAACCCTCTCTCACCCTCCGCGGGTGGTTTCTCCTCCAAGCTCGGGTCCTCTACCAGAGGCCTGGGAGCTTGAGGGTCCTGCGCAGTATCTTAGCTGTTCCTAGCACTGCGCTTTTCTGGACTGAGAGGTCTGAGGTCTTTCCAGGTATCTGTTGTAGCCACTCCTCAAGCTTGGGGGTTACTGCCCCGAGTGCTCCAATTACCACAGGCACCACCGTCACCTTCACTTTCCAGGCTTTCTCCAGTTCTTCTCTGAGTCCCTGGTATTTCTCCAGTTTCTCATGTTCCTTCTTCCTGATGTTCCCATCGCTTGGCACTGCCACATCCACCACAACGGCTTTCCTCTGTTCTTTATCCACCACGACAATGTCTGGTTGGTTCGCCATTACCATCCTATCAGTCTGGATCTGGAAGTCCCACAGGATCTTTGCCTTCTCATTCTCTACCACCTTCGGAGGTGTTTCCCATTTTGACCTTGGGGTTTCCAGTCCATATTCTGCACACATGTTCCTGTATATTATTCCAGCCACTTGATTGTGCCGCTCCATGTATGCTTTACCTGCCAGCATCTTACATCCTGCAGTTATGTGCTGGATTGTTTCAGGCACCTCTTTGCACAGCCTACACCTTGGGTCTTGTCTGGTGTGGTAGATCTGAGCCTCTATCGCTCTGGTGCTCAGGGCTTGTTCCTGAGCTGCCAGGATGAGCGCTTCAGTGCTGTCTTGTAGGCCAGCCCTTTCTAGCCATTGGTAGGACTTCTTGATATCAGCCACTTCAGTTATGGTCCGGTGGTACATCCCATGGAGGGGTTTGTCCTCCCATGAGGATCTGTCTTCCAGCACTGTATCCTCTGCTCTCCATTGCCTGAGACATTCACTGAGCACACTGTCAGTTGGGGCCTTGAGCTTGATGTATTCATGCATCTTGGATGTTTCATCCTAGGATAGTGGCTTCTATGCTCACTAGTCCTCGGCCTCCTTCCTTGCGGCTAGCATACAGTCTCAGAGTGCTGGATTTGGGATGGAACCCTCCATGCATGGTGAGGAGCTTCCGTGTTTTAACATCCATGGTCTGTATCTCTTCCTTTGGCCATCTTATTATTCCTGCAGGGTATCTGATAACTGGCAGTGCATAGCTGTTTATTGCCCGGGTCTTGTTCTTGCCATTGAGCTGGCTTTTCAGGACTTGCCTTACTCGTTGAAGGTACTTAGCTGTTGCAGCTTTCCTTGTTGCCTGCTCCAGGTTGCCATTTGCCTGGGGAATTCCAAGGTACTTGTAACTGTCCTCAATGTCTGCTATTGTTCCTTCTGGGAGTGAGACCCCCCCTGTGTGGACTACCTTGCCTCTCTTTGTCACCATCCGGCTGCATTTCTCGAGCCCGAATGACATCCCAATGTCAGTACTGTAGATCCTGGTGGTGTGGATCAGGGAGTCAATGTCACGCTCGTTCTTAGCATATAGCTTGATGTCATCCATGTAGAGGAGGTGACTGATGTTGGCCCCATTTCTGAGTCGGTATCCATAGCCAGTCTTGTTGATTATTTGGCTGAGGGGGTTCAGACCTATGCAGAACAGCAGTGGGGACAGAGCATCACCTTGGTATATCCCACATTTGATGGACACTTGTGCAAGTGGTTTTCCATTGGCTTCAAGGGTGGTTTTCCACAGCTTCATTGAGTTTCTTATGAAGGCTCTTAGAGTCCTGTTGATGTTGTACAGCTCCAAGCATTCAGTGATCCATGTGTGTGGCATTGAGTCATAGGCCTTCTTGTAATCAATCCAGGCTGTGCACAGGTTGGTGTGTCGTGACCTGCAGTCTTGGGCGACTGTTCTGTCGACCAGGAGTTGGTGTTTGGCTCCTCTGGAGTCTCTACCAATGCCCTTCTGTGTGTTGCTCATGTATTGATCCATGTGCCTATTTATCTTGGTTGCAATGATGCCTGACATGAGCTTCCATGTTGTGGAGAGACAGGTTATTGGCCGGTAGTTGGATGGGACTGCACCCTTTGAGGGATCCTTCTGGATTAGGATCGTTCGCCCTTCCGTTAGCCATTCGGGGTGAGTCCCATCTCTTAGCAGCTGGTTCATTTGTGCTGCCAGGCGTTCGTGGAGTGTGGTAAGCTTCTTTAGCCAGTAGGCATGTATCATGTCAGGGCCCGGTGCTGTCCAGTTCTTCATACCTGAGACTCTTTCTTGGATGTCTGCCACTGTGATGGTTACTGGATTCTGTTCAGGGAGGTTGCTGTGTTCTTTTCTCAGAGAGACCAGCCACTGGGCATTGCTGTTATGTGCTGTCTCTTTCTCCCATATACTTTTCCAGTACTGTTCAGTTTCTAGCCTTGGTGGGTCTGCTCGGCTGTTTTGACCCTGCCACTGAGCGTACACTTTCGCTGGTTGAGTTGCGAACAGCCTGTTTATTCGTCTGGCCTCATTGTCTCTTGTGTATCTCTTTAGGCGGCTACTCAAGGCTAGGAGCCTTTGTTTGGCAGTTTCCAGGGCTTCAGGTATGGGCATCTGGCTGTATCTCTTCGGTACTTGCTTTCTCATTGTACCTCTTTGAGCCTCTGTTAGCTTACTCACATCCTTCCGAGTTGCCTTGATTTTGGCCTCTAACCGTTGCTTCCATGGTGGGTATTGTTTTCTTCCATGGTTGCTCTTATAGCCAAGCATCTCAAGGATCACTGCTGCTGAAGTGTAAACCAGTTCATTGGTTTCTGTGATGGTTGTGGTAGGAATTGCCCTCAATGCTTCATTCACAGTTTCCAGTAGACTTTCAGGCAGTACATCACTTAACCGTTGTAGCTGGTGTCGGGGTTGCCTAGTGTTCATTGTAGACATTATCTTGTTTTTCAGGTCAGTTGCTGCCTCGCTCAGCGTAACTGTGGTTGTTGGGGTTGTGTACCCAATCTCAGGGTGTGAGTGTGGTATAACCTCCTCTCTGACCTGTTGTTCTGGCTCTCCCGTGGCATTGTACTGTATCACTTCAATCTCAAGCTGTGATAGGAGTTGGCGTTTGTGGATATTCGAGCATTGGGCTACCAGTTGTTTGGCAGTTAGCCTTGATTGTGGGTTTCGAAGCATCCATTCATTCCACATCCTCTGCATGTACCCTCTCTGGGTTGGATTACTTGAGTAGTAGCATCCTAACAGATCCTTGTTCTCGCATCTAGTCCATTTCCGTCTTGTTCCAGTAGCCCACTTTCCATCAGAGTGCTCTGGTCCCCCAGCACCTGACGCAGACCTTGTTTGGCCGGGCGACGTCTGAGCCGGCATGACATGTAGTTCATTGTCTCTCATATAGGGAGGTAGGCATTAGCGTTAAGGGTCTTGCCCAAGGACCCTCACTGGGTGATGTTAATTGCCCGTCATTGTTATGGCATTTTGCCCCAATATATATATATATATATATATATATATATATATATATATATATATATATATATATATATATATATATATATAATCTAGCCACAGGGGTTGCAAGCCAGTTACTTCTGTGCCGGTCCCAAGCCCGGATAAATAGAGAGGGTTGCGTCAGGAAGGCCATCCGATGTAAAAATTGCCAAAACAACCATGCGAATCATTCACAACACTTTAGACATACCGGATCGGTCGAGGCCCGGGATAACAACGACCGCCACCGATGCTGTTAACCTACAGGGTGTCTGTGGAAATTTGACTACTGTTGGTCAAAGAAAGAGGGGAGGCAGAAGGGTCCGTGGCCAGAGAGAGAAGGGAAAAGGCAGGAACATAGGTTTGAGAATAGGGACTCTTAACGTCGGCACAATGACAGGGAAAGGCAGAGAGCTGGCAGACATGATGGAGAGAAGGAAGGTAGATGTACTGTGTGTGCAGGAGACAAGGTGGAAGGGCAGCAAGGCACGTAGTATTGGAGGAGGATACAAACTGTTCTATCATGGTGTTGATAGGAAGAGAAACGGGGTAGAAGTGATTCTGAAGGGGGAGTTTGTAAACAGTGTTCTAGAGGTGAAAAGAGTCTCAGACAGGATGATGAGCCTAAAGTTAGAAATTGAAGGGGTGATGGTGAATGTAGTCAGTGGGTATGCGCCACAGGTTGGCTGTGAGTTAGAAGTGAAGGAGAGATTCTGGAGTGAGTTGGATGAGGTCATAGAGAGTTTTCCCAGAGGAGAGAGAGTTGTTATTGGAGCCGACTTTAATGGGCATGTTGGTGAGGGCAACAGAGGTGATGAGGGGGTGATGGGCAGGTTTGGTGTGAAGGAAAGGAATCTGGAGGGACAGATGGTGGTGGACTTTGCAAAGAGGATGGAAATGGCTGTAGTCAACACTTACTTCCAGAAGAAAGAGGAACATAGAGTGACATACAGAAGTGGAGGTAGGAGTACTCAGGTGGACTACATCCTATGTAGACGAGGTCATTTGAGAGAGGTTAATGACTGCAAAGTGTTGGTGGGAGAGAGTGTAGCCAGACAGCACCGCATGGTGGTGTGTAAGATGACTCTGGAGGTCAGGAAGAAGAAGAGAGGGAAAACAGAAAAGAAGACCAAGTGGTGGAAGCTACAGAATGAAGAAACTTGTGAGGAATTTAGGCAGAAGTTGGGACAGGTCCTGGGTGGTCAGGATGAGCTTCCACATGACTGGGAAACTACAGCAGAGATTATCAGGGAAACAGGTAGGAAGGTTCTAGGTGTGTCATCTGGAAAGAGGAAAGACGGTAAAGACACTTGGTGGTGGAATGGGGAAGTACAGGAATGCGTCCAGAGGAAGAGGTTGGCTAAAAGGAAGTGGGATGTAGAAAGGACTGAGGAAGGTAGACAGGAGTACAAGGAAGTGCAGCGTAGAGTGAAGAGAGAGGTGGCAAAGGCCAAACAGAAAGCTTACGATGAGCTATATGACAGGTTAGACACAAAGGAAGGAGAGAAGGACTTGTACAGGCTAGCCAGACAGAGAGACAGAGATGGGAAGGACGTGCAACAGATAAGGGTGATTAAGGACAGAGATGGAAAGGTGCTAACAACCCAGGAGAGTGTACAGAAAAGATGGAAGGAGTATTTTGAGGAGCTGATGAACGAGGAAAATGACAGGGAAAGAAGGGAGGAAGATGTGGTTGTTGTGGAGCAGGAAGTAGCAGAGATTGGAAAGGATGAGGTTAGGAAGGCTCTGAAAAGGATGAAGAGCGGGAAGGCCGTTGGTCCTGATGACGTACCTGTGGAGGTATGGAAGTGCTTAGGAGAGACAGCAGTGGAATTTCTAACAAAGTTGTTCAATAGGATTTTAGAGAGTGAAAAGATGCCTGAGGAATGGAGGAGAAGCGTTCTGGTCCCGATCTTTAAGAACAAGGGTGACACGCAGAACTGCAGCAACTATAGAGGAATAAAGTTGATGAGCCACACAATGAAGCTGTGGGAAAGAGTAGTAGAAGCCAGGCTTAGGAAGAAGGTGGAGATTTGTGAGCAGCAGTATGGTTTCATGCCTCGTAAGAGCACCACTGATGCCATATTTGCTTTGAGAATGTTGTTGGAAAAGTACAGAGATGGTCAGAAGGAGCTGCATTGTGTGTTCGTAGATTTAGAGAAGGCGTATGACAGGGTGCCGAGGGAGGAGCTGTGGTACTGTATGAGGTCGTCTGGAGTGGCAGAAAAGTATGTCAGAGTAGTTCAGGACATGTATGAGAGAAGTATGACGGTGGTGAGATGTGCTGTAGGTCAGACAGAGGAGTTCTAGGTCGAGGTGGGACTACACCAAGGATCAGCTTTGAGTCCCTTCTTGTTTGCTATGCTGATGGACAGGCTGACAGACGAGGTAAGACAGGAATCTCCATGGACAATGATGTTTGCGGATGACATTGTAATTTGCAGTGAGAGTAGAGAGCAGGTGGAGGAAGAGCTAGAGAGGTGGAGGTTTGCTCTGGAAAGAAGAGGCATGAAGGTCAGTCGTAGTAAGACAGAATACATGTGTCTGAACGAGAGGGATCAAGGTAGAAGCGTTAGGTTACTGGGGGCTGAGGTGAAGAAGGTGCAGGAGTTTAAGTACTTGGGGTCAACAGTTCAGTGTGATGGGGAGTTTGGAAAAGAGGTGAAGAGGCGAGTGCAGGCAGGTTGGAGCAGGTGGAGGAAAGTGTCAGGAGTATTGTGTGACAGAAGAGTGTCAGCAAGACTCAAAGGAAAGGTGTACAAGACAGTGGTGAGACCAGCTCTGCTCTATGGGTTAGAGACGGTAGCAGTGAGACAGAGACAAGAGGCTGAAATGGAGGTAGCGGAGATGAAGATGTTGAGGTTCTCCTTAGGAGTGACCAGATTAGACAGGATAAGGAACGAGTACATCAGAGGGACGGCTCATGTTGCCTGCGTTAGCGACAAAGTCAGAGAAGCAAGACTGAGATGGTTTGGACATGTTCAGAGGAGGGATAGTGGATATATTGGTAGAAGGATGTTGGAGATGGAGCTGCCTGGCAGGAGGGCAAGAGGACGGCCAAAGAGGAGATATATGGATGTCTTAACAGAGGACATGAAGTTGGCTAATGTTAGGGTAGAAGATGTTCATGATAGAGTGAGGTGGAAAAGGATGATTTGCTGTGGCGACCCCTGATGGGAAAAGCCGAAAGAGAAAGAAGACATATATATATATATATATATATATATATATATATATATATATATATATATATATATATATATATATGAAATAATTTTAAAAGTACTGGACTGCAAAACAGATTAGCGGTCAGCGTGCTTGCCGAACAAGAATCCTAACTCCATCCTTTCTGTGTGGAGTTTATATGTTTTTTCTGGGCCACCTGCTTTTAAACATGCATTGACCACCTTCTGCCAGGGTGCCCAGAAGAAGGAAGGATCCTGCTGTCCAATAACGTGCTTTGTATGTTAATTGATGACTCTAAATAGTTTCTGGTTTGATTTTGATGTGTGGCCCTGCAACAGATGGTTACCTGTCCAGGGAAACCCTGCCCTCACCCTTCATTAGGTAGAGTGGGCTCTAGCAACTCTGTGTCCCCAAAAGTCTCATTGTCACTGTCGCACAAGGTTCAAGCTAACCATTCACTGCTGTTTTCATTTTTGTTAATTGTCCTTAGGAGGTGTCTAGTTTTCAGTTCATTCTTGATGGGTTGTCTGCATGTCACCCTTTTTGTCTCACTCTTGGTGAGACAAAAAGGGTGACATGTCATGTCATGTTAAAGTTTATGTATTAAACCTTTCCGTTTCTGTCACCAATCCTGGTCTCCCGGGACCACTGGTTCCTAAAAATTGATGGGTGAATAGAAAAGGTTCTGGATTTTCTTTTCTGAGGAGTTGGCAGCACTGTATGGAACACCAAACCCAATTTGCCATAGGCACAGTTGGTGTGTGTATCTTAGTGAAGTTTGTAGTATTTTCTGCTGTTTCTTATGACTTGCTTTCAGCTGACAGATCTTGGTGATTTATGTTTGGTAGAATTTTCCTCTCCAGTCGGTGCTTTCAAGCTCTGGGTATTTATTTAAATTCTCCAGGCCAATCTAGACTCTAATGGTGAGCCAGCAATATCCAAGTGCAGAATGATTAAAAGCATTTGTTTCTTTGATATTTTAACTTTACTGGAACAGCTGTGACTTGGATAGATGTTGCTGCATCAACAGATCATTTAAATTGAAGGTATATCATTTAAGGTTTTTTCTGTTTCTAAAACACATGCAGATGTGTTTAAAAGATTAGGGTTTTCTCATCCAGAATGTGCTTCTTATTTGGAAAATGGCAAAAATGTAAACACGGTTTCTGTAATTATTCCTGTTTGTGCTGAAGTCAACAAAACTGTACAGAGTCCAGTCACTTTATTAGGATACTGAAACTGTGAAATGAGCCACCTCTATGGTTTTTCTACAGTTGTGGACTGCAAGAACCAGACATCAGGTTATTGGCAGCCTGAAGTAGAGACATGACAGTGGGTCAAGAGTAAAGCTTGGTCTGCAATCAATGTCACAAGATTCTGGCTTCACAGACATATGTAAAAAGGAAAAAGAACTAACTGAAAATTACAAGTTTAATTACATAATGAAATAAACCAGGAATTTCTCCATTCTAATTCAAAACTGGATAATAATTTACAGGCAAATACACTGGTCTGTGTGTCGTGATGAAGAGTACCTCCTGCTGCTGTTGTGTTTGAATGATTCAACCATCAGCTGAGCTCATGAATAATTTACAGAACATGCATTCAGTAATAAATATTTCATACTGCATGAAAGTGAGCCGACACACTCAGTGGAGTTCAGCATTGTCCAGCTGACTCACGCAGAAATGGTGGATGATGGAGAAAAGAGATTTATCAGATCTTATATGCTTATGTTAGTTGTTATGAAAACCAGTCTGCGTTTGAATAAAAGGAGATTCTGTATCTTAGGACCAAATTTTTCTTCATGAGCCAACATAAACCAATGCATGCCTTGATGAGACACTCAAATAGTGAATAACAAAAGTGGTTGCGCTTACACAGCAGCATGTCTGTCAGAACATGCAGAAACCAAACATCAACTCATCAGTCTGTACTTTTTACTCATCTAAATCAAGATGTTCGGACCAGCATCTTATCCATTATTGGTTTATGTTTTCTTGGGCTGTCAGCTTCGTTTGCTGATTGGGTTAGGTTTTGTGAGAAATCTAGACACTGAGGTTTAGGAAACATGTTTTCCAGGTCAGGGTTAGTTGCATGTCTTTATGCCCTGGCAGCTCTCAGCATCTTTTTCAAAAATGTTTTAAAACATTCTAATAGTCAGAATTTTGAAGGAAAATCTTACTGCTGGCCTGTTCCGTCTGCTGGCCCAATCACCCTGCTGCAGACTCCGTGCCTGACCCACCCGCCGACAGCTAGTATGCTATGCAGTGGTTTTGTTTTAGGTTAATTTTGAGTTATTAAAGACTTTGCTCCTCTGAAATCACATGCCTCCTCTTCTCTACATCTGGGTACTCCCTCAACCCCCCACTGTGACAAAAACTGATTATTTAGATTATGCTGTGAGCAAAATATAATATGAAAAATTTGTTGTTTTATGATATCTTCAGCTGCTGGTACATTCTGCCTCTAATAATGGCACAAAAGCATAAAAAAAAAATCCAATTTTTTTCTCTTAAAAAGGGTAATTTCAAACATAAGTCAGTTTATTTGTGGACTTTTAAAGTCTCTAGAGAAAAACATTTTTTTTAGGAGAGGTAAAAACAAAACATTTAATTCACCATATAATGTCTGCATAGCTGTGTCCTGTTGTTTATTATTTTTATGGCTGTGCTCTGTTTAAAGGAGGGAGCTGGTTATGGGTGACATGTCAGCTGATAACATACAAAGCACACAAATGTGTTAGAGTGGCTAGAAACAGTGTTTTAGTGTTTTTCCACATTAGAAACTTTAAGATATGACTGTGCGTATATGTTTGCACTTTTATTCATGTGTGACTTTACACAGCTTCATTTTGGAACTTAATGCTACCTCTTTATGACCCACGAGTTTATCTAGTATGTCATCGTTTTTCCACACTGACTCCTTTCCAGTGTCGGCAGGTCTTTGCTTTTCCTTCTCTTAAACAGGTCAGTTTTCAGTGTCTGTTCTCTGGTCTTTTACAGGTAGATGTGGATCAGACTGGATGAGCCTGTGTGTTCATCCAGCCGCAGATCCATCCCCTGCTCTCTGGGTCTCGCAGAAAGGATCTGATGAGAGGACAGGAGAGAAAGGACCACCTGCTATGGCGAGTGGTATGTAACAGTCACTGCTTTTAAACATGCATTGATTCATGGAGGACGTGTACTCTCACTGACCAACTAAACATTCGTGGACATTAAGCCTGAAGTTTACGATGACTGTGTGTGTCGCTGGTGAAGCCGCTGAAGGTGCTGAGCAAAACCATCTGAACGTCCCCATTTCTGATCACGGAGCGTGGGCGACTGCAATGAACAACTTGGGGATCATGCCTGTGGGCATCAGTGGACACCAGCTGGTTTCAGGTACATTTTTTAACCTTTCTTCATATTCCTTTATCCTCCTGACAACTAAAGATTGTGTTTTTCTCTGTTTTTAACATGTTCTTGTAGCATTTTTCTCATAATGGAGACAATTTATAAAGAAAATTCAGCCTTAAATTGAGCTTCTGAGCATTTCTTTGTTCAAATCCTTGTGATAAAAAAATTGTGTTTGAAAAAGCTTGTAGTTGTTACGTAGAAGCTATGCTTCGCTCCATTTAAATCCATCCACTTGCAGATGACTAGATCCATGGAAATCTTTGCTTCAATATCACACCAATATTGCTTCTCATTTTTGCTGCACCAATAATGTTAGTTTGGGATAGTGAGATGAAATGGGGGCGGGCTTATTCTGGACCAACAGTCATGCCCACAATTTAGAGCAGTGCTTCTGAATTATTTTTTGCCATTCCCCCACTTGGAAAAAGAAAATGTTTTGCGCCCTAACCCCCCCCCCCATACCCCCTACCCCCACCCCACCCACTCGCGCAGTGACAATGCATTAGGTAAGTATCTATAAAAATTGTGTAAGTATAACTAAAATTGTATCTTTTAACATTAGCAAAAGGCAAAAGCAAAATTAATACACTTTCAAATTTCAAATCATATTAACTTTATTTTGCCACACAGAAACCATGCTCTAGTCTAAAACAGAAAAGAAGCTAAAAGTGCCTGAAATAAAAAAAATCTGTCAGTCCTTATTTAAACTAGAAACATTTTGACCAACTGAACCATTTGATGCTGAGAAAAATAATTCAATCAATAAATAATATTAAATGTAAATTGATCTGAAACTTTAACACAGCAGCACCAATATATTTAAAGTTTTTAGTCTGAAGAAATAAAAATAAAAAACATTGTGCTGATTTTTTTCTAAATGATGGATTTTTTATTTATGATGTCATAAAGCAGCTGTTTTCCTGCATTACCTGCTGTCTTTATGTCAAATACGGACACCAACTAAACGACAGACAGACAAAGAATACATTTATGGAAAATAAAGACACAACATCAATATGTCTACAATAGTTCATAAAGAATGACATTATTAGCATGAGCTGAGTAATCTAAAGGCACGTGATGATCCTGGTGTTGGGCAACAGGCAGCGGTCCTCTGCGTGCCCTGTTTCACATGGCAACCAGAGCCCACACTACCCCCCCCCCCCCTTTGTTCTCACACAGGCAGCCGCGTGACAGGAGACGGGAGCGCGCAGCTGCAGGAATTCACTGTTTCAGGCTGTAAACCCTGTGATTTAACAGACAACAGGAACCGAATAGAGGCACAGGTTTTTTTCCAAGCACTGAGCCGCTGTCACTGCCACCCCCGCGTTAAATTTGGGCACTGGACAATTGCCCGTATTACCTGTGCCTAAAACCGCCACTACCGCGCGCCCCCCCTGGCATCGCACCAACACGCCCCACTATTTGAGAAGCACTGATTAGAGCAGGGGTGGCGAACACGTGGCTCGCGAGCCGCGTGTGGCTCTTGGCCAATGAGCGTGCGGCTCTTTGAGTCTCATCATATTTTCTATATGCTGTGCCTCATTTAATATTTTTTCCCTCTTAAACCACACTCAAACCATCAGAGGGTATTGAAAATAAATAATAATAAAAGTGATTTGGCAGTGTGTGTGTGTGTGTGTGTGTTCGATGCTGCTCCTGACACATACGTGACCGCCAATCATTTGCGCGGGTTACGCCCACTATCGGAACACATAGATGTAGATTTGATGTGCGTGCAGACTGTTACCCTCATGGTCAAAATGGATGAAATTCAGAGTATAAGATAAACACAGACGTTTCTGGAAGAACGGGAAGATTCTTACTTTTTACTGAACAGAATGGAAAGTCACGATGTTTATCATTATGATCTTCTGGAAGCAGTAACATTGTTCATGGCAGAAAAGAACAAAACTTATCCCGGACAAAATTAAAAACTTCCTGATCATCTGACACAAATTGTCTCCTTTATTAACAAGTTGAAGCTTTTCAAAGCGCACATTCAAAACGGCAATTATCCCACGTTCCTTCTTTGCGCAGCTCACAGCAGAAGCTGCAATCAGAATGAATGAAGCGCAGAACGTTACGCTGCTGCTGAACGGAAACGACCGCAGATCACTTTTCTCATGGATCCTTTAATGCAGAGACTGACTAATGAGATCCCCGCTGGTCACTGATGAGGGAGCGAGAGATCCGAAGATAAATGAGCAGAAATCTCTGTGAAAGAAGGCCCTGTTATAATTTGGAGAACAGACCTTGGTCCGTTCTGACTGACACTCACGGAAAGGAGCTGATCAGTGTTGCCAGATAGTGACACAGTTTTCCAGCCCAAAAGTCATGAGAAAACCACTAGACCCAGCGAAAAAACGCCCAATCCGCCCACCCCGCACACATATGTATAGTGTGGGGATTTGGGGGTTAGCCCCATCTTCAGCCCCTAAGAGTCATGGAAGTGGGGAATTTTCAGTGTAAAAACGTGAGCCGGGTAGCTGTTAACTGAATTGACTTGCATGCCGTTTGGCTGAATGAGTGTGAAATGAAGTTACCGGGTTCCCAAAAATGAGCAGGAAGGAGAGGCGTGAATAACGCAGTCAGTTAAATTTAAACTCAGCACTTGTTGGATTACTACTCCTAAATATGAACTGACTCATTGCAATGTATTAATATTAAATAGATTATTTGCCTCTGATGCAGATGTCAGTCATTCAATTTTTTTTTTAATTAAAAAAACATATAAAAGCAAGATATTCTAATGAAGGTCAAAATTAATTTAAGTTGCACACAACTGAAATGTAATGTATCTAATGTGTTTATTGTGAATATGAATTACTTAGACACCAGAAGGATGCTCTGTCCAGATGTTTGTGTATTTGTTGGTGTAAGGGTCATTGAAAGAGGAATGTTGAGTTACAAAGAATTACCAGTTAAATACTGATGGATAAATGGTGAAATCTTCAGTTTTATCATCGTAAATCAGACTTAAGAGAAGTCAGTGCCTCTCCAGCATCAACCTCACCGCCCGTCACTGAGTGGTTGTGTGTGTCAGAGAGAGCCAGACAAAAGAATGAGATAAAGAGAGAGAGTGTGTGTGTGTGTGTGAGAGAGAGATGAGAGAGGCTGTGTGTGTGTGGAGGGGGTCTCTGACCTCCAGGGTAGTCTCTGTGTTAACTCTGGTTTAGCTGCATTGATGTGTGTATTGTGGGTGGACACTTTCCTTGAAATAAACACAAGTACAATACTTGCTGTTCTGTTGTAGGGAGAGGAGTGTGTTATGGAAAGTAATATGGCTTTAATTGGGTGTTTGTGTGTGTACGTTTTGGCAGGTCAGTGTGTGGTGTGGCTCTTTGACTCTCACAGTGAAAAAATTCGGCTCTTGCTGTCAAACTTGTTCGCCACCCCTGGATTAGAGGGACATTTTTTAATTAACTTCTGCTACTCTACAGAAATTATGTCCTAGAACACCACACACTTTTTTGATTTTGTCTAAAACCGCAGAAAGGCTTTTACAATAGATCAAAAGATGATTGGAGTGGGTCTTTAATGTTAACTGATAAATGTACCACTGCTAAATGGTAAAACCAAACTTTTATCATGTCACCTTTGTTTTATTAATTTTTAAAGCAAATGCATCCTTTTACAAGCATATTTATGCCTGTCCTTTATAAAACCTAATTTTACCGACTGAAAGAACAGCTATTCTTTTATAACCACCAGGTATTCATCTTTTGATAAATACTTGCAGGTTAAAGCACCATCATTTGAAGTTGTAACTTGAGTTTGTGTTTGTCGATCTGAGTGTGTGCACATTCAACCACACAATGTGCTGTTGTGAGGAACTGAAAAAGTATTTCTGATGACAGAAATGGTTATCCCTTTTAGTCAGATATTTCTCACACCCACAAAGCTTCTTTATGTACACATTGGTGTTACAAAAACACAACAATAATCCAGACTTGCACATTCTTTACATATGCACATTTTCTGTTTGCAGTTGCAAAACCTATTTGCATTTGTGCAGTTAATTTCACAAATGTAAAATACTTCGGAAAAGTACAGGAATCCATAGATGCATGTCTACAAAACTGATTTGACACAGAACCCTGTCTGAACCATTAACACCTTAACATTTCCCGAGTAACCATGAAACAAGACAGACAACTAGATCAATTTGTTTTGTAAAATTAATTAGATTTGGGGCTATAAACTTAGCTGTCACCTTTTCCCCAAAAATACCTGAAATGTATTTTTTTAAATGACAATTAGCATCTGGGGGGTATTCCAGGAAGCATGTTTAAACTACCCTGACTTTAACCCTGAACTCTGGCTGAAGTCCGCCTGCACTTGCTTACTCTGGGTATGTGGGTTCCAAAAGACCAGATATGAGTTGGCGTAATTGCGCTGGACTTGGTTAACCCTGGGTTAATGCATGTATGCAGCAAGTACATAAAGACATTCTCAATCGATCGCCGATTTCCAAAGTCATCATGGAAACGCGTGGAGAAAAAAAGAGAGCGCTATACTTCAGTGAGACGGAGTCTCATGTAAGTATATATACATATACTGAAGTATATATATATATATATATATATATATATATATATGTATATATATATATATATACATGTTACACAATGTTTGCTCCTGTGTTTCTTGTAGATTTCTCTTTATTTCTTTTTAGTACCTTCTCGTCTTTCATATGAGAGTGTTTCTGTTTTTGTCTCCATATATCTTGCTCTGTTTCTGTCTGTGACAGCTGCAACAGAGGTCTCAGTCAGAGAAATGACCCAGGCTCAACTCACTTTGCTTCTGGGAGAACCAGCTGTATGTGATTATGATGAATCTGTGGTGCAGACGTGTGTAATCTACCAGGCGAGGTTATCGCAGACGGCACCCTAATGAGTTTTCCAGGGACCTGAGGAATTTCTGGATACATCCCGACTGCCCAGATGTATTGCACATTATCGCTCCACATGTTTTGGATGTTGTTTAGTTTTACAGAGTGGGAGAATCAAGAGTAATAAAATGTGCAGAGTTTTTCTGCTTTATTTAAAGGGGTTGCAGAACACAGGTGGTTTTAAGAAACAAACAAAAATGTCTCAGCCCAGAAGAAAAGCTCTGCTTATTGGTGCAAAAAGGACAAAATCTGATTGTGAAATTCTATTTTTATGACTTCCTGTGTGGGAGAGCAGTGACTGTGACTGCAGCGTTAGCATTTTGGGCCAGTTTGGTGGTTCCCTTCAAAATTTTGACATTTCTTTGGACATTGTTCACTTTTTCCAAAGTTGGATTTTCTTTGCCAGAATTCTTTTTAATATATAAATTGAACCAACACTTATCTCTCACTCTCAGGACCAAAAATAATTCCTTTAAAATTCAGTTGTTTACATTTGTCAGGTTTGCACAAACATTATTTTTTAACCCATTAAACTGTCTGGTGTGGAAGTTAAAGCTGATTATCAGTCATTGGGGCTGTTAGTATGTAAATGTTTAAAGGCATGTTTTCCATTACTGTGGATTTCAGCTGAAAACACATTAAGCAAATCTGAATTCATTTAATCAACTAATCCAATGTAAACTGACACATCTGCAAAACAAAAAATCAGTTAGAATGTTAGAATGTAGAATGTTAAGATAAAAAACAAACATCTTCTATAGATATGTGGAAAAAAATAACTTTATTGCACTGTTCAATGCAGGTCAGAAAAATCAGAAACCATAATCAGGCTTCCTCTTCACTTGCCTCCTGTTTGTGCATACATTTCTGACTTTGTAATGGAAACTGTGTCACCACAGGTTCCCAAGTAAGAAATAAGACTGCAGGAATGAATTAAACAAACTGTGCCATGACTTACAAAAACAAAACTATGGTGTCAAATTAGCGCCTAAAGTATTGCGCATCAAAACCATAAAACCGCGCATCAAAACCCCAAATCCGCAAATTAAAAGGCATAAATTGAGAACCAAAACCCACAATTTGCAACCAAAAGCTATAACCCAAAGCACAATCCTATTTCTCAGTTCCCGATTTGTTTTCTCGCCATTCTGAAATGATGTTTTTGAGTTGCAGTTTTATTTTGAAATTGTCTTTTTGAGTTGCGCTTTTATTTTTTGAGTTGCGCTTTTATTTTTTGCAATTTTGATTCTAAAACCTGTCTACACGTAAAAACAGTAACATGTCAGTCAAGGGGAGGAGAGGCGGGACATCCCTGATATCCAGAAGCTCATTGGCTACCGAATAACACCGAGTCTTACGTCAACAGACCAGTTTAGAATGTGCCGGTAAGTTTTTCATGTTTTTCAAATCTTTTACTGTATTAAACTATCAAACGTGTACTTTATGTAACCAGAGGACGCCAGCACAGTCAGATGAGGAGCTCCACCAGTAGCTGCTAGTGAAAAAAGATGTTAGAAAGTTAGATGTTGCATGACAAACTATCACCATGTTAGCATGCTAGCTAGCTCAATGCTAGCGGGGTTTCCAGCTCTTTTCATGACTTTTATGGATTAAACACAGTCGATTTTTTTTTTACCACAGTGTCAGGATCGGTCATGTAAACCTGGGAATAATTGCCCGTGAATTGTCACTAGGATTAATCAAATATCTTATAACCTATAAGGTTTCTCAATATTTTTCAGGGTTTACAGACAGAGGGAATTGAACAGAGCAACAATATTGCTGTGCCATATTTACAAAATGTATGCGTCGGCACTATGCAGACTGGCAGAAGTCTGGTATGAGTGAATCAGACCAGAGTCAATTGTAGCAGACCAGCAAAAACATGCTTTATTCCCCTTAAAATTATTCCAGTATTAAACATCAATAGAATTATTAGTTTCTTTTTAATTAGGTGCAGGTTTTAAAGTAGACTATTCCTTTATGTCTGTTGTTTTCTATAAGGACCATTGTTATGCATGCCATAACAAAAAAGGCAGGAATTCTGAGGCAGCTACGACGTGGATGTCTACAACTTCTTGAAGGTAATGAAAACAATTTTAATCTTAATTTTTCTCTTCTTTTTTTGGTTAATTGACTTTGCTGTTTTTGTTTCTTTCCAGATGCAGGCCCCTAAGACGTCCTGGTGTGATGCAAAGGCTGTCCGGCAGGCTAACAGACATCTCCTGTTGACTGAAAGAGAGGCATTTAAAATAGTTGTTCATTTTGACCACGATTGCATTGACAACATGCCCAGGCACACTGTCTGCTTCCCATTTCTCAGTGCCTGCACGAAACAGTGACTTTTCCACCTCAAGTCTTTTGAGGAGTCTTAAAAACAGTTATTTTAATTTCTCTGAATTGTGGTTCAGAATTTTACATAATCTAATGCACTTGACTCTGTGTTTCAAAGATCTTTGCAAAACCATCAGTCTTTTGTACAAAACACATATAATGGTCAAACATTAAAAAATGAAGCTTTACAAAATACCAGTGGTGATTTTTAGCTATTTCTTTTCTTAAGGGGGGGGGGCAGTAGTTTGTAAGGCAGATGAGATCTGTTCACATTGTTAGTATTTGTTACATCCTGCTGTGATGACATGCATAGATCAGTACATAAATGTTAATGTATTGGCCATGGTTTTCCGATGTCCCACAAGGGTTGAACAGATGGGACAGGTCTGAGAGGAGAGAGGACAAGCTACAGAGTTGTGAGAGTTAACTTCCTGTGTGAACCTGCAATCTTTAAGGTTGAGAATAAAATGGTTTTGGAATACAGTTCAGAATTAGAAAAACTTTATTGATCCCACACGTGGGAAATTTGTTCTGGTACCTCAAATAAATAATGTGTTTCTGAATCATAATTTTATTTTATTTTATTTTTTTTAAATAGGGATGAACTTGATACCAAACTAGGAAAGGTGTCACTTTCTTACAGCAATATGTTGTTTTGTTCAATCCATCTGTAATCCCTAAGGATATATTGAGACACCTTGTAAATTATACATGAATGTACTTCTGGAAATAAATATTTGATTAACCCTGACAATTCACGGGCTATTATTCCCAGGTTTACATGACCGATCCTGACACTGTGGTAAAAACTCGACTCTGTTTAATCCAAAAAAGTCATGAAAAGAGCTGGAAACCCCGCTAGCATTGAGCTAGCTAGCATGCTAACATGGTGATAGTTTGTCATGCAACATCTAACTTTCTAACATCTTTTTTCACTAGCAGCTACTGGTGGAGCTCCTCATCTGACTGTGCTGGTGTCCTCTGGTTACATAAAGTACACGTTCGATAGTTTAATACAGTAAAAGATTTGAAAAACTTACTGGCACATTCTAAACTGGTCTGTTGACGTAAGACTCAGTGTTATTCGGTAGCCAATGAGCTTCTGGATATCAGGGATGTCCCGCCTCTCCTCCCCTTGTCACTGTTTTTACGTGTCGACAGGTTTTAGAATCAAAACTGCAAAAATTAAAAGCGCAACTCAAAAAATAAAAGCGCAACTCAAAAAGACAATTTCAAAATAAAGCTGCGACTCAAAAACAGGATTTCAGAATGGCGAGAGAAAAAAACGGCAGCTGAAAAATAGGATTGTGCTTTGGGTTATAGCTTCTGGTTGCAAATTGTGGGTTTTGGTTCTCAATTTATGCATTTTGATTCACAGATTTGGGGTTTTGATGCGCGGTTTTACTGTTCTCTTTCCACATTCGTTTCGGTATCTCACTATGGGACACGCCCCCTGCGCTGTCCCCCAGAAGCTCTTTTACATTACGCCAGTCCTGACTGGCAGACTGAAGGTGACGTCTGCTCTCAGGAGGCGGGACTTCCTCCTGGTATAAGAGCCTGACGCCATCTTCTCTCCTCAGTCTAACACCTCTTCTCGCTCCCAGAAGCATCCTCAGACGGTAGGTGTAGTATCCAAAGCTAGCTTAACTGTTCCCAGAGCGAGCTAACAACTCGGTCGCTGAACGCTAGTCTGTGTTACATTAAGCCTGTCTGGGTTACGCGGTTGGTCTGTCTACAAACAGCACCCGTTTTAACTAGCCACCATACTAGTTTTTCGCGCTTCGTTCTCAACCGGAGTCGACGAAGCCGTGGAGCCGGGACCTTTCCTCGCCATGGAAACGGTCAGACCTCTGCCTAGAGCCTGCACATGCGGCAGCAAAATTGCGGGGGCAGACACCCATTCTGCCTGTGCTGTGTGTCTGGGGCTGCCACATGCCCAGGACGGGTTACCATCTCAGGCTAGTTGTGAGCATTGTGCGCGCCTCTCCCTCAAGACCCTGAGACGCAGACTAGCGCACCAAGCTAGTCTGTCCAAGGCGGACCCGGTCTTGGGGGTAACCAGCCCCCCACTACCAGAGCTAGCTGAGTCTACTCGGGGAGAGGTGGCAAGCACGAGCTGGGGCGACCAACTAGATGCGGTCGCGCCACTCGAGGGCATGGAGGAGCAGGAGGCCGGAGTTCCAGGACATGATGGACACTGTGCCTGACTCCGGAGAGGAGTCCATCAGCCTCGGCTCTGAGGAGGACGAGGAGGACAGCGAGCCTTTCTTTCTGCCATTGGCTGCAAAGCCGCGGGCGATGCGGGCGATGCGTGCGGCGGCTTCCCAAACCCGACCGCCGCGATGAACCTGCATGATGTCTGCAGAAGAGCAGCTGAAAAGCTGAGCTTTAAGTGGCCTGAAGCCCTCACTGAGACCACCACGTCTCGCTATGAGGGAAAAAGACTGCCTAAAGCCAAGTCTTCCAGCAGACAGCTGCTGCCAGTATTCCCTGAGTGCTTGGAAGATGCGACCAGGTCCTGGAGCACCCCCTTTTCAGCCAAAAGCCCGCCCTGGGAGGCTCGAATTTGGACTGGGCCAACATGGAGGAGAACGGGTTCTCACATATCCCTCCAGTCGAACCGCTGCTGGCATCCCACCTGCACCCGACGCAGAAGTCCACTATGACTTCAGTGGGCCCCGCCCTGCCCTCAAAAGCTGACTGCTTCCAGTCAACTCTCACCGAAAAGGGCTACAAGGCCGTTGCCACATCGGTGAAAGCCCTGAATGCATCTTCTCTGCTCCTAGCCTACCAGGCAGAGCTGCAGGAACAGATGTCAGCCACACCAACCTCAGACCTGTGGGACGAGCTATGCGTGGTCACAGACCTTTGTCTGCGTCTCCACAGGTCCGCAGTCCAAGCCTCTGGGCGAGCCATGGCCCTCATGGTAGTCCAGGAAAGAGCCCGGTGGCTGAACTTATCTAGTCTCTCTCAGAAGGAGAAGACTCAACTCCTCGATGACCCAAAGGGCCTATTTGGACCAGCAGTGGCCACTATGCAAAGGCGCTGTGAGGAGAAGAAACGGGAAGGTGAAGCGCTGCAGCTGTGTCTGCCCAGGAAGGTACCTCTTCCTACCCCAGCTGCATCGCGTCTTTCCTTCGCTCAATAATGAACGATAATGAACCGGGGGGCCGACCTGCTCTCCAGAGGGAACCCGCGTTACAGGGAATGGAAGCTCCACAGCCAGGTGGTAGCCTAGATGTGGAGCATTTACGGTCAGGCAGAGGTCGATCTCTTTGCATCAGCGGAGAACGCTCAGTGTCAGATGTTCTACTCTCTGACAGATCAGAGCCCCCCCTCTGGGGGTGGACGCTCTAGCGCACGAATGGCCGTGCCGACTTCTGTATGCGTTCCCACCGTTGGAGTTGATTGCCCCAACCCTTACCAGGGCTCAAGAGGGGAAACACTCTCTCATCCTCGTAGCCCCTCGGTGGACCGGGAAACACTGGCTAGCGGACATCGTTCAGATGCTGCACAGCCAGCCGTGGCCTCTGTCTTTACGCACGGACCTCCTGTCGCAGGCCCGCGGGGAAATTTTTCACCCTCATTCGGAACGCCTGGCTTTGTGGGCCTGGCCCATGAGAGGCTAAATCTCATGGCAGCGGGACTCCCGCAGAACGTCCTGGACACGATCCAGAGTGCCAGGGCGCGGAACATGTCTTACGGCGCCAAATGGCGCGTTTTTGAGGACTGGTGCGTAAAAATGGCCGTAGTTCCTTTTCATAGCCCTGTCCAAGTCATTCTATCGTTCCTTCAGGAACTGATTGAAAAAGGTTTGTCCTTTTCCACCATTAAAGTGCCTCTGGCTGCCATATCGGCCTGTCACATAGGTTTTAATGACAAAACAGCGGGCCAGCATCCGCTTATTTGTCGGTTTATGAGGGGCGCACGTCGGCTCCGACCGGTGTCGAAAAGCCTGGTTGCTCCTTGGGATTTACCGGTGGTGCTAGGCGCACTGTCGTGCGCACCGTTTGAGTCACTGAGACAAGTGAGCCTCAAAGCGCTCTCCTTTAAAACAGCTCTGCTTATTGCACTAGCTTCTGCTAAACGAGTGAGCGACATCCATGCGTTGTCAGGTCACCCGTCCTGTTTGCAGTTCTCCAGAGGGGATTCTAAGGTTTTGTTGAAACCGAATCTTGCATTTAAGCCCAAGGTTTTCAACCCTGCCATACCTTACCACCCCATTGAGTTTTTTGCATTTAACCCGCCTCCTTTTTCCTCTACGGAGCAAGAGAGGCTTCACACATTGTGTCCTGTGCGGGCGCTGCGCATGTATGTGGAGAGGACGGCTGGCTTCAGAAAATCTGAGCAGCTGTTTGTGTCGTGGGCTTCTCCTCACACAGGTAAGCCCATAACCAAACAACGCCTGTCACACTGGCTTGTGGGCGTTATAACTATGGCTTATAACAGCAAGGGATTAACACCCCCGGCAGGCCTGCGCGCTCATTCCACTCGTGGCATGGCATCATCATGGGCAGTTTTTCAGGGCATTTCTCTGGATGACGTGTGCACGGCTGCCAGTTGGGCAACACCTCACTCTTTCATCAGATTTTATAGACTGGATGTCACTAGACCAGGGCTGCCTCACGCAGTGCTAGGTGTGGGGTTCACGCCTACACCTGTATGATCAGCCTGGTTGTTCTCTGTTGGTCTTCGGAGTAAGCTTATCTGGCAATACGGGAGTTTTAACATTCCATAGTGAGATACCGAAACTAATGTTGAAAGAGAACGTTAGGTTAAGAACTTAACCCCGGTTCTCTGAAAAAATGAGTGAGGTATCTCACCAGATCACCCTCCTTGCCTGGAGCGAGAAGAGGTGTGCTTACTTAGACTGAGGAGAGAAGATGGCGTCAGGCTCTTATACCAGGAGGAAGTCCCGCCTCCTGAGAGCAGACGTCACCTTCTGTCTGCCAGTCAGGACTGGTGTAATGTAAAAGAGCTTCTGGAGGACAGCGCAGGGGGCGTGTCCCATAGTGAGATACCTCACTCATGTTTTCAGAGAACCGGGGTTAAGTTCTTAACCTAACGTTTTGATGCGCAATACTTTAGGCGCTAATTTGACACCATACAAAACCCCTACCTAGATGGAACTTGTTTTAAACAAATGCCAAAGCCAAAACAAAAGACGCCAAGACAACTTACCAAAAATTGTTGTAAAAAAAAAAACTGGTAATTTACTTTTTCTTCTGTTGTGATTCAGAAAAATCTGGTATAATATGAAACAGAAAGTTTAAAAAATGAAAGCCCAGTGCATCCCAAGCTAAAGGAGAGGATGAAGATGGCACTGGAGCTTTTTCCTTTAGCAATCCATAAATAAATATGCATGTATACTGATTAGAAACTGATTCAACCTTGAAATCTCTTTCACACAGCAACTGTTAGTATCACAGACTGTTAGAAGTCACAGGACATTGCAGTGACCTCTGATGTCTAATGCTTATTTGACTGTTGTTTTGTTTTAAAAAGACATATCTTCAAACAATGGAGGACACAAGCAGGAGAACTTTTTAATACAAATCAATGGTTCTTTTTATTTGTTTTACAGTTGTGTTGTCAGCAAACACATGATTACATGTATCTTAAAAAGATTAGACATTATCGTCTTAGCATGTGTTCGTGTCACATGATAAGGCACATGACAAAGAGTCCAACATAAAAAAGGCATTCCGGAATCACAAAAAGCCCAATCATGATTAGAAGTATTTCCTGCAGGATGCATTGTTCCTTCTAGCAGCTGCTTTGTGTGCTGAATGTTCAGATCAGCCTGAGTTAAGGTCTTTGCAGTGAATCAGAGCTGCATTTATCAATCCTTCGCTCCGAGGAGCAAAGGAAACATTTATTTCAAAGAAGTTACTATGAAGGACATTCACCCTGTCCTAGTGTGACAGCCCTGCTCCCCTGTGATTTGAATCATTTTGTTCTTCATCGCATTGTGCCTGCGTGGGCTGCGGGAGGGAAGGAATTTCTGCTGACGCTCTGCTCCACCCGCTCTCTTGTTATTGCTACAGTGAAGATGGGAGTTTGCAATGCTGCACCACTTTCCTACAGCCTGCCTGCTCTATTTTCACCCAGACAGGTGAAGCATTGCTGCTGTTGCCTCTGTCCTCCCACTGTTTCCCCCCTCTCTTCTTCCTCACTTTCTCATTGTCCTTGGAAAAAGACATGTTCTTCATTTCCCTCTTGTCCTTCATGAGGCCTGTCTTTTAACCTTTCCTGCTCCCACACCAAAGGTGCTGTTTTTATCATCCATCCATCCATTTTCTTTACCTGCTGTATCCCTTTCGGGGTCATAGGGCAGCCAGAGCCTAACCTGGCTACTGTAAGGTGAAGGTGGGGACACCCTGGACAGACATTGCCAGTCTGTTGCTGCCTTTTTATGAAGTTTAAATATCTTTTTTCTTATGTCTGTTATCATATAGTGATGGAGCCTTTAGCCTCTACCACTTCTGGCTTTTTACTTATATTACATTAGTCTTAATGTTCTTCCTAACTTGATGCCCTTAAAACGAGGAATAAAAATGTGACGAAGAGGCGGAGGCGTTTCGATTCATGTGTAACTGTGTTTATTGACAAACACACACAAGGCTCAAGAGGACGGTCAAGGAGCCTATAAGAGAATCAACAAACAAACTGGGCAAGGGCAAAGTCAAAACAGACAAAATACACAAAAGAATAAACAGAAAAGTACCGCTCAGCCTGTCAGCAAATGCAAAGTAAGACTTTACACCAGAGCAGAGTCGGTGCCTGATTAAATACACTGTTGGTGATTACTGAATGCAGAACAGCTGGTGGAAGGTCCAGGAACAGTGAGCGTGGACTGTTGGAAGACGTAGTAAAGACGAAAACCAAGTTAATACTCAGGAGATGGCTCTCTCTGGTGGCCGGAAGGAGAGACAGAAGCTTGTGTCCTGACAAAAAAGCTGAAGAAATTTCTACTCAAAAACGTGTTTTTTTAAATGCACCAAGAAAAGTGGCAAAAAGGGCTTGTTATATGAGGTGAAATGAACTACGGTGATTTTAAAAGGGTTTTTGTTGTTTGAGTTTGTTCATACAGACTTGGGTATTAAATAAATGTCTTTTCATTTTTCATCATTTAATGTGGAGAAATGTTTTGTTTTTTTAAGGTCGGCTATAAGACATCCATCAGGTTGCGTCTTTTCAGTGATAATCAGCATTTGAAGTAACAAATAGTAGAAAGAAATTCTGCCAGCAGCTTCAGAATCTAAATTTGAGCTTTGGTTTTTGTTGTGTCCAACAGACTCTCTGTGTATACAGAGATTTGACCCCAGTCTGGGCGTCATCGCACCCATAAACCCCATGATGGCAGGAATCAGCTTGATACAACCTCCACCTGGCAGCACATCCAGCTTGGTACCACCTCCACCCTCCGACATTCCAGTCATCAAAGAGATTATTCACTGCAAGAGCTGCACCCTCTTTCCTCAGAACCCAAGTAAGAACCAAAGCCCTCAAAATGAATTCCTGAGAGTCAACCGCAGTCCAGATCATTGACTGTATCTGAAGGCCATGGCAGACAGCCACTACGTAAATTTTGCGCACGTACAGGATGAAGTTTTGGTCTTTAGTCATACATGCAGGACATGCTTAATCCATTAGTGTTTCTTGCATTTGTCATTCGTCGATCTGCGCAGATGTCCGTCGAGATTTTCAGCTGATGAGTCTATACGTGAATTCGGTTTTGAGCTTTTCGGAATTTTTGGTCGGTTGAGATTTACACAGTTTACGCGTATTATAAGTAGTTTCTACACAATTATTACTTAAATCTTACGCAATTGTGCATAATTTTTGCGAGATGCATACACAAATTTGTGGCTTTCCATGACTGTTCCGTGTTTGTCCATGTATGTCTAACACGTACAGTACAGACCAAAAGTTTGGATGCACCTTCACATTCATTTCAATGAAAAGGTGTGTCCAAACTTTTGGTCTGCACTGTATGTCACGCATGTACAACTGATGTATAACTTTTATATCATGTATACAGCGCACATATCACGTTAAAATTACATAATTGATTCATGGCTCACTAATGAATTGCATAAAAATATTTTCCCGCACAATTCATGTTCTGCTTTGGTTCTTTGCATAGTTTATTCGTACTTGTGTTGTATTTTTACATGGTTGATTTGTGATATATTGAGAAAATTTCACATAAAGATCACAACTTTTCTTTTTTCGTGTATATTCAAATATGACTCATCTGTTATATATATATGCAAAACATTCATTTTGACTGTGTGACACGGCTTTGAGAACTGGACCAAGTGAGGAGGATGTCAGCCAAAAAAAATGTCTTCAGATGCTGTCGATGAAGACTCTCATTCATCCAAGTTGATTCTATCATACTAGTTGATTCTATCATACTTATTTTGGATAAGAGGTGAAACGTCTTCTTATCTTCTTACTATAAAAACTAAGTCCAGATGACAACCCCTAAACCTACTACTATGGTCTTCAGGTGCTATTTTTTCACTATACTAACGCCACCATTTTGAAATCAGACATCCTCAGTAAGCAGTGATTAGTCTGATTCAATGTTTCAAGGGTAACCACTAATCAGGAGTGAGCTTTTTGGAGGGCCACACCCATACCACTAAAAGTGGGCCACACAAACCAAACACATTGAACGTTTGCTGGGAGACCGCACACTTTAACTGAGGCAGCTGATTGGTCAGTGTAGATAAGAACCTGAACAACTTGAAATAGAATGAAAATAATGCGAAAATAATAGGATAATCAATAGCATGTTAAAAAAGATTTCAGTAAGAATGGTTATTCTGACCAATAAAATTACTGAATAACAGCTGTTTATTTCTCTGTAGAAGTCTATGGGATTTTGGCTTTTTGGGACCAGCAGGTACTTCCTGTTTGAAATGCCGGGGGGAGAGGTCACTCATTTAAGTTCCTATACACAGTCATAGGTAATAATTGTAATTGTAATAATTCGGAAGAAACATTTTGGGTTCCAGACTTGCCCCCTCCATCCAAACGTGAGCGCCCCCCTGGGTGTAAGACAGTTTTTGTTGGAGGTTTGCCAGAAAACGCCACAGAGGAGATCATCAGGGAAGTGTTTGACCAGTGTGGGGAGATCACGGCCATCCGGAAGAGCAAGAAGAATTTTTGTCACATCCGCTTAAGTGAAGAGTTCATGGTGGACAAGGCTATTTACCTGTCAGGTGAGCAAGCGTGGTCCCCTTCTGCATCTCAGGTCTGTCTGGAAGCAGCTGAGTCATGTCTGACCTCTTCTTTGCTTCAGGATATCGGATGCGCATTGGATCCAGTACTGACAAAAAGGACTCTGGGAGGATCCATGTGGACTTTGCTCAAGCCAGAGATGATCTGTATGAGTGGGAGTGTAAACAGCGTTTCATGGCCAGAGAGGAGAGACACCGCTGGAAAATCCAAGAAGACCGCCTGCGGCCACCATCCCCTCCTCCCATAGTGCACTACTCCGAGCATGAGGCGGCACTTTTGGCAGACAGACTGAAAGGTGAGAGTGTATGCAAGTGTGTGTGGGATCAACTTCAAGAAATATGTATGACTTATAAAATCCCTTCTATGAGTCTAATTGTGTAAAAAAAAAAACATGTGAAAGCAAACAAAGACGATTTTATGGTTTCACTGGAACGTCTGGCTTTCCACACATGCCTGTCTCCTAACCTAATTATGAGTCAACAAAACTGCTGCGAAAGATTAAAATAATTAATCACGCTATCTTACCCTGGATGTTCTGAATATAGCTGTGACAGTGTGGGATTTGTGAGCACCGCGGTGATGAACCAGCAGAGGGCGTGGTGTCGCGGTTCACCGCATCCCCCCCCAACAACAAAATCCCTCAATGGCCGCGTCACAAATGAATACAATTAAAACGCAGTAGTCTTTATTAACAATTAACAGTAATAACTAACTACTACCTATCTAACTAATTAACTAACTATATAGGTGTTTTAGAATGACTATGTGTATGTGTGTCAGCACGCTGCGTGCTTAGAGGGAAGAGTGCAAACAAGTGTGTTGGGGTGCATGTTGATTCTTCTGCAGCGGACCGCTCTTGAGCTGCAAGTGAGCCTTCACCTGTGTTATCTGGTACACCTGGTGCTATTGGTGTTACGGTGTGAAAGAGAACAGTAATAAACCACCCTCAACACAAAATCCTCCGGCGGGCGGCCGTGTCGTGCACTCAAGAACGCACGCAGCTTGTAATGGAAATGAATACAATGGAAATTAATAATTAGAAAGCAGTAAATTTGTTGTATTTCCTCGCGAGACGGAAAGTTATGTTGTCGAATGAGGATGTGTATGTGCTGCTGAAACCACACGCCTGTGTGTAAGAAGAGGGAGCACGTGCAGCGTAGAGGGAGTGAGAGCCGCAGGCAGGGAGTGAAGGAGAATAGTAATAAAGGTTTCCCCGAGAAGCCCTTGAAGTCTGAACACAGAACTAGCAGAAAAAGTAAATTATCAGCAAAGATGAATTTGTTTAATGTGTTTATTATAGTTCCAATCACACACCATATGCAGAACTTTAAAAAAAAGAGCTGATATAACAATGGTAAAAAGGTCTAGTTAGCAGAATTTTAATGGATTTGATAACTTTAGTTAATTGGTTTTTTTTCCTAAATTGCTTAGTGCCGGAAAAAGTCAAAAAGGACACACAAACTGGCATACTGTTGTGCTAACACTTCAGTCAGACAACTCATGCAGTAGTCATAATATTAATTTTCACATCTTTTAGTTTTGCTTTCACATTCTTTGTTTTTCTTTCACATTCTTTGACATTCACTTTCCTTTAAGTTAGCATTCACATTGTCATGGTTTGGGTTTCTTTTGTCTTGGTTTTTGCTTTATTTCTTGTTCTGTCATGTTTGCTTCTGTTTCCTGTTTTATTTTAAAAGGTGTTCTGTTTTGTCATGTTCCTGAGTTTTACTTCCTTGTCCCTATCTGTCCTGATCTTGTTCACCTGTGTCTTGTCTGTCCTGTCTGTATTTAAGTCTCGTCTCTCCCTTCCTCTTGGGCTGGTCCATCAGCGTTTTAACGTCATTATTGTAACGTCTCTTGTGTCTTACCTTGTCCATGTTTGTCTCCTGCCACATTGCCAAGTTTTGCCCACAGTGAGTTTTGTTTTGTTTTATCCTGCTCTGCAGCGCTTTTTGTTAGTCATTAAACCCCTTGCCCTTGAACCGTGTGCCTCCTGCCTCTGCGTTTGGGTCCTTCATGCTCCCCAGTCCCCCCAACCCTGACACACATTCCTCTAAGTAAGCATTTCACATTCCTTTCAAGCAAGCATTTCATATTCCTCTAAGTTAGCATTTACACTCCTCTTAGTTGCCATTTCACATTCCTTTATAATTGGCATTTCACATTCCTTTAGTTTGGCATAAGACTCTGTGCAATTCCATAAGACAAATTTCCATAAACTTTTGGGTAACAACCCTACCCCCAACACCAATTTAATCAAGGTTGGATAAAAATCAAATATATATATCAGTGTGTAATCAGATGGAGTGTGTTTCGGAGGCATTCCATATTCAGACTTACAAGTATGACTGCTATGTGTGACCCGGCACCTTTAACTGTTGGGCCGCTCCCGTTCGAGTACAACGCCACAAAGGGAACACACTAACTAGTGAATCTGCTATGTGTGACCCGGTACCTTTGACCGTTGGGCCACTCCCTTTCGAGTACAGCGCCAACCTGTAGACGACACGACTTAACCTACAAATCCGAAGCTTCCACTGGCATAATTGATGAAAACTTAATTGACATCCATAATTTAAAAGCTTCCATCTGAGAACTATGAACGAGCTTAATGCTATAATTTTGATGCTTCCATCCGGCACATTATTATACGAGCCTACGTAACCTCAATTTCGCGCTACATGCATATCGTAACACAGCTTAAGAACATCCTAATTTTGAGGCTTCCACCTGGCAAAATAGTTTTCTTTCAAATAAAATCTTAGATTTTGTATGCCTTTCTGATGCTAACATATTGGTTAATTCAAGTAAGAAAACTCATTGAAACTCAGAGATTTACCACCCCATCACTTTCAGTGCAGAGTAGGTACGTGGAGAGCAGTCATCGTTGCAGCTCCAGATGAAGGTGCAGGGGCAACAATCTGCAGGGAAGCTGCAGGACGAGCAGAGACTGTGGAACTTGGAGCCATCCGACTTTGTCGAGGGTTTTACATAATTCGCCAGAAACTGTATTGCTGACCGGGGAGTATGGGTCGCAGGCTCAGGAAGCGATGTATAGATAGAGACAAAGCAGTATTAGTCTTGGCAATGAATATATAAATAATTTAGAACTGATTAGTTTAGAATGTTTAAGATAAAAGGGAATAAAGTGCTTTTAAAACAACTCTGAGAAAGTGAAATCAAGTAGTGAGTTTAAAGTGAAGGTTCTATTTGTGTATTCATCGCACTATAGAAAGCCATCAGAAACACAGATTCAAACAAGAAACGAAATTCAAACAAGTTAATATGGAACCTGCACGTAACATAACATCAAAAATATTTTATATATGCACCAATAGTGATTTAGTCCAGTCTTCCCTTTCTGATGTCCTTTGCCAGCATTCTGATTGCTGTTGGGAAAAAGCTGTTGTGGAAGCGTGTGGTGTGTGCTTGGATGCTTTCAGGACTGGAACGTCTGAGGTTGTGGCCTGAGTACAAACACTGGATCAGTGCTTGAGAGGGGTGGTGTCTGTCTTTGATTATCTTAGACACTCTCCTCCTGCAGCGCTGTTCATAGATGGTGTCCATGGATGGAAGGTTGCAACCTATAATTTTGCCCACTGTGTTGATGACCCTCTGCAGCATCTTCCTTTCTTTTATGGTGGTGTTTCCAAACCAGGCTGTTAGTCCGCTGGTAAGGCTTTCCACAAGCCCCTTGTAGGCTTGGGTGAGGGTCCGGCAATTGAGACCAGCCTTCTTCAGCAGCCTGATGAAGTACAGCCTCTGCTGGGCTTTCTTCACTGTGGCCAGTGTTTTTTTTCCAGCTGAGGCTGTTAGTGATCTGCAGACCCAGGAACCAGTGGCAGTCGGTCCGCTCCACCACAGTCCCGTTGATGATGAGCGGTTGATGTGGTGGTGCTTTCCTTCTGTAGTCCACAATTACTTCTTTTGTTTTCTCTACGTTGAGAACAAGGTCGTTGTCCTCTCCATAAATGGTGATCCTGTGCACGAGGTCTCTGTATGCCGACTCGTCCCCTCCTCTGATGAGGCAGAGGACGATTGTGTCGTCTGCATACTTAATGATGATGTTGTTGGAGTCGGGGGAGGTGCAGTCATAGGTGTAGAGTGAGAATAGCTTTGGACTGAGGCAGCACCTCTGTGGTGCACCGGTGCTGACTGTCAGCTCAGCATAAACCTTCTTTCCCATCTTCACCACCTATGGTCGGTCAGTGAGAAAGTGCAAGTTAAGTTAAAGTTAAGAATCCAAATACTGGTGGGTGTTGGTATTTCCAGTTCTGTGAGTTTATCAGTCAGCTTCAGGGGCCTGATGGTGTTGAAGGCAGAGCTGTAGTCCAGGAACAGAATCCGGGCGTATGTGTTCTTGATGTCCAGATGTTGCAGGGTGGAGTGAAGTGCCAGGGCCACCGCATCTTCTGCTGATCTGTTGGGGCGGTAGGCGAACTGGTTGGAGTCTACTGATTCGTCGACCACGGAGGGGAACGCTCTTCATCTCATCTTCCTTCTTTCCCGAAGAGACAAGTCCATAAACTAACCAATCCAAATGCAGGTTAAACTATCAAATGTACATAGCTTCAACAGAAAAGATTTGATTTTTGATTTGATTTGAAATGGTTTATTTCAAGCAATCAAGTAGAAACAATACACAAAAGCAATATAATCATCAGTTATACATTCATACAGTAACTAATCAAACTTAGGATAATTAGACATATTAATAAATATTGCTTGAAAGGGAGTGGAAGGAAGCGAACTTACATAATCCCACCCCGTTATACTGTAACCATTTTATTACATGATTTATCAATATCCAGTTCCTAGCTTTTATCAGACCGAATTAAGTATCATAAAGTATCAATAAAGCACATGACAAAGATGAATTACTTAATTATTATGTAGAAAAATAGAAATCAACATGGCAAATGCAGATCAGTTATCTAAAATTTATGCAGATTGTGTTATTTTAAGTCATTCATATGATTAAAAATAATACTATATCAGTAAAATACACAACACTGTTTCAGAGATTTTTATAGCAAAATTTCATCAAGTATCAAAAGTTAAAAACATGTGCAAAATTATGCTACATTAGGAAAGATTTTTGAATCAATTTATCAATTTTTTTCGAGCAAGTGAAGTAATATCATAAAACATCGATCAATTTAACCATTTTCAATAAGTGATTAATCATTTGTTTTACTTTTTTATATATATATATTTTTTCCTTTTTTTTTTTTTTTAATAATAAGGTAATGCTGTAAGGGAGAATAAGAAGGGTCCATAATCTGTCGATTGTCCAAGGTTGGCATTTCTTCTGCTGAATAGCAGCTGATCTTCTGGGTTCAAAACAGTTTCTAGTCTCTTCTATGTTATGTCTGCAGACATTAGATTCAGGTCCATATCATTCTTCAGCTGATATCAGCTCGGTGAAAGTGGTAAAGTTGTCTGCAGGTCAGAACTCTCTGCTGTTATTCAGGTGACGTCAGACAGATGGAGAAAGTGAGGAATCTACGTGTCATATTTCTTGAAATGATTTGGCTCCTTGATTTATTACTCCATGTTGTTTCAGACAACCGTGAAAAGACACTTCTCAAAGTCTTTCATGGTGTTCACAACCAGAACCTTGGATCGGTCCTTTGGACCGAGTGGTTTGACGTAAATCCTGCAGCCTTTAACCCAAGTGTTCTCAATCTGCTTCTGCTTCCTGTGAAGCCGTGCATGTTTGGAGATTTCAGCATTCCTTCTGGTCAGATGGTCGTTCAGATAAGCAGCAGATCCCTTCAGATTCTTCCTTTGGTTCATCAGATCTAGCTTGTGTTTATGATTCACAAACCTGATGAGGATCACTGGTTTATCCATCTCCTTTCTCCTGGGGAGCAGGTGGCAGGTCTCGATGGTATTGAGATCCAGGGAAATCCCTTTAGATGTGAGAAATGAATGTATTCCAGAGATTCTGCACCGCTCGCCGTATGACCAGCCCTGCTAGCTACGCTAGCGCTAGCATTAGCAGTGCTAGCTCCTGCTTCATTCAGCTTCGTTCAAGGCTTGATCGGTACTCCAGTGAGGATGACATTATTCATCCTTACTTGCTGTTCCACATCGTCCAATCGTTTCTCCAGAATGTCGACCTGGTTTTCTCGTTGCTCATTTTGAGCCCGAAATCTTCGGAACTCTTCCATCATTTCCCAAAGAGGCGTTAGCTTAGCCGACACCTGATCCATAAAAGATTTAAGCGTTTCTTGAATACCATCAAGGGTCTTTTTGAGGTCTTCATATTCCTGGGTTTTCTTAGGGACCATGGTCAGCTCTCTTTTTGGAGAAAATCAATTTATTAAGTCATTTGAAGATAGTTGTATCCGCAGAGAGCCGCGACCACGCGTCTTGCCGTGACCCGGAACCGGAAGTCAAAAGAAACTAAACAAAGAGCCACCACAACTGAAGGATACCCCACACGGCAGAAACCGGACCAGACTTCGAAGAAAAACGCAACGTGTATTTTCTAAGAACTGCAAGTCCCAGGGTCCTTTGGGGCGTGACGTCACCGATGGATGCGTCAAGCAGGAAGCTCTGCGACACGGAAAACTTCAACACAGCACACGAAAGCTGGCAGCACGCCAGCTGGGACTGTGTTTTCTGCTCTGTTCTTTGTTTAGCCCTACACATGCTTGACAGGCATTTTAAATTTGACAGGCAGGTCAGTGTTGTAGTCCAGTCTAGTTTTTATCACTTGAGGCTAATTAGCAAAGTCAAGCCATATCTTTCTCTTCACGCTTTGCAACAAGTGATTCATGCTTTGATCTTTTCCAGACTGGACTACTGTAACTCTCTGTACAGTGGTATAGATCAGTCTCTGCTCCGCCGCCTCCAGCTCGGTTCAAAATTCAGCAGCCCGCCTGTTAACGGGGACCAGACGGTGTGAGCATATAACCCCGATATTACGCTCACTTCATTGGCTGCCTGTGTCTTTTAGAATTACTTTTAAGATTCTACTTTTGTTTTTTAAATGTCTGAATGGTCTGGCACCTCAGTATCTTTCTGAGCTTTTGCATGTTTATCGTCCTTGTCGAGTCCTAAGGTCTGAAGATCAAATGCTTTTAGCGGTTCCCAGGACTCGGCTTGTGACTCGGGGAGACAGAGCCTTTTCAGTTGCAGGTCCTCAACTCTGGAATGCTCTCCCCTATTCTGTGAGGTCTGCCAGAACTGTCAGTCATTTTAAGACTCTTTAAAAAACACATCTTTTTACTCAGGCTTTTAACTTCAGTGAGCATATCTAGTGGGCCAGCTTGTTCATTTTATTAATCTTATTCTTTTATTGTTTTATTGCTTTTATTGTTCAATTGATTTTATTGTTTTATTGTTATTGTTTCTTTATTGCATCATATTGTTTGTGATTTTATTTGATTTTATGTTAAGCCCTTTGATTGCCTTGGCTTTTATAAGTGCTATACAAATAATAAATTGATTGATTGATTGATTGATTGATTGAATGCTTGAAATAAATCAAAAAATCAAATCAATTCAAATTACTGAGGTTGAATTTGACTCGAATGCAGATCCTTTTGATATGTGATTTGAAAGACAGCTTTGAATCCATTATAAAACTCAGATATTTGTATTCTGACACAATCTGCAGCCTTTCCCCTGAAACAAAAAACATCTGGTTCAGCAGTGAAATTATTATTAGACTTGGCGAAAAACATTGCAACTGTTTTAGATATGCTTAACTGCAAGCAATAGTACTTCCACCAAACTGTGATGTTGACTATGACATTTGTGAGCTTCTCAGCCCCCTGAGAGGAAATACTGTCATGAACATAGACTACAGCGTCATCAGCCACAGAAACATCAGGACAACTGGATGGAAGGTCATTAATGTACAGTGAAAATAACAAAGGTCCCAAAATTGATCCTTGAGGAAGACCAGTTGGCAGACTGAGAGCTGCAGATTGAAAAATGCAATTCATTGCAAAATGAATGGACTTTGATATGTTGGAAGCGGTCAGTGAGGTAAGAGTCAATCCATTGCAGTACATCAGAGGAAAAGTTAAAGTTGCACAATTTTGACATTAAGATTTTATGATTAACATTGTCAAAAAGGTCTCCGTGGAATAATTGCACCTCCAGGGCCCACAGTCCATCAACCCTCCCCCCAGTCCAACCACCACCCCCCTCCCTCCCTGTTTGACTGTAACAGCCTGCCAGGTGAAGAAACAGCTGGAGAAACTTAACCAGCACAAAGCAGCCGGCCCGGATGGCGTCAACCCTCGTACCCTGAGGACCTGTGCCCACCAGCTGTCTGCGGTTCTCCAGCATCTCTTAAACCTGAGCCTCAGACTGGAGAGGGTGCCCCTCCTCTGGAAGACCTCCTGCCTGGTCCCTGGTCCCAAGAAGACCTCTTCATCTCACGCCGGTGATTTCCGTCAGTTGCCCTCACTTCTCACGGGATGAAGGTGCTGGAGAGGCTGGTGTTGGCTCAAGTGAGCTCTGCTCTGGACCCCCTGCAGTTTGCCTACCGGCCGCGCCTGGGGGTGGATGATGCTGTCATCCATCTGCTGCAGCGAACTCACTCACACCTGGATGGTGGTGGAGGCATGGTGAGAATCACCTTCTTTGACATCTCCAGTGCTTTTAACACCATCCAGCCTTCTTTACTGGATGATAAGCTGCGGCTGATGGGTGCTGGTGCGTCCACCGTCTACATCTTCTTTGTTCTTGTTTTTTTATATCATTCTAAGTCTTTTTTTTCCCTCTGCTGTCAGTTGCTACGGTGAAAAACAAATTTCCCATTTATTGTGGTATTAATAAACTTTTTCTGATTCTGATTCTGAATAGAGTGTGGTGTTGAGGTGGTTTATAATTTGTTTAGCTAACCAGTTTATTTTTAGAAATTGTAATAATTCATTTTTATCCAGCACAAGAAATGAATTGCTTTTTGGTAAGTTTTCTAGAGAGAAAAGTTAAAGCTGTAAGCTGTAAACACTTACATTCAAGTATATTTCTCTGGTAAGTGGAAATATGTGTTCAAATAAGAGATTTATATCTTTAAAGTATAAACATTTGTACATAATTTCCCCCCCAAACATATCTTATGTGTTAAACCAGTGGTAAAACAATCCTAATTGTCATGACTTAGCAATGCTAGGCAGACCCAGATGCTGGAACCCGGAAAGAAGACAGAAGGTGAGTATGGGTAAGTAAGAGTTTTATTTTGCTCCGCTGATGGGGTTGTTCCGATAAGTCAGGGAGGCGGCGTGGCTGGAGAGGAACCGTGAGTCTGGGGCGAGGCTTGAGGATCAGCGATGGCTCGTGACGTAGCTGGAGGTCCGGCTATGGCTCGTGAGGTGGCTTGGTGTTCCTGGAGATAGGACAAAGCGTTTGTAAGACACAGGCGAGAGGCACGTAACAAGAGACTATGAGAGGTCCAGACTAGCACCATTAAAGGTAACGAACTGGCAATGAATGCTGGTCTTGGAGCTCCTTAAGTAGGTCTGGCAGGCAGATGAGTTGAGTGGAAGCAGCTGGGATGAATCAGAGGCCAAGCCGAGGCAGGGGACATTGGAGGGGGAGGAGAGCTGACAGAGGCACCATGACACTAATATGCTTACAGTGGGGCAAAAAAAGTATTTAGTCAGCCACCAATTGTGCAAGTTTTCCCACTTAAAAAGATTAGAGAGGTCTGTAATTTTTACTATAGCTACACTTCAACTTTGAGAGACAAAATAAAAAATAAAAATCCCAAAATCACATTGTCTTATTTTTAAAGAATTCATTGTTATGGTGGAAAAAGTTAATATTGTTAAGGTAGAAAATAAGTATTTGGTCACCTACCAACCATACAAATCATCTTTTCTTCTTTTTTTTTTTTAGTCCCTCAGAAATGAAACCACTGGTACTAATCAAAACCTATTGATACCAGGCAGGAACGTAAAATGTACTTGTTTTTTACAGATGATAATAAGTTCAATGAGGCCACAGCAGTGCTGTTCACTTGGATTGACCGGGGCGAAGTCAACCGCAGGACTGCCAATCACTTCTACTCGATGATCCAGTCCGCCAACAGCCACGTTCGGCGGCTGATGAATGAAAAGGCTCAGCATGAGGAGGAGATGGAAATCGCCAAGGAGACCTTCAAAAATGCCCTGATGGCCATTCTAACTCAATGTAAGATGCCTTCTTTAAACTATATAATCACTAACAGAAATTTTACCAGGCAGATTGTATCTTCAGTACAATAACTGCAGATGGTGCGGTTATCAGGTAAGAAGAATGGCTTCTAGTTCACAAAACTAACATGTGAACAGGAACTTTCACTGAAGCAGGAAAAGTAAGTCCTAAGTCAGGTTGGGAGGCTACAGGCTGAAAACAACTAACCTGCAAATAGTTGGAAATAAAGGAGGAGATTATGGTTTTATTTTTTATTTTGTAACTTAAGTTGCATGAAACTGTGAGAATCATTTTTGCATTACTGACAAGCAGGTAGGCTAGAACATTAAAGAAACAGAAGACAGGCCATAAAATGGCCTCAAAGGTAAGAGCATGGCAATGTTTAAATGTTGTTTCACGTTGTTTATGAAAGGATTTTTTTTTCTTTGTCTTTCCCTTCATATTGTAATTGCCCCTGCAATTACAATAAAGTCTATAAAGTCTCCAAACCATCAGCCTCTATCGAACTTTCTTCTATGCATACCTCCACTCACACCAGCCTCATGTCCTCCTTTATCCACAAACCTCTATTTTGGATTTCCTGTAGTCCTCTTTCTGGTATCCCCAACTTCAGCATCCTTTTACCAACATCATCATTATTCCTTCTCTCAATGTGTCCAAACCATATCAATCTGCTTCCTGCATGTATCTCTCTGATGAATTCAATCCTGTTCCTATCCATCCTGATCTCTATCAAAGAGAACCTCAAAATCTTCATCTCTGCTACATGGCTGCTCTTATTACAGTCTTTTACACCTTTCCTTTTATTCTTGATGACACTCTTTGGTCACACATCACACCTGAAACCTTCCTCCACCCGCTCCAACCTGCTTGCATACACTGCTTCCCCTCTTTCTCACTCTCTCTGTTACTCTGAACTGTTGACCCTAAAAACTTAAAATATATCTTTAGTAAAGCAGCTTAATTAGGTAATATCTTAGTATCATACATAAGAAATCAACAAAACTTTGGTCCTTAAATCATCCATAGCTCCCTGAGCTCAAAGCTCAGTCATCAGAAAAAGTGTAGTTTAGAGCAGCTACTCTTTATTGAATGGAGCCAGTCTGTTCATGGTTGTAATGCCACCTGAACTGATATAGTGCTTTTTGGAGTTAGAAGAACTGACCAAAGAGAGGGAGATTGGAGTGTCCTTACTCAGACTTCCGCTTACACTACCTAAACCTAATTGTTAGATAAATATTTTTTAATGTAAAGGAAGTTGGATTGGTTCTCTTTGACTTCAAATCCCTATGGGTTACTTGTTTGGCTTCGGTAGATGGGTTAGATCAGGGCTTTTTTCATTGGGGGCCAAATGTAAAAAAATAAACAAAGGTCTGGGGCCACACACTATAAGCTTGCACAATGACACATGAAAATTGTGTGTATTTCTAACTCGCCTATAATGTGAACAACGTTGGCCTTAGTGGGAGCAGTGATGCTGTGCTTTGGACTGGAGAATGGCTGATAGATCAGAAGAAAGTTTGTTGGTTGAGACACAAAGAACTTCACAGAGATGGCTATCAGTCATTCTGGTACTCAGTCGGTGTTTGTTCAGATTTAACAGAGAAAAGATTTGTTCAAAAATTTCGCTTGAGTCGAAAATGCTCGTAATTCTTTTTGCGTGGAAAAGCTAATGTTTACTCTTCAGAGAATCATCACACTGCAAGTTCTAACTTCCACTTCTTCTGAATCCACTGAGAAGGGGGTTGAGAACAGCTTGATCTCTCTGTCAATGACAGAAAAATCTTGGATGAGTAGACTTGATTTCAGACAGTGAGGGGAAGTTTGCAGCATTAAAGTTTGGAGTTGAGTCTCAAACAGGCGGAGCTTTAAGGCCCGTACACACCGGGACGAATTTCGCCGGTGAAAAATTCGCCTCCTGACTAAACAAAGGGCACCAATGAGAGTGTGCACACCGACGCGAAAAAACGCCACGCGTCAAAGCGTCAAAAAAAAAACCGCCTCGGGTTTGTTTTGTTTTTTTTTGACGCCTCGCGTCGAAATCTATTCGACCAATGAGAATGGTGCTTTTGCACACGTGTCTGGAGCTTCTGAAGTTACAGTAAAACACAACTTGGGGGCGCTCAAACACAAAACTGCCTTTCTGAGCACACATACCAGCAAAGAAATAATGACGGACATTCTAAATATCCCCGAAAACGCTCATGATACATTTTCAGCTCTTGGACCAGTCGATAAAACTCACCATGTTCTTCTCTTCTCGTAACTATGGGATGTACCCAAAGTCGGCGTCTTTTCCGGCGTCTTTCATCATTCAACAGAACAATAATTTCTTCATCATTGGAACTGGAGCTGGAGCTACTGGTGCTTGAAATATTCATGTTTTCTTTGTATGATTCTGACAAGCGCGTAAATACTGGCTCTCTTCTTCTGAGTGAAAAGCGACCACCTTGTGTACAGGAGTATTTCTGTTTACATTAAGCGGCATCTCATGTCAGGGAATGAAATTGCATGTTGGCTCGGCTCAACGTCAGCGAAAATCGCCTGGGTGTGAACGCGAAAAACGCTGGCGAATAACGCCCGGCGAATATTCGTCCCGGTGTGTACGGGCCTTTACATCAGAAAGCTTTCATGTGGGCATACAGGTGTGGAACTATCTGCTCTTTGTTTTGCAGGCTCTTGTTCAGTGTATTCAGATGGTGAGTAAAATCCACTAAAAATGCCAGGTCTGCCAGCCATAAAGGTTCACTCAACTCACCAAGAGGCCAGCCCTTCTTTTTTTAAAAAGCTATCAATCTCAGATCTCAGCAAATAAAACTGCTGCAGCACGGAGCCGGGGCTGAGCCAGCGCACATCAGAGTGGTAAAGCACATCCCCGTAATCAGCATCCGCATTAGACAGGAAAGCTTGGAACTCCCTGTGATACAGTCCTCTGTTCACAGTTTTCACCGCCGTGCTCATTACATCATACAGCTGGACAGTCTTAGCACACAGCGCTTCTTGGTGGATTATGCAGTGCATGCGAACAGCCTCACTTCTGCTCTCTTTTACTTCAATGCACACCAACGCTGCCATTTCTTTGCGCTCGCCTGTCATTTTAACCCCATCTTCTCAATCCCATCTGACATTGCTTTGAAAATGTCTTTGCCCGTCACCGTGCCTTTCAGGCTCATCATCTACCCGCTGTGCGGTGTCTTTGGCATCAGCGCTCTCATTGCAGGCAATCGAGTAAAATTCAAGGGGAACAAGCTTTGTCCCTCAGCTGATCTTTCAAGTTAGCTGGCAAGTCCTCGATTTTCCGTACCACCGTATTTTTGGACAAACTCACGTTGTTGAAATCCTGCACTTTTTCTAGGCACATTATTTCTGTGACTTTAATGAGACACCGCTTTATGAAATCACCACCTGAAAAAGGTTTACCGTGCTGCGCTATAATTTTAGCAACTTCATAGCTTACTTCTGTGGCGTTTTCATGTATTATGTTTGCTCAGAAAAAAAGTTGTTCTTGAGATTGCAAAGCTCGCTGCCATTTGCTTGGCTTTCTGTGTTCGTTTGGCACTGGTGTAAGAAGTGTAGCTCTGATTTTTCGCCTCATAATGCCGATGAACATTATATTCCTTCATCACAGCAACAGCTTCCTTACAAATCTAACCGACACACTTTCCGTTAATTTCTTTAAAGAAAAACGTATTTTTCCACCGTCTCTGAAATCTTCTGCACTCGCTTGCTGTTTGGCGTTTGTGCTGCCATTTCTGGTGACCCGCTGTATTTACGGTCAATGCTCGTGGTGAAGGGTCTTCTTTGCTTCACTTGTTTAGCGGAAAACACTGTTAGCTCCAACTGGAGGTAAAACTGAGAATGCCAAAAAAGTGGATTTAGAATTTGCTGTGGCTGGCCAATAAAATCTGTGCTGCAGGTCGCATTTGGCCCACGGGCCATAGTTTAGACACCCGTTGGGTTAGATTTTCCAGAAGCAGCAAATGAAACTTTCCAATGTGTTTATGTTTCCAAGCTTGCAAGCATTCATTTGAAGGACTTTTGAATTGATTTTTGAAACTTTAAAATGCAAAGAAGCTCCACATTTGAAATAAAGTCTACTTTTTCACACAAGTATACTGTGAGTATGTGAAACTGAAAAGAGTCACTCTGCACTGCAGGGTGCAGCAACAGATTGCAGAGGTGCCGACCATAAGGCCATTTTCCCTCACATTCTCTTCAAAGTCAGCCTCAGTGAAAGTCATTTGTTCTGGCAGTGTCTGGCTCAGTCTCCATAACAACGCTCACTCATCCTTTGCAGCATCAGCTCTGTCCTCTCCAGATCTCTCTGTGATGGAGATTATATTAGCTGCAAAGACGTTTTAGAGTCTGTGACAGCAGTCTGACCTTTTAGCAGCAAAGCTGGAGACATCACACAGACAACCACTGGTGGTGTTAAGTTAATGCATGTTATTTAATGGTGGTCTGGTTAAACAGCTCTCACAGTCACATTCTGTGCACCTTACATTAAAAAAGCTAAAATCACTGTCCAAATTTTAAGTCGACGTATTAGAAATGATATAAACAGAATAACATATCTGGAATTTGATGATATATTAAAGTCTCACTCCAACTATGTTTTTCTCTATTGTTAAATCGTTCCCAGTGGTCTCTTAATTATTATTATTATGCAGTTTTCAGCCACAATCTAAAAGCCTGTGTCTATTTTTAAGGCATATATTCTGCAGTGCGGCAGGAGTTAATCATACATGTTCATCTGGGTTTTGGGCGGAATGTTGGCGCGGAACATTTTACCATCAGGTCTTAGTTTATATTTCCTCCCACTAGCTATATAACACTTCATAAGGTCAAGCTAACATTAGCGTAGCCAAAAAAAAAAAAGGTGAGCAATGGTGAGTACGTCTTCATTTTCAATATTCATGAAAAATTATGACGTACCTGGATTTGGAGATAGACAGAATTGGAGTGGAGAATGGCGGGTTTGGCTTGTATAATACACAAGGGTTCCCCAAGTGATCTACGACTTTGATGTTATGTGTGGCCACCTGCATGCCCTGAACAGGTTTTATCCCGCAGACAACCCGTATCCACTCGTAAGGGCAGTTGTAACTATGGCTTTAGTCTTCTATCATGTTAAGGTGTATTCATGTCAGATAAATGCATCTACAAATTAAAGAAAAACACAATTAGAAACAACAAACCACAACAAGAATCAAGTTTCTCATGCAAGAGGGAGAGGAGCAAGTGTGATGGAATAGGTCCACCACCCTTCTCTTCTCAAAGGGATTTCCTCTCCTCGTGCTGCTTTTATTAAGAATTCAAGTGGGAGGTCACAATTTCAAGACAAAGAGAAAAAGTTCTATTAGGGGGTGTCGTACAATGACCCATTTGGTGGATTCTAACTTCAAACAGTATTTCTTATCAGCTAAGGACGGTGTGTCGTAAAACCCCCTCATCCTTGCTGGGGATGGAAGCAGATGAACACACACAACTGTTTTCCGAAAAGGTAAAAAGGTCAATCTGAGTTAACATTTAAACATACATATTTAACCCAATACATTTAAACAATGATAATAATAAAACAATTTCCTTCATAATTAATTTTATTTGTTTAGATTAATGTCACATTACATGTCTCAGGATTCCTGCACTTAGTCCTTCAAAACATTTGTTTAGGATGGGTAGAGTCTGTATTCCATGGGTCATAAAAACAAAAATATTTTTTAAAAGCAATAGAAAAAAAAGGTTTATAGAATATTAGCATGTATTCAAAGTCAAAGTCAGGTTTATTTGTCAATTTCTTCAAATGTGCTTGACATACAAAAGAATCGAAATTACGTTTCTCACTGTCCCGTGCGTAGATATAAACAACAGTAAAGTGCAGATGCACTACAAGGAAACAGGCCTAATCTCTAAGTAATAATAAATAATAAAATGTGAAATAATAAATAATAAAATGTGAAAACAATAAATATGTGAAAACAAGGTGCAGGTTCAAATCAACATGAGCCAACTGTGTGCATTTACAAGTAGTGTACTGGGATGTACACTAGTTGTAGGTAAGTTAGTTGGTAGGAATAAATGCTATTTACATGTGCAGTTGCATATGCAGACGGTAGTTATTTGTCTCAGTTCAGTGTTAAGTGTGTGTCCTTCAACACTTAGTGGAGGAGGGGTGTTTGTCCTATTCCGGTGGTCCTGCTGGCTGGCGCTGTGAGTGGGGAGGGGAGTGAGTTCAGCAGTCTCACAGCCTGATCGATAAAGCTGTTGGTGAGTCTGGTAGTGCGGGAGTGGAGGCTCCTATACCTCTTTCCAGAGGGCAGGAGGCTGAACAGACTGTGTGCAGGGTGGCTTGCTTCATTTACGATTGTGATGGCTTTGCGGGTGAGGCGGGTGGTGTATATGCTTGCAGGGAGGGGAGAGATACACCAATTATTTTCTCAGCTGTTCTCACTGTGCGTTGTAGAGCTTTCCTGTTTTTGTCCGTGCAGCTCCCACCCCACACAGTGATGCAGCTGGAAAGGATGCTCTCGATAGTTCCCCTGTAGAATGTTGTCAAGATGGGTGGTGGAGCACTTGCCCGCTTGAGTTTGCGCAGGAAGTAGAGGCGCTGCTGCTGCTTTCTTGGCCAGTGATGCAGTGTTGGTTGTCCAGGAGAGGTCCTCGCTGATGTGCACCCCCAGGAACTTGGTGCTGCTCACCCTCTCCACTGCAGCACCTTCGATGGTGAGTGGGGGGTGTTGGGTGTAGCCTCTCTGGAAGTTGACAACAATCTCTTTGGTCTTGCTAACGTTAAGCGAGAGGTTGTTGTCTTTGCACCACATGGTCAGGAGCTCCACCTCTTTTCTGTAGTGGGTCTCATCATTCTTGGTGATGAACCCCACTAGTGTTGTGTCGTCCGCAACTTCACAAGGTGGTTGGAGCTATAAGTTGGTGTGCAGTCGTGTGTCAGCAGGGTGAACAGCAGGGGACTGAGCACACAGCCTTGAGGGGCCCCTGTGCTCAGGGTGATGCTGTTGGAGATGTTGTTGCCAACACGAACTGCTTGAGGCCTCTGGCTGAGGAAATCCAACAGCCAGTTGCAGAGGGAGGTGCTGAGGCCCAGTCTGTCCAGTTTGCAGATGAGTTGTTGTGGTATTATGGTATTAAATGCTGAACTGAAGTCTATGAACAGCATTCTCACATATTAGTCTTTCTTGTCCAAGTGAGTGAGAACTGGGTGGAGGGCAGAGCAGATTGCATCTTCTGTGGATCGTTTTGCTCTATATGCAAACTGGTATGGGTCCAGGGTGGGGGGCAGGTTAGATTTGATGTGTGACATGACTAGTCGTTCGAAGCACTTCATGATAATGGGTGTCAGTGCCACAGGACTTTAGTCATTGAAGCAGGATGGGGATGATTTCTTTGGCACAGGTATGATGGTGGCAGTTTTGAAGCCTGATGGGACAATGGCTTGCCTCAGGGAGATGTTAAAGATGTCTGTGAAGACATCCTTCAGTTACTCCGCACAGTCTTTTAGCACACTGCCAGGGATGTTGTCTGGACCCGCTGCTTTCCGGATGTTGATGGCGGAGAGTGTCCTCTTCACGCTGGCAGCAGACAGGCACAGAGGCTGGTCGTGTGGAGGTGGTGGTGTTTTCTGTGGGCAAGTGTGGTTTTGTGCTTCAAAGCATGCAAAGAAGCTGTTCAGGTTGTTGAGCAGAGTGGTGTTGCTCTCACAGCTTCGCGGTGCAGGTTTGTAGTCTGTGATGGCCTGGATGCCCTGCCATAGTCTCTGAGCATCCTTGCTATCCCTGAAGTGAGCGGTTATTTTGTGTGTGTAATCTTGTTTGGCTTTCCTGATGCCACGGGACAGGTTGGTTCTCGATGTTCTCAAGCTTGATTGATCCCCAGCTCTGAAGGCCTTGTCTCTCGCCTTCAGCAGCCTGTGGACGTCCCCTGTCAGCCATGGCTTTTGGTTAGCTCGAGTGATGACGTTCTTTTTATGGGTCACATCATCAATGCATTTGGTGATGTAGGACGTCACAGTGTCTGTGTACTGTGTCAATGTCTGTGGTGTTGTTATAGGTGGCTGCTTCTTTGAACATTTCCCAATTTGTCGACCCAAAACAGTCCTGGAGAGCAGAACTGGCCTCCTGTGGCCACACCCTTACTTCTTTCAAAACAGGTTTGGTCACTTTCACTCTCTGTCTGTATGCTAGCATTAGCATCACAGTGAGGTAATCAGAGGCGCCGATGTGGGGGAGGGGGGACGCTTTGTATGCTCCTTTGTGCTGAGTGTAAGCAAAGTCCAAGATGTTGTCACCCCTCGTTGGAAAATGGACATGCTGGTGAAATTTCGGGACAACAGTTTTAAGATCAGCATGATTAAAATCTCCTGCGAGGATGATGAAACCGTCTGGGTGTGCTGTTTGTTGTTCACTGATGGCTTGATACAGTTCGTTCAGTGCCGCATTTCTGTAGCTGATATTGTTAGTTGGAGGTATATAAGTAGCAACCAGCAGGATCAAACTTATTTCTCTCTGCAAGTAGAAAGGGCGACACTTCACGATCAAAAACTCCGCCAGTGGTGAGCAGTGTTTGCATACTACAGTGGCATCTCGGCACCAAGCGTCCCGGATGTAAACACAGACCCCGCTGCCCCGGGTCTTTCCTCTGTCTACGAGAGCCCTGTCGGCTCTGTACCATGCTAACTGCTGTATAGCAGAGTCCGGAATGTTGTCATTAAGCCATGTTTCCGTGAACACTAGCACACAACAGTCACTCACTTTTCGATTCGCTGATCTTAGTAGTCGGATGTGATCAATTTTGTTGTCCAGTGATTGTATGTTGGCCAGAAGGATAGGTGGTATGGCTGGGCGAGTTGGCTTAGCCTCTAGCCTAACTCGGACCCCTCCGCGCTTGCCCCGCTTCTTCGTCCTTGCACACCGCTTCCGACGCCTCCTTTCCGGGAGAGGGGTAGCAGGCGAGTTCGGTGGATTAGCTGGCCAGCGTAGCAGTCCGACTTCCCTTAGCGTCTTTGTTTCAGTGTTCAAAGCTTGGCAGAAATTGCTTCTCCGAATGTGTAAGAGAGCCTGTCGACTGTACCTATATTTCGATGTAGACTGACAAAAACTTGCAGACAAACACTTATTTGACGAACAAAACATCGCACTGTCGGGAGAGCGTGAGGTCGCTGCGTCTACATGCGCCGCCATCATTCACTTCCTTTCCTTCCTCTATTCTGGACATCTCAGTGCAAAAGCTTTTAAAGTAGTTGTGTTTTGAAAATAAAACAATTTTGGGGATTTTAAAAACATGTTTGCATCTTATCAAATAATAAAAGAAATTATTTACTGATGATTTTTTAAACAAAAACTCTATTAAATGGTCTCTGCACTAATATTACTAAATGTGGTGTCAGAGCAAAAAGCAGGATCTTAAATGACATTCAGATGAGCCTTAGTAGAAATGGAGTATTTAAATGCAAATATGAAAACCTGAGTATTCAAAATATGAAGTGTATTGGACATCAGTTTATGACGCACGGAAATTCTTCTGCAGGGCCAGTGGAAGAAGGTAAGTACAACACTTTTTCGTCTAAAGATCCATTTGTTCAGCTGCTTTTTGTCTCAGCTGTTGTTTTAAGACAAATGGATTTTTGGATCCATTTTCCCTGAGTTAATAGAGAAAAGGGACATTACAGCTGGAAAAGCTGAGTAGAAGAAAAACAGACTTTAGACATGCTTTCAAAGGCATCATTTTTATACAGAATGAAATGAGATTGCTGCTGGATAGAGTCGCTGTTTGGGTTTGCAGTCTATGAAGCTCCCATCCATTTTTAAAAGGCAACAGTTATTTGAGAGTCACTCATTTGTTGCTAGTCGCCATAGTTACTGGTGACTGGGAGGAGCTAATGTGTCATCTTCACATATCAGTCTAAAAAAATATCTTGTAAAACTAAAGAACACATTTCATTCTGGAAAAAACATTGCCTTTTCTGTTAGGAAGGAACTGAACCTGCAGCAAATGTAAGTATGAAGCTCTGGCCAGGAGAGAGACCTGCTTATAAGACAGTCACATCTGTTTCTCCAGTCACACAAAATATTTCTTGTTTCCTTTTGTAACAATAGAGATTTTATATGATCTGATCCCCTTAGAACTTTTAAGATGTACAGGAATTAGGACTCATTCTTGTTCCAATTAATTATCAAATCAATAACCTTAACTCAATCCAGACTACTTTTTAAATTATTCAATTTAAATAAAAACAATAGGTCCAATCCTGGCTCTGACCATTTCTTCTTTTAAAGGGTCTATATCATGCTCGTCTTACGTTTTTCAGAATAAACCATATATATGGTAATATATTACCTTTGGCACATTAAAGAACAGATTTCTTATTTGATATGAATTATTTTTCACAGCTCATTTTCCTACCAAGTGGCTCGGATAGGCTCCGGCAGCCCCTTGACCCCGAAAGGGACAAAACAAGTTTAGAAGATGAATGAATGAATTTGCCTACCCAGAAGTAAGAGGACTCGAGCTCTGAGGCACCATCTTCATATAGCTCTGGGGGTTGTTTTTGGAATGATCATAAAACACTTAAAAGCTAAAAAGAAATAAAAGTTGATTTTGCATGATATAGGTCATTTAATATTATCCTGCTGTTTCATGCAAGCCATTTCTTAATTAAATAAACTAAACCCTCCTATAGAATAGGAGACTACTAGTTGTTGGAAACTGAACAAGAGAGGTTGCATCCTTAGAGTTTATAGGGGATCTAACTAAAAGAAAAAAAAAAAACAAATAATCCCCATCTATTGCTGTTTCTGCTATTTGTCACTAATTTTAGACCTTTGTTTTTACCTCCAATGTATGGTGTATGCATTGATGAGGTCTCTCTCCTGTCTGCTGTATAAGCCTTCAGTCAGTGCTTCAAAGCTTTATAAATGGCTTGTTCTGTTTTGACCTCCTCTTCCTCCTCCCTGTTCACTCAAAAAGTCGAGCAGATCAACGCCGTTTTCACCGCCGCCACCCGGCAAAAGGCATGGGATCATTTCACAAAAGCACAGCGCAAGAACATAGACATTTGGCGCAAGCAGTGTGAGGTTGGTATACCCTTGATCATTTTTCTACTCCCTGTCCAGCCTGCTGCTTTCTTCTCTGCTGTCACCTGTGAGTCAAAAGGAAAGAGCTGATAGACAGCCATGAATGATCTGGTGCTGTAGCTCAAGGCTCTGCCCTCAGACAGACAGAAAGACAGGCATCTGCCTCTGATCTGGGCCTTCTCTTCTCCTTGCAGCTCAAATGTCTCTTTAAAAGTTTAAAGTGCTGTGACATGGATTTTCAGGGTAAAGTGTCTATTTGTATCAATATTTCAATAAGTGTGCATGTCAGAAAGGCGACTCCCCTCCATTATTAAGTACACCTATAATGTGTAGCAGTGAAGATTTGGCTTCTCTTCTTTAGCACTATCAGTGATTTGAAACTGCGTCTACAGGAGAAATGATGCTAGTGAGGTAATCATAAGGCTCTGAGAGGTTAAATTGAACCGTTGAGTGGAGCAGCCATATTGACTGGCATGTACCTCGCCCATCTCAAGAACATTTTAGAAAATAAACAATTAAGCAAGAAAAAGACCCACATGCCATTAAAAAAACAACCCCTTTTAATCTATGTAGACTATCTATAATCAATATATAATGATATATATAATGAAATTAAGACAGCTTTGATACAAAAAAAACAAATTGGGAGTCAATTGGAATTTGATGCTTTCTGAAACCAGCCTTAAGTGGTCATTTGAGAAATTAGCTTTCTAAGCTTTCTATGGAGAGAAATCTATAACTTCTATAGCTCCTGTAGTCTAGCAGGATGGAAGATGCACTCGAATAGAAAAGGAATTCTGGAAAACCTGCTAGCCTTTTCTTAAATTTTGCAGCAAACTAAAGAATAACTGGGTTTGTGCTTTTGAGCACATTATTAATGAAACACTATGCAGGTCATAATGTAATGCTGAATTGTTCTGACTTTCATGCCAGGCAGAGAGACCATAACCAAGAAGCTTTTAGCTAAAATAAACAACCTAGATAAAGAGATTGTGTCCGTTGTTAAATGAACATGATAGAATCTCCGGTCCAACAACGTTGTCGCCATGGTTTTCTGATTAACTTGGCTGAAATGAGCTAGTGTGTTTGGACAGAAATTGGTCCAGAATCTAAACATATTTTCAAAATAAAATCAGAGGAAGCTGAAATGATTTGTGTTGCAAATGATGCTGCAAGCTATTTTTCTTCTAAATGGGATGCGCTTGCAAACATAGCCATTATGCATTTTCAGTTTGTTCACATAAAAGCCATGAAAACAAAGAAAAGTTTCTTGTGCACACATTTGAGGATTGCATGGATTATGCCGCAACAACACAGGGAGGAAATGCAATACACAACAAGCAGTTTTATTGCTATAATCTCTATCTTTAATCTAATCCGTGCATGTTCTAAAAGCATGCTAAGCCGTTACACACAGTGAATGCGGGACAGACAGTCACATACTACTGCAGTAAACCAGCACATCTGCAACCATGCTTTGACGTTCGACCACATCATGCAGATCAGCCCAAAAGAGTTGAGAAACCCACCCCTTTTAATAACAGGTCTTAAGAATACTGGGTTAAAAGGGGTAAGACTAGTTGGTCATTAAAAAGAAAGTTTGCAGAGAAAAATAGCGTCTTCATTAAAGTCGTGTAACGCCTTGTGATTGTGGTAAGTTTACATGCTTCTATGCTGCTTTATGTACCTAAGAGCCTTTCAAGTATTTCTTGAATGGAATCTTTTTAAATTATGCCTTCTGATAGCAATTTTTAATTTGCCACTCGATTCATTCTGCATAAATAATATGAAGTCAAAAAACAAAAGATAAATACATTAATTGCAACCACAGCAAGATGTTCTCTGTGAAAGTACAGGAGCAGAGAAAAAGGCAGCAAAGTTCTCCGGTCTTCATTTAGAATGAATGTGACTGAGAGTCCCAACTGGCAGCTTCTTTTCCCTCTGCTTTCCCAGAAAAAGTGTCGAAAGTCGGGTTAAAAATATGACTGAATCAAATTGATCATTTTTCCGAAAATGTTTCAATGATGAGACAACAAAATACACTGCTCTGCCTGGCCAGGGCCTTTGTGTTGCATTGGTGCAGTTTGTTAAACCAGAAAAATGTGTGGAAATGAAGACAAATGATCAGAGTCAATTTTCCAGAAGTAAAACAATAAAACTGCATACCCACATAAAAAACGGTAGTCTAAAAAAGGTAAAAAACACTAGAGAGGAACATCACTAGAAAATAATAAAATGATCTGTTCATGATGCAAGACATTGTTATTTAACGAGAAAGCTTATAAAAAGATTCAAAAGCTGGAAACAAGGAGTTCCACAGAAATATTCAAAACGGGGAAAAATGATCTCAGGATACATCACTGAAGATGCGTCCGAGCGCATCCATGAGATATTTCTTGCATAGAAGTGAACGTTATACAGCCTAATTATTATGTATTTTTTGCAAGTTCTAAACAAAAAGTTTGTGTTCTTGTATATTTTATTTACCTAATTGTAGTTCATTTCGATTACAGTGACAAAATGTTAAGATATAATTTTAGAAAAGTTAAAATCAATCTTAATACAAGTTGGCCCATCTTGATAAATTCTCATATCATGGTCTTCAAAACAACAACTGTGTTCAATGTTAAAAACAGTTTGAGAGTTTTTTTAAGCTTTTCCATGTTATCAAGTAACTGTTTAATAAAGTTTAAAAACAATAAAGTTTAATAATATAGATTAACATTTCTTGAATCAAGCAATGTGAGTTTCTTTAACCCTAAATCAAGGTTTTCTTTTGTCAAGAATATTTAGTAAATAATTTAGACTTGTTTTAATAGCAATTTCCCTATTTCTAAATGAGACAAAAGATTCTCAACTGTATTGATGTCACGGCTGAAGGGACGGAAATCCAAGTGCAGATAGGAATCAGGCTGAGACTCAAGAATGCGCTTAGGAGCAATTTAATGCTAACAGAAAGCGCCACCAGGTGGGATCAAAAACACAAAACACTCTTCAAGAGAGGGAAAACTGCAAAAGGGAACAACTAAGCTCAGAGAAAATGCCAAAGGACAAAACAGACCTCAGTGTCGGCTGAGTAGGAAAACCACTGACTTAACAGGGACGCACCGACACTGAGGACTGAGTAGCAACAACTGAAATAAGCATGATTGCAAAGTGCAGGCAGCTGTGCACTCCTCCACAGAGAAGACCAGGCAGGAAAGGGAGGGGCCATCCAGGAGGAGCGACAGCTGACCTGCAAAACACAGAGGCAGTCAGGAAAGAGAACAGAAACACACCACACCGTGTCAATTGATTTTAATAAACCTTGGAAAGGTATAGAGTAGAAAGCAGATAAAACACAGAAAAACCTGGTAAAATATCTAGAATGTCTAAAAACAAGGTTTTAAATTATTGTAAGAAACAAATAGTTTGTGCAGAACTCATTAGAGAAAATCTTATTTACCCCCCTTCTTTTTGTGTTTGACTTTTAAAAAGTTTGTATAGTATAGGATCTTCTCCTCTAAAATGTTTTAAAACTCAACATGTCCCTTTACCCTGAAAACTGTGCAGCAGCAACCAAAGCTTTGTTTGATTTTGAGTTTCATTCTTTTTTTCCTGAGGAGACATTTTGTAAGAGGCCTGATCATCTCAGAGGTCATCTGCACAGGTAAAAGGTTAATGCAGCTTCCAATAGAACTCCCACACTGTTGTTTCTGCTGTTATATTTTTAATGCATGCACTTGGCTTTCAAATTATTCTGATCTGTGTAAAGTTCAAAGACAAGAACAAACGAATTACCTAAAGTGAAGCCAACAAAGACAAATTGTAAGCGCTTTGAGCACCAAGAAAAAGCACATTTAAATCTTATCCATTATTATTATTATAATGTACATTTTTCTGTAGGTAAAGGAGTTTTCAAGAAAATTAACCCAAAACCAAAACTTGCTCCACTCAGAAATGACTTGTGCTGTAAATGTAAAATCAAGACAGGAGCCCTAAAGGATTTAAATGTAGAGTTAAGACAGTGACGTGCGGTCAGATGAGGTGAGTGAGGCTCGGCCTCACCCGTCATTTTGCTAAAATAGAAAAACGAACATTAAGTAAATATTATTTTCCACCGATTCATGTTAAAGATACATGTTCAGTTGAATCGACTCACTTTTTACAGTTTCTGAGGTTAAAATTGACATACGGACCGGAAACTCTGGGTGAGGCTCCGGAGCGCCTTAGCTTTATAAACACAGATGAAAGCAATACTTGGATTTACAGCAGATACTTTAACATTTCTGCCTGTTTTTGTGTCTCATTAAAATGCATGGAAGACATGGAAGATGTTTAGAGATCCACAAAAGCATAGGTAATCACGTTTTCATGTCTGCGTTCATTCACATCCCGGTATGGTCTTCATACTCCTTCAAAAGCCGCTTTCTTCCGCTACTTCCGTGTCTCTGTGACCCACATTCATTCAAGAAGGGAAAAAAAACAAGAATGATAGATCTATTATTGTCTCGATGAAAATAAGAAAAATATTATAAGATATAGGATGCCCAAGCTTGCTGCTTCCCCATACCGGAGCGATTCTCCGGACTCAAGCTTTGGCCGACCACTACGAGCACCGGCCCGCCACGGAGCTCTTCTGCTTGTCATGCTGGCATTCGGGCAGCTGGCTATTGTAGTTACTGTCGAATAGGAATAATAATATTCAGGAATTGTCTTTTATTAACATACTCGTTAGCAGTCGCTTTACATCCGAAGGCTAAATGCTACGTATCCTATCATTCATCAGACATATCCCATAATGCATATCGACCAATCAACATGTCCTTGTCACTGTGGTGAATTTAAAGACAACAGGATAAAAGTATATCAGAATATTATTCTGTTCCCTTGAATTAATTTTTCTGTTGGAACGATTTATTATTTTGTGGGAACGCTTCAGTTATTTATTTATTTTACCTATGTCAGATCCCAGGTTCCGTAAAGGACGTCTTTCTCCATTGAGAGGGAGATATTCATTAAACTAAAGGAAAATAAGGAAGACTTTTACAACAGATCTTAAAACTTTTTGTGAAGAATGATCAGCGCATGGACTCAAAAAGTAAGGCCAAACATTGTTTTCAATTTTTGTTTTTTCAAAATAACATGGTAGTAAGTGGAAAATAATATAAGTATTTGAAAACTAAATTTTAGGACTAAATTAATTATTTTTATGATCATTTTCACAGACAACATAACACTGATTAAAGCACCAGAATTTTAAGTTGGAAAAATACCAGAAATAGTTACTGTGGGTCAAAATTAAATGTGTGCTAAACACATCTGTATACTTTAGTTTGTTTACAGTACATATGAATAATAATAGAAACACAAGAAGAATTTTCTATTCATGTCTATAAAAGAAATATTCTCAGTAGGACAACTATGTTCTTGTGTGTATCTTATATGCTGTTACCTGCTGTTGGATGAATGATTAAATATTCAATTATTGCAATCGTAAATCTGACTCCAGAGGAGTCGGTGCCTCACCAGCCATCAACCTCACCGCACGTCACTGAGTTAAGACATTTCCTGCTGTTTGCTGAATGGCTAAAGTAATGTGTGATGAACATCATGACTTTTCAGACTGCTGTACCTCTACCTTTACTTTAAAGGATTTCAGATGGTAACTTTTGCATGTTTGTTAAACTCCATCAAGCACAAGTACCAATCTGATTTCCTAAAGACTATAAGCACAAAGCAGTGCATCATTAGTGTGTATTTCGTGTGTGTGCGTGTTTGCGTTGTTGCAGGAGCTGAGAAATGCCCACAGTGAAGAGATCATGGGCATCAGGCGGGAGGAGGAAATGGAGATGTCAGATGATGACTCGGATGAAATTGCCTGCAAGCGGATGCGAGTCGAAGAAAACGGTAACAGTTCAGTCAGGGAAAAGCAATTTTTAAACTAGCTCTCATCCATCATCTCAGAATATAGAACTTAATCTAATGTGAACAGTAGTCAACCACAGTTGACTACTTCATATTTGTACATTAGTTTTCTTATTATAACTATAGTCAGCTGTTTATAGTGGCCGGTTTGCACACCCCTCAACAGACAGTAACAAGTGTAAAGGAGATTTAGGTGTCCATTCAGGAAACTGAAAATGCATAGAAACAACGGTTTTCAGAGTGAAGTTGGCCTCACAGAAGTGGAAAATATTACAGCAGAATTATTACATTTGGGGATGTCATTACGCAAAATTTTTCCTAGAAAAAAAGCCAGGTAGCGTGTTGCTGCAGTTTTTTTTTCCACCAAAGTGTAAACAATAGAAGAAAGGAGTTTGTGTGAGACTCAAAGCGATCTTTGATCTGACAGACAAAAATTTCAAAACATTTGAATATCATGGAAAAGTGTATTCATTTCCATAGTCCATCATTCAATTCAAAAAATAAACTTTCCCAGAGCTCTGTGTCCAAGCAGATCAACAGAAAGTCTAATAGAAGGGCAAAATGTGGCAGGAGAAGATGCACCAGCAACAATGACGACAATGGGCTTCAGCAACATCTCAAAAAGACAAGATTTAAGAACCTGCAGACATCCAGAAAGGGTGGAATGAGGCGGAGGAACAGCTTCCAAAACCACCACTTTCAGATTAATTTGGTTTCTTTTAGTCAAGCCATTTCTGAGACTGGACCAATGAAAGAAACGTCTCAACTGGACCAAGAAGAAGAAGGACTGGACTGTTGGACAGTGGTCCAAGATTCTGTTTCCCAATGAGAGGAAAGTGTTCCTTTCATTTGGGAATCAAGGTCCAGGGTTTGGAGAAAGACTAGTGAGGAGCAGAATCCAAGCTGCTGAAGGTCCAGAGTGAAATCTCCACCGTCAGTCATGATTCAGGGTCCAATTTCCAGCGCTGGTGCTGGTAAACTCTTTCTTCAATCCAAAAATCGCTGCAGAATGTTCTAGAGCAGTGGTCCCCAACCACCGGGCCAAGGGCCAAGGGCCAAGGGAAATTTTGGCACCGGGACGCACAGAAAGAAAAAAATAATTTCCATTTTATTATATTTTTTCGAAAAAAAAACATTTTATTTTGAAAAGTGACCGGATTCTCTCTGTTACATCCGTCACATTTAACGCACGTCAAAGTCGCGACACCAAACATCACGTGATACACCCCATTAAAATTAAACCCAAACAACCAAAATGAGCAAAAAACAAATTTCTTTAGAAAGTTGCTTTTACAAGGGGAAACGGTCCAATGAAGGGACAGAAGAGGAACCTGCATCTGCTAAAAAAGGGAAATCTGCCTTTAACAGGCAGTATCAAGAAACTTATTCAAAATATGGATTTATCGCCACGGGCAATTCCCATGCACCAAACACGCTGTGCGTAATATGCGGTGATGGTAGAAACGATGTTGCTCATGTGATGTTTTGTTGTTGGTGTGACGTTACGAGGACACTGCTAATAAAGTTGCACAGGATTTACGTTCATTATTATTATTACAAAAGAGAAAATACCACCCCCGGTCCACGGTAAACGTGTCTTGAGTTGCACCTCAACACCCCCCCCCCACACACACACACACACACACACACACTGGTCCGCGGTAGACGTGCCTTGCGTTGCACCCCCCCACGGTCCGCAGTAAACGTGTCTTGAGTTGCACCTCAACCCCCCCCCCCACACACACACTGGTCCGCGGTAGACGTGCCTTGCGTTGCACCCCCCCACGGTCCGCAGTAAACGTGTCTTGCATTGTACCGGTCGGCGATGACAAAAAGGTTGGGGACCACTGTTCTAGAGGACTACAAGATTCCTCCGGCTGAGGATCTGAATGGAGATGCAGATTTTTCAGCAGGACCTGGTCTGCCCGTTCTATTGAAGGGTTGAAGATGGACAAATGATTTTGAATGGACCAAACCTGAGTAAATCGTGATTTCTCCACTAGTTTTTTGAAATCTTGTTTTTATAGGTTTTATGATCTGGAAATTATACAGTGGAACTTGAATCTATACTCTATGAAAGTTACATTTGTTGAAAAGGATTAAGGAAATGAATACACTTTACCATGACGTTTTTGAAAGTTATCACTGAGCTGTTGGCACAGTGATAATAACAGGGAAAGGACGGTGACTTGTTTCTGGTGAAGTACTGTTAACCAAAACAAAACAATGTAGAGATCTGCGGTGTAGCTGGCCTTCTGTGGAACATCTCTGCATTTTCAATTTTTTTTTTCAAATCTGATTCACTCTTCAGGTATTAAGTTTTCTTTATTCCATCTATGGCATTTTACCTTTTAACTTTGTTATCCAGTTCAGTTGCTAAAGACAAAAAGAACAGGAGCTCCGCAGTAAAAAGCCATTAAGTCTCTCTTCTCCATCGTCTGCTCCTGTAGGAGTTTGTGATCAGACTCAGGCCTCTCTGAAGGAGGAGAACGACTCCCTGCGCTGGCAGCTGGATGCCTACAGGAATGAAGTGGACCTTCTAAGAAAGGAGCAGATCCGTAACAGCCGGCCGGACGAGGAGTACGCACATTCACAAACACAGGAGTCTCAGCTCCAGCTGCTGCAGCAGAGCATGCACAGCATGCAGCAGGTGAGCATCTCCTTGAGAAATCCCATTTCTGCTTCAACTTTGGAATTCCCTTTTGCTTAATATTTTCATGATCCACCTCAAACAATATTTAAAACATGAAATAATGTTTGAAATGACAGTCTGAGGTGAAACAGCACTGGTGCAGAATATTAAAGTCCCACTCCAATCATCTTTTGATCTATTTTCAAAGTGTTCCTGTCACAGAGGGGGTTTGTTGAAGTACCCAAGATGCAGAGATGAGGAGGCAGGTGGTTCCATGTCACAACGGGTTTTAATACTCAAAACAAAAGTGCTGCAGAGCAGAGTAAACTAACAAAAACCAATACTCGAGATAGATAGGTCAAAACAAGAAAACAAACGTTAATGGACCAGCACAAGAGGAAGGTAAAGACAAGACTTAAATGCACACAGAACTGACAAGACACAGGTGAATCCAACAGAGACCTGGCTCACCGGCAGAACTGTCCAAAAGACCAGTCCAGAGGCTGGCCGTGAGACCTCACACTCCGACAAGCCAGGCGAGGCAGGTGTGGAGGACAGGAGTAGAGGACAGGCGTAGAGGACAACTGGGAGGCCGCGCTGACCGGCAAAGCAGACAAGACGGGTATGGAGGACAGCCGGGAGGCCGTGCTGATCAGCGAGGTAGACGAGGAACCGGCAGGTCAGGCAAAAGTCTGGGAATGGCATAGAAATGGTCAGGGTCACTCATAAGTTCAGGCTCCAACAGGGAGTCCAAAATTAAAGTCAGTTCAGGCTTGAAGACGGGAACAGGCGGATCAGACCAGCAGTCAGCTGGTGGGTCAGGCCAGTCGTCGAAGTCGCTCGAGTCATCCGCCATGAGGACAATGTAATTGCAAAATTTTTTCCACAGTAGCTGATGCCCGAAAAGTTACGAGTTGAAAAATAAAAACCCTAACAAACGAGTTTACGTTTGTATCCAGTAAAGGTGCTTTTATGAAAAATGCAAGATGGCGGCCTATTCCCGAAGTCAAAGACCAACAAAACTCCAAAGGTGGTTGTAATCATGTGTGGTTGTCAGTTACCATGGCGCCGCGTGTGTGGCAGCTTATCTGGGCAGCTCTACCTTTTTGTGTTCCTTACTTTGCGTTTTTTAATATTTTCTTCCACCTTATTTGTGTTTTTGTATTTTTCTACAACTAATACGAAGTTCTGCGACAAAGGACAGGAACATTATTACTTTTGCTTTTTGTTTTTTTATTTTTTCTCAACCTTTTGAACCGGCCTCTGGGAATCCGTTAGGATGCAGCTCCATTGTTTACACTCGAGATCAGCTGTTAGCTCTTGGCCGAGCTGAAATTCTCCTTGCTGGAAAGCCAGATATTCCAGCTGAAATACGGAGGAAACGACGAGGCTGCAGAGCTGGAGTTAAACGCCGGGAGAGAAGACGGAGGTACAAGCCATATTTACCATCCGTTATTATGGGAAACGTCCACGCTCTCTCTAACAAGCTGGACGAGCTAACAGCGCTCATGCGTCTGCAGTGGGTGTACCGTGAGAGCAGCTTGCTGTGTTTCACCGAGACGTGGCTCCACCAGGACATAACAAACTCTGTGGTCTCTGTTAATGGATTCACGCTGGTGCGGGCGGACCGGAGCGCGGCGCAGAGCGGAAAGAAGAAAGGCGGTGGTCTGGCGGTGTTCGTGAATGACAGGCGGTGTAACCCGAACCACATCACTGTAAAAGACCAGCACTGCAGCAAGGACATTGAACTGGTGGCAGTCAGCGTTTGGCCGTACTACCTCCCACGGGAGTTCTCCCATGTGCTGGTGGTCACTGTTTACATCCCCCCGTCAGCTGACGCTGCTGTCACTTGTGAGCACGTGCACAGCACCGTGTCCCAGCTGCAGACACAACACCCACAGGCCCTGATCCTCATTTCTGGAGACTTTAACCATGCATGCACCCCCCTCTTTGCCACCCTGTCCAACTTCACGCAGTATGTGAACTGTCATACGAGGGACAGAAAAACTCTGGACCTTTTATATGCTAACGTCAAGAATGCATATACTTCTGCCCCCCTCCCTCCTTTAGGACGCTCTGATCACAACCTGGTCCATCTCTCCTCTGCTTACACTGCAGTGGTGAAACAGCAGAAACCACAGGTTAAAACGGTGAAGATCTGGACTGAGGAGGTAACAGAGCAACTAAGGGACTGTTTTAACACCACAGACTGGGATGTTCTCTGCAGTCCACACAGGGAGGACATTGACAGTCTCACTGACTGCATCACGGACTATGTTCATTTTTGTAATGAAAACACAGTGCAAACAAAATCAGTGAAGTGTTTTTCCAACAATAAGCCCTGGGTCACTCCTGTGCTGAAGACCCTCCTAAATGAGAAGAAGAGGGCTTTTCTCTCTGGGGACAAGGAGGAGCTACGCAGAGTACAGAGGGACCTGAAATATATGATCAGGAAGTGCAAGGACTGCTACAGGAAGAAGCTGGAGCAGCGCCTGGAACAGAACAACATCCGTGATGTGTGGAGAGGTCTGAAACACATCTCAGGCCATGGTGAGGCTGGAAATGGTCGCCAGGTCACAGGTGACCAAGCCTGGGCAAATGCACTGAACCTGTTCTTCAACAGATTTGATTCTGCCCAGCCCCCAGTCTCCATCCACACAGCCCCCTCTTCACACCTTTCTAGCTCAGGCGTCTCCTCCCAGCTGGAGCTGTTACCACCTCAGCACCAAGCAGTCCTCTCTCCCCTTCTTCCAACAGAAGCAAAGAGATCCCCCCAACGACTCACGGCACCAGACCAGCCACAGCCCACTCACCCTCCAACCCCCCTCTGCCTCACCCTGAATCAGGTTAGGATGGAGTTAAGGAGAACAAAGGCCAGGAAGGCTACAGGCCCTGACAACATCACCTCCAGGCTCCTCAGGGAGTGTGCAGACCAGCTCTGTGTGGTGATGCTGTTCATATTTAATATGAGCCTCAGACTGGAGAAGGTACCAGTCCTCTGGAGGACTTCCTGCCTGGTTCGGTTCCAAAGGTACCTCGTCCTACGGAACCGAACCACTTCAGACCTGTCGCCTTGACTTCCCACCTGATGAAGACTATGGAGAGGATCATCCTCAGCCATCTCCGCACCCAGGTGAGCTCAGCACTGGACCCGCTGCAGTTTGCATATCGACAAGGCATCGGGGTGGATGACGCCATCATCTACCTGCAGCATCGGGCCCTGTCTCACCTGGAGTCCCCTGGGAGCACTGTGAGAGTCATGTTTTTTTATTTCTCCAGTTCTTTCAACACCATCCAGCCATCACTGCTGAGGAGGAAGCTGGAGGTTGCAGGTGTGGACCAACATCTGGCTGCTTGGACCATCAACTACCTCACAGACAGGCCACAGTTTGTGAGGCTGTGTGACTGGGTGTCTGATGTGGTGGTCTGCAGAACGGGGGCACCTCAGGGGACTGTGCTCTACCTATTCCTGTTCACCCTGTACACATCAGACTTCACCTACGACTTCCACCACTGTCATCTGCAGAAGTTCTCAGATGACAGTGCCATTGTGGGCTGTGTATCAGGGGGGGACGAGCAGGAGTCCAGGGGGGTCATCTCTGACTTTGTTGGCTGGTGTGAAGTTAACCACCTGCTGCTTAACACCAGCAAGACAAAGGAGCTGGTCCTGGACTTCAGGAGGTCCTCACCACCACACTCACCGGTGAACATCCAGGGTTCAGACATTGAGGTCGTGGACACATTTAAATATCTGGGTGTTCACCTGAACAGCAGACTGGACTGGTCCAACAACACGGATGCTCTGTACAGGAAGGGTCAGAGTCGCCTCCACCTGCTGAGGAGACTTAGGTCTTTTGGCGTGTGCAGACAGCTGCTGAGGACCTTTTATGACACTGTGGTGGCCTCAGTGGTCCTCTATGAAGTTGTGTGCTGGGCGGGGAGCAGTGCAGGCAGAGACTTGAAGAGGCTTAACAAACTGGTTAAGAAGGCTGGCTCTGTCCTGGGCTGCACACTTGAGTCCATCGAGGAGGTGGCGGACAGGAGGATGTTGGCTAAGCTAACATCTATCATGGATAACCCCTCCCACCCCCTGCACCAAACTGTAGAGGCGCTGACCAGCTCCTTCAGCACCAGACTGTTGCACCCACAGTGCAAAAAGGAGCGCTACCGCAGGTCATTCCTCCCCACAGCCATCAGACTGTACAACACTGTGTTTACAGTGACACTCCACGGTCCCAGGGTGTTTTTTCATTCACTAACTTATTTATTTTCTTATGTTGTAGTTGTTGTTTTTCAATTTTAAATTGTTTCTTGTTCCTGAACAGTTATTTGTTTTTGGTGTGAACTTCATTGCTCATTTCTGTATTTTTAAATGTGTATGTGTATATATATATATACCGGTTGGGTAGCTCGGTTGGTAAGGTGCAGGGTTCGATTCCCACGGCGGAACGAACAATTAATGGTGATTAATGGAATGGGGCAATTACCATAACAATGGAAATGGGGCAAATGCCATAACAATGACGGGCAATTAACATCACCCAGTGAGGGTCCTTGGGCAAGACCCTTAACGCTAATGCCTACCTCACTATATGAGTGACAATGAACCACATGTCATGCCGGCTCAGACGTCGCCCGGCCAAACAAGGTCTGCGTCAGATGCTGGGGGACCAGAGCACTCTGATGGAAAGTGGGCTACTGGAACAAGACGGAAATGGACTAGATGCGAGAACAAGGATCTGTTAAGATGCTACTACTCAAGTAATCCATCCCAGAGGGGGTACATGCAGAGGATGTGGAATGAATGGATGCTTCGAAACCCACAATCAAGGCTAACTGCCAAACAACTGGTAGCCCAATGCTCGAATATCCACAAACGCCAACTCCTATCACAGCTTGAGATTGAAGTGATACAGTACAATGCCACGGGAGAGCCAGAACAACAGGTCAGAGAGAAGGTTATACCACACTCACACCCTGAGATTGGGTACACAACCCCAACAACCACAGTTACGCTGAGCGAGGCAGCAACTGACCTGAAAAACAAGATAATGTCTACAATGAACACTAGGCAACCCCTACACCAGCTACAACGGTTAAGTGATGTACTGCCTGAAAGTCTACTGGAAACTGTGAATGAAGCATTGAGGGCAATTCCTACCACAACCATCACAGAAACCAATGAACTGGTTTACACTTCAGCAGCAGTGATCCTTGAGATGCTTGGCTATAAGAGCAACCATGGAAGAAAACAATACCCACCATGGAAGCAACGGTTAGAGGCCAAAATCAAGGCAACTCGGAAGGATGTGAGTAAGCTAACAGAGGCTCAAAGAGGTACAATGAGAAAGCAAGTACCGAAGAGATACAGCCAGATGCCCATACCTGAAGCCCTGGAAACTGCCAAACAAAGGCTCCTAGCCTTGAGTAGCCGCCTAAAGAGATACACAAGAGACAATGAAGCCAGACGAATAAACAGGCTGTTCGCAACTCAACCAGCGAAAGTGTACGCTCAGTGGCAGGGTCAAAACAGCCGAGCAGACCCACCAAGGCTAGAAACTGAACAGTACTGGAAAAGTATATGGGAGAAAGAGACAGCACATAACAGCAATGCCCAGTGGCTGGTCTCTCTGAGAAAAGAACACAGCAACCTCCCTGAACAGAATCCAGTAACCATCACAGTGGCAGACATCCAAGAAAGAGTCTCAGGTATGAAGAACTGGACAGCACCGGGCCCTGACATGATACATGCCTACTGGCTAAAGAAGCTTACCACACTCCACGAACGCCTGGCAGCACAAATGAACCAGCTGCTAAGAGATGGGACTCACCCCGAATGGCTAACGGAAGGGCGAACGATCCTGATCCAGAAGGATCCCTCAAAGGGTGCAGTCCCATCCAACTACCGGCCAATAACCTGTCTCTCCACAACATGGAAGCTCATGTCAGGCATCATTGCAACCAAGATAAATAGGCACATGGATCAATACATGAGCAACACACAGAAGGGCATTGGTAGAGACTCCAGAGGAGCCAAACACCAACTCCTGGTCGACAGAACAGAACAGTCGCCCAAGACTGCAGGTCACGACACACCAACCTGTGCACAGCCTGGATTGATTACAAGAAGGCCTATGACTCAATGCCACACACATGGATCACTGAATGCTTGGAGCTGTACAACATCAACAGGACTCTAAGAGCCTTCATAAGAAACTCAATGAAGCTGTGGAAAACCACCCTTGAAGCCAATGGGAAACCACTTGCACAAGTGTCCATCAAATGTGGGATATACCAAGGTGATGCTCTGTCCCCACTGCTGTTCTGCATAGGTCTGAATCCCTTCAGCCAAATAATCAACAAGACTGGCTATGGATACCGACTCAGAAATGGGGCCAACATCAGTCACCTCCTCTACATGGATGACATCAAGCTATATGCTAAGAACGAGCATGACATTGACTCCCTGATCCACACCACCAGGATCTACAGTAATGACATTGGGATGTCATTCGGGCTCGAGAAATGCAGCCGGATGGTGACAAAGAGAGGCAAGGTAGTCCACACAGGGGGGGTCTCACTCCCAGAAGGAACAATAGCAGACATTGAGGACAGTTACAAGTACCTTGGAATTCCCCAGGCAAATGGCAACCTGGAGCAGGCAACAAGGAAAGCTGCAACAGCTAAGTACCTTCAACGAGTAAGGCAAGTCCTGAGAAGCCAGCTCAATGGCAAGAACAAGACCCGGGCAATAAACAGCTATGCACTGCCAGTTATCAGATACCCTGCAGGAATAATAAGATGGCCAAAGGAAGAGATACAGACCATGGATGTTAAAACACGGAAGCTCCTCACCATGCATGGAGGGTTCCATCCCAAATCCAGCACTCTGAGACTGTATGCTAGCCGCAAGGAAGGAGGCCGAGGACTAGTGAGCATAGAAGCCACTATCCAGGATGAAACATCCAAGATGCATGAATACATCAAGCTCAAGGCCCCAACTGACAGTGTGCTCAGTGAATGTCTCAGGCAATGGAGAGCAGAGGATACAGTGCTGGAAGACAGATCCTCATGGGAGGACAAACCCCTCCATGGGATGTACCACCGGACCATAACTGAAGTGGCTGATATCAAGAAGTCCTACCAATGGCTAGAAAGGGCTGGCCTACAAGACAGCTCTGAAGCGCTCATCCTGGCAGCTCAGGAACAAGCCCTGAGCACCAGAGCGATAGAGGCTCAGATCTACCACACCAGACAAGACCCAAGGTGTAGGCTGTGCAAAGAGGCGCCTGAAACAATCCAGCACATAACTGCAGGATGTAAGATGCTGGCAGGTAAAGCATACATGGAGCGGCACAATCAAGTGGCTGGAATAATATACAGGAACATGTGTGCAGAATATGGACTGGAAACCCCAAGGTCAAAATGGGAAACACCTCCGAAGGTGGTAGAGAATGAGAAGGCAAAGATCCTGTGGGACTTCCAGATCCAGACTGATAGGATGGTAATGGCGAACCAACCAGACATCGTCGTGGTGGATAAAGAACAGAGGAAAGCCGTTGTGGTGGATGTGGCAGTGCCAAGCGATGGGAACATCAGGAAGAAGGAACATGAGAAACTGGAGAAATACCAGGGACTCAGAGAAGAACTGGAGAAAGCCTGGAAAGTGAAGGTGACGGTGGTGCCTGTGGTAATTGGAGCACTCGGGGCAGTAACCCCCAAGCTTGAGGAGTGGCTACAACAGATACCTGGAAAGACCTCAGACCTCTCAGTCCAGAAAAGCGCAGTGCTAGGAACAGCTAAGATACTGCGCAGGACCCTCAAGCTCCCAGGCCTCTGGTAGAGGACCTGAGCTTGGAGGAGAAACCACCCGCGGAGGGTGAGAGGGGCGTTTTTTTTTTTTTTTTTTTATATATATGTGTGTATGTGTATGTTGTATAATATGTATGTGTGTTGTGTATGTATATATATATATATATATATATATATATATATATGTGTGTATGTGTATGTTGTATAATATGTATGTGTGTTGTGTATGTATATATATATATATATATATATATATATATATATATATATATATATATATATATATATATAGTGTGTATGTGTATGTTGTATAATATGTATGTGTGTTGTGTATGTATAATATATATCTATATATATATATATATATATATATATATATATATATATGTTTACAGTTTACATGTTCTGCAGACCGCATGTTTTTTACATTTTTGCAGCTGTATTTTTTTATTTCATATTTATTTCTCTATTTAATAAGAATCTAATTTTTGATAATTTTTTCATAATAATTTTAGTAATATTTTTAATCATCTAATATGAAAATCATTTGTGGTGTCCTTTTTTTTAAGTTATATTACACAGATTATTTCTGAATGTCATTTTTGCTGCCACAGATAAATAAAATTTCCTCATTGTGGGATTAATAAAGTTATCTATCTATCTATCTATCTATCTATCTATCTATCTATCTATCTATCTATCTATCTATCTATCTATCTATCTATCTATCTATCTATCTATCTATCTAAACTTAAGCTAGTCACATGTGACAGTGAAAATCGCTCAAAAAAAGTTTGTATTTCAATATTGTACAAACCAAAGTGTTGTTTTTCCATATTGTTGAAAAACACTAAAATCGCCAATTCTCAAAGTTCGCCATAAAATGGCCGCCAAGCCGTAGGTCATGTGGCCATCCCATAATAATTTCAAAACTTCTTTGGAATATCCCAGACACGTGTGTTTTGGTTTTGTAACTGTATTTTGAAATTTTTTTTCTTGGCACCATAAACGACTTTAGTTGCATTAATTTCTTTTACAGGAACGCTCGCTGTGATGTCATCCTCTTCAGAGGGTGACATTCACTTTGTCGAAAATTCATTTTCAATTTATCCAAGGAGTGTACACATTTTGGTGACTTTTGGAGTTTGTGGCAGGGTTCCAATCTTCGCTCAAATGCGCAGAAATCTTTCCAACTGCGAAAACAATATGGTCATTGCAGTCAGTGACTGCTGCTGCGGGCCATAATTTTGTTGTTTCTCAAAAAATTTCAACACAATCAATATCCCTCTTTCAGAAAGTTCACTTGGTTCTCAATACTCATAATCAACCCTTTTTGTCCTTTAAAGAGTTACTTCCCTTGCCGGTCTATAGAAATTGATGACGATAAACAAGCATCTCTTCTTATGGAAAAAAAACAACAACTCTTTGTTGACTCAGCAACTGCACACGCTTCTAGTGCAGAAAGAACGAAATCAGGACGAAAGCTTTGACGGAGCACAGCACTCATTTGGCATGAGTTAAGCTTGATTGGACTTGACTTACTGTCTGTCCTGATCTGAAGTGACAACGCTGATGGACCAACATCCGTCGGAAAGGCAGCACACACACACTGTAAGCCTTCAATGTTGGCTCATTGTGAAAGTGTTGCCTACTTCTCACAGTGTGAGAGAAACGTCACATTTCATTTGTCAGCTGCTGTTTTTTTCATCCCCAGAACACAGAATCAGTGAGACCTTCTCACCAGCCAGAAGAAATTACAGAATATCAGGTTTATTTCAAGATCTGCACATTTCGGGTTAATGTAAAACCTAAGGTTTCCTAACCTGCAGATGACTGCTTTAAGCCTTTTTAACATTAGAAAGCCTTGCTTTCATTCGCTCTAAAACAGTATCACATTTCATGATTCTGACTCCTTTGCAGAAATCCCATATCTCCTTGTTTCTTTTAAACAATGCATACTGCTTATGTAGTTGTTAAAGTTCCGCTCTGATCATCTTTTGATCTATTCTAAAAGCGTTCCCAGTAGTCTTTTAATTTTGGTTATGATGTTTTAGCCAAAAGAAAATCTGTTGTTTTTTCTAGAACACAGTTCCTGCAGAGCAGCAGGAGTTCAATAGAAATTTGCCTCTGAGTTGCGGTCAGCAACATTGGTGCGGCACAACTCCACTTTCCACTACCCATTGCTGAAAACTTGAACCATAATAATCTTGCCCACCCAGGGTATTTTCTACATCACAAATAAGGTCTTAATCAAACAGTATTTTTTTGTCTGCTCCTGATTCACCACAATTTGAATCAAGAAATACTCAGATATTGAATTTTAATCTTAATTTTCTACATATATGTCCTCCATCATGAGAAAAGTAGCACAAGAACATGTAAAAAAAACAATTATCAGTGGAGTGGGTCTTTAAGGCGCACCTGATTTGATTTCAGTCTCATTTACAACTGTGCACTGTCCACTGGTTCTTTGATTACCTTTTTATTTTTGCAGACACAAAACAGTATTTTTGTCTGCTGGACTTTGGTTTTTACTCTGAAGTTTTGTGTTTTTCTTCCAGCAACTCTTGAATCTGCAGGAGAAGCTGTCAAGTAAAGAAGTTGAGCTGGAGCAGGCCAGAGAGGAGCACCGTCACCTGGAGGGGGAAGTGCTCTTACTCAGAGACAAGGTGAGCCCCCTTTGCTGGAGCTTTAGTCTGCCACTCATGAACACCAAACCACAACAGACACTAGCAGGAAATACAAGTGGCATGCAGATATTAGCATCACGTTTCTAATAACCTGCTAATGGTTTACAAATACCTTCCTCTTGTTTGGTTTTAAGGATAATAATTTGTTAAGAAAATGAACAGTTGATATGGAGTTTATTCATTCTGGAGAACCAGAAGCTTTAAGCTGTGTTCACTCTGCAAAACTAGTAAAATCGTATATTTACTGTAAAACTGTTATCATGTCATTTTCCTTTTTTAAATTTGATCAGATTTTCTGTAGGTTACAAATCTTTCTATAAGACTTACTCTTTGCTTAAACATATTTTTTAGGGGTGTAACAATTAGCCAATGAATTGATTTATCCAATTAAATCGATCTGTATGAAGATAAAAGGACAGATTGAATCAAATCTACCTAAACCAGTGGTGTCAAACTCAAAATCACAGTGGGCCAAAATTAAGCAGTGAAGTAAAGTCACGGGCTAGACTCAATATCAATTGAAAAATTAACTGCAACTGATATGTAATGTTTAAACCTTTTCATATAGTGTCTTCTTAAGTTCTTTCAATACAGCCACATTATCTCCTCACACAAGACAAACAGGTCTGTCCTTTTTATTCGTGAACAGATAATCTGCCTCCCACCTGTCTTAAAAGCTCCTGTTGTCCATCTTTTGTTTGGCCATTTTTGTGGAGGGTGAAATTAATTTGCTAAATGTGACTGGAGCATGACTGTCAATGACTGTCAACAGAAAAAAAGGAGTGCTTGACGGTTTTGACTGCGTCCCATCATTATAGCAAAGTATTGTGGGATTTGTAGTATTAGCATATATACTACGGGCCAGCTCTGATGCACATTTGATATGATCTTGTGGGCCAATTATAATTACATTGCGGGCCAAATTTGGCCCGCAGGCCTGAGTTTGACACATGTGACCTAAACCATGAATAAAATCATATCAAAATGAAGGGCTGCACGGTGGCGCAGCTCTTGCCTTGACCCCGAAAGGGATAAACGGTTTGGAAAATGAATGAATATCAAAATGAAGTAATTTGATTATAGCCCGTCTTTGAAAATGCCATTTGGATTGCGACACTGTATGTTTATTTTACTATAAAGTAAAAATGACCAAATTTCATCACAGTAGACAACACACATGGGATGTCATCAAAAACTGAAATCCATCATTCCAGTCCAATGTGTCATTTACACTTTATTATCTTGAAGAAATAGAAGGAATCTGGAAAACTTCACCTGCGCTGTTCAGTATCCAGGTTTTTATCTCTGAGTCGCACTGGTTGAAGTTTTGGCTAAAGATGTCCTGGATCCATTTTAGGTCAGTGATTCGGATAATTGAAAATGAACCAATAATAACTATGAATCGGATCAGCAAACACAATCTATCAAATGAATCAAATTGTTGGTAAAAGTAATCATTATACCCCTAATATTTATGTAAATGTGTGTAATCCAGCTTTTACTAAAGGTAAAGTTCCATGTTCTAAATCCCCTCTCAATCCAAAAACATAACTGTCTATCATGACGTCATACTTGAGACACTTTTACTAAACTGTCAGATCAGATATTCCCCAGAACACCTCACAAGGCCTGAGCTTATTTTTGCTGATTTATACATAGAAACCAAACTGTTGTAATAAACGTATGCTAAATGTCTTAATCTTTGCAGCTGCTGTGTGGTAAAGGAGAGGTTGTAGAGTCAACCAATGGAGAACTTCTTGACCAGGTAGCTGTGATTTTTGTGTAAATAATTGCATTAATGTATTTCTGGTCAAATCTTACATAATCTAGTAGTATTAGGTTTGAAAAGCCACAATGTTTACAAATGAATTATGCATGCAGTCTGCAGAGTTTAGTTTGTTGTTCCACACAAGAGGTTAAAGACTCCACAGTGGTCACCTTTGTGACAATAATCTTAATAGAATGGCATCTTGTTCCTGTAGATATGTTTAAAAGGAATTTTTGTGTATTTATTATGGAAGCATTTGTGTAGCATATTTAAAAATAAAAGTCAAAACCAGAAATGCTTTTTCATTTTCAAAATGAAGCTACATTTGTTGACTCAAAATTAACACAAAAAAGCAATCTGCCAAACCGCTTTTTCTTTTCCTTCTTCAACACCGCTCATTCTGTCACTTAATTAAATTAATAATGAAAATGGTATTTAACATTTCATTTTCATTAAGTTCTCAGGTAAATGTGTAGCAAAATTAATTTAGAAATGTCTAATTTAACAATTAAAATGGATTAACAGAAATGCTTTTTCATTTTCAAACTAAGGCTGCATTTGTTAACTAAAAATTAAAATGAAATGTTACATGTGTTACATAATTAAAGTGAAAATGCGAAGCGGGGATTGCATTTTTGTTTTCACATCAACCTTGCGAATAGTGTCACATAACTCAATCCCACTCAGCATTTCCAGTGGGGAGGCGGGGCGATGACATCAGTGCGTGTTGGTCCAACCACCAAATGCCAAAAGTTAAGCATGGCGAAATCTGGTAGAGCTGTCCATGGGGCTGTAGCTGTCCTCGAACAGCAAAATCAGCGGGAAGCTGTAGGGGACTATCTTCTAAATGTGCTTTTATTATTGTTATGATGAAAATTAAACAAACCCAAAATAAGTAAAACTAGCAAACTAAATAAATGTTTGTGTGCTACAAATAATTATTGAAAACAGAGAATAAATGTATATATTTAACTCAAAGAAATGTGTGCATTTATTTAACAATGAAGAATATGAAATAATAAAATTAAAAAGAAAGAGTGCAATGCTGGGGGAGGTCACTGCCATTTTGTTTGTGGGTGTGGCAGGGTATTCTGCCATCACACTCCCTTCCCCTTCCAAACTCTCTGTGGTAGAACGAGAGAGGTAGTCAGCAGTGCCGTTGTCCTTGCCCGGGATGTACTTCACTTTATAGCAGAAGGGCTACATGGCAAGATACCATCTTTTGATCCGTCCATTGTTATCCTTCATCCTCTCAAGCCAGGAAAAACGCTTTGTTGTCAGTCCCCAGGGTAAACTTTCTCCCTAAGAGGTAATATTTGAAAGAGTCCATGGCCCACTTGATTGCTAATGCTACATTCTCGACGGTTGAATAGCGAGTCTCTCTGGTTGTCGGTGTCCTGGAGCTCCCTGGAGAAGCATAGCTCCAACACCCCTCTCAGATACATCCGTTTGCAGAATAAAAGGTTTGTTGAAGTCTGGACTGTGAAGTACTGGGTTGGTACTTCATGAATGCTGAATGTCCCGGAAAGCCGCCTTAGCCCCGGTGGTCCATCAAATCTGATTTGGAGATCTTGAGCCAGTCAGGTCTGTCAGTGGAGCAGCTTGGGCTAAAAAGTTCAGAAGAAACCTGTGGTAGAAGCCCGCCATGCCAACATAAGCACTCCTAGCCTTACCAGTGAGCAGTGGAATAAGGCGGAAAACCCAATCAGAGCTGGTCCACTTGCATGGTGTGGCAATTCTTTCAAATGTTACAAGGAAATGTTCAACATCATCATTTTCTGTGAGTTTTTCCAATCTTGGCTCTCTAGAGAAATGAGGTAGACTAGGTGCTGGTGGTTCACATTCTGGAACAGATGTTGGCTGTGCAGGTCGATTGTCAAAATTAGACAAATCGGAAGAATCAGGTGCCGATGAAGTGAATTCTGGAACAGGAGAAGTGCGGGCCTGCACCTTCATCTGAAGAAGCTGAAACTGGTGCTGCAGAGTTTTAAGACAATGCTCTTGCTGTTTAGCTTCCTCCTGAAGTTGTAAGTGTCTGGCTTCCTGTTTTCCCATGAAAGCCTGGAGAATATCAGTCAGATTTTTCAATGATGGCTCATGCGTGTCTTCACCCTCAGTACCTGGTGCAACCCCTGTAGCTCCAGCCTCATGTTTCTCCTCTTCACGGTCTCCAAGTCCACTATTCATGTCCTTGTTCTCTGTCCAAGGTCTCACGACTCTTCCTCCACGATGCATGGTACACTCCCCAATAAACTGCAGGTGTAAAAAAAACAGGGGGTGTGTGTCCTCAATTTCTGATCCCACTTCTGACACCATTTGTAAGGGATCGAGCGACCATAGAGGACAACAGAAGTTTATCAAAAATGAAAGTTTTAATTTTGTTTTTTTTTATTATTTGAAAAGATTAACAAACTGGGCCCTTAAAAGAGGTCAACAGAAACATAATTAACTCAGGCAACAAACTTAACTTTAACTTAACCAACTGAACAGACCAAATAGCAGAAACAAACTGACCTAACCAAAGACACAACAGGGGAACATATATAGGCTGATCATACCACTTGAGAAACATGGGGGGAAACTAACATAACTACACAGATATTTAACAAAGACTATAAAGATAAGACTAAACACAAAACTTAGTAGAAAAGAAAAAAAAAACATCAAAAGTGTAACAAAATGAATAATAACCAACAGAAGCAAAGCAAATAAACATTAAATAAGTCCATTGGTTTCTCCCCTTGGAGGCTTCTGTAGATGGTGCCAGCCCAATTTCCTGACTGGAGCATTTCAAGACTGTGAAGAATTTACGTCCTTTTTTTCCAGTCCTCAACAGCACAACTCCAGGAGCAGAATCCCAGCCACACCCGTAGCGACCAGTAGCACCCTTAACACTGGCAACTCAAAAAACAGGTGACATTAATTAAACAAACCCAAAATCAGTAAACTAAACTAATGTAGACGTGCTACGTGCTAATTATTAAAAACAGATAATAAATGTATATATTTAACTCAAGGAAATGTGTGCATTTATTTAAGAATGAAGAATCTGAAATAATAAAATTAAAAAGAAAGTGTGCAATGCTGGGGGGAGGTTACCGCCATTTTGTTTGTGGGTGTGGCAGGGTATGCTGCCATCACAAACTCCAAAATCCAAAATGCCGCAATGAGCATCTTGGATGTAAATATGTGGGAATAACATCAGCCTTTATTTTGTCTGTACACTACTGGAAACACAAATTCATATGATAGTTTACAATTTCTCTGGTCTGCGTAGAAGCACTTCCCCCTGGTGATCCGGAGTTTCGGATCACAGGGCTTCGCGAGCGCACTAGGCCAAGGCGGCTGCCGTTCCCAAGACAAAACTTGTCCGGGGGAAGCTTGACGAACTGCGGTACGCCCGAAAGATGACCGCAGAAGGCGGAAATGCTGCTATAATTGCTATGAAGCTGTGTACAATCATCAGGAGTGCACAGCCGTCACAAAGCCCTCTCCCCTGCCGCTAACACAAGGCAACGAGCCTGGCCGCACTGCTCCTAGCATGTCTGTGTCTCTTAACAGAGCCAACAAATGCAGCTTCATTTTTAAAATGAAAAAGCATTTCTGTTAATCCATTTTAATTGTCAAATTAGACATTTCTAAATGAATTTTGCTACACATTTACCAGAGAACTTTTTAAAAAGGAAATGAAAAAAAAACATTTTGATTATCATTTTATTTAAGTGACAGATTGAGGGGTGTTGAAGAAGAAGAAGAAAAAGAAAAAGCGGTTTGGCTGATTGCTTTTTCTTTTTAATTTTGCCTCATCAAATGCAGCTTCATTTTAAAAAAGAAAAACTGTTTCTGGTATTGACTTTTTATTTTTAAGTATGCTACAGAAATGCTTCCATGATTTATAGCTTGAAGATGAAATTATTCTGTTTTCAAAAGAGCAAAAAAAACAATATTGCTATTTTACAGGCCTTTCTCCACAACCTGACACAGTCAAACAACATCTTTGCTTAATTCAGATAGTTTATATTGGCCTGTTAAAGCAGGAGACCTCTCTGCATCTGAATCTTGTGTCTCTGTGACAGAGCATAAATGGCTGCATTCCTGCACTCGTCCTCAGCAGAGACAGACGGACTGAGTTCATGAGAGGAGTTGTTGCATCAGAAAAGGAGGCTCTGCTTCTAGGTAAAAAATTATGTTTATTTTATTTCTTTATTTTTGGGGGGAATTTCTGATATAATGCAAAAAGTGGGCACGCTGAGTACCCAATGCTGGTGAAATTTAGAAAAGTTGGGGAAATGTTTTAGCTGGTAATGGTTTGATTTTCTTTTCCTCTACATATTTTTTTCTTCTTGGGAAATCCCTAAATGTGTAACTAAAACAACAGCTTGGTTAGCTCTCAAAACTGCCACGTCGAACAAGCAAACCAAATTAATGTCTCTGAAAGCAGCTCTGGAAGACATTGTTCACTGGGACCCTGACACCTCGCCGCGACCTTCTTTAAGCTCCACAATCAAACCGCTTTGGTCTGAGGTGGTGTCGCAGGAAAAAACCCTTTGTCCATAATGCCCTTGTTCTCTCGACCGCTTTGATGTTCTGTCTGGTCGAACATCTGATGGCGTCCTAGAAGCTGCTCCCCCGCACAGTGGAGAAAATCATCACCCTGTTGCTGCTTCTCGGACCGAGTAAGAAATCTGAAGGTTCATTTTCCGCCAAACGCTGGCAGATCCAGTGAGTAGACGCCCTGACACCCGCCCAAACGTAATCCATGTCCCAGCAGGATCAAACAATGCAGGGTTTCCTTTGGGGCATCAGGTTCAAAGTCCGGTGCGTCTCCCGCCATGGCAGGTGCTGTGGTGACCCACTCCGTGGATGAGTGTGATGAGCAGCTGGACAAACAGTGCATCATCCCCGGTCTGCTTCCACCCCCCGCTTTATAGACATTTCAGTCAGACAAAACTCTTGCAGTAGAATACATTTATTTTCACATACTTAATTTACATCTTAGTTGGCATTCACAAACTTTGATTGGCATAAGGCTCTGTACAATTCCATGAGATAACTTCCATAAACTTTAGGGTAAAAACCCCGAACGGAGCCCACAGGTGGAAGCCGGGGAGGAGGATGGGGCGACGAATGCGGCGCTGCGGTAAGAAAGAGAATGAACGGCTGCACACCTGGACTTAAATAGGAAGCTGAACAGGTGAGTTAATTACCTACCGCCCTAGGAGGGGGAGAGACTGCCCGAGTTTTGGCTGCCTGAAATGCGAATAACAATCGCTATTTTCAGTCAGACAAAACTCTTGCAGTAGAATATATTTATTTTCACATACTTAATTTACATCTTAGTTGGCATTCACAAACTTTGATTGGCATAAGGCTCCGTACAATTCCATGACATAACTTCCATAAACTTTAGGGTAAAAACCCCCAAAACCAAAGATCATCAAGAAGAGAGAAGAAAGAATGTAAATGTATAATCAGTGTGTCATAAGATGAGGTGTGTTTTGGCGGCATTCCATTTTCATTTCATTTCATTCCATTTCCAAGTAAGACTGCTATGTGTGACCCGGCACCTTTGACCATTGGGCCGCCCCCTTCTTTCATTTCTTTTATCCGAGTTCAGCGCTACGAAGGGGACATACTATCTAATGGATCTGCTATGTGTGACCCGGCACCTTTGACCGTTGGGCCGCCCCCGTTCGAGTACAGCGCCTCGAAGGGGACACACTATCTAGTGGAACTACTATGTGTGACCCGGCACCTTTGACCGTTGGGCCGCCCCCGTTCGAGTACAGCGCCTCGAAGGGGGCACACTATCTAGTGGAACTACTATGTGTGACCCGGCACCTTTGACCGTTGGGCCGCTCCCGTTCGTGAACCACTTGGGGAACATACTATCTGCAAAGAGAGAGAGAGAGCCAAACAAAAGAAAAATGAAACAAAACAAAGCGGGGAGCCAACATAAGAATCACTCATACCTGAATTTTTAGAACATAAACCCACTTCCGCAAAACGCTGTAAGGAACTATAATTTGAACCGCCAAGAACAACCCATATGAAGACACTACCTAACATCCAATCCAAGCTTCCAAAAGCATGCTAAGACATGCTTAAGTACCATCCATTATTCGTAGCTTCCATCAAACTAAGAACAAGCTTAACGGCTATAAACGTTATTTCATTTGGTATACTATTTAAACGAGCTTAAGTAACAGCCAGTATTTCAAAGCTTCCAACGACAGGACTACGAACGAGCTTAACTGCCATAATGTTTCCCCATTTGGCATACCATAATACGAGCTCAGAACATCTATTATTCGAATTTTGTCATCTAAGTATCAAGAACAACCTCAACGGCCATAAGTCAGAAGCTTAATTGGTGTAATTGAGCTTAAGAAACCAAAATTTGCTCCGTCGCATACTATAGTACACTTTAGAACATCCTAAATTTTGAGGCTTCCACCTGGCAATAATTTTCTTTAAACATTTCTGATCCAAAAATTTACATTCATTCCATTGCCAACATAATGATTGATTTAAGTCAGAAGTGTCATGGGACGCAGAGGAGGTCCACCGCCCCATCACTTTCAGTTCAGCAATAGGTACTTCGAGCAGTCATCGTTGCAACACCAGATCCAGGAATGCAGGGGTGTCATCATTCGCCAGAAATGGAGAAGCAGGGCAGAGCAGGGACTCGCAGGCTCAGGATGCGATGCATAGATAAAATACAAAACCAGTATTAGTCTCAGCAAAAATATATATATATAACCTAGAAACTGATTAGTTCTTACACTGATTGAGATAAATGGGATAACAAGCTTTTAGAGAACAATCAGAGAAAGTTAAATTTAGTAGAAAGTTAAGGAAAGTCCCATTGTGGATTCATCGCACCATAGAAACCACCAGTATCACAAATTCCAACAGTGAATTGATAGTGAAATAAAGAACCTGCACCATATCTGAACACCAATTTTATATACACCAATTGTAAGAGAAGTAACCTTTGACAGTTCCAGAGGGACGCACCTTCAGAAGGTCATCGAGAATTAGCCGATGGGAAGGGTAACCGAGGGCCAAGGAGATTGTAGATGAGGAAGGTCAACGTCCCACGTAGTAATGGATTGCAGCTTGGCTGAAAGTTGATTCTCGTATTTGATATTAGTGGTTCTCAAATAGGTGGACAACAAAACACAGACTGCCGAATTCTTTAGCCAAGGGCGTCTGGAGATCCATAAGGGATCGTAGGTTTTGATAGTTAGATTGAACCTTAAATTTTGTAGAGGCAGAGCATAACAACCTCTAAATGTAGATGCATCTAGCCAAGTGTCATCTGCTTAAGCAGGGCAGATAGAAGACTGGCTTATGGACACAAGAATTAACTCTTTAACTAATAAGCTTTAGAGCGCAAGTGATGAAGTTTCTACGGTCAGGGTTAATTTGCTCATGGTGTTATTTAAACACCAACCAAGACAACCGACGACACATAAGATTATTATCTCACTCTTTAAAGAGCCTTAATATAATCTCCATGGCTAATTTCTCATAACCACACGATCCCTAAAAACCATTAGAGCCGTGGATTCTGGCGGCCGAACGTACACAAACCACTCTTCATAAATCTTTCTCCCCCAAAACCAGATGGCCCAACCACAGAAGAACAAGCGGAGGGAGACTGAAGACACGACAGGCATCATCATAACAAAACCACTCCAAGCATTGAGAAGGACAGGCCAAACGCAAGACATGACTATCCAGAACAGGAACACGGAGCCCAGGATCAAACAACCCGGAACAAGAACACAAGATAAATGGATGACCGTGGGACCAAAGCCACAGCAAAATCAGGTGGCCCAATCATTGAACAAACAGCCATCAACCAAAGAATGAAATGAAGTACACGCTGCACAAAAGCGAGAGATGACATAAAGGAAGAGGCATGTACCAATGAACCATCCAGATCCAGAAGAAGAAAATAAATCCGGACGAGCGGAGGACCATACGTTGCAGACAACGCGGTAACCCAGATTAGAAAAAGAATTCAAGCCACAGAGATGCAAAAGACCAGGCATACAGAGGAACATTGACCACCGAGAAAACATCAATAACGCACAAAACGAAGGGGAGCCCATAGCCTACACAAGTCCAGTACAGGGCTTGTGATAATTACAGTCGATAGCATGAGGACCGCCATGACAGCTGAAAGGTAAACCGATAAACACATTGAGCGCCGACGGAATGCCGAGAGACACCACCGGGAGACATAGAGACAGGACACAGAGAACATCAGTGATAACAGTCATCCCCAGCCGCAAAACGCGTCCGGGGTCAAATGTGGAGAAGGCATGGGCAGCCGAAGTAAGAATAAACAAATCCGGAAGGCGCACAAGGAATCAGGCCACGGACGCCAGAAAATGACTACGAGGCGCCAACAGGTCCAAAACAAGTTCCAACAACATGAACACATCCGAGGGCCACACTCAGTGGCGGCCTTGAAAATGAACCATACCGCGAACAGGCGGAGGCGACAAACGAAAATCGCTGAGTGAATCAAAACAAGCCACAGATGTTACATAAAAGAGACAAATCATAAGCAAAATCCACAGAGGAGAAAGGGGTCCAACAAAGATCAAACCAAACGCTGAGAAAACCACTAAATGCACAGCAGCAACGACAGAAACACAAAATAAAGAGAGTCACCAAATAATAAAGCCAGCGTTGAATAAAGACAGGCAAAAGTCACAGTCGGCTCCTAAATAACATACAACAGATAAAACGCCAAAAGCCACAACTAATTCAGCCAGCATGAGAAACCTGTCCAGACGAGGACCACCACCCTTAAACCACAGGAAAGACCCCACAACCCCTGAAACAATAACTGGATGCAGAGCCACAAAACATGAAAAAGAGCCAGGAAAACCACAGAGTCAAAAAAAAAAAAAAACTACAATCCCCAGGGTCCTCAGGGGCGTGACGTCACCGATGACAGGAATAATAAGGAAACAGAAAAGCTTTAGAAAACACAACAGAAAAACACAGGGAAAAGACCGCCTGGCCACTCACCGCAACGATACAAACGGCCACAGCAGAGGAGAAACCCTGAACAGCTCCCGATCAAACGCCGCTGCCGACCCGAAACACCGCAAAACGCTCACCCGCCGCAGCGACGCGAACACGCCGGGCGCCGCCACCCGCCCGCCGAATTGCCGCGGAAGGAGAGACAGACGCGGCAAAACGAAAGCCCCCACATCAGAAAAGGTGGGATCACTATCCAAAAAGAAGAGGGGAATACACCAAGATCAAAAGGGAAGGAGATTAGCGGGCATGGCGCACCGGCGACGAATGCGGTGCTGCGGTAAGAAAGAGAATGAACGGCTGCACACCTGGACTTAAATAGGACGCTGAACAGGTGAGTTAATTACCTACCGCCCTAGGAGGGGGAGAGACTGCCCGAGTTTTGGCTGCCTGAAATGCGAATAACATTCGCTATTTAAATTCAGCCGTCTGCAACAACTTTACATCTGGCTTAAAGGGCACTTTATTTCTAATAATATTTCACATGTTGACAATTTCGCCACTTTCTAAAACAGGCCATATCTTTTTAAACCAGACAGCATCCACCTAAACCAAACAGGATCTCAACTTCTATCCATGAACATTGAACTCACACTAAGCTCCACTAAACTGCTCACTGACTGACTGGACCACCCAAAAAATCCATTCTCAGTCAAAACCGCATATATGACACAACACATCCCAGTTCACTTAACAAGCAGATTTCACAAACACCCCCAGCTCAAATCCAACAGCTCCACAATCAGGTATCTCCATCACATTCACACATTACTAGGGATGGGTATCGTTAAGGTTTTAACGGTACTACTACTCTTATTGAGGATGAGTTGATGTTCCTCACAATATTTTCCCAATCTATTTCACTAATGATTTCACTAAGATCCTGCTCCCAAGATGTTTTAAGGGTTAGCATTGAGGGAGACACTATGGCTGAGATCATGCCAAGCAATTTAGATATGGATTTCTTCCGAGTGGGATTGAAGATCAAAATGTTATCCAGAGTATTTTGAGAAGCTGTAATAGGGAACCCTGTGATGGAGGTCATGATGAAATGACGCACCTGTAAGTATCTAAAAAAACCTGAGCTCGGAACATTATATTTATCGACCAGTTGTTGAAAAGAGGCAAATTGATTATCAGAAAATAAGGCGTTAAAGGTCTTCAAAATTTGTCGCTGCCACCTCTGAAATGCAGCATCCAACAATGAAGGTTGGAAAAATTTATTGGATGCTATTGGAACTTGCAAACTCGTCCCTAAGTGACCAAAATGCTTCCTGAATTGATGGCAGATTTTAATCGAATTATGTACTACAGGATTATCAATAGTCAGATGTTTAGCCAGTGGAAGTGTTGTACCAATAACTGATAGCAACAATCCAGGCCCAGCAGAAAGTTTCTCCATCTCCACCCACGGCGGTCCAACATCATTGGAGTGATGTGCCCAGTATGTCATACAACACAGATTAGCAGCCCAATAATAATAGCGTAGATTTGGAAGTGAAAACCAACCTCACCGTTATGCTTTCTGAAGATGTTCCTTGCGCACCCGTGGTTTTTTGCCGTTCCATATAAACGCTGAGATAATAGAGTCAAGTTTTGTAAAGTAGCTATTTGGGATATATACGGGGATGCTCTGAAATAGATATAGAAATCTAGGTAGTACAGACATCTTAACCACGTTTACTCTCCCAACTAGCGAGAGGTAAAGGGGAGACCATTTAGCCAAGTCCTGTTGTATTGTCACCTGCAGTTTCCTAAAGTTTTCTTTAAACAGATCACAAGGTTTTTGTGTTACAGTTATTCCTAAATACACAAAGCTAGCTCTTGTTATCCTAAATGGGAGAGTAGTTTCCTTCATGGCGGACTCAGATATGTTAAGTGGCAATAACTCACTTTTTTGCAGATTTATTTTGTAAGCGGAAATAGTTCCAAACTTACCAAGAAGTTCTAAAATATGAGGGATAGTGTCTTTAGCCTTAGATAAAAAACAGCAGGAGGTCATCCGCATAAAGGGCTAACTTATGTTCTGTACCTCATCTTGAAATGCCATGAATACAGTTATTATTCCTTATTGTTATTGCTAAGGGCTTGATGGATAACACAAAGAGTAGTGGGCCGAGGGGGCAGCCCTGTCGGGTACCACGGTGTAAACTTAACGGTTTGGAGTAGGTGACATTAGTGAGTACTGTAGCAGAGGGACAGGCATACAAAAGCTTGACCCATGATAGAAAGGATCCCCCGACCCCAAATTTGTTTAGAGTCTCAAAAAGATATTTCCATTCAATCCTATCGAAAGCTTTCTCAGCATCCATGAAAAGAAGGCATTCAGATTCGCTCACACTAGGAGTGTATAAAATATTAAGTAGCCGTCTAATACTAAAAAATGACAGAGTATCCTTAACAAAACCAGATTGGTCACTGGAGACAAGACTAGGCAGGACTGTTTCGAGCCGACAGGCAAAGACTTTATCCAGGATTTTATAGTCAGTGTTCAAGAGTGAAATTGGCCTGTAAGACCTGCACTCTAGTAGGTTTTTATCCTTTTTAGGGAGTAAAGTAATACTTGCTTGGTTCAAACTATTAGGAAGAGTACCTTTGCAGAGAGAGTCTGCAAACATAGTGGTCATCAAAGGGGCCAATTTTCCAGCAAAAGCGGAATAAAACTCACTTGGCACACCATCGGAGCCTGGTGATTTGTGTGGATGTAAAGGCCTAATTGCTTCCAAGACCTCCTGCTGTTGTATAGGTGCATTCAACCTTGACATTTCCTCAGGTCTCAGGGTGGTTATTGGTAGGTCTCTAAAAAATTCAAAATGAAGGTCAGAGTTGCACATTATTATCAGAGCTATATAATTTGTAGTAATAAGATTGGAAAGCATCATTTATTTCCTGCTGGCCAGTCAGCACTGTGCCATCTGGTGCAGCAACCCCATGAATAACTTGCTTGGCCCTCGCGCTTTTCAGTTGTCTCGCCAGTATTTCACCTGCCTTATCCCTATGTTCATACATGTTGCTTCGATTTTTCATTAGCAAGTATTCAATAGAGTGTGAGGTGAGCCTGTCATGTTCAGGACTGAGTGCCAAGCGCTTTTTATATAAATCTTGTATGGGGTTTTGAGAGTGCCTTTGATCCACATCAGCTATTTGTTTTTCCAAATCTTTCTGCCTTGATACAGAGTCATGTTTCTTTTTGGGCATAAAAGATATCACTTGACCCCTGAGATATGCCTTAAGAGCCTCCCACACATTTGTAATAGAGACATCAGATGTTAAATTAAATTCCAGGAACAAGGAAATCTGGTCTGAGATGAAATCTACAAATGTCTCGTCACTCAGCAAAAGAGAGTTGAATCTCCAGTGTCTCCTGGGAGAAAAGGAAGCAGGTATATTCCGTTTTAGCACAAGAGGGGCGTGGTCAGATATTACGATTGGCTGATAATTACATAGCTGAATATTTGGAGTCAATTTATTATCTGTAAAGAAATAATCAATCCTGCTGTAAGACTGATGCGCATTTGAAACGAAAGAGTATTGCCTGTCAGGTGCGTGCAAAAGACGTCAGATATCCAAAACGCCGTAGGTGGAGAGGAATGATTGAACATAGGCAACAGATTTATGTACAGAGTATCCAGGTCTTACAGATGACCTGTCCAGCCCAGGGTTCAGGCATAGGTTAAAATCTCCTCCCATAATAAGCAGATGTGAGTTAAGGCACAGTATCTGACCAAAAACCCATAAAAAAAAGGAAGGATCATCGCAATTGGGGACATAAATATTGATCAAAATAACACAGAGATTATAGAGTGAGCCAGTAAATATGATGTATCTGCCAGCGGATCCGCAAGGACAGAGGAGCATGTAAAAGAGATGCTTTTGCTTATCAATATTGCGGTCCCTCTAGCTTTCCCTTGAAAGACGAGTGAGAAAGCTTCCCCACCCAGCCCCATTTCAACCGGTTATGATCCAAGATTTTAAGATGAGTTTCTTTTAGAAAGATTATATCCGCACCCAAATTTTTCAAGTGTGTCAGAGCTTTCTTTCATTTAATGGGGTGATTTAAGACCTTTACATTCCAGGTGATAAGTTGTAATGGCTGGTTCCATTAACATTGTGTTACTAGGGAGAAATGAAATGATCACCAGACCAACTATAAAACTTTTGAGCTGGAAACATTGACAGCAAACCCCAAACACCCCCCACCCAAAAAAAAAGAAAACACAGCAACAAACAAACAAAAAAAGGTGAAACTAGCTGCAAATGTCTGCAGCTAGCTTATCTAGACGCAAACCTTCCATACTAAACCTACCTATCCTACAAATACCTAAATAGTAAATTAAACTATCAAAAATATTCAAATAAATTAAAAAAAACGAGGTAAATAAACTTTAAAACAAACACAAAAACAGCAAGTAAGAAATAAACGTCATGTCTGAAAGAGTATTTATGAAATGCCCATTGTAAACAAGGAACACGTAGCTTATTGTTAGCAGACTGCAGCATGGAGCTTCAAGCTTGGCTATATGCTAATGATTTGGCATTAGAGCAGCTCCATACTTCACCAGTTTAATCTTGTCCAAAGTCTTCCATAAACTTTTTAGCCTCGGCCAAAGAGTTGAACATGACACGGGTGCCACCTGGTTTGATGATACGTAACCGTGCGGGGTAGAGCAGAGAGGGCCGTAATCCTCTCTGATACATGTCTGACATCACAGTTTTATAAACTTTCCTTTGTTCCATCACTTCGGGGCTGTAGTCTTCATATACTCAGAAAGCCATTCCCTGGTATTTCACCTCTCTTCGTTTTCTGGCTTCCCGAATCAGCAGCTCCTTGTTTTGGTACCGGTGGAAACATATGATGACAGGCCGCGGTCTCTCCCCGGGCCCGGTTTGGGAATTAAGCTGCGATGGGCTCTGTCTAATTCCGGCAGAGTGGGGAAAATTTCTCGGCCAAAGGCATCCTGAAGTACAGTCCCTGACAAAAGTCTTGTCGCTTATCCATTTTTTAGAAACAAAAACGTATAACCTCACTTTTAATGAATCCATTGGTTTTAGAAATGTCTCATATGAAAGCTAAAACCCTCCCAAATTATGTTCAATATACTAAAATAAAATTACTTCACTGAAGAAAGATTGATCATTTAATGAACACAGAAAGGTCACATTTTGGCAAGACAAAAGTTTTGTCGCCTACAGAGAGTAATGTGAAAATGTAACAAACAATTTACTTCAAAGGCAAAAATATGTTGCATAACATCAGTGAATTAAGTAGTGCTACTGTGAGATCCATATTTAATATCTTGTATGACTTCCATGAGCTTGAAGGACAGCATCCATGCGGTTTGACAATGATTCATACAATTTATCGATGAAGTCATCAGAAATAGCAAAGAAAGCAGTCTTACATGCTTCCCAGAGTTCATCAAGATTCTTTGGTTTCGTCTTCCATGCTTCCTCTTTCATTCTACCCCAGACATGCTCAATGATGTTCATGTCTGGTGACTGAGCTGGCCAGTCCTGGAGCACCTTGATCTTCTTCGCCTTGAGGAACTTTGATGTAGAGATGGAAGTATGCAATGGAGTACCATCCTGCTGCAGAATTTGACCCATTTTATTGTTGGGAATGTAAGAGGTAGCTAATACTTCTTGATATTTTAGGCTATTGATATTGCCTTCCCCCCTGCAAATGTTTCGCACACCCCAATGGATGTAACCCCAGACCATGATTTTTCCGCCACCAAACTTAACTGTTTTCTGGGTGAATCTTTGGTCCATGCGGGCTCCAGTTGGTCTCCTGCAATATTTGTGGCGGCTGTGATGTAATTCAACTGAAGACTCATCTGAGAAATCCACCTTCTGCCACTTTTCCAGCGTCCATCCTTTCAGCAGGCTGTGGGCCTTGGCAAATGCCACACGTTTTTTCAATTGCCTTTTGTTTAGTGCTGATTTCTGGGCACTGATTCGACCATGGAGGCCATTTTGAGACCGAATTCTACAAACTGTTCTGGTTGACACAGGACTTGAGGGGACCAGGCCTGGTGGAGCTCTGCTGCAGTGGAAAATGGGCTGGCCTTGGATTTTCAAACCAACAAACAGTCCTCCCGAGCAGTTGTCTTGCGGGGTCTGCCGGACCTGTCAAAAACAGCTCCAGTCTCTTCAGATCTTTTTCTTATTCTTTGTACTTGACGCTGAGACACATTGAAGGTGTCCGCCACCTCAGCAGTGGATCTGGTCTTCAGCCTCTTGATAATCAACGCTTTGGTCTCAGGGTGAATCTTAGGCATGTTGTCAGAGGTCAAGTTGCAGTTGATGTGAAGGCCTGGTGTGCTGGGGTTCTTTTTATACACACCCACTAATTGATTGATCAGTAATTGATCACAGGTGAGGCTGTAATCTAGGATTGGGTGCATCATATGACAAGGCAACAAAACTTTTGTCTTGCCAAAATGTGACCTCTCTGTGTTTATTGAGTGATCAATCTTTCTATAGTGGAGCAATTTTATTTTAGTATATTGAACATAATTTGGGAGGGTTTTAGTTTTCATATGAGACATTTCTAAAACCAATGGATTCATTAAAAGTGAGGTTATACACTTTTGTTTCTACAAAATGGATAAGCAACAAGACTTTTGTCAGGGACTGTAGCTTTGAAAAAAATCTGGATGGCTGGGACCCTTCAATTCCATCCGGCAGGCCCACCAAGCAGATGTAGAAGATAATCTTGCTCTATGTCGGAGCTCTGTTTGTTTACAACACACCGCATAATATCGTAATCGTAATTGTATCGTAATTTGTCCAGACCAATCACTATCTGATACGTCATTGGACCATCGGACAGCCAATCATATAATGTGATGTCAGCACTCGTCGAAGGACCCAGAACGGTTGTTGCAGGCTGAATGGTTATGGTACCTACACCTGCTGCACAGATGAGACAGGAGCTGAGCATTTGGGTTATGTGTGCTTGATTAACATGTAAGTGTAAAGTCATTACCGGTAGGCACTCAGTTACTTTTCTGTTAATTATGAGTGTATTTTGATTATTTACTACGAATTTTAAAGTCTGTTTAACCATGAATATGCATAAATAGCTGCTAGCTTGCGTGGCAAAGCTAATGCTAACACCTCAGGCGAGACAGTTTGTTGTTGTTACTGCAGACATGTAAATGCAGTGTGTGATGCTGTTATAAATAGCTTTATACATAGCATTAGTTCCTTAACTGTCAATTTCTGTTTATTTTATCATTCTGAAGCTCAGAGGTTGATTTTGGTTTCATCTGTCCAAAGAATGTTTTTCCAGAACTGTGCTGGATTTTTTAGATGCTTTTTAGCCAAGTCCAATCCAGCCTTCCTATTCTTGAGGCTTATGAGTGGCTTGCATCTTGCAGTGCACCCTCTGTATCTACTTTCATGCAGTCTTCTTTTTATGGTAGACTTGGATGTTGATACGCCTACCTCCTGGAGAGTGTTGTTCACTTGGTTAGCTGTTGTGAACGGGTTCCTCTTCACCATGGAAATGATTCTGCAATCATCCACCACTGTTGTCTTCCGTGGACATCCAGGTCTTTTGCCCTGCTGAGCTCACCAGTGCTTTCTTTCTATCTCAGGATGTACCACACTGTTGATTTTGCCACTCCTAATACCGTAGCAATTTCTCGCATGGTTTTTTTCTGTTTTCTCAGCTTAATGATGGCCCCTGTCACCTGCATGGAGAGCTCCTTAGACCGCATGTTGTCTGTTCACAGCAAAATCTTCAAAATACAAGCACGAGTCCTCTAATCCAGTGGTCCCCAACCTTTTTGTCACCGTGGACCGGTACAACGCAAGACACGTTTACCGCGGACTGGTCGGGGGGGGGGGGGCGCAACGCAAGACACATTTACCGCGAACCGGGGGTGGTATTTTCTCCTTAGTAATAATAATAACAGTAATAATAATAATTTTCCCCTTGTCAAAGCAACTTTCTAAAGAAGTTTCTTTTTTGCTCATTTTGGTTGTTTGGATTTAATTTTAGTGGGGTTTATCACCTGATGTTTGGTGTCGCGACTTTGACGTGCGTTAAGTGTGACAGATGTAACAGAGAGAATCCGGTCACTTTTCAAAATAAAACGTTTTTGTCGGAAAAAAAAACAATAAAATGGAAATTATTTTTTTTTCTGTGCGTCCCGGTGCCAAAATTTCCCGCGGCTCGGTACCGCTCCGCGGCCCGGTACCGGTCCGCGGCCCGGTACCGGTCCGCGGCCCGGTGGTTGGGGACCTCTGCTCTAATCAACTCCAGGCCTTTTATCACTGCACAAAAGCCCCCAGAATCAGGAGATATATTTGTCTGGATATCCTCAGAAATACCCCATACCTGGTGATATCTACAGTGGATACTCTCCGGACATGACTGTTTCTAAGTTCATGTCCTGAGCATATCAACTCAGAGTATGGGACACTTTTATTCTGATAGAATCTGGAGATGAGATTCTCTCCAGAAATGAGTTGCGTCACTAGTGATATCCAGGGACGGGATATTTCCAGATTCTATCCATGTCAAATCTGTTGATATCTGATGTCCGTATACTAGTCATATCTGAAGTTAGGATTTGGAACATATGGCCATTAGGCATATCTGAAGAACAAACACTAGTGATGTAAGTCAGGATATTTCAAGATACCAGTCATCTCAAAAATATATAAAAAATAAAAGGTGACAGAAAACCGGTATTACTCAAAAATATTTTATTACAACATAAATAAATAAGTCAAACACCACAGACAAACATGCATCCTTTTTTTTTATTCTGCCAGATAGCAGCTCTTGACTGTGGGTGGGTTTCTTCTAGTAAAGCCAGCTGAGTGTCTAATGCGTAATTTTGGCTCAATTCCAATCTTCCGGTTTTCATCCAAGGCTTTTTGGCATTTCAGCTTCACCCTGGTTAGCCTAGTGGAGCGCCACTTTGGCTAGGCTTGATAATAGGATGGTTTGTCCTTGTCACTTTCCTCGTCGCTGACATAGTTTGCATTGGCTCCTTTTATATATGACAGATCCTCTTGATTGAGAATCTTCTCAGCAATTTTGACCCTCTTTTTGAAGAGCTGTGGACCAACAGGAAAGGAAAATATTATTTTAATTAGAGGAAACAACATACATACATATACACACACACATACACAGTTCAACTGGACCATGCATGACCTGAGTAAATGAAACAAGGTCACAAATAGGACAACTCACCTGATCATGCTGACTGGTCCTCCTTTTGACCTCCTCCTTGCTTCCATCTCCATTCTCTCTCTGTGCTCTTGAGACTGTCAATAGCTCGATTACAAGCTCCTAGTCGATGGAAATATGAAATGTACAGAAGATGAGGTCAACATATTGCAAACATGTTTCCAAAGTGGAATATTCAAAATGTGCCATGCAGACTGTCACAGACGGTTATCTTAATTATCCATTATCAATGCTAAAACCTATTGTAACTTAGTTATTGGTCTTAAGATATGGAAACACTAAATGAGCCGTCTATCACACTAACACAATTGCCATCCTATCCCAAAAATCTCTGAAAAGAAAGTAACACTGAATACTTGACATTGAGTCTCTCACATTATCACTAACTTATGGTGAGTTGTGTAAATCCAACTTCATGTTGGTGCTTACTTCTAACTTGGTGGAAACTCCAATTTGGTTCCACATCTTTCACTGCTGCCGTCATCTCCTCATTGTGTGGTGTTCTGAAGCTAAAAGAAAGACAATATTTTAGAACTGACTGGAGTTCTTGTCAAGTTTCCTAAAACAACAGTGAGAAAGAAACATACTTGTCATCTGCCCAGACCTTCCACTGGAGCTGCTCTCCGAGGTTCTTGTGTATGTGATGGACAAGAATCTGAAAGAAAGAAGAAGTCTGTTAGGTTACAGTAACATTGCTGTTCTGGCCAATGTTCTAGAATACAGGCACCTGCCCAACACAAAACCCCCCAGCGGCCGAGTGGCAAACTCAAGAACGCATGTAGCTTATAATGGAAATTAATAAAATGGAAATTAATAATCAGAACACAGTATTTTTTATTAAACACATAAACAAAGAGCAACTAACTAACTATATAGGTGTTGTAGAGTGAATATGTGTATGTGCTGAAACCCTGGTGTGTCAGCAGGGAGGTGTATAAGAAGGAGGGGCGCGTGCAGCGAAAGAGTGTTGGGGGTGCGGTTCATGTTATGGATGGAGTGAAGGAGAACAGTAATAAAAGAACGTTTCCCCCAGAAGAACACTGATTGATTCTTTATTAACCCACGGTGAGGGTCAGAATGGGGAAGTAAACCCCAAAGGAAGATTCGCCAACGTTTTCCGACGACGGTCAGAAAGAGAAAAGTCATTGCAGGAAAGGTTCAACATATCTGCTTCACTCATAATGACATAACAAGGGAATTGCCCACATCTGCCCTTGCAATAGCACGAAAGTTAATTGTCAAGTTACACACAAGCCCATGAAATGAAGGGATTGTGTTTACAAAATGCTTTAGTTTTTCACATTTTTATGCAATCTTTTTGTTTAACCCATGGAATAAAAGCTGAAAGTCTGCACTTCAATGGCATCTGAGTTGTTTTATTTAAAATTCAATGAACAGAAACAAAATTAGAAGAATTTGTCTCTGTCCAAATATTTATGGCCCTGACTGTATGTGTGGGTGTGTGTTTGTGTGGGAGGGTTGTTGGCATTGTGCGGGTTTTAAACAAAATATTTGTTTGTCTTGTCCTTTTGTGTTTAAATTTCATTATGTTTTTATGTAAAGCACTTTGAGTGGCCTGAGTTGTAAAAGTGCTATACAAATGATATACAAGTTTGACTTTGTTAGATCTGAAGACGTAATTATTGTTGCTAACGGCGGTATTGCCGTTCTTTTAAGATGTTAGAAATTGTCATTAACAGCAATAATTACGTCTGCAAATGTCACAGTTAGGATTAGGTTAATGTAAGTGACTGAAGCGCGCTATTTTTATGTTCGGCTGCGAAAAAAAATTACGATGTCCTAACATTAGTCCCATACGCTTCCCAGCCTTGTCCCACTGGGTGACCCTGAGATGCCTCCGCGCCTCCCACAGTTTGAGTACTTCTGCTTTAAACCAAGTTCACACTGGCCACAGTGATGCGCGTTCAGTTGACCACTTCCAAAAGTGTGTGTAAATGTGCATTTTGGTCTTCTGAATTCCAAACAGATTGCGGATCTACGACAGTTTTCTGGGCTCTACATACAAAATGCACAGCCACTGAACACAAGGTGGAAGTTATACTAGGTGAACTTTGATATGTCAAGGACTTGGATTTGGTATCGACATATGCCGTCCCTTTTAATTCACAAAAGTACCAACCGTTTTAAAATTGATCATGGAGGAGAAATGAATAATTGCGGTTTGTGTCCAGCTGGAATTCCATGACACCAAGTCTTTCATAAATAGAATAAAGTTGTGAAAAAAAAAGCAAGATTCACGGGATTTGCACTGCTTTGATATTTCACACCAAGCCTCTTCCAACAGAAGGGGGCTGACATGCGCTGGTAAACGGTAGAAAAAGAAAAAGCCCCACCCTGCTTGTCTGGTGTAACCACGATGGGCTAAACCAGCCAAACCGGTGTTCAAGAATGCCCATTTAGCGTGTTTTTAAATGTGTGTCGCATATCTCCTTTGTCTGTAGCTTTAGAAGAGAATAAAATGTGACTGATCCCACAACTAAGAAATTGATTTTACCATAGCTCTTTAAGAAACAGCAGATAGTAATTTGTTCTTTGTGTAACAGAATAAAAACAAAGCATGGCCCTTTAAGAAATTAACTGCTACATCAATCAATCTTAAAATCCCTGCAGGTTCCAGTGGGTGGTTACCACATTTGAGATATGGACATTTGTGAGCAGCAGTTACGGAGGTTTTGTTTTAAGCCCACATGCTATGCAGCTCATGCAGCAGAATATAGAGGAGCAGGGAGTGCTCCTGTGCTGTTGTGCTGTTCTGTCCACAGCAGAGCCAGCAGCAGGACATTTATCTCTTTTAGAGGCACCAAGAAAATCTAGATATGAGACAGAGAGAGGGAGCACTCCTATGCCTTCCTGCTGCTGCTGCTGCCGGATCTACAGCGGGGAAATTAAGTATTGAACATGTCAACATTTCTCTCAAAAAACATATTTCTAATCGAGCTATTGACGTGAAATTTTCACCAGATGTCGACATCAACCCAAGTAATGCACACATAGAAAGAAATCCAAACATTTATTTCCATAAATGAAGTTATGTGTAAGAAAGTGAAATGGCACAGGGAATAAGTATTGAACACATGAAGAAAAGGAGGGGTAAAAAGATCTGGCAAGCCAAGAAAGCAGCTGGAGTTTGTCAGTATTCAGAAGGTTAACCTGCCCCCTATTAGTGCAAAGTAATATCAGCTGGTATAGTCCTGATTGATGCCTTTTAAAAAGGTTTCTCACCAGCAAGGTGTTAGACAAGAAGCATTGCATGATGGGTAAAAGCAAAGAGCTGTCCAAAGACCTATGCAACTTTATTGTTGCAAAACACACTGAAGGCATTGGTTACAGGCGCATTTCTAAACTTCTGAAAGTTCCAGTGAGTACCATTGGGGCCATCATCCGGAAGTGGAAAGAGCCAGCATTACCATAAACCAGCCACGGCCAGGTGCTCCTCGCAAGATTTCAGACAGAGGAGTCAGAACAATCATCAGAAGGGTTCTCCAACAGCCCAGGACCACTCGTGGAGAGCTTCAGAAAGACCTGGAATCAGCAGGTACCGTTGTTTCAAAGAAAACAATAAGTAATGCACTCAACTGCCATGGCCTCCATGCACGCACACCACGCAAGACTCCATTTTTGAAGAAGAAGCATGTTGAAGCTCGTTTGGAGTTTGTGACACAACATTTGGATAAATCCATAACATTCTGGGAGAAGATACTCTGGTCAGATGAGACCAAGATTGAACTCTTCGGATGTCATAAGACACAACATGTTTGGAGGAAAAATGGCACCACACATCACCCCCAAAACACCGTACCAACAGTCAAGTTTGGAGGTGGGAGCATCATGGCGTGGGGCTGTTTTTCAGCATGTGGTACTGGTAGACTTCATATCATTGAAGGAATAATGACTGGAGAAAAGTATCGAGACATTCTTGATCAGAATCTGCTGTCATCTGCCAGGCTGCTGAAGATGAAAAGAGGGTGGATCTTTCAGCAAGACAACGATCCCAAGCACACAGCCAAGGTAACACTCACCTGGTTGAAGAAAAAGAAAATAAAGCTGCTAGAAAGGCCCAGCCAATCACCAGACTTGAATCCAATTGAAAATCTTTGGAAAGAACTGAAGATCCGGGTTCACAGAAGAGACCCCCGGAACCTTGAAGATTTGAAGGCAGTTTGTGTGGATGAATGGGCCAAAATCACACCTGAGCAATGTATTCGTCTGGTTTCTTCATACAGGAGGCGTCTTGAGGCTGTAATCACCAACAAAGGTTTTTGCACTAAGTATTAAATACATTTCAGTAAGCGTGTTCAATACTTATTCCCTGTGCCATTTCACTTTCTTACACATAACTTCATTGTAACTTCAGTGAAAACTCTTTATACATTCAAGCAAAATGTTTGCCTCCTTTGATTGAGTAGTGTGAGTGTGACCTTTATGAAGCTCTGGATCTGCCTCAAGTATTTCTCCCACCGTTTCCTTTCTTACTGGAAGGTCTTGCTGCCAAAGAAAGGCGGGACCTTGTACCCAGTTTGACTCTTTAAGTTGTGTTGCATTTAAGCCTCTTGAAGCATGATCTGCTGGATTGTTTTCAGAAACACATGTTGCCATTGGTCGGGACTTGTACTTTGTTTAATTTGCTGAATGCGATTCGCCACAAATGTGTAAAATCTTTTGGTGTCATTGCTTATGTAGGCTAGAACAACTAGTGAGTCTGACCAATAAAATTCTTGAAGGTTCGTGATTTCAAGCTCTCTTTTGATCACATCTGCATTGCGAACTGAGGTTGCAGCTGCAGGGACTGGCACTTCTGTAGGAACAAATGGCAGACTTGATTCTTGAATAACTTGACTTGTGACTACTGTGTTAGCATGTGGAGCAAATGCAGGGCTTGCAGCATTTAGAACTTGTGCTGTGTTTGAACCTTGAAAGAGTGTAAGTGGTGTGATGGGAATTTCATTACGTTCACCTGCCAGTTTGTTGCTGCTTGTCAAACTGTAACTTTTGTAGCTGTTTTCAGATTTCATTGTTAAAAGAGCTGAAAGGTGGCTAGAAGGAAAGGCTGAAGAGGACCAAGAGCCGTGGCCAGATGTTGGATCATGTTTGGCTTCAGAAAGATCGAATTCCAGGTCAAAAACACAAAAGTCAAATAGCTCATTGCTGTCATGTGCACAGTCAATCAAAAAGGTTGAAGCAGCAGCTGAGGCAGCAGCATCCCAAGAAATCTTAGCTGTCATGGAGGAACAAGAAAGGCAAAAGAGCAAATTACAAAAACTTGAAGTTGAAACTTTAATGAGACAACAAGCAATGGAGGAACAACGCAGGAAAACAGAACGTTTGGAAGAGATTAAAAAACTTAATGCTGCCAAAGCCAGAGTGAAGATCTATAATTAAGCTGAAAACAGCTACGAAAGTTACAGTTCGACAAGCAGCAACAAACTGGCAGGTGAACGTAATGAAATTCCCATCACACCACTTACACTCTTTCAAGGTTCAAACACAGCACAAGTTCTAAATGCTGCAAGCCCTGCATTTGCTCCACATGCTAACACAGTAGTCACAAGTCAAGTTCTTCAAGAATCAAGTTTGCCATTTGTTCCTACAGAAGTGCCAGTCCCTGCAGCTGCAACACAGCTCCAGCAAAACTCTGACTTAGTGGGCATCTTGGCAGAAGCTGTATGTGCCAATCGGCTTCCAACTCCAGAGCCTGCAGTGTTAGCTGGAGACCCACTAAAGTTTAAAGACTGGCAGTTGTCCTTCAAAACATTAATTGAAAGAAAAAATATTCCCAAAAAGGAAAAGCTCTACTACCTTAGAAAGTACATTGGTGGATCTGCAAAAAAGGCAGTCAAAGGATTTCTCCTAATAGGCACCGACGAAGCATACGACTCAGCTCAAGATTTGTTGGAAAGACGGTTCGGAGATCCATTCATTATAGGAAAATGTTTCAGAGACAAGCTCCACAGTTGGCCTAAAATAAACTCCAAGGATGAATGTGAATTACGAGACTTTGCAGACTTCCTTAAAAGTTGTGAAGCAGCAATGCCACATATCAAGACTCTGGAAGTTCTCAATGATTGTATGGAGAACCAACGGATACTGTTAAAACTGCCAGATTGGCTTGTGTCAAGATGGAACCGCAAAGCTAAGGAAATAATCAGTGGTGATTACCCATCATTCCAAATGTTTGTGAAATTCATGTCAGCTGAAGCAGACTTGGCCTGCGATCCCATAACCTCAATACAAGCACTCAAAGGTTTAGAATCAGAAAACCCCAAACACAACAAAACTCAAGTCATTCAAGCCAAAACTCTAACAACAAACTCAGGTAACTCAATTTTCAGTGCCACAATGTGCATATTTTCCAAAGGTCTGGTCACTCTCTCAATAAGTGTCGCAAGTTTGCAGAGAAAACTGTACAAGGTCGTGCCAAGTTTGTACAAACAGAGAAACTTTGTTTTGGATGTTTAATGACAGGGCATCACTCCAAGAAGTGCAACAAGAGAAGCACATGTGATAAGTGTCAAAGGAAACATCCAACATGCTTGCACGATGACAAGTTCACAGAACGCAAAAGGACAGTTACTGAGAAAACTGAAGGTGAGTCTCAAGAGAAGACAGATGTTCAAGAAGAGACACATACAAGAGACAAAGACATACCTGCAACCGCAACAACCAATAGAGTTTCCCAAGAAATTGTAAGCACTTTGACATCGTCAATACTGCCCGTCTGGGTCCCATCCACAAAGTACCCAGATAAAGAAGTACTCGTGTACGCTCTTCTCGACTCACAGAGCGATACCTCTTTCATCTTGGATGACATAGCTCAAGAACTTAAGACAGACTAAAGCAAAGTCAGTCTACGGCTATCGACAATGTCTGCCAAGCTAACAGTTATTCCAGGTGAAAAGCTCCTAAACCTTCAAGTAAGAGGGTATGAAAGCAAGCAGAGAATTACTCTGCCACAAGAGAGTTTATCCCAGCAAACAAGTCGCACATCCCAATGTCTGAAACCACTTTAACCCTTGTGCTATCCTAGGTACTTTACCGTTGGAAGTTGGGTCATCTAGACCCACTAGACAGTGCTCTGAACCTTTTTTTTTTCAATGATTTGTGATCTTCACTGGTTCAATGGATTACATGAAATTTGTCCACCTTTATCCACCTTTGTTATGGTAGGGAGAACACGTCAAAGTGAGGGCGGGGTCATCCAAGACAGCACAAGGGTTAAAGTGGCCACATCTTGAAAAACTAGCGGATTACATACCTCCTCTGCTGGAATGTGAAGTTGGCTTACTCATTGGCTATAACTGCCAACAAGCTCTTCTACCAAGAGAAGTCTTGTCTGGTACAGAAAACCAACCGTATGCACAACTGACAGCTCTTGGCTGGAGCATTGTGGGCTGTTCCTATCAAGTACACAGCCAAAGTGATTTTATTGGCACCAGTCATAGAGTCATTGTGCGTGAAGTAACTCCTAAAGTACATCAAACAGTCAAACTTAAGCAGGAAGTACACTTTGTATGCAGAACCCAAGTGAAAGAAGTCAGCCTACTGGATGTGATAAAGACTCTGGAAGCAGATTTCAATGAGCACGCGACAGATGACAATCCAGTGTCCCAAGAAGACATTTTTCATGTCCAGAGTGAAGAAAGGTATAAAACAGAAGGAAGATGGTCATTACGAACGTCCACTTCCATTCAAAACAACTTTCTTCATTGGAACGTCGTCTGAAAAAAGATGACCAATACTACAAAGATTATGCCAAGTTTATGGCTAATGTAATATATCGTGGAGATGCTGAAAAGGTCCCAGAGCAAGAGCTCAACAAAGAAGTAGCATGACCCATACCACACCATGGGGTGTACCACCCCCACAAGCCAGTTAAAATTCGTGTAGTCTTTGATGATTCAGCTCGCTATCAAGACACATCCCTCAATGATCACCTCCTGACTGGACCAGATCTTACCAACGCCCTAGTCGGAGTGTTGTGCCGATTCAGGAAGGGTCCTATAGCCATAATGTGTGACATAGAGAGAATGTTCCATCAATTCCATGTGGTCAAGGAACATCAAGACTATCTGAGATTTCTCTGGAGGGATGAAGGCAATCTATGTTCCAAACCATCAGTGTACAGGATGAGAGTTCACCTTTTCGGAGCAGCTTCGTCTCCAGGATGTTGCAATTTTGGACTGAAACACCTCGCAGCACAAGGCCTAGAGAAGTTCAGCAAAGAGACCGTCCACTTTATTCAAAGAGGATTTTATGTCGATAATGGACTTGTTAGTGTCACATCTACTGCTGAAGCCATTAAGTTGGTTGAAGAATCAAGAAATCTCTGCAAGACAGGTAATCTCCGCCTTCACAAGTTTGTGTCAAACAGCAAAGAAGTGCTTGCAGCAATACCAAAAGCAGAACAAGTTCAGGCTAAGTCTCAAGACATAACCCTAGGAGAAACCCAAATTGAACGTGCACTTGGAGTACAATGGTGCATTGAAGCAGACGAGTTTCAATTCAGAGTCATAGTCAAAGAAAACCCATCAACACGGAGAGGGGTTCTCTCGACTGTTGCTTCAGTTTGGGTTCGTTGGGTTCCTCGGGTTCGTTGCGCCTTTTGTACTGATCAAATTCTCCAGACACTGCAAAGAGAAAAGCAATTGGAATGACGAACTCCCTGAGCACATCCTACCTCAATGGGAAGCGTGGCTTCAAGACCTACCAAGACTTAAAATCCCACAAAGTTACTCAAGGAACATCGATATTGCAAGATACGAACTACACAGCTTCGCAGATGCGAGCTTTAGTGGTTATGGTGCTTGCTCGTATCTTAGAGCAATAAGTAAAGAAGGAAAGATCACTTGCTCACTCGTCATGGGTAAAGCAAGGGTAACCCCCATCAAGCAAACGACCATTCCAAGACTTGAATTGTCTGCAGCTGTAATCTCAGTTCGCAACGCAGATGTGATCAAAAGAGAGCTTGAAATCACAAACCTTCAAAAATTTTATTGGTCAGACTCACTAGTTGTTCTAGCCTACATAAGCAATGACGCCAAAAGATTTCACACATTTGTGTCGAATCGCATTCAGCGAATTAAACAAAGTACAACCAATGGTAACATGTTTCTGAAAACAATCCAGCAGATCATGCTTCAAGAGGCTTAAATACAACACAACTTAAAGAGTCAAACTGGTTACAAGGTCCCACCTTTCTTTGGCAGCAAGACCTTCCAATAAGAAAGGAAACGGTGGGAGAAATACTTGAGGCAGATCCAGAGCTTCGTAAAAGTCACATTCACACTACTCAATCAAAGGAGGCAAACATTTTGCTTGAACGCATAAAGAAGTTTTCAGATTGGTCAAGAGCTGTATAGGGTCTAGCTCGACTTAAAAGATTTCTCAAAGAGTTCAAAGGTCTTCAACAAAGAACAAAGGAAGCTTCTGATCTTGAAGAGAGAAAGGCAACAGAAATCTTCATTATTAAGCAAGCACAAGGAGAAGCCTTTACAGAAGAAATACGGAAAATAAGAACACAAAGAGAAAGCACCTTACCCAAGAACAACAGACTAAGTCAGCTAAACGCCTTTCTAGATGAGCAAAATGTTCTCAGAGTAGGAGGAAGACTTTCACAATCAGCTTTACACTACGAAGTCAAACACCTGGCAATCCTTCCCAAAGATTCGCACGTGTCAGCCTTACTTATTAAACACTACCATGAAAGTGTACAGCACCAAGGTAGAGGCATTACCACAAATGAATTATGTGCAAATGGAATCTGGATTGTAGGATGTGGAAATGCTGTTTCGTCACACATCTATCATTGTGTGAAATGTAGAAAATACAGAAAGACTACTAACATCCAACAGATGGCAGATTTGCCAGAAGTAGGAACAGAAACAGCCCCTCCATTTTCCTACAGTGGCGTCGACTGTTTTGGCCCCTTCATAGTGAAGGAAGGAAGAAAATAAATCAAAAGACACGGACTGTTATTCACATGCTTATGTTCACGAGCTGTGCACATTGAAACACTGGATGACTTAACAACAGATTCCTTCATTAATGCGCTGCGCATTCTTATTGCAATAAGAGGCCACGTCCGACAAGTGAAATGTGACCAAGGAACAAACTTCATGGGTGCCAAAAGAGAGTTTTTGCAGTTAATTAAAGGCATGGATCAAGAACGCCAAAAGGCTATCGGTTGTCAATTTGTGTTGAATGTCCCAGCAGCCAGCCACATGGGAAGTGCATGGGAACGCCAAATTCAAACAGTATGGAGCATCCTAACAGCAATGCTTGACAAATGTTCAAACCAACTGGATACTGCAAGTTTGAGAACATTTCTTTATGAAACAATGGCCATCATCAATAGCAGACCATTGACTGTTGAACATCTTAATGATCCCACTGGTCCAGAACCACTTACACCAAACCATATATTAACTATGAAGTCCTCAACTATTCTTCCTCCTCCTGGCCAGTTCTGTAAAGAAGACTTGTACTTGAGCAAAAGATGGAAAAGAGTTCAGTTTCTTGCAAATGACTTCTGGCAGAGATGGAAGAGAGAATATCTGTTAAATCTCCAACAACGACAAAAATGGCGGAAAGCTTCACGTAACCTCCAAGTAAATGACATCGTGATCCTGCAAGATGACAATGCACCAAGATGTAGATGGAAACTCGCTAGTGTAATGGAGACATTTCAGGACACAGATGGAAAGGTTCGAAAGGTGAACCTGAAGACCAGCGAAACTACCTTTGACAAAGGAAAGACACAGACGAGACTAATAGACAAAGAAAGACCTATTCATAAGGTTATGACTTTAATTGAAACTGACAAAGTTTGTATGTAGTTAAAACATTTTAGAAAATCACAATGAAAGTTTAGTGATTTGGTGGGAGTGTAAATGTCACTGAAAAGGTTACAAGATTAGTTAATTTTTTGTTTAAAGAAGGAAAAACCTCTGGTTGAAAATTGTGTTATTAAAATGTGTAAATTGTGTTTTATTTGATTTTATGCTGTTATACTGCAATGTTATATGAAGTGGTGTATAACGCTAATAACGCGAGAGTTCCTGAGAACTCGCGGGATTTGATATTGGGCTGAGGAGTTTATTCTCACATCATAATAGACTTTGAACCAAGATCCATGCAAAAAGACAGCTTGGAAAAGGAGTCAACCAGCTGTGAAAAGTTGTATACAGACTGGTAGTTCATCAAAGACCTCCGAAATGACAGGCAGCCATGTACACTTGTTAACTTGTTATATATTTTCTGGTAAAACTGTAAATGTCAAGTCTAATGGTTTTTGTACAACTCTGTTCTGTAGTTTTCATGGCGTTACATGGAGTGAAGACATTAAAACGCGCCTGTTCTCGAGAATACCGTGTCCAGCATTTTCATTGAGGAGGAACAGAGAAGAAAGATCTACACATAGTATACTTGTGTCGTTGGCATATAACAAGTATTTGAGTGTATTTGACACCATGTGTATGTCATTTAGATATAGGATTAACGGTGTTGGACCTACTGCTTGAATTTAGCGGGGATAATTCACAATTATCCAGCTGTACAAACTGCTGCCAGTTTTTAATTTAACTGTTTAACCAATTTAATGCCAGTCCTCATATTCCTCATTTTTCCTGTTTCTTTACTAAGAAACAGGTAGTTTCGCTGGTCTTCAGGTTCACAATAGTGTCAAAAACCTTTTTCAGGTCGATGAACACTACTATGAACTGCTTGTTTGTTATCTGTGCCATTTATAATTTCTTCAGTGAACTGCGTAATCTCCATGGATGTTGATCTATTTTTTCTTAGACCGTATTGATCATCGGACATTAGTTTATGTTTCTCATTTAGATTTTCCTGCCTTGTGAGATATTTTTTCGAGTATTTTTGTTCCATGTAAAGATACTTTACTGTAATTTGCTAGTTGATGTTTGTCCCCTTATTTGTATAATAGAATTTCTTTAACTATTTTCATATTTTGCTGAAATGTTCCTGTTTGAAAGTATAAATTGCATATATAGGTTAGATGGTCAACAATCTCCCCCGTGAACCGCCACCTTAACGTGGTGGGGGAGTTTGAGAACTCGGGTGATCCCAGGAGCTAAGCTGTCTGAGGCTTAAGCCCCTAGTAGGGTCTCCCATGGCAGACAGGTCCTGGGTGACGAGCCAGACAAAGAGCGGTTCAGAACCCCCTGATGATAAGAGACAACATGGACCCGATTACGTCGCCCGGATTGGCGCCACCGGGGCCCCGCTCTGGAGCCAGGCCCAGGGTCGGGGCTCGCAGGCGAGCGCCTGGTGGCCGGGGCTCTTCCCACGGGCCCCGATCGGGCACAGCCCGAAGGAGCGACGTGGGACCACTCTCCCATGGGCCCACCACCCATAGGAGACCTCAAAAGGGGCCGGTGCAATGTGGTTTGGGTGGCAGTCGAGGGCAGGTGCCTCGGCGGCCCAAACCCCAGACATGGAACCTGGCTTTTGGGACATGGAATGTCACCTCTCTGGGAGGGAAGGAGCCTGAGCTGGTGCGAGAGGTTGAGAGATACCGTCTAGATATAGTCGGGCTCACCTCCACACATAGCCTGGGCTCTGAAACTCAGTCCTTAGAGAGGGGTTGGACTCTCTACCACTCTGGAGTTGCCCAAGGTGAGAGGCGGCGGGCTGGCGTGGGCTTACTCGTGAGTCCCCAGCTCAGCCGCCAAGTGTTGGAGTTCACCCCGGTGGACGAGAGTGTCATGTCCCTCCGCCTCCGGGTGGGGGACAGGTCTCTAACTGTGGTTTCGGCTTACGGGCCGAACAACAGTTCGGACTACCAGGTCTTCTTGGTGTCTCTCAAAGGGGTACTGGAAAGTGCCCCAACGGGGGACTCCATTGTCTTCCTGGGGGACTTCAATGCCCACGTGGGCAATGACAGTGGCACCTGGAGGGGTGTGATTGGTAGGAACGCCCCCCCTGATCTGAACCCGAGTGGTGTTTTGTTGGTGGACTTCTGTGCTCGTCATAGTTTGTCCATAACGAACACCATGTTCGAGCATAAGGGTGTTCATCAATACACCTGGCATCAGGACACCCTAGGCAGGAGGTCAATGATCGACTTTGTAGTTGTTTCAGGCGACCTTCGGCCCTGTGTCTTCGACACTCGGGTGAAGAGAGGGGCGGAGCTGTCCACCGATCACTACCTGGTGGTGAGTTGGATTCGCTGGCGGGGAAGGAGGCCAGAAAGACTTGGAAGACCCAAACGTACTGTGAGGGTCTGCTGGGAATGTCTGGCTGAGCCCTCCGTCAGGGAAGTCTTTAACTCCCACATCCGGGAGAACTTCAATCAGGTACCGAGGGAGGTTGGGGACATTGAGTCCGAGTGGACCATGTTTTCCACCTCCATTGTCTCTGCTGCTGCTCGGAGCTGTGGTTGCAGGGTCTCTGGTGCCTGTCGCGGCGGTAACCCCCGAACCCGGTGGTGGACACCGGAAGTAGGGGATGCCGTCAAGCTGAAGAAGGAGTCCTACCAGGCCTGGCTGGCCTGCGGGACTCCAGAGGCAGCTGACAGGTACCGGCAGTCTAAGCGAGCTGCGGCCCGGACTGTTGCGGAGGCAAAAACTCGGTCCTGGGAGGAGTTCGGTGAGGCCATGGAGAAGGACTATCGGTTGGCCTCGAAGAAATTCTGGCAAACCATCCGACGACTCAGGAGGGGAAAGCAGTTCTCCACAGACACCGTTTTCAGTGCAGGTGGGGAGCTGTTGACTTCGACTGGGGACATTGTCGGGTGGTGGAAGGAGTACTTCGAGGATCTCCTCAATCCCACTGACACGCCTCCTTTGAAGAAGTGGAGAGTGGGGACTTTGGGGTGGGGCTGTCTATTACCCGGTCTAAAGTCACTGAGGTAGTCAACGAGCTCCTCGGTGGCAAGGCCCCGGGGGTGGATGAAGTCCGCCCTGAGCACCTCAAGTCTCTGGATGCTGTGGGAGTGTCTTGGCTGACATGTCTCTGCAGCATCGCGTGGCGGTCGGGAACCGTACCACTGGACTGGCAGACAGGGGTGGTGCTTCCCCTCTTAAAGAAGGGGGACCAGAGGGTGTGTTCCAACCATAGGGGAATTACACTCCTCAGCCTCCCTGGGAAAGTCTACGCCAGGGTACTGGAGAGGAGAGTCCGTCCGATAGTCGAACCTCGGATTCAGGAACAACAGTGCGGTTTCCGTCCTGGTCGTGGAACAGTGGACCAGCTCTACACCCTATCTAGGGTGCTGGAGAGATTGTGGGAGTTCGCTCATCCAGTCCATAAGTGTTTTGTGGATTTGGAGAAGGCGTTCGACCGCGTCCCCCGTGGCATCCTGTGGGGGGTGCTCTGGGAGTATGGGGTCCGGGGAGCCTTACTGAGGGCTGTCCGGTCTCTGTATGACCGGAGTAGGAGCTTGGTTCGCATAGCCGGCAGTAAGTCAGACCTGTTCCCAGTCCACGTTGGACTCCGGCAGGGCTGCCCTTTATCACCGGTTCTGTTCATAGTTTTTATGGACAGAATTTCTAGGTGCAGCCAGGGGCCGGAAGGGATCTGGTTTGGGGACCACAGGATTTCCTCTCTGCTTTTTGCAGATGATGTTGTCCTGTTGGCTTCCTCGGACCTCCAGCGTGCATTGGGGCGGTTTGCGGCCGAGTGTGAAGCGGCTGGGATGAGGGTCAGCACTGCTAAATCTGAGGCCATGGTCCTTGACCGGAGAAAGGTAGTTTGCCATCTCTCGGTAGGTGGAGTGTCCTTGCCCCAGGTGGAGGAGTTTAAATACCTTGGGGTCTTGTTCACGAGTGAGGGAAGATCGGAGCGTGAGATTGACAGGCGGATCGGAGCGGCGTCCGTAGTTATGCGGTCGCTCTATCGGTTCGTCGTGGTGAAGAGAGAGCTGAGCCGAAAAGCAAAGCTCTCAATTTACCGGTCAATCTACGTTCCAGTACTCACCTATGGTCATGAGCTATGGGTCATGACCAAAAGAACGAGGTCCCGAATACAAGCGACTGAAATGAGCTTCCTCCGTAGGGTGGCTGGGCGCTCCCTTAGAGATAGGGTGAGAAGCTCGGTCACCCGCGGAGAGCTCGGAGTAGAACCGCTTCTCCTCCACATCGAAAGGAGCCAGCTGAGGTGGCTCGGGCATCTAGTCCGGATGCCCCCTGGACGCCTCCCTGGAGAGGTGTTCCGGGCATGTCCCACTGGGCGGAGGCCCCGGGGAAGACCCAAGACACGCTGGAGAGACTACGTCTCTCGGGTGGCCTGGGAACGCCTCGGGGTCCCCCCAGAGGAGCTGGAGGAAGTGGCTGGGGTGAGGGAAGTCTGGGCATCTCTGTTCAGTCTGCTGCCTCCTCGACCCGGTTGCGGATAAGCGGAGGAAGATGGATGGATGGATGGTCAACAATTATCACCATCATATTCTTCCGTTACAGTCTGTAGAGGTTTTGTTTTTGAATTCTTTGATGATTTTTAGAATTTTTTTGCTTCCACGGGTTTCTACGACAAAGTTTTAGGCCCACCAAAGAAAAAGTAAAAGTAAAATTACGAGATTTAAAGTTGTAAAGTTACGAGAAAAAAACTTGCATATTTATAAGTTTTTTTATCATAAATAAAGTGGAAGTGAGCATACAGAGCAGCAGGAAGTGAACGTCGCGCAGCAGCATAGCAGATCGACTAAACTTAATTGAACAGATGAGCTTAATGTTTAATGATAAAGTCAAGAATGTTTGGAAGCTCATTTGTTTGATTTACGATTTATTAATATTTTATTTATTGATGGGTGGCTTGCAGGATCTCTGCACCCCGTTGATGAAGACATCGGTATCCCTTTATTATTTGATTTATTTATTTCTAGTAGCCTTTTTTGCATGTTCTCATGATACTGGTTAATTTGTTTATATATTGTTCGTATCGCTTTTCCTTTTCAACAATTTTATTTATCAAGAATTGTTTGTAAACTGTTTTTTTTCATGCTTTTCTTAGTCCATTAGTCATCCATGGATCTTTATAATGTTTTCTACTAAAAGGTTTTGTCGTATATTGATGTAAACATACATTTTTCATAAGCTGAGTTAACATTTTTGCTTTCGTACAGGGTTTTCTAAGTTTGTACTTGTAGTTCTGATTTAGATGTATTTATTGATTCCTCTGTAAGTTTCCCTTTGTAAACTACTTGCCTTTTTTCTTTTAATTCTCTTCAAACACATTCATAGTTTGCAAATGGTCAGTGATGGCAGTTATTAGCACTCCACTTTTTATTCTGTTTTCTCGGCAGTTTGTGAATATATTATCTATTAAGGTTGTGCTATTTGTTGTTATTTTACTCGGTTTGTTGATTAATGGATATATGCCTAAACTGTACATTGTATGTTGCGATGGGGGAAGAAAGAAGCACCCAGGCGCAGAGAATGAGGAGACAGAAGGTTCCAGGAACAGGCTTTAATAAAATAAACAAAGACTACAACCAAAAACACTGCAGAGCAGGCTAGAAAGACTCGAAACTTGAGACACTCGTACAAGGGGGACATCAAACTATGCACAGCACAGGAGGAAGGAAAAGACAAGACTTAAATACACACAGACAAACGAGACACAGGTGAACACAATCAGGAAAGATGAGGACCAAAGTAAAACTCAAAACCACAACAAAACAGGAAACCCTACAAAATAAAACAGGAAGTAACACAACCTATCCAGGAACAAACAAAGAGCCAAACACAAAAGGAAAGGAACGGAAACCGTTATGAGTATGAGTAAAATCTTCTGTCATGGTGTTTGTTTGGGTTCAACAAATCTATATTAAAATCACCACATAGAAATATTACCGTTATTGAAATGTTAGCAAAAATGTTTTCAATGGCACTTGTTAATCAGATCAATGGTCGGGTTAAAATTCACCCGTGCACATGGGCACAGAAAACCTTTTTCCGATTAGAAAAAGCGTACCCATTGCTCACACTTTCGGTCGGAAGGAATCATTTGGGCATGCGCAGTACTGTAAAAACACCCGGATGAGGAAGTAGGTCCCGTTGTAAACAAACCTGTGCTGTCACATATATTTATGCAGCAGCTCAGTAATATACGAGGCGATCTTCCAAACGGGCTTTTATTAATGTTATGAATATTATGAAGTGCCTGTTCGCTTATCATTTTATATTTAATCCGTATGGTCACTGCTTTTTTTGTGGAAAAACGGAGCTCGAAGCTCGAAAGGCTAACAACACGGGCTAACAACATTAGCCTTTTGATGGACACAAAATCCAGGACCATGCGAGAAACGCAGCAATCTGCAGCTTGGCTGCACGTAAATGTGTGAGAATAACATCAGCCTTTATTTTGTCGGGGCACAACTGGAAACACAATTCCATGTGATTTTTTTTGAACAGTTTCTAAGGACTGAGCGACATTTCTACTCTGAAAAAAGCTCACACACTGCTCCAAGCCGCTCAGCTGTGTGTGCTGGCGGCTCGAGCTCTGCTCTGTCCTCGTGAGTCCTGCAGCCGCTAACCCAGAGCGGCGGGTCAGCTCAGGTCCAAATTATCACACATAACGAAATAACAAAACGTACACGTAACAAAGCACCCTCCCCTCAAACACGTATTAATAAATCCGCCTGCTCTGCTCAGAGAGGTTCACTCGGTCCACTGGCACTGGAGCCCAAACGCAGAGCTCGGGTGGCGGGTCCAGACGTCAGTGGGCACGCATCCCCCCCGCATCTCCCTCGTGAGGGGTGAAAGAGAGGGGAGAACCAGCAGGGCGAGAACCAGCGGGGTGAGAACGGAGCGGCGCTTTACGCGGGGCCTTCGCGGGGCTCTGTTTCTCCAAAGTAATCTCTATAGATATATATTCCATGATATCATCATTACAGCCAGACATTCTCTCTATGTATGATTGAGAGTTTGTTATTAGGATCTGTATTTCTGCTGTATTCTTCCTCTGTATAATAACTACAGGGGTTCTTCACAAAGTTAAAGAAATTCATATCTGGGTCAATGATATCTGTGTCAATCCATTGTTGTGTATATTTTTTTTCTTGTTAAAGATGTGTGTGTGTGCATGGCAGACTACACTATTGTCGTTTTCTGTTGACATTTATCCAAGTCAGTTAGACTGCTATTCTTTCATGCTGCTGTTGGTTTAATTCAAAAACACTGAAAGATTTATAACATGACAGACCACTCTTATAACCTGAAGTTGACCTAACAATTATACACATTTTGGTTGTTATACTCTGGACTCTGAATTTGACCCATACTGTGTCAGTCATGGACGTCACATGATCCAGCTGTGTTCTCAGAATCAGAATCATTTATTGTCATTGTACATGGGAAATGCAATGAAATTGCAGCAGCCTGGGATTGAAGAAGTTAAATACAAATAAAAATAAAATAGAAATACTATATTTAAGACTCTTAACAAAAAATGAACAATATGTACAGAAACTGTTTAATATTAAATAAATATTGTGGATAAAATAGAATGGAATGAGATGAGTTGCTGTGAGCACAGCATAATAAATATTGAGTTATTGCACAGTGACCCGGTTATTGCACAGTCAGGATATTGCACGCATTGTAATTAAAAATTCAGAGTGAGGTGTGGTTGGTGGAGGTATGTTTATTCCTTATGGTACTTGACTGTGGAAAAAAGCTGTTTCTTAGTCTGTTTGTCCTGGTACGGATGGACCTGTACCTCCTTCCAGAGGGCAGCAGGTTGAACAGAGGGAAAGCAGGATGGGTGGAGTCATTGATGATGTTAGTCACTCTGCTGAGGCAGCGTGACTGGTATATGTCCTTCAGTGAGGGGAGAGGGCAGCCGATGATACTCTGCGCTGTCTTTACCACTCTCTGGAGGCTCTGCCGTTCTGCTTCAGTGCAGTGGGAGAACCACACTGTGATGCCGTAGGACAGGATGCTCTCAATGGTTGAGCGGTAGAAGGTTACCAGCAGCTCCTGGCTGACGTTATTCCTCCTAAGTTTTCTCAGGAAATGCAGGCGCTGCTGGGCCTTCCTGATAACAGCCATGGTGTTGATAGACCATGTGAGGTCAGCAGAGATGGTGGTGCCCAGGAGGGTGAAGATGTGGACCCTCTCCACACAGTTTCCGTCGATGTAGAGTGGAGTGGATCTACTCTGTTCTTTCTGAAGTCCATGATGATCTTCTTGGTCTTGGTGGTGTTCAGGATGAGGTTATTAACCTGACACCACCATGACAGTTTCAGGACTTCGTCTCTATTGGCCGTCTCGTCGTCACCAGAGATCAGCCCCAACACAGTAGTTTCGTCTGCAAACTTCAACTGATGACGGCTTTTTGGGTATCGGGATGATAATGGATGACTTCAGGCAAGCAGGGATGGAAGCTTGAGTTAGCGACAGGTTGAAGATTTTTGTGAAGACCTGGGAGAGCTGGTCGGCACAGGCCCGCAGAACCTTCCCAGGAACTCCATCAGGTCCAGCCGCTTTCCTGGGGTTTACCCTGGTGAACATCTGTGTCACATCCTGTGTCTGTACAGTCAGGGGTTCAGAGCTGGAAGCGGAGTGAGGATGAGGTAAAGGGGCTTCAGACTGCAGTGATGTGGTCTTGAAGCGTGAGAAGAACGCGCTCAGCTCTTCTGCGCTGCACTAGCAGAAGTCTGAAGCCCAATCACCTCAGACATTCTCAGACATATGTGATGTGTGTTTGTAGCAAATGCACTGACCATATGAACCATTTAAGTTTAAAAAATACATCAACCAAATCTGGAAAACAGCAATTATTTGTTAAGGAACTCAATAAAATTAATGGTCCATTAGTTGTGGGTCATTTGGTGGACAAAATGGCAGACAGAGGAATAGCAGCCGTGAGCTGAGATGAGAATTCAGGACAAAACCAAATAGGCCGGTGATCTGGGGCCTCATTTATAAAACCTTGCGTAGGATTTGCGTCAGAAGTGGCGTACGGATGAAACATAGGACGTGCGTACGCACAAAAATATTCTGATTTATAAAACCATGCGCACGCACATCCTACGCATCCTTCCCTTAATAAATCACAACCAATTCTAAATGCTGCGCAGCTTTTGCGGCTTCATGACACGCCCATAGTTGCCCATAAATAGTCAGTGAAACGCCCACAAATGAATATTCATTGATAGCGAAACCATGGCAAACACCGAGAGAAAATAAAAAAAACGTAACTTCACTCGTTGTGAAGTAGAAGTTATCGTTGGTGAGGTGGAAAAGAGGAGAAAAATGTTGTTTGAAGGGCACAGTGTGGGCATTACTAATGCCGAAAAGGCGGACATCAAAGTCGAGGCAGAAAAACGTCTGGCGCTGCATTGCCAGAGAGTGTCTGGCACAAGTGGGGGACAGGGGACACCGGAGCTGACCCCTCTTGATGAGAGAGTGGCGGCAATTATTGGGGAGTCCCTTTTACGTGGAGTGGTGACTGAGGCGGGGGGTGGGGTTTGGGGGGGGACACCGACGCACCTGATGCACCGGGTGACACACCCCCAAAAGCTCCAACAGGACGGCTCGAGGAAGTGGGAACCGGCTCATAAGCCACTGGTCCTCGTTTGCCAGCAAGTCTTCTTGCTGTCTAAAGAATTCTTCCATTTGCCACATCTTCTAAGAGCGCAAGATCAGCCATTGTGCATCATTACGCATTGTGATGGGGCATTTTATTTCCATCCATTTAATTGCATCTGACAAGCTACAGATGTCAGTAATAATCCACGTGGAAATGGGAAATTGTTCAGCGCAAATGTCATTTCTTGTTGCTTTCTGAATGGTTGAGACATACTCCATACATTGTTTTATCAAAAATAAAACAAACTAAAGGCATATGCATGAAGACCATAATTCCGTAGCTTATGAAGAAATGTTTTACTATGAAAACAACTTTCCCCAGTGGACAATTAATACGTCTGTCTGTCTGTCTTTCTTTCTTATTCGCACGCATCCGGCGGCGCGTGCACACGCAGCGGCTCTATCGGCTTTATTTGTTTTAAAAGAATGTATTTTTAAGTCGTTTATTTATTATTTTATATGCTGCTTGCACTGTGGGGTGAGAGGAAAGCAATTTCATCTGTGCTGTATGTCTTACGGATGCAGCATATTTGACAATAAAGCTGACTTTGACTTTGACTATATCTGCTCCGCCAGATGGACACATTGACGAGAATATCAGTTTTGTACATTATTTCGTTCTGTTAACTATATTATTTATGAGGATGAACTGCATAACATGCCAATATTGCAGAACATATTTTCACTTTTCTTTTTGCAAATATGTGTTCATTTGAATTTCTGTTGTAATTTTCATTTGATTTTTTTTGTTTGTTTCACTGCTGATCGATCAAACGGGTGTTCGTGCAGGCTGTTAATTGTGAGACTTGCTTTGTGAAGTCTTTATGTTATTTATGAGAGGCAGTCTTGTCATTTTCACTTTCACGTGTTTCTTCCATCTGCCGACGGTGTCGCCGTTTCTCATTTCACCCGTTTTTGTGCCTACGCCTGCATCAGAGCTTGCGTGAAGGACCGCACATTTTCCCGTCAAGTTTGCTTTTTATAAATCTCAACTATTGCGTAGAGAGTGGCGTACGCCTTCTTTTGTGCGTATGCAACGTTTATAAATGAGGCCCCTGGACTCACAACTTCTGGATAAAGCAGCTGGAAGCATTACTGACCTTGTGTGTGGGTTGGCGGGGGCTCTATTGTTATCGTCATGCTTGTTTTTATATTGTTTCGTTTTGTTTTGGTGTAAAGCACTTTGTGATATGTTTCATACTAATGGAACTTTAATTATTATACAATGTGAAATTTGTTGTCCTGTTTGACCTGGTGAGGTCAAACAGATCACAATCACTGTGATAAAAACTTTAAAAGTTACAAATGTTAAAAAAAAGTGTCTGAAATATATTTTATGGATAGGAAATTTTTTAATCTACAAGTTTACAGGGTTTAGGTGAATTTATCTGGAAAGAAATCTTAATAAATGTGTCAATACAAGAGCAAATCCTGTCTTAAAACTTTGCTTCTCTCTTAAATTGTGCTCACACCAAATGAAATACGTGTGGGAGTGGCGGCCAGATTAAATGTTAAGTCTTTGTACAGACACGATCAGAGGTCTTGCAACCTGACTTGAGAGTCAAACAGCTGTATCTGTCCGGGAACAGCACAATTTATTTATTTAACCTTCATTTATCTAGGCAAGAAATTCTTATTTTCAACTGTGGCCCGGCAAAAGGCAAGCCCGTTTGAGAAACAAACAAAACAAAAAAGAGTCACAGGAGAGACAGAACAAAAATCAGGATAAAACAGCAGTAAAACAAACAATCATTAAAATATTAAAATTATTACAATCGTTAGAATCATAAAACTTCTTTAAAATGATCTCTAAGATTTCTGTTAAAACTGTCTTTGAAATAAAAGGGTCCATTTTAAGGGTTTTTCATGCATTAGCATTTTTTGAGAATTGCAGTCATCTAGAGTTTAAAAATCGGAACTTTGCGAAGACAGCGCATCGTATCAACCAATAGGGGACTCTTGGGGCACATGACGAGTTCAGTGTCTTGGGAGGGACCAAGGGAAATTGGGAGGGACCAAAGTCAAATTATTTGCATTAAGATGATAATAAAAGTTCCTCTAATTTCATTGTTGCATTTACTTTTTCCTTCCTCTGATTAATGCTGGATAACAAGTCGTCAGAAAGGGTCACAGACAGACAGAAGTACAGCTCGAAGCGCAGACATTCAGCTGCAACTCCTGCAGTAGATAAAGAACCTCACCATACTGGTAGAGTCTCTTAATGATCTCATAACCCTGATGTTGAAATGTGGTTATCAGTGTGATTTCCATGTAGCAATCTGGCTAAAAACATTTAGTGGTAGCTCCTCACACACGTGTCCGAGGCGTCAAGTTTATGAACACATTTTGTGATAGGCTTCCGGCAGTGAATTCTTGCTTCAAATAGAGGCACCCATTGTGAACTTGACCCTCAAACAGCGTTCACTGTGAACGCAGCTTTAGTCTTTACAAGAAATATTTTATTTGTTTTGATTAATTTATGTCATTAGCTGCTGTTGTGAATCTAGACCAGGGGTCGGCAACCTTGACCACTCAAAGAGCCAATAGACCTTTTTCACACTTCCGCATTTTTCGACCGGAAATACGTCATTGACGTGTAAAACAACTTCCTGTTAGCATAGCAGCAGATATGAAGAATGGCAGAGTCAAAGAGTTGCAGTTTCTGTTGTGTTCCAGGCTGTTCGTCTTCCAGCCAAAAACAGCCCAACCTTTCATTTCATTATTTTCCTGTGGATCCAAACCTGAAACCCAAATGGATACAGGCGATCCGAAGAGAGGAAGGACATAGTTTTAATGTAAACACAGGTAGCACCGTCTGCTGCCGGCACGCTCCGGATTGTGGTGCGGCTGTGTCGTTCGTCGCCTGAACAGTGGTGCTGTCCCGAGCCTTTTCCCTTGGAACAACTTTACTGCTCCTTTGAGAAGGGAGTCAGTGAATGACAGAACCTCAAACGTCAGTCTATGCAGCTATGCTGTGAAGATAGCAACATGGTGGCTAAGCTAAGCTAAGCTAAGGCAGTAAAGATGGATCACGACTACGTGACACACCCACTGCAGGTAAGGTTGTTCATAATGTGTTTGGTTAACATTAGTCAACTATGTGTACCATTATTGGATAAATGCATTTCTACCTTAACAAATTAATGTTTATAATATAAGCTGTTCACGCTCTCACCTATTTTAATTACATGTATTTTATTACTTTTGAGTATTTTGCATTTTTGTATTATCCTATTTTGTATTTTCCTTAAAAATAAATGAAATGAATTTGTAATTAAATACTTAACATACTTTTCAAAACATGATTACTGTGTTGTGTTGAAAGGTATCAAAAATATGTTAAGACTGGTTTTTAATTTCTTTATCTTCACAGGTGCTCTGGATGAGGCTTTGGATACATCCATGATTTAGAAGCCAAGTTCCCTTGTGGGAGCCAGGAGACGATGTCATGGCGGACAAAGTTCCTCGTTCCAGACCTCCTCACTGACATTGGCATTAAACTCATCATTCCACCTTTCAAGCGTTACGCTCAATTCAGCACAGAAGGAAACAGAACACACAAGCCATTGCCCGCCTCAGAATTATAGTGGAAAGAGTGATCGGTAGGATCAAGTCCTTTCACATCAGGGACTCTCTCACTGATGGGCAGTGTGGATCAGATCTGGCTTAACTGCTGTGTTTTGGCAAATTCTCAAGGACTTTCTTGTTTTGAAGAGTGAATTAATGTTTGGTATGTAGATAATGTATAATGTACAAATAGTATGGAAAAATGTAGTGTTCCCACATATTCTTAAAATCTAATGAAATATAATTGTTATATTCTTAATATTTTTCTGTTGAAATGTGACTTTGACTTCACAAAAAAAATTAGATGAACAAATAAAACAATTTTGGTCAAAATTGTGCCTCGTTTAATTTTTTGGTATGCGTAACATCAACTGATTAATCACAACACAAATAACATCAAACATTTACAATAAAAAATAACATTACAGATCATTAACAGTAAGACAGAAGGCTGAACTGATTGTTAAAGACAAGATAAGTGTAATTTAAGGTATGCATTCATGCATCTGCCATAATAATATATATATATCCAATTTCTCTTTCATTCCATCTCAGAAACCCCATCCAACACAGCCATGAGAGGTTGGGGCTGCACCTGGCATAACTTACTTCCAGATGCCCTCATATCTGGATCTGGCTGTGGTCCTACACAAGAGAAACACAAGATTATTGGTCACACAAAAAAGGCATAAGTGCATAACTACATTTAAATTGTATTCATTATATCTGCAATAACCATAATTTGGTTAGTCATAACATTAAAAAAAACTTAACTTGCTCTCATAAAGCAAAAAAAAAAGTTAAATTATTCACCTGTATATGCCTTGTACAGTGTGGAGCTCAGACCGTCCCTGCCAACTGTTTTGGGCTTTTGCACCACCAGCTCACTAACCGGTTCAGGATGGATTCCGTTATAAATAAAAGGCAAAAAGCAATTAGTCTGTAGTCACTACTGGGGGTGTTTTTATAATAATTTACAGTTGTTATGGATACACATCCGTTCTTAAATCATAATGACAATTTGATCACAAACCCACCTGTGTTCTTGGTCTGTGCCATCTTTGCAAGCCACTCGTGCAGGCCAGGGGAGGGTGGAACAGCCTGCAGACCCAGCTGTGAATAATCTGCGGTCTGGAACAGGATGGCAACTATGTGATTGCAGAATCCTTTACCAGCCGCACAACTGCAGGAGAAAGCTTTCAGGTTGACACTTTCTGCATCCAGTGATATCTGGAAACAATAAATTAAATAGGTTACAATTAAGACATACTTCTGTTGCTACATCAATGTAACATGAAACTATAACTTTCAGTAGGGTGACCAGATTTGAGTTTGTAAAAAAGAGTGAAGTGAGTTTGTGAGATATTTCTAAAAGAGTAATTGGTGTTCAGAGCTGCGTACATGAAGCAAATATGAATACATTTCATCTACGTTCAATGTTATTTTATTATAAAGGTATCAAAAAAAAAGAGGACATGTCCAGGAAAAAAGAGGACGTCTGGTCACTCTACTTTCCGAAAAATAGTAATAGTAAGTGAAGAAAGTGCCGCAACTGCAGCAAAAAAGAATGAAGACGCATACAGGCAACTTTCTTATTTACCTACTAGTACAGCTTCGTCAAATTTTTGGTTGTTATGTTAATCTCATGCCTTTTCACTTAAACATACACACAACATATTAACTGAGACGTGTTATACCTTAAATTACAAATAAATAACACCAGGATTTACAGTTGACGTCGTAAACAGAGTTAGCGGTGATGCGGCTATGGCTAAAGCTAGCTAAAGCTTACCTTGATAATGGTGGATCTCTTGTCCAATTTGTTTCCTATAGTGGACAAATGCATCTTCACACTCTTCACCACATCGGCGCTGGTGAACTTCGGAACACAACTCAGGCTCTTTGAAAACACTCGAGGCTCTGCCATTCCTCCGCCAGAGAAGCACAAACCGGAACTAGGTTTACACGTTGTTGACGTGTTTCCGGTTTTTGCGAAAAAGGTCTATTGGATCAGTTTCTCAGAGAAATGAAAGCACAAGGAGCCGCAATACAAAGGGTGTTAGAAAAAATGTTTTGCAGATATATCGCGATAGTTCATTTGGTTATACTTGTACTGATTCAAAATGCTGTCAGGATATTTATTTATTTATTTTAATTATTTATGAGCGTGATGCTTCCTTTGATCTTTGTCCATTTTCGAAAACCTTGAATAGACTTTTCCGTCTGTCAAACACAGAGTTAAGGTGATCATATCTATTTTTTCCCCCCTTTAAATCCAGTAAACCCAATAAAGTATATTAATTTTATGGATGATATTTTTTATTAGGAAGCAGCTATTAGTCTGTTGCGGGTCTGTAATCATAAGCGATGAGTTTAAGCCCCGCCCCCGCCTCTACCTGTTCACGTCCTCTGCTGCCCCAAGTTGTTTTCCCCGCGTGCAACCATAGCAGCAAATTAATAGGATAGTAGGGGCGCCCTAAAGCAAAATTCATTAATTTTACGTGGAAATGTGTCACGATGTGGGGGTGGCTCGAGAGCCGGTAGGACCCAGATGCAGAGGCGCTGCAGAGCAGGAAAAACAAAACAAAAACTTACATTGACGTGGCGAGGAACATGGAACAGGACAGGATGACAAGAACACCAAGACAGAGCTAATGGACCAACACAGGAGGAAGGCAGAGTCAAGACTTAAATACAGACAGGGCAGACAAGACACAGGTGAACACGATCAGGGCAGATGGGGACCAAAGGAAGTAAAACTCAAGAAACAAGACAAGACAGGAACCTTTCAAAATAAAACAGGAAACAGAAACAAACAAGACAGAACAAGAACTAAAACCAAGACACAACAAATACAAACCATGACAAAATGGGTGGTTTTAGTCTGGGAAAGAAAAAAAAGGGCCTTTTTTTTTCTTGGGTGTTCCTGTGCCTCCTACGAGATTGCCGCTGACTGTCTTTTTATAAGAACGTGATAGTTATTTTACCAAACCACAGAGAACCGCAGCACAAGGATGAAAAAGCCGCATGTGGCTCCAGAATCGCAGGTTGCAGACCGCTGGTCTAGATCAATGTTTTTCAACGTTTTTTGAGCCACGGCAAACTTTAACCTTAAAAATAATCATGTGGCACACCAGCATCCAAAAAATAAATAAAAAAAGGAGAAACTCATAGTCTGTATTGATTTACAGCCCCTCCACAATCTCACGTGCATTTTTGAGATGATTGTGGCAGAAAAAGCTGGAAACTGCAGCTGTTTTTTTCTTAAAGATGTAATAAAAGTTAAGTTAGAAGATTTAAAAACAGTTTGAGGTGTGTTCGTTGGTTATAAGACGTTTAACAACAGATCTCCTTGTGCGCTGTCGCTTTACCCCAATGCATCATGGGAGATGTAGTGCATAAAACGGCCTGAGATCGCTTTTCAGAGCTTCATGGTTTTGTTCACTTGTTCCACGGTCTGACACCGGATTATGTGGAAAGCTACACCGCTAAAGACGAGCTTTAGCTGGTATTTTTGTTAGAACTGAGAGACTTTACAAGCTAAATCGGGACAAGGAAGTTAAGATTTTAACCACTTCTGATTGGTCAGACTGATGACATGTGATTAAGCCCCCCAAGAATGATTGGTGGAGACAGTTAAAGGGACGGCACTTTTCCTAAATACAGCCGACGCTGCAGCTAAATCGCGGATACTGTCATTCTTATCAAAATGTCTTTAATAAAATAAAATAAACAAAAAGAAAAGGTATTTTATGATCTTTCATATTCCTAACTAGTCAGTGTTTTACCAGGGCTTGTTTGGATGAACACAGAGCTGAAATCCTGGAGATGGAAAATGTTTCTAGATCAGTTAATGAGGGCAATTTCCCACGGCACACTAGTGTGCCGTGGCACACTGGTTGAAAAACACTGTTCTAGATAATCCTTTTTATTGTTGCAAAGCACGAATAGCTTATAAGATTATGCAAAATTTGACAAAATGCAGCTCTGTAAACACATTTAATAAATATCAACATGTTGTCCTTTCACACTTGTTTTGTTTCTCTATTTTAAGGTTAGTTTTAGTCACTGTTTGCTCACAACCATCTGTCCAACAGACACCTTCATAACTTCAGCTGCTCTGCTGATTTCTGTTCTCTGCTCGTGTTCATGTCATGCAGCTGATGTGATTTTACCAGTGATGAATTTTAGGTGTAAAACTGCTTTAGGTGTTGACAGTTTCTTCACAGTTGTGGCACCATGAAATCACAAACTCTAAACCTTTTTTTTTTACTCTACGACATCTTTACCACTCAGTGCCATCTCCTGGACATATGTTGCATTATTCTAAATGTTCAATAAAGGTGTGCTGATATATTTTCCAGTGGCAATAGATGTATGGGATTCATCAAAACTTAAGAAATCATGAATAAAGAACAATTACCTAAACAAGGTGGTTCAAAGATGGTTTAATTCGGCATATTTGATCAGCTTTTAGGGTAGATTCAGGCAATAGACCAAAGTTGTGACTGATTTCCTTAACAAAAGGTCTGTTTAAAGTGTCTTCATTACCACTGATAGTGCTGCTACTTTTAGAAGCACTCTCTGTAAAAGTGACTCATATTCATCACAGCAGCAGAACCCCCTCCACTGCTGCTTAACAGAGCCTGCAAATTGTCTGCACATGCTCAGTGATGACCTGTTGTGGTCAGTGTGAGAGAGCATTTGATTTGTTTGATGCCCTCTGTACCCACATTTTCAGGCTCTGAAAAAAAATGAAAACAGTCAGCTGTTCGTGTTATGCTAATGTATTTCATTAAATTTAATCTTTTAATTCAAATTCAGAGTGAAGAGGAAACATCAAGAAGACAAATCCTTTAAGAATATCAGAGAAAACAGTATTTCAACAAGATAAAGGAGCCATTTAGATCTTTATTTTCCCTCCAGTTGGTTGTTGGTAAAAGCATTTCATCAGGTGTGAAGTGGAGCCACCACTGACCAGCCTCTTGTTTTTAATATGTGGATGTGAAAAGAGATGAAGAAGTTTCACTTTCTCTTTTTCCAGTATTTCTTCTCCTGGAACCCCTCACCACTCCAAACACCCCCCAGTCACCCTCCAGCTCTGCTCTGGTTCCACTGTTCCATGTGAGCAAGTCTGGTGATCCTGTAATTGCCAGCGTTTTGCCACATAAGTCAAGAAAATAAGTTGTGGCTCTGCAGCATCCTCCTGGGGTGCCACTTGATTTCCTCTCTATTCTATCCCTCCACTTTTCTTAAGCCCCCTCACCAAACCCCTCAATACTCCTGTATGAACAGATACTTCTACAGAACTTCAGCTCAGGAGTTCTCTCTGCTGTTTTCTGGCTTGACTGTCTTTTGTTTTGATGTTGTTTGATGCAGATGTGATGAATGCATCTTGTAAATTCTTTCACTTTGCAGTTCTTCATGCTTTTGTTTTGTACCCCTTTTCCCCCTTTTTTTAATCTCCTTCAGGCATCATGTCCACATTTCTCCACGTTCATCCGTTTGGAGCCAATCTTGAATATCTGTGGTCGTACATTCAAAAACTGGATGCAAAGGTAAACATTTAAATTGAAAATTGGTAACATCTGCTAGATGACTATCTGTGAATAATGTGAGAGTGAAATATTAACAAAATTCAAAGCATTTTTTAACCTGACTGCAAAACAATGTAGATTAAATACTTTTTACTGTAAGAAAAGAATGTGTTAACAAACAAAAAGCGTTTCTGCTCTTTGCACTAAATAAACTGGATGAACAAAATAATACTTACACAAATTTGTAATTTTTTGTGATACAGAAAAGCCAGTGAGAAAAAGAATGAATGGTGAATTGCTAAACTATACCCTAACATAATCAGAGAAGAAAAAAAAAACATTTTTCACTTAAACTGAGAAATCATCCTGGCAAACATGTTAGCTGCATGTTAGCGCCAAACATCGAACAAGTCTCTTTGACAATTCAGGTTTTTGAACAGTTTGCCTCACTGGGATCATGTTAATCACCTGGGATGAGCTTAATGGTGCTTGATGTCTGCGCTGTACTGGGAAAGCCCAGAGCTATTTGTGTCGGCCATTACCCCTCTGCTGTTATAAACCCACGACATGTCTTACATCAGTAACATGAACTAAAAAGTGAATGAAAGAAGCTGCAGCAGCAGGTTTGATTGGAGGCTTAGGGTTGAAGGTCCCAGAAAATGGGAACGTCATTGTCCAAAAATCTTCCGATCCTGGAAAAATCATTTAGAATGTTTGCAGGTGGACCAGAGCACAAGTACTTAATAAGATGTCCTATTAAGCTTGTTCGATCTTTTAACTGTCAGCTCACTTGGAAAATTATTTTAACAAGAGCTTCAGCTTCATGGCTAACTGTTGGCTAATTTTGACACCCATCAATAAGGCACAAATACATTCTCCAAGTGTTGCAGGCCACGGCTAATAAATCTACCTTGTCGTTGGGTCTTCAGATATGGCCTTTTTAGATTTAGATTATTTTATTGGACATGTGACAACTGAGACATTTGTCCAAAAGGGTGTCATGTAGAGCTTGACTGTGTTTATGTGGTTATTATTTTCCACACAAGATAAAATTAGATTTTTATTTACACTGACGTATGATTCCTGTTTTCATTTCTTTTCTGGACACATCTTTAATGTTTTTCCCAAATAATATACGTTGTTGTTTCTCAAATAAATCAAACTGCTGCTAACTTTGATGTTCCTCAGCTGCAGTCCGGATCTATTCGACAATCTTTTTACTTTTGACCAGGCCAAATGTGGTCTGTATTCAAAATTCTACTGACCCACAGGCTTCTCTCATAAAACCAATAATATTTCTTAATTGGCTAAACTCTGTTATAAGTCATTCTAAACCTGTAGTAACATTGCGGCGGAACCCTTCTCTGACACTTTCTTGCTCATTTCTATAATGTAGACTTTAAATGAAATGAACAGATTTGTTGATCAAAACTGCAGTGATTTGTAATTCTGAATAGGAAAACAATTGGTGTTATTTTGCTATTCACATGATTTACATTTAAATGTTTTAAGTTAAAATTTAATTCATACCATTCATATATACCTAAATTTAATGATGAGAAAAAGTTTTTTTTAAAGGTCACTTTAAGAAATAATCTTGTTCAGCGTTTTCATGGTTTCAATTACGGTGGCCCGGAAGGGTCACAAAGCAACACTTTAGATTTCACAACACAAAATAACATGCTACAATTCATCACAACACAATAACTAACAACACAATAACTCCCAACACAACACGTTAACTCACAACGCAACACTTTAACTCACAACACAATTACTCACAACACAATAACTCACAACGCAACACTTTAACTCACAACACAATAACTCACAACACAATAACTCACAACACGACACAATAAGTCGCAACACTTTAACTCACATCGGAAGTACTGGTATATCTGCAAAGGAAGTGCTTTTTTGCTGAAATTTCCACTGCGCTAACACATCTATAATCACGTTTCTATTCGGGGTTCATAAGCTCATTCAAAGATTCTCCCAAAGTTTCTCTCCTGCTCCATCTGAGAGCCGTCTGTCTGTCAGCCGCCATATTTGTTTTTGTCTACCTTTATCTCATCATTGATATTGATGTCAGCCGCATCCTTCCGCGTGTTTCTGTGTCTATGTGACCCACATTGAAGGCTCAATGTCACTCAATAACACAAGAGGGTGAAATAGAAACAAAAATAAAGTTAGGGGACCTTTTTATTATTGTTATTTGTCACCATGAAAATAAGAAAAAATATCAGTTTGGTAAAGTTTGAAAGATATTCACAGATTCTGACTTCCGCCCTCAATAACTATTCTGATAAAGGTTCAATTGTGACAGCAAGTATCTCAATCAGTTTGTAGTAACACAGAGAGTGAAGTTAAAGTGAAGACTTTAACCACTTCTGATTGGTCAGACTGATGGCGTGTGATTAGGCCTCCAAGAATGATTGGTGGAGACAGTTAAAGGGGCGGGACTTTTCCGGAAACAGCTGAAGCTACAGCTAAATCGCGGTACCGTCATTCTTATCAAAATGTCTTTAATAGATTCAAATAAACACAAAGAAAATAGTATTTTACGATCTTTCATATTCCTAACTACTCAGTGTTTTGTCAGGGCCTGTTTGGATGAACAAAGAGCTGATATCCTATAGATCAGGGGTGGCGAACAAGTTTGACATCAAGAGCCGAATTTTTTCACTGTGAGAGTCAAAGAGCCACACCACACACTGACCTGCCAAAATGTACACACACAAACACGCATTAAAGCCGTATTACTTTCCACAACACACTCCTCTCCCTACAACAGAACAGCAAGTATTGTACTTGTGTTTATTTCAAGGAAAGTGTCCACCCTCAATACACACATCAATGCAGCTAAACCAGAGTTAACACAGAGACTACCCTGGAGGTCAGAGACCCCCTCCACACACACACAGCCTCTCTCTTCATCTCACGCTTTTCTTTGACACACACAGCCACACAGTGACGGGCGGTGAGGTTGATGCTGGAGAAGCACTGATATCACCATTTATCCATCAGTATTTAACTGGTAGTTCTTTGTAACTCAACATTCCTCTTTCAATGACCCTTACACCAACAAATACACAAACATCTGGACAGAGCATCCTTCTGGTGTCTGAGTGATTCATATTCACAATAAACACATTATATACATTACATGTCAGTTGTGTGCAACTTAAATTAATTTTGACCTTCATTAGAATATCTTGCTTTTATATGTTTTTAAATTTAAAATTGAATGACTGACATTTGAATCAAAAGCAAATAATTTATTAAAAATAAATACATTGCAATGAGTCAACTCATACTTAGGAGTAGTAATCCAACAAGTACTGAGTTATAATTTAACTGGCTGCGTTATTCACTCCCCTCCTTCCTGCTCACACTCATTCAGCCAAACGGCATGCAAGTTAATTCTGCTAACAGTTACCTGGCTGATGGTTTTACACTGAAAATTCCCCACTTCCCATGACTCTTAGGGGCTGAAGGATCCCCAGGCCAGTTTTAGCCTCTCTGATCAGCTCCTTTACGTGAGTGTCGGTCAGAACGGACCGATGTCTGTTCTCCAAATTATAACAGCGCCGTCTTTCAAAGAGATTTCAGATCATTTATTTCCGATTCTCTCCCTGCCTCATCAGTGACCAGCATGGATCTCATCAGTCAGTCTCTGCATTAAATCCATGAGAAAAGTGATCTGCGGTCGTTTTTGTTCAGCAGCAGCGTCACGTTCTGTGCTTTATTCATTGTGATTGTAGCTTTCTGCTGTGAGCTGCGCAAAGACGGAACGTGGGACAGATTGTCGTTTTGAATGTGCGCTTTGAAAAGCTTCAACTTTTTAATAAAGGAGACAATTTGTGTCAGATGATCAGGAAGAGTTTTTCATTTTCTCCTGGATCCGTTTTGTTCTTTTCTGCCATGACCAATGTTACTGCTTCCAAAAGCTCATAATGATAAACATCGTGACTTTCCATTCTGTTCAGTAAAAAGTAAGAATCTTCCCGTTCTTCCAGAAACGTCCTGTGTTTATCTTATACTCTGAATTTATCCATTTTGACCATGAGGGTAACAGTCTGCACGTACATCAAATCTACATCTATGTGTTCCGACTTTGGGCGTAACCTGCGCAAATGATTGGCGGTCACGTATGTGTCGGGAGCAGCATCAAACACACACACACACTGCCAAATTACTTTTATTATTAATTATTATTTATTTTCAATACCCTCTGATGGTTTGAGTGTGGTTTAAGAGGGAAAAAAATATGAAATGAGGCAAAGTATATAGAAAATATGATGAGACGCAAAGAGCAGCACGCTCATTGGCCAAGAGCCGCATGCGGCTCGCGAGCCTCGTGTTCGCCACCCCTGCTATAGATTGTAAATGGTTTTAGATCAGTTAACGAGGGCAAAGGCCCGCGGCACACCTGACCATCTCCCACGGGGTCAAGTGGGTCTCATAGACAAAGAAACATGCGGAAGGATGACAGACAGACGGCTGTTAGATGGAGCAGAAGAGAAACTGCGGGAGAATCTCTGAATGAGCTTATGAACTCCAAATAGAAACGTGATTATAGATGTTTTAGCCCAGTGGAAATTTCAGAAAAAAAAGCACTTCCTTTGCAGATATACCAGTACTTCCGTTGTGAGTTGTTGTGCTGTGAGTTATTGTGTTGTGAGTAATTTGGTTGTGAGTTATGGTGTTGTGAGTAATTGTGTTGTGAGTTATGGTGTGTTGTGAGTTGTTGTATTGTAAGTTATTGTGGTGTGAGTTATTGTGTTGTGTTGTGGGTTATTGTGTTATGTTGTGACGAATAGTAGAATGTTATTTTGTGTTGTGTTTGGAAGTCTTGGGCCACCGTATCTAATGTATTGCGCATCAAAATCGTAAAACCGCAAATCAAAACCCCAAATTCGCGAATCAAAATGCATAAATTGAGAACCAAAACCCACAATTTGCAACCAAATGATATTACTCAAAGCACAATCATATTTCTTAGCTGCTGATTTGTTTTCTCAGCATTCTGAAATTCTGAGTTGCGCTTTTATTCTGAAATTGCCTTTTGAGTTGCTCTTTTATTTTTTGCGTCGCGCTTTTATTTTTTGCAGTTTCGATTCTAAAACCTGCACACATAAAATCCGCGACACGTCAATCAAGCGGAGGGGAGGCGGGACATCTCCGACATCCAGTAGCTCATTGGCTACCGAATAACTCAGAGTCTTACATCACCATACCAGTTTCATAAGGTGAGTCTTTCATATGTTTTTGAAATATTTTGCTTTATTAAACGATCAAACGTGTACTCCATGTAACCGGAGGACGCCAGCATAGTCAGATGAACTTGACCAGTAAGTGCTAGTTAAAAAAAAAGTTAGAAAGTAAGATGTTGCATGAAAAACTATCGCCATTTATTATAAACAATGTTCTCCTGTGCTAGCCATGCCAGCTAGCTCAATACTAGCGGGGTTTCCGGCTCATTTCATGACTTGTATGGATTAAACAAAGTCGATTTTTTACGACGGTCATGTCAAACCTGGGAAAATTGCCCGTAAATTGTCGCTAGGATTTTTCAAATATTTTTTTCAAGAAGTACATTAATGTATAACCTATAAGTTTTCTCAACATTTCCTTAGGGATTACAGAATCAGAGCAGAGAAAATTTTAGTAGACCAGCAAAAACATGCTTTGTATGATTTTATTCCCCTTAAAATTATCCTACAAATAAACATCCATAGAAATATTAGTTGTTAAAAATTAGGTGGGGGTTTTAAAATTGACTAATCCTGTATGTCTGTGTTGTTTTCTATAAGGGCCGTTGTTTTGCATGCCATAAGATAAAAGGTAGAAATACTGAGCCAGCTACGACAAGGCGTGGATACCTACAACTTCTTGAAGGTCATTGAAACAATTTTAATATTAACTGTTTGCTCCTTTTTTTTTGGTTAATTGACTTTTGCTGTTTTTTGTTTCTTAAGATGCAGGCCCCAAAGACCATGACGTTGCCGGTGTGAGGCAAAGACTTTCTGGGCAGGCTCACAGACATCTGTTAACTGAAAGAGAAGCATTTAAAATAGTTGTCCATTTTGACCACGATTGCATTGACAACATGCCCAGGCACACTGTCTGCTTCTCAGTTGTCAGTGCCCACACAAAAACAGTGACTTTTCTATCAGCTCACCTTAAAGTCTTTTGAGAAGTTTCAAAAGTTATTTTAATCTCTCTGAAGTGTGATGCAGAATTTCACAGAATCTAATGCACTTGACTCTGTATTTCAAAGATATTTGCAAAACCCTCAACCAGTCTTTTGTACAAAACACATTTAATGGGTCAAACATTAAAAAGTGACGTTTTACAAATTACCAGTGGTGATTATTAGCCATTTATTTTCTTAAGGGGGGGGGCAGTATTTTGCAAGGCAGATGAGATCTGTTCATGTTGTTAGTTTTTGTTACATCCTGCTGTGATGACATGCTTCGTTCAGTACAGAAATGTAAATGTCTTGGTCGTGGTTTTCCGATGTCCCACAAGGGTTGAACAGTTGGAACTGAGAGGAAAGAGGACAAGCCACATAGGGAACAACAACCCCCAACAGTTTCCTGCTCTGCCTAATTTAAGTTAGACTGTCGTCCAATGTCTACAGCATCCTGCACAAAAAGAAAAATGTATTTAAGAAAGTTAAAATGAGAATATATATATACAACTTAAATGACACTCAGTAGCTGCATATTGTGACAGTTAACTTTCTGTAAACCTGCAATATTTAAGGTCAAGAATAAAATGGTTTTGGAATACAGTTCTGGTACCTTAAATCAAAAATAAGTGTTTCTAAAACATTAAAAAATGCCCTTTTTAAAAAAAAGGGATGAACTTGATCCCCAACTAGGAAAGATGTCACTTTCTTAGCTCCAAGAACATAACATACATCAGTGAAAAATACCAGGAACATGTATCTCATGGAAATGATTACTCACTATTTTTACTGTATGTATCATGTTCAAGGGCACTGATGTTAATTTACAAATACTAATTTTTGGCTAAGCAATATGTTTCTATGCTGTTCAATTTCCTTTCAGGAAATGTTGACCTAATAGGTTATACATTATTGTACTTCTTAAAAATTTTTTTTGATTAATCCTAGTGACAATTCACACTTTTTTTCACTAGCAGCTATTGATGGAGCTCATCTGACTATGCTGGCATCTTCCGGTTACATAGAGTTGATCGTTTAATAAAGCAAAATACTTAAAAAACATATGAGAAAGACTTCTGACTGAAAAACTTCTGAAACTGGTATGTTGATGCACAATACATTAGGTGCTAAATTGACCATAGGTTTTTGCTGCTTTTCAATGTCAAACTGGTAGACAGATCTGGAACTGCAGATTTTACACACTCAGTGTCAGACCCTGTGACAGACTGAAACAGTTGATTTTCTCTGCAAGAATAAAACATATTTTTTAGTAATATAAGTAGGTGTGTAATGGTTCATTATAACAATGATTCAGTTCATATCATTACTTGTATTGTGTTGTACCAATCCTTGTGTTTCTTCAAGCTAACCAAGTGTAAATTAAATATGTGTACAAACAAACAAGTAAAAAAGAATTACTGTCAGATCCATTCAAATTTTAGTTTCCTAAAGTTTGGCCCACTGTTGTTTTTCACATCCAAAGAATCCAAAGGGAATATTCTTGGAACGTTCAACACACTGTATGGTTACATGTATTTGCTAAACTCAAAGTGTTTCCACACTATTCCACAATATTCTATTTCGTTCCTTCGAAATAATTTATTCTTGTGAACGAAATTATTAATTCGTCCAAACGAAATAATTATTCATGTCATAAGTCATTCATAAACACGGATATGCTCGCCTTCCTGCCGCAAAGCAGCGGTGACTTCCGTGTCTCTGTGACCCACGTTCGTTCAAGAATAGAAAATAAAAACAAGAATGATCAATTCATTATTGTCTCAATGAATATAAGAAAAATATCATAAAATTTAGGATGCCTAAGCTTTGTGCTTCGCCATACCGCAGCGATTTACTGGACATAGCTCCAAGCTCCACCGCAGTACTCTTTTGCTTGTCATGCCGATATTCGGACGGCCTGCTGGGATATTGTAGTTTAGGGTCGAAGAGGAATAATAATATTCAGGACTTGTCTTTTATTAGCATACTCGTTAGCAGTCGCTTTACATCCAAAGGCTAGTAGGCTAGATCCTAACTAGCCCATCATTAAAATGTCATTCACGTCATGAGGCATTCATAAACATGGATGTGAGCAATATTTGGATTTTCAGCAGATACCTTCACATTTCTGTCTGTGTGTGTCTCATTAGATTGCACAGAAGACACAGATTATGTTTAGAGATCAAATTTATTTAGCCTAACTATCGGCCTACAAAAGCATCTGTAATCACATTTTCATGTCTGGGTTCATTCACATTCCGGTATGGTCTCCGTCTTGCCGCAAAAGCCGCTTTCTGCTGCTACTTCCGTGTCTCTGTGACCCACATTCATTCAAGAGAGGAAAAATAAAAACAAGAATGATGAATTTATTATTGTCTATTTATTAAAAGAGACGGATAAACCAGCAATCCTCATCAGGTTTGTGAATCAAACCTACAAGCTAGCTCTGTTGAACCAAAGAAAGAACCTGCAGGGATCTTCTGCTTATCTGAACGACTATCTGACCAGAAGGAATGCTGAAATCGCCAAACATGCCAGGCTTCTCAGGAAGCGTAAGCAGATTGAGAACACTTGGGTTAAAGGCTGCAGGATTTACGTCAAACCACCGGATCGGTCAAAGGTTCTGGTTGTTAACACCATGAAGGACTTTGAGAAGTGTTTGATCACGGACGTCTGAAACAACATGGAGTAATAAATCAAAGAGCTAAATAATTTCAAGAAATATGACGCCTGGATTCATCATTTTCTCCAAAAGTCTGAAGTGACCTAATTAACAGCAAAGCTCTGACCTGCAGAGAAGTTGACTCAACTCTCAGGCGCCGCTGTTTTCAGCTGAAGAAAGATATGGACCTTTATCTAATGTCTACAGACACAACATCAAAGAGAACTATAAACTCTGTTTATACCAGAAGAACTGTTGTTAATCTGCTGTTAATCAGCAGAAGAAGAAGAAATACCAACCTTGGTCATTCGACAAAATATGGACCCTTTTTATTTTACTTCACAGCATAACTTTATCATAAAAGATTTAAAAAATTAAAAATACAAAAAAAATAAAACAAATGATTAATCAATTATTGAAAATGGTTAAATTGATTGACTTTTAATGACATTACTTCACCTGCTCCAAAAAGTTGATATGTTAAATTCATGATTTTTCCTAATGTAACATAATTTCGCACATGTTTTTAACTTTTGATACTTGATCAAACTTTGCTATGAAAATTCCTGAAACAGTGTTATGTCTATTTTACTGATATAAAAGTCATTGATATGATTAAAAAATAATACTATAAGTAACATAATCTGCATATATTTTGGATACTTCATTGCCATGTTGATTTCTAAAAGTTATTTTTTACATAATTTAAGTAATTCATCTTTGTCATGTGCTTTATTGATATTTCAAGATTCTTAATTCTGTCTGACAAAAGCTAGGAAGCAGATATTGATAAATCATGTAATAAAATGGTTATAGTATAACGGGGTGGATTTATATAAGTTCGCTTCCTTCCACTCCCTTTCAAGCAATATTTATTAATATGTCTAATTATCCCAAGTTTATTGTATGAATGTATAACTGATGATTGTATTGTTTTTGTGTATTATTCCTATTTGATTGCTTAAAAAATAAACCATTTCAAATTAAAAAAAAAAAGAAAAAAAATCATGATCAAAATTAATATCCGAAGGCTACAGGCTACGTATCCCATCATGCATCACAAATATCCCATAATGCATCTCGACCAATCACCGTGGCCCTGTAACCATGATGCGTTCATAGACAATAGGACAAATGACCCGCTACGTATCATGTAGCCTACTAGCCTTCGGATGTAAATCGACTGCTAACAGGTATAATTGCTTTGGTAGAGCTTTAAAAAAAAAAATCTGATGTCTAAACATCCTCCATGTCTTTCATGCAATGTAATGAGACACACACAGACAGAAATGTGAAAGTATCTGCTGTGAATCCAACTATTGTTCACATCCGTAATAATGTAGCTAGGAGCTAAGTCCGGTAGGCGAAGCAGCAATCTGTGTTTATAAATGACTTATGATGTAAATAAATGTTTCGTTCGCACAAGTTAATTAATTTGTGAGAACGGAATATTATTTTGTGGGAACAAGATATTAATTTGTGGGAACGAGATATATTTTATTTTTTCCATGTCAGGACACGGGCTCTGTAATAAAAAGAGTCTAAAATACAATGGCTATTTTTGATCCTTTTATTAGAAATGGTCTTCCACTCAACTGTTCCCCTTTGCCGTCCTTCCAAAGTCTGTTGCCCACTCCTGCCCCGCATGTAAAATGTTCTTGTTCTGCCACTGCTGCTTGCACATGCTCAGTAGTTGTCTAATCTGTCCTTGAGTACAGATTTATTATCCTGCTTTCAGCTTCGTCTGTATGAACACAACATGTGTAACATTTGCTTTAAAAAAGTCCCACTGTATAGTACTGTACCATATACTCTTTGGTAAATCTTCCCTTTCTAAAATTCTGATTGTTTTATCGTAAAACACATTCTTTTCTTCCTGGTTTTGCGTCTCCTGCTGTCTCCTCACAGGTGACCACAATGGAGTTGGAGCGCCTGATGGTCCGTCTGCCCAGCATGTTCAAGCAGGAACTGATCGGCGTTGGAGCCAATCTGGAGAAACGCTGGAAGTTCTGCGGTTTTGACAGCCTCAGCACAGCGTGACACAGGAACAGCACACACACACACAGTGAAGGCTGGTGTAAACAGACGCAGAACACTTCAGACGTGTGTCTGTGCTGCCCACACCCAGCGATAAGCAACTTTCCTTCAACTGGACTCTAGAAACTTGAAAAGGATCCCAGATCATTGCTGCGTTTAGGACGAAGGTTTTAGGTGGTGTTCTTCTCCGAAGATGCAGAAACCAACAGCAGGACGACTTGCTTCCACATCGACCCTAACACTTCTGGTTTTCTGTGATGACTGTTTCATAGCTGGTACAGCCGGAGGATGAAGCCAGTCCATGCTGAGACTCGACTGGTAAACCAAAGTTAAATCGTCACAGATCTCATCTTTTTTCAGCTGATAAAGAGAAACTTTTTGTAGCTATATTGTCAAAAGTTGGACTGTTTGTGTTTCCTTCAAACCAGTGCTGGCAAACATATTTACCACACCGGGGCTCAGAAGGAGAATTACCTGATATTTTATTTGCTTCTCTGCAGCAGCCATGGCTGTGTTCCACTGTATGTGTTTATAATATTGACTGTCTAAACCTGCACTGTTGTGTTGGCTTCATATTTTTATATGTGAACTATGAAGGAACTTGATTACTGAGGTCGTCCTCAAGCAAGCTTTTTCTCTCAGATGTAAACTGTTTTAGCTCTGAAGGTGAACTTTAAGGCTAAAGCTGAAAAAGTCTTTGTAATATATAAGCTAGATGACATGCAAGAAGGAAGATGATGGACGAAAAGATCTCATCCATTAATTCATATGCATGGTTTATGGTCTGAAACTGTTTTTCTTTTTCGTAAAACATAAATTAATCAACTGATAATAAAATAAATTTACATGATTGCCACATATAAGTACAGCTGCACTTTTTCCTGCAAAATGTTGCACATTTTTTCTTTAAAAAAAAATGTATATATGTTGGTGCGATATTTAATCACAAGAGAGCAATTTCTGTTTTCATGAATCATGAAAGATATGTCCTTTACAATCCTAATTTACATTTAGAAACTCTTTAAAAAAACTCCAGATAAACTTTAATTTTTTGCCATCAAATGTTGGTTATAACTCAAGTTTGATTTGTGAGGACATGCCTTTCAACTGTCCCCAACCTTCAGTTTTTCTGAGAAAAACAAAAGTAGCTGACCGGATCCTTTTTTATGTTTTGTTTAAATGGTCAGAGTCTTAAAAAAACCTGGAAGTTTTATTAAGAAGTGACTTAGGAAAGTTCACTTGTCACATTGGAAAGTTTGGAAAAATAGATTAGTTTAACATTAGTTAAATGTTTTCTGTATGAAAAAACAAAAACAAACAAAAAAATCCTTAACCTGCTTAAAGCTGAAGAGTACTAGGGGGTATTCCTGAAAGCAGGTTATGCTAGCTCCCACGGTAAGTTTGAGGCTAGGGAAGCGTATAATAACTGAAACAGCAGTGTTTTGAAACCTAAACAAACCAAACCAGTTCCACCTGAGTCGTTAACGGCTGAAAGAGATGACCAATTTGGAGAGTGAGTCACTGGCTCCCCAACCCCCAGCTGAGGACAAATGACTATTAACGACCCGAAACCATGTAGGCCAAGTGGACAATACCTCCAGTTTCAGGTCTGACTCCTCCCCCATGAGCGCATATTTACCAGCTCTGAGGCTATGTTCACACTGCAGGGCTTAATGCTCAATTTGGATTTTTTGAAAAAAATCCGATTTTTTTGCAAGACCGTTCACATTTCCAAGTAAATCCGAACTTTTGTGGTCTCCAGTGTGACCGTGACACGACCCAAACGAGACCTGCATGCGCAGAAGCCAGAAGAATACTCAACGGTGAATGAACGACGTCACTGTTGTTTGCGGAGCCAACTTTAACAATGGATGTCAACAACAGTGTTGTCAACAGCGGAGCTCTTTTGTAATAATAAATTTATTTTCATGAAGGAGCAGCACAATTACAATCTTCTCATTTTAAGAAGGCAGTGGAGTCTGGATCGTCTGTACCCACTGTTGTGGAATAGGAATGTGTGTGCGTTGGAGCCGCGCGTGTGCAAGCACGTGCCGCGATGGAGAATAGGGGGGGGGGACAGTGTGGGCGCGCATTCATGTTGTGTGTTACAGAGGAAGGAGAACGGTAAAAAAACGAAGGTTTCCCCCGAAATATATGCTATGGACTCTTTATTAAGCCGTTCTGGAGAATCCTGGAGAATCTAAGGATCAGAACAGGGAGGAGGAGGAGGATCGCCTCGGGTCCCCCGCGCTTCTGAGCACGGTCGGAAAGGGGAGAAAGAAAAAAAAGTAATCGCGGGAAAGGTTCAACACCACGCTCGGCAATTTAGCTGGAATTTTTTTTTCAAAAACCGCCCAGCTGCGATGAGAGCCCTGGAGTTTGGCCTGAATAGAGCGATCACCCCAAATATTAATCCAATTGGTGACCTGCTTCCCTTCACTGACTGATCTCAGCAGCATCGTCTGCCACGGTTGTTGTTTATGTTCCTGTTCCCGCCTACTTCAACGCAAAATGATGACGTTTCTTGCGTGTCGATGACGTACAATTCAGAATCAAGTCGCCTGGCCGGTCAGACGGCGGCCGCAATCGAAAAGATCGGATACGTTTCGGAATCAGGCTGGCAAACCCACGGGGTCTGGGTCGCATTTGAAAAGAGCGGATCTGTGTCGTTCAGACTGTCATGAAAAGATCTGAATTGGGCCACTTAGGGGCAAAAAATTCGGAATTGGGTCGTTTCAGCCTGCAGTGTGAACAAGGCCTTAGACCAGCGAAATCAGAATTGACAAAGCCTCTTGGATAAGAGGCGAAACGTCTTCTAACTTTAAAAAAAAAAAAAACCCAAGTCCAGGTGACATCCTCTAAACCCACTACAGTTTGATTAATTCATTTAAGTAGGATAAGTTTTATATATATATATATATATATATATATATATATATATATATATATATATATATATATATGTGCATCACAATGGAAATGAGACAGAAACTCATGCGTTTACTTTGTCCGCTCTTTTTCTCCAAGCAGAAACTCTTTATTTTGCTGATGCAGCCGTATTACCTTTTTGATGGCCGTATAATCTTAATACGTTGTCATTAAAATCTCTGACTCTGTCTCACTGAAGTATAGTGCTCTCTTTTTTTTTTTTTTTACCACACGTTTCCATGGTGACTCCGGAAATCAGCAATCCATTGAGAATGTCTTTATGTACTTGCCGTGCACGCGCATTAACCCAGGGTTACCAAGTCGAGCATAATTACGCTAACTCAAATCTGGTCTTTTGGAACCGACACCCAGAGTAAGCAAGTTCAGGCGGATTTCAGCCAGAGTTCAGGGTTAAAGTCCGGCTAGTTTAAACATGCTTTCTGGAATACCCCCTGGTGTCAGTAAGGATCTTTGGAAAGGAGGTGGGGCAGAGTCCACACCTCAGCGTGGGGGCGGGGCCCTGGCTTCAGATGCGGAAGACTGTTAAATGTTGAGAGTTTGCAGCAGTGGAGTCTTCTAGAAAACGTTATTCTTAGAGAGCTTGGTGAGAGATAACATCTAAAAAGCCAATCTGTAAAACCCAATTTCCAGGATCAATGAGGAAGTAATTGTCTAGAACTCACGGGACTTAGCAGCATAGTGGCAGAGATCATGGGGAGTGATCACAGGCAGGTAAGTAGGCCGATAGTTTGGCTAAAAGCTTGAGATCAGACATACGGGCTGGTATACGGGCTGAATGCTTGACATTTCGGCAGTGAGTGAAGCTGGGTGGCAGTAATTTACATGGAGGCGAGCAGGTGGAGGGAATCAGCACTGACAACCGGCCACTGCCAGGACGGGGCAGGCTGCTGCAATAACAACTGGTTTTGTTGTCATGGAGACAGATCCGTGTCTACTGGACTCTAGCATTTTATTGTTTGAGATCCCGATGGGCCAGTTTACTGAGGATGGATGAGCATGCAAATGTGAATCATCTGTAGAGATCTACTTGAAGGACAATGTAAAACAGAAAATGCTATGTGGAAGCTTGACAATGAAAAGGAGAAGGTCCTTGTTTTGTTCTGTTTTACTGAGTCTTTTTGTAAGAACTCTTGAGACTGAAGCCTAAAATAGCGCACTGCCAAGACAACAATTAAATTTGCTAAAGATGAACTATGGTTCTGAATGAACTGAAACACTCACATCTCTACATGAAAACATGATTAGAAGAAGCAGGAAAGCTTCTCACCAAAAATCCCCCAAACATGTTTCAAAACACAAATGATGACGATAAAGGCAAAGCCTGGACACCTTTGGTTTTAGTATTCAGCATGGTGATCTGATCAAACACCACGCAAGTACAACAGCTGCCGATGTAGAGTGGCGTTTCCTGAAACGAGCACTGAGCAGGAAGAAAAATTCTCTAATTACCCACCCTCTGGCTGTCATATCCTTTGTGCTGTCTTGTGGGATCCAGATGACCCCACACTTACATTCACTGCGCGAAAAGAGCCAGAATCCGTAAATATCCGTTGGGGATACTTTCTTAAATATCTAAAGAATCTGGACCATTTCTGATGCATATCCAGACATGCAGCATATCTGAAGATATCCCGGCAAAAGGTACTGGTTGTGTCTTATTTTGGTCATATCCAAGTTCCGAATATGACCTGAAGTCAAATCTGTAAATATCTGGAGTAAAGATACTGAAGAAGGTAAATATCCTGTAGTATCTGTAGTGTATTTTTATCTTAGTGTTGATGTATTTCTGGTGCATATCCAGACACGCAGCATATCTGAAGATATCCGGGCAGAAGATACTGGTTGTGTCTTATTTTAGTCATATCCAAGTTCCGAATATGACCTGAAGTCAAATCTGGAAATATCTGGAATAAAGATACTGAAGAAGGTAAATATCATGTAGTATCTGTAGTGTATACTTATCTAAGTGTTGAAGCATTTCTGGTGCATATCCAGACAGGCAGCATATCTGAAAATATCCCAGGGCTGAAGATACTGGTTGTGTCTTATTTTAGTCATATCCAAGTTCCGAATATGACCTGAAGTCAAATCTGGAAATATCTGGAGTAAAGATACTGAAGAAGGGAAATATCATGTAGTATCTGTAGTGTATACTTATCTTAGTGTTGATGCATTTCTGGTGCATATCCAGACATGCAGCATATCTGAAGATATCCCTGCAGAAGATACTGGATGTGTCTTATTTTGGTCATATCCAAGTTCTGAATATGACCTGAAGTCAAATCTGGAAATATCTGGAGTAAAGATACTGAAGAAGGTAAATATCTTGTAGTATCTGTAGTGTATACTTATCTAAGTGTTGAAGCATTTCTGGTGCATATCCAGACAGGCAGCATATCTGAAAACATCCCGGCAAAAGATACTGGTTGTGTCTTATTTTGGTCATATCCAAGTTCCGAATATGACCCGAAGTCAAATCTGTAAATATCTGGAGTAAAGATACTGAAGAAGGTAAATATCCTTGTAGTATCTGTAGTGTATACTTATCTAAGTGTTGAAGCATTTCTGGTGCATATCCAGACAGGCAGCATATCTGAAAATATCCCGGCAGAAGATACTGGTTGTGTCTTATTTTGGTCATATCCAAGTTCAGAATATGACCTGAAGTCAAATCTGGAAATATCTGGAGTAAAGATACTGAAGAAGGTAAATATCCTGTAGTATCTGTAGTGTATACTTATCTAAGTGTTGAAGCATTTCTGGTGCATATCCAGACAGGCAGCATATCTGAAAATATCCCGGCAGAAGATACTGGTTGTGTCTTATTTTGGTCATATCCAAGTTCCGAATATGACCTGAAGTCAAATCTGGAAATATCTGGAGTAAAGATACTGAAGAAGGTAAATATCCTGTAGTATCTGTAGTGTATACTTATCTAAGTGTTGAAGCATTTCTGGTGCATATCCAGACAGGCAGCATATCTGAAAATATCCCGGGCAGAAGATACTGGTTGTGTCTTATTTTAGTCATATCCAAGTTCAGAATATGACCTGGGGCCTGTTTCAGAAAGGAGGTTCAACCAACTCTGAGGTTGAACTTGAACTCTGAGTTGGTCTACCGAGAGATTAACAACTCTGAGTTTTCTGTTTCAGAGAAGCTGATCGGAGTTAGGTTAATCAACTCTGAGTGGACTGAATCGGAGTTGAGCGTGCGCACCGCGACCATAAGAAGCCATTATCAATGGAGCACAGATATTACGAGTCCCCATGGCAACCGTGGAAACAAAGAGGTCTGCATATTTTTCGCCAGCTGAACTTGAGGTGCTGCTGCAGAGTTACAGTGAATATGAGCACATATTCCAGAATAAAAGCAACACCGCTGCATCTGCAAAACAGAGACAGTTAGCGTGGGAAAACATAGCTGCTCGAGTTAATGCGTAAGTTTGCATTTAAATCATTGTCATAAAATATTGGCTGTAATAAATAACTTTTTGAGTAGCGTAAGGTGTGAAATTAAAAAATGGCGATTTTTAGGTGTACTTTTGAAGTGTTATTCCTGGTGTAATTGCATGAAATGCTGCATAGTGTACAACCAATGGGGGGGGGGGGGATGCATTTAACGTCGGTAATGTTTAGAGGACTTTTTGTTAACCTTCCCCTCTTGCAAACGTTGGTCAGTTTAATATTAATACATGCAATTGTGTTTTTAAAATGTGTCTACTGTTGAACCTTTCGCTGCGCGAAGACTTCTCCTTTCTTTTCTCTCGTCTTTCCGACCGTGGTCAGAAGCGCAGGGGAGATTTCCTTCAGAAGGCAATTCTCCTTCGGGGTTCACTTCCCCGTTCAAAACCCTCAACCTCCAGAGCAAATTAAGAATGACTCCAAAACAGTTATTCTGGGAATGACACCTTCTCTTTATTTAACTAAGTGCTCCGTCCTCCGAACACACAATATATACCACGCACACGCCTCCGCTCCGTGCTCACCCCCCCCCCCCCATCTGCACCTGCACTCGCCCCTCCCCTTGTCTCTCGTGGATCGCACCCCGCTCAGCACAAACACACTGCAACACTACCCTTGTATTGATCAAGTGGTATAGGTTTATATGGGATTAAGAAAGTAAGCAGTGCTATCAAATTGTGTTTCCAAAAAGTAATTGTTACATTAATCTAATTCAATGTCCCTGATTTCATTTTCATGTAGATGCAATCCTGCGGGAAGTAAAAGAACATGGCAGCAGCTAAAAATGAAGTATAAAAACATAATTCAATCAGGTCAAATTTGAGCATGTCATGATGTAGGCTTTGTTGACAATATTTGACATATGAAACATCTACATAGCAATACATATCTAATGTTGTTTTCATTGTATATATGTAATTGACTGCAACGAAAAACGGTAACGCTCAAACAAAAACGTGTGGGGAAATGAGAAAAAATCGAGTCTTCTCAAAATCCTCGTACGAGGTAAATATAATTCTCTATGAATTAATGCAGCCTCTTCGTCTATTGGGTCCTCCAAAAAAGAACAAGCCATTCGTGTCACTTAGACCGTCTCTGTGTGACGGAAATGTGGGCAATGAAGGTTAAAGCGAAACATACCGCTTTGTCTTTAAAAAGGGGAGGGGACCGGCAGAAACTTTGAGTTTGGAGAATAAAACCTGCTCCTGACCAGGTTAGGTTCACAGCATAAGTAACCATGGACACTGACTCCGAGTATAAGTTACCTCTCTTTCAGAAACGGGTTTGACTTACTCTGCTTTCTCTGGTTTAACAAACCTCCCATTCTGAAACGGAAAACCCAGAGTTTCCCTGATTTCAGGGTTAACTCACTCAGAGTTTACACTTAACCTCCTTTCTGAAACAGGCCCCTGAAGTCAAATCTGGAAATATCTGGAGTAAAGATACTGAAGAAGGTAAATATCCTGTAGTATCTGTAGTGTATACTTATCTAAGTGTTGAGGCATTTCTGGTGCATATCCTCCGTAATTACCATTGCCGCTGTAGGTACCATAACCGTTCGGCCTGGAACTTCTGTTCGGGGTCCTTCGACTAGTGCTGACGTCACATTATGTAATTGGCTGTATGTTGGTCTGATGACGTGTCAGACAGTGATTGGTCAGGACAATTTTATATTTTATACTACCATAGAAGAAAATATTATGACGTCTGTTGTAAACGAACAGAGCTGTGAGATAGAGCGAGATTGTATTCGAAACATGCCTTTATTATTGTTATATTATTATTGAATTCATGTTCTCTTATAGTTTTTTTAATCCATGCACCCATTGCTTTATTATTGACAGAACGGACCCGGAAGGGCAACATTTAGCCGTGCTGACGAAATTTCCAGCCACGGCTGAACTTAAACTGGAATAATGAGCAGATTGTGACAACATGTCTTTATAAAAATGACAAAGAATATTGTCAGACACAATTTATGAGGGAAAACTCCTTTAGGTTACAAAAGGGAACATGAAATGAAAATACATAGAGCCCAGGCAGATGTCGTAGTGTGACGTCATACTCAATCGAAAGGGACCCCGAATGGAAGTTCCAGGCCGAACGGTTTTGGTACCTACCCTGTATTTTGTGATATGTGCAAAGGCGATACTGCATTAGGACATGTATTGTCTCTGGATATTAAATGTATCACTTGTTTGAAAAGTGCCTTGCCTAGCAATTTATGTGCACAAGATACTTCAAAAGCACATATATTTTTTCCAGACATATGTTGTTTGTGACAAATTTGAATTACACAGCTGATCTGTTAGGCTGAGTTTGCTCTGCACTTTTATTTTCCCACAATTGTTTAAAAACAGGTGTGAAAAGTATTGACAAGTCAACCCAAGTTTGATTAAGATATACAGTAATATCCTCATTGCTTCATCAAAGGTAATAAATACAATGGCACTTCAGGCATACAACAACTTTTGTCATTTTCAACAGCCAATTTCTTCCTGAGCATGTATCAAGTGGCAGGAAAGTCTTTTGTGATGTTTTGTAAAACAGTATCACATATTAAAAAACATAAGAAACCTTTTAAAAAACTTTAGGATCATTTTTAGTAAGAAATCAGTAGCCACGTTTACATGGGCAAAATATCTTGATCGGATCAATGGTCGGGTTAAAATTCACCCGTGCACATGGGCACAGAAAACCTTTTTCCGATCAGAACAAGCGTTCCCATGGATCACACTTTCGTTCGGAATAAATCATTTGGGCATGCGCAGTACTGTTGAAAACCCCGGAAGGAAGTGTCCCGTTGTAAACAACCCTTTGCTGTCACAGACATGAATGCAGTAGCTCGGTAATATAAGAGACGATCTTCCAAACTTGCTTTTATTAATGTTATGAATATCATGAAGCGTCTATTCGCTCATCGTTTTATATTTAATCCGTGTGGTCGGTGCTTTTTTATGCAAGAACGGATCTTGAAGCCAGGGTTAAGAGAGAGGCTATAAACACAGGGCTAACAACATTAGCTTGGCTGCACGTAAATGTTTGGAAATAAGCCTTTATTCAGCCTTTATTTTGTCGGGACACAACTGGAAACACAAATCCACATGATTGTTTGGACAGTTTCTAAGGACTGGGCGACATTTCTGCTTTGAAGCTCACACACTGACCCAAATGTGTGAGCTGACGGGCCGAGCTCTACTCGGTTCTCCTGAGTCCTCCAGCCGCTAACCCAGAGCGGCGGGTCGGCTCACAGTCCGAATTCTCACACATAACAACACAACAAAACGCAAACGTAACCAAGCACCCCCCCCACACACACACACACATTAATAAATCCGCCTGCTCTGCTCAGAGAGGTTCACTCGGTCTACTGGCACCGGAGCCCGAACGCAGAGCTCGGGTGCCGGGTCCAGACCTCAGTGGGCACGAAGCGCTCCTCCCCGGCAGCCCCCTCGTGAGGGGTGTAAAGAGAGGCAGAGAGCCAGCGGGGCGAGAGCGGAGCGGTACTTTTTAGGGGGCCGCCGCAGAACAGCTGATTGGTCCCGTATGCGCTCCAAAGCTTTCTCTCAGCGAAACACCGTCTATGAATGACGTAAACCAGAGCAGAAGTGACACATGATCGGAATTTACATGTACCACGATCGGATAAAGGATCGGTATAACCCACCTATCTCGATCGGAAAGAAAGTTTGATCCGAATGAGTCTGAGATGAGAGAATCTCATCTCCAGATTCTATCAGAATAGAAGTGTCCCATACTTGGAGTTGATATGCTCAGGACATGAACTTAGAAAAAGTCATGTCCGGAGAGTGTCCACCGTAGATATCACCAGGTATGGGGTATTTCTGAGGATATCCAGACAAATATATCTCCTGATTCTGGGGGCAGTGATTGATGTGTAATCCCTCCCATGACAAAGGTGGAGAGGAATTCATGTCTGCCATGGACACCAGTGAAGATCAAATACCATTGAAAAAAAAATTCCCAATGCTGTCTTGTGGGTTCCAGATGGCCCAACTCCCAACGTTAAAGTGCCTTGGATAGCACAAGAGATATGCTGATATTTGTCTGCACACGACCACTCAATAAAGTTTATCCTCATCAATACTTTTCCAGCCTTCTTGATTTTAGCCTCTTTGGATTTGTGATCCTAGAGATAATTTCTAAAGATGAGAGACACTGACATTAATCTCCATAGAAACATCTTGAATGCCACCCAGACCATGACATTTTAGAAAACTCTAATCAATAGATTTAAAAAGAATTTATAGAAGATTTGTTGTTTGATTACAATGCAGCAAAATATGCTGTTTTTGTAAATACTGTGTGATATTTTTTCAAGTTATTTTTCTTTTTTGTGGCAGTTTAAGCAGTTTGAATAAGAGTTGGATGAGTTTGACCACCAAACTGGTGGATTTACAAGGGAAAGCATCACAAACGTAAAACCACAACGCTTCTTGTAAAGTGACAAAGGTGACCTGTAATGTTTCACTTTAAAAAAAATCTGTCCTAAAACTAGAACTCAATATGTTTTTCACACCCTTAAAACATTTTGTTAACCCTCCTGTTATGTTCATTTGTGAGGAACAGAGATGATGTTCCTGGGTCAATTTGACCCGGTGCATCTTTTAATTTAAAAATGTCTGAAACCCAAAAAATCCTAACAAGCAGTGTGAATATTTCATTACTAAGTCCATTACTAACTATTCTATCAAAACTTAGTGAAATGGTGTTCCTTACCTTTAACAGTTAATGGTTCAATTATTAGATTATTCCCTCGTTTTTCTTAAAAATATACATGTTCAAACTCTTCTGAAAATGTTTCACTACTGTATTACTTTTGAAAGACTACCATATACATTACAATAGTTTTACATAACATTGAAACATAATCTTGAAATTGTGTTTTACATACTTGCATTGTGAACCAGAAAAAGCAAAATCACAATACAACAGACAAGCAATGGCAATATGAAGTTGTGTGTGTGTGTGTATGTGTGTGCAGGTGTGTGTGTGTGTGTGTACATATAGACAGCACAAGTGACCAGTCATCACACTGTGCTTTGTGCAAATTAATTTTGCACAATTCGCACAGGTCATGATTGTCTTGACCTGGATCCTGTCTCCGGCTCGATTCGCGGCCCCAGCCGTCCCCTCAACTCCATCCGGATGATGCTCGTATCCTGAACTTTAAATATGCAGTTGTAGAGTTAGATACGTTAATTCTTCTCTAAGAGTTCTGGTAAATCACCTGTCCATCTTGGGGGAGGATCCCTCCTTCATCTGGGCACCAATGAGGTTTCTTTGTTTTTCCCGGAATCCATTTTTTATTTTAGGAGTTTTTCCTTACCGAAGGAGGGTCTAAGGCAGGGGTGTCCAATTCCAGGCCTCAAGGGCCAGTGTCCTATATGTTTTCCAATCAAACTGCTGTTGAAGCTCCTTATTGGCTAAACACCCCTGATCCAGGTAATCAACAGCAGATGAGGCAGGGTTTCTGGAAAACCAGCTGGTTGCCGGCCCTTGAGGCCTGGTCTAAGGGCAGGGATGTCCAGTTTAGTCTAGTCAGTTTGTTAGTTCAATTTAGTATTTTCCTAGTGAATTCTATGTATTCATGATCCTTTTAATTTTATGTTTTACTATTTCAATTACCGATACGAAGCCCATCGAGACGACTGTTGTTGTGAATTTGGGCTATACAAATAGAGTTGAATAGAATAGAATAGAATTAAATTGAATTAAATTGAATTGAATTGAATTGACATGGCCACATGAGTCATTGCCATCCTAGTGAGCCCTGGCACTGTCTTTATCATGTTTTCTGCAGACAGGTTTGTCTGACGCATATTTGGGGATGAAGACCAATGTATTTCACCACTCTTTGATATGAATGTCTTTCTTGGAGGAACAGGAATAGCAATTCCCTCATCTGGTTCAAAATCAGAATCATTAGAATCAGAGTTTAGCTCAAGATAGTCTTCTTCTGATCATGATCAGTGATGTCTTCCAGAGCGTCCTGAACTGTCATCGTTCTGCTTCTTTGGTTGCTCATTTTCTAGAGTTCTGCCTGACAGAGTGTAATGTTGGAAGGACTCCCATGCAGAGAATCTTTTATAAGTTTTGCCCCTCCCCTGTTGAGTGTCCACTGAATGTCGCGGACACTTTCCCGCAAGAACATAAATGGTTCCTGTCAAAAGTCATAACACCTATGCACCTGTGTGTGTGTCTATGTGTGTGATTGGTGTGAAATATTTCTCACAGCTTCAAGTAAATGAATACTAATAATAATAAGACATAATTGTACCTCCAGTTTGACTGCCGGGTCAAATTGACCCGAACAGTATCTATGTGATAAAAACATGCAGGGGGGGTTGCAAATATTTGAGATAAACCATTTTCATAATGTACGTTGATTACACTAATTAGGGCAAACAGAAGAAGTTTCATGCTGAAAAAATACTTTAAACTATTTTTCCTTGATGTTCAAACTTTAAAACAACATAACAGGAGGGTTAAGATAGTTTTTGTGGTTTCAAAAAGAAAAACAGCAAAATAAAACTCGCTCTCAGATTCACATAAGATCCGTCGTAGATTGTTTGCCAAATTAAAGTGATCAAATGGATTGCGGCAGTCGATTAACAAAAACATAAATTATTATAGAATCAAATGAAGAAATAACATCTAAAAGCAGAGAAACTAATCCTCTTTCTTGGGTCAGATTCAGTGGATTAAAAGAAATTAGAATAACATAAATAGGTAAAGCCAGTGTAAGTGTAAGGCTGAACAGGGCCTCTGCCAACACCACCCTTTAAAGCACATGTGTCAAACTCAAGGCCTGTGGGCCAAATGTGGCCCACAATGTCATTTTCTGTGGCCCGAGAGAGCATAAAATTTTTTATTTCCTTAAAAGAAACTTTTTTTTTAAAAATTTGATTACATATTATTTATGTGTAGCGACTGTTGTAATTATTCAATGTTTGCAGGTCTTATTTGTGTATGCAGACAAATTGTTGTCATCAAACCATCAGTTGGATGCAAGGCTGTGTGCAGCCTTTTTTTGTAAAATGTTATACGTGACCCTGTAATACATGTTCTTTCTAGCTCAGTTTTATGTTATTTTTTCACTTGGATAGTCTGATCCTGTCATGGTATTCTTAAACTTGACAGACCCAGATGCTGGAACCCGGAAGAAAACCCAGAAGTCGTGAGGTAAGTAAGAGGTGTTTAATTTATGGCTGATTATTTTGACAGCAAACTTGAAGTATGGAATCAGATAGTAAGAGTCCGGATTCTTGACTTGAAGGCGAGGCGTGGCTGGAGGGTACAGCAGTGGTATCCCAGGACTGCAGGGCTTGAGTAGGAAACGAGACGTGGAACCAGTGATGACGACGGTGATGAGGTGAGCACTCGTGGAGGAATAATCCTGTAGGCAAGGCGTGGAATAAATTAGCAAAAGGCAAATAGACATGAACAAGATACTAGAGTCGACCAGACTATGCACCGTAGAGCAGTGTTTTTCAACCTTTTTTGAGCCACGGCACACCTTAACCTTGACAAAAACCCCACGGCACACCAGAAAAAAAAAGCAAAAACTCAGTCTGTATTGATCAACACCCCCCCCCCCCTGCAATCTCACGTGCATTTTCGTGATAATTGTGGCAGAAAAAGATGGAAGTTGCAGCTGTTTTTTCTAAGATAAGATAAAAGTTAAGTCAGAAAATTAAAAATCAGTTTGATGCGTGTTCTTTGTGGTTTCAAGACGTATAACAAGGACGACTCATTGTACGCTGAGACCTGTCCCTTTAAGCCAGTGCATCATGGGAGATGTAGTGTGAAATCTGACGCTAAAGGGCAGAAAGACTACCGTCTCTGAGCTTCGTTGTTTTGTTCACTTTTTCTATGGTCTGATACCGGATTCTGTGGAAAGCTACATTGCTAAAGACGAGCTTTAGCTGGTTTAGCTTGTTAGAACTCAGAGACTTTTGAGCTAAATTGGAACAAGGAAGTTGATACTTTAACCACTTCTGATTGGTCAGACTGATGACATGTGATTAAGCCTTCAAGAATGATTGGCAGAGACAGTTAAAGGGGCGGGACTTTTCCGCAAACGGCTTTAGATGCAGCTAAATCGCAGTACCGCCATTCTTAACAAAATGTCTTTAATAGAAACAAATAAACACAAAGAAAAAATATTTTATGATATTTTATATTCTTAACTACTCAGTGTTTTATCAGGGTTTGTTTGGTTGAACACAGAGCTGATATCTTGGAGATGGGAAATGTTTTTAGATCAGTTAATGAGGGCAATTTCCCACGGCACACTTGACCATCTCCCACGGCACACTGGTTGAAAAACACTGCCGTAGAGGAACAACGAACTGCCACTGGATACTGGCACTGGATCTCCTTAAGAGGCTGCAGGCTGATGAGGTGAGTGGAGACAGCTGGTCACATCAGGAACAGAGCAGAGAGGGAAGGGGGAGGGGAGCTGCCAGAGGTACCATGACAGATCCTTCATTAATTGAGTTTTCTGGGTTTTAATAAGCAGACAAAATTTAAAAGGATTTATGCTAGAGTAACAAGCAAACATGTTTTCTGTGCAACTGTAATTGTCTCTTTAAAAAGTTATAATAAATAAATAATTAGTTATTTAGCATTAAGGATTAGTTACATTTATTTTTCATTACATTTGGTTACATGTATAAGTTTTATCTGGCCCTTTGAGGACAACTACTATGCTGATGTGGCCCTCTGTGAAAATGAATTTGACACCCCTGCTTTAAAGGGTCACAGTGTTCTCCACCTGAAGTTTGTCCAAAACAGACACACATAGTTTGCTTTTGTAATAAGATCAACATTTTTCTGAAAAACATAATCTAAAAACCTTTTATGAACTTGAGTGATATTTGTGTCTTTTGGTTGTTTTAAAATCAACTTACATACACATATTTACCTTTAAAATGTTAATGAAGCGTTGCTAACTTTCTGCATCAAATCCTGTTTTGCTCAGCAGCCAAATGGTAGGTTCAAACTGTGAACGGTGGTTTTGATGTCAGGAAGTGCATTCAGTTTGTGGGGTTGTCCGCATCGTGCAGTGGGCATTGGGGATCCAGTCACAGAAGTCATATTGCAGTGAAGGCATTACAGAAGAAGAGAAGGTGTCATCAGAGGTGCTGGATCGATGTCAGAGGACCCCTGTAGCCTTACTCCACTCAAAGTTTTTATCCCTAGCCACTTTAACATTGGTAGTTGGGTCATCTAGACCCACTAGACCAGGGGTGGCGAACACGCGGCTCGCGAGCCGCATGTGGCTCTTGGCCAATGAGCGTGCGGCTCTTTGAGTCTCATCATATTTTCTATATGTTGTGCCTCATTTCATATTTTTTTCCCTCTTAAACCACACTCAAACCATCAGAGGGTATTAAAAATAAATAATAAATAATAATAAAAGTGATTTGGCAGTGTGTGTGTGTGTGTGTTCGATGCTGCTCCCGACACATACGTGACTGCCAATCATCTGCGCGGGTTACGCCCACTATCGGAACACATAGATATAGATTTGACGTGCGTGCAGACTGTTACCCTCATGGTCAAAATGGATAAATTCAGAGTATAAAGATAAACACAGAACGTTTCTGGAAGAACGGGAAGATTCTTACTTTTTACTGAACAGAATGAAAAGTCACGATGTTTAACATTATGATCTTCTGGAAGCAGTAACATTGGTCATGGCAGAAAAGAACAAAACTTATCCCGGAGAAAATTAAAAACTTCCTGATCATCTGACACAAATTGTCTCCTTTATTAACAAGTTGAAGCTTTTCAAAGCGCACATTCAAAACGGCAATTATCCCACGTTCCGTCTTTGCGCAGCTCACAGCAGAAGCTGCAATCCAAATGAATGAAGCGCAGAACGTTACGCTGCTTGCGCAACTGAACGGAAACGACCGCAGATCACTTTTCTCATGGATCCTTTAATGCAGAGACTGACTGATGAGATCCCCGCTGGTCACTAATGAGGCGGCGAGAGATCCGGAAATAAATGAGCAGAAATCTTTTTGAAAGAAGCCCTGTTATAATTTGGAGAACAGACCTCGGTCCGTTCTGACTGACACTCACGTAAAGGAGCTGATCAGTGTTGCCAGATAGTGACACAGTTTTTCAGCCCAAAAGTCATGAGAAAACCGCTAGACCCAGCGAAAAACCGCCCAGTTAAATTTAAACTCAGCACTTATTGGATTACTACTCCTAAGTATGAACTGACTCATTGCAATGTATTAATATTAAATAGATTATTTGCCTTTGATGCAGATTCCAGTCATTCAGTTTTGACTTTAAACACATATAAAAGCAAGATATTCTAATGAAGGTCAAAATTAATTTAAGTTGCACACAACTGACATGTAATGTATTTAATGTGTTTATTGTGAATATGAATCACTTAGACACCAGAAGGATGCTCTGTCCAGATGTTTGTGTATTTGTTGGTGTAAGGGTCATTGAAAGAGGAATGTTGAGTTACAAAGAATTACCAGTTAAATACTGATGGATAAATGGTGAAACATTCAGTTTTATCATCGTAAATCTGACTTCAGAGAAGTCAGTGCCTCTCCAGCATCAACCTCACTGCCCGTCACTGAGTGGTTGTGTGTGTCAGAGAGAGGCAGACAAAAGAGTGAGATAAAGAGAGAGAGAAAGAGAGAGAGAGTGTGTGTGTGTGTGTGTGTGTGTGTGTGAGATGAGAGAGAGAGAGAGTGTGTGTGGAGGGGGTCTCTGACCTCCAGGGTAGTCTCTGTGTTAACTCTGGTTTAGCTGCATTGATGTGTGTATTGAGGGTGGACACTTTCCTTGAAATAAACACAAGTACAATACTTGCTGTTCTGTTGTAGGGAGAGGAGTGTGTTATGGAAAGTAATACGGCTTTAATTGCGTGTTTGTGTGTGTACATTTTGGCAGGTCAGTGTGTGGTGTGGCTCTTTGACTCTCACAGTGAAAAAATTCGGCTCTTGATGTCAAACTTGTTCGCCACCCCTGCACTAGACAGTGCGCTGAACCTTTTTTCTTTAATGATTTGTGATCTTCACTGGTGTCCATGGATTACATGAAATCCTCTCCATCTTTATCCACCTTTGTCATGGTAGGGAGAACACGTCCCAACATTAAGCCAAATGCCACTAAGCCAACATTTAAAATGTTGACTGCCACCAGTGGAAAAGCTGAAAATTACACTAAATAAAAGTGAGTGTAAAAAACTAAGTACCTTAAACAGGGTTACATTAACATGTCCAATCTTGCCAAACATCGTCCCAACATGTCTGATCATGGGAGTACATGTCTCAACATGTCTGAAAAAAGTAGTGCTGTCATTTTTTGGTTTTTGTGCGATTAATTAATCACCTGTAATTAAATGACCTATTAATTCTATTTTTGATTAAACCCAATAATTGCTGTGAAAAGCCTTGTTTTAAGGTATTTTAATTTAAATTTGTGACAATATGGCACAAAAAAGGTCAAAATAAAACAAAAAAAATCTCTCTTAAAAAGGCTATGTGAAGTTTTTGATTACAACAGCTTTCCAACTTAAACATTTAAACCAGAAAGGAGTATTTTTACCTCAAAGAATTAAGAAAATAAAAACATCCGGTCCAGAGTGCTCTATGATTAAACAGTTAAAAATTGTAGACACACTTTTCTGAGCAATCCAAATATTAACCTCAAACTGTCATAATTCGTAGGAGCGACAGACCCAGATGCTGGAACCCAGAATGAGGACACAGATGGGTGAGAGGTAATTATGAGTTTTTATTTTACTTCCAGGAAGATGGTAATGGCTTGGTGGTAATCCGAGGAGGAACGAAGCTAGAGGCGTGGCTGGAGGTAGTAGAGCGGCTACAGGAGCGTGGTGTTTCCAGAGGAATGCAGGAGTGGCTCAAACTGAGTTCCACACAGGTGACACTCGAAGGCAGGAATCCTGAGGCAGGGAGAATAACGTTAGTTGCGAGGCAAAACTTGTTATACAAAACATGAGTGAGACTGAGACCAGGCGTAGTCACCAGAAGGGGCAACGAACTGGCATTGAATACGGGAGTTGGGTCTCCTTTTGAGCTGCAGCAGGTGATGAGGTGGATTGGTCACAGCTGGTGGAGTCAGGAGCAGAGCAGGAGGGGGAGTGGGAGGAAGCTGACAGGTACCATAACACTACAGTCCCTGACAAAAGTCTTGTCGCTTATCCATTTTGTAGAAGCAAAAGCGTATAACCTCACTTTTAATGAATTGGTTTTAGAAATGTCTCATATGAAAGCTAAAGCCCTCCCAAATTATGTTCAATATAGTAAAAAAAATTGCTTTACTGAAGAAAGATTGATCATTTAATGAACACAGAAAGGTCACATTTTGGCAAGACCAAAGTTTTGTCGCCTACAGAGAGTAATGTGAAAATTTACCAAATAATTTACTTCTAAAGCAAATATATGTTGCATAACATCAGTAAAATAAGTAGTGCTACTGTGAGATCCATATTTAATATCTTGTATGACTTCCATGAGCTTGAAGGACAGCATCCATGCGGTTTGACAATGAGTCATACAATTTATCGATGAGGTCATCAGGAATAGCAAAGAAAGCAGGCTTACATGCCTCCCAGAGTTCATCAAGATTCTTTGATTTCGTCTTCCATGCTTCCTCTTTCATTCTACCACAGACATGCTCAATGATGTTCATGTCTGGTGACTGGGCTGGCCAGTCCTGGAGCACCTTGATCTTCTTCGCCTTGAGGAACTTTAATGTAGAGATGGAAGTATGTGATGGAGCACCATCCTGCTGCAGAATTTGACCCCTTTTATGGTTGGTAATGTAAGAGGTAGCTAATACTTCTTGATATTTTAGGCTATTGGACGTGTGCTTAGGACATGTGCAGAGCAGCTTGCAGGGGTCTTCACAGACATTTTCAACCTGTCCCTCTCCCAGGCAACTGTGCCAACATGTTTTAAATCCACATCCATTGTGCCAGTGCCGAAACACTCCTCCCCAACGTGCCTGAATGACTATCGCCCCGTGGCACTCACACCCATCATTATGAAGTGCTTCGAGCGACTGGTCCTAGCACACCTCAAAGACTGCCTCCCACCCACACTGGACCCACACCAATTTGTCTACCGCAGAAATAGGAGCACAGAGGATGCAGTATGCACAGTGCTGCACTCTGCACTCACACACCTGGACAATAACAACACATATGTTAGGATGTTGTTTGTTGACTTCAGTTCAGCATTTAACACTGTCATTCCCTCCAAGCTGACCACAAAACTTGGAGACATGGACATCAACACCTCCCTCTGCAACTGGATTATGGACTTTCTGACCAACAGACCTCAGCATGTTCGGTCAGGTCACACCCACTCCACCACCATCACACTTAATACTGGCATACCACAGGGCTGTGTGCTGAGCCCATTCCTCTACTCCCTTTACACCCAGGACTGCAAGCCTGTGCATGGATCCAACTCCATCATTAAGTTTGCAGATGACACCACGGTGATTGGCCTCATCAGTGACAACGATGATACTGCCTACAGAGAAGAGGTACAGCACCTGGTCACATGGTGCGCTGACAATTACCTTGCTCCTTAACACCAATAAAACCAAGGAGCTCATAGTGGACTTCAGGAAGAAGAATGGAAGCACTCATGACCCCATCCACATTAACAGGATGGTTGTTGAAAGTGTTTCCAGCTTCAAGTTCCTGGGAACCACCATCTCGGAGGAACTGTCCTGGGCCACAAACACCTCCAGCCTGGTCAAGAAGGCTCACCAGCGCCTTTTCTTCCTCAGGACACTGAAGAAGAACCAGCTTTCTTCATCAATCCTGGTGAGCTTCTACCGGTGTGCGATCGAGAGCATCCTTACAAGTTGCATCTCAGTCTGGTATGGGAACTGCTCAGTGGCTGACCGCAAGGCACTGCAGAGGGTGGTGAAAACTGCCCAGCGCATCACTGGGACACCACTTCCTGCTCTTGAGGACATCCAGAGGAAACGCTGTCTGCGTCGAGCTCGCAGCATTCTCAAGGACTCCTCTCACCCTGACCACGGACTGTTTAACCTCCTCCTAGGCATTTCAGGAGCCTCCAAACAAGGACTACGAGATTCAGGAACAGCTTTTTCCCTAAAGCTGTCTCCTTGCTAAACTCTTCCCTCTGACACCCCTCAACACCCCCCACACCACCATAGACCCCTCCCCCTCTTCAACACTGTATTATTTATTTACTCACAACAAGCAAAACGTAATATTATTTGCATACTGTTACATTTAATATCTGTATGCCTTTATGTCCTTGCATACTGTAAATTATGTTCATAGTCTGCTATATTTCCACTTTTACATAACCATCTAATGATGTTCATTACACTATCTTATTCTGCATAGTATTTATCTGTAATATGTCCAATACTGACTGTATAGTTATGACATATTAGACTTTAGTCTATTTCTGTATTGCCTTCTGTTAGTGTAACTGCATTCTACCACATGTGCAGTGACAATAAAGTTGAATCTAATTTAATCTAATCTAATCTAATCTATTGATATTGCCTTCCACCCTGCAAATGTTTCGCACACCCCCATACTGGATGTAACCCCAGACCATGATTTTTCCGCCACCAAACTTAACTGTTTTCTGGGTGAATCTTTGGTCCATGCGGGCTCCAGTTGGTCTCCAGCATTATTTTCGGCTGTGATGTAATTCAACTGAAGACTAAGCTAAGAAATCCACCTTCTGCCACTTTTCCAGCGTCCATCCTTTCAGCAGGCTGTGGGCCTTGGCAAATGCCACACATTTTTTCAATTTCCTTTTGTTTAGTGCTGGTTTCTGGGCATTGATTCGACCATGGAGGCCATTTTGAGACCGAATTCTACAAACTGTTCTGGTTGACACAGGGACTTGAGGTGACCAGGCCTGGTGGAGCTCTGCTGCAGTGGAAAAGGGGCTGGCCTTGGATTTTCAAACCAACAAACGGTCCTTCCAACAAACGGTTTTTCTTATTCTTTGTACTTGACGCTGAGACACATTGAAGGTGTCAGCCACCTCAGCAGTGGATCTGGTCTTCAGCCTCTTGATAATCAACGCTTTGGTCTCAGGGTGAATCTTAGGCATGTTGTCATAGGTCAAGTTGCAGTTGATGTGAAGGCCTGGTGTGCTGGGGTTCTTTTTATACACACCCACTAATTGATTGATCAGTAATTGATCACAGGTGAGGCTGTAATCTAGGATTGGGTGCATCATATGACAAGGCGACAAAACTTTTGTCTTGCCAAAATGTGGCCTTTCTGTGTTCATTAAATGATCAATCTTTCTTTAGTGAAGCAATTTTATTTTAGTATATTGAACATAATTTGGGAGGGTTTTAGCTTTCATTTGAGACATTTCTAAAACCAATGGATTCATTCAAATTGAGGTTATACGCTTTTGTTTCTACAAAATGGATAAGCGACAAGACTTTTGTCAGGGACTGTACCTCCCCCTCAACAACCGCCTCCAGGCGGTCCAGAGTGGCGATCCGGGTGGGCGCGGGAGAAATCAGAGATAAGGGTGGGGTCCAAAATGAGGGAACGGGAGACCCAGCCTAGCCTTCCCCATCGACCAGAAACTGATGCCCGCGACCCTGACGCCGGACGTCCAGAACACGGCTGACCGTGTAAACCAGAGCGCCGTCAATTATACGGGCGGGAGGTGGGGAAGCGGAAGGCGGCCACAAGGTGCTGTCCGAAACCGGCTTGATTTGGGAGATGTGAAAGGAAGGATGGATCTTGAGGGCGGCAGGGAGATTGAGACAGACACAGGAGGGATTAATGATCTTGTCAATGGTATATGGACCGATGTACCTGGGTGCGAGCTTACGAGACGTGGCTTGAATGGAGATGTACCTGGCGGATAGCCATACCCTCTGTCCGGGTTGATAGTTGGGTCCCACCACCCTGTGATGATTGGCCGTCCGGCAGTTGCTCTCCTTAGTGCGGATGAGTGCTGCCCTGGTTTGTTGCCAAACGCGTTGACAGCGTTGGATGTGGTCCTGTACCGAGGGCACAGCCAAGTCCAGTTCATGGGACGGGAACAGCGGTGGTGAGAACCCGAGGGAGGCTGTAAACGGAGACACCCCTGCGGCAGAAGAAAGATGTGAATTATGGGCGTACTTGATCCATATCAGGTATTTAGACCAGTCCGTGGGATTGTCTGCAGCTAGGCAATGGAGGGAAGCTTCCAGCTCCTGGTTGGATCGTTCAGCTTGGCCGTTGGACTGGGGATGGTAACCGGTTGTGAGGCTGACCGTGGCTCCCAGAGCTGAGCAGAAGGCCTTCCATACTATATAAAAAAAAATATATATGTTCTATATATATATATATATATATATATATATATTATATAAATATATAAACCGGGGTCAGCGATCAGACACAGTGTCTGACGGGATGCCGTGATGCTGAAAGATGTGATGGACCAGGATTTCTGCGGTTTCAGTGGTCGTGGGGAGCCAAGGGAGTGGGATGAAATGGACAAATTTAGAGAACCGGTCTATTAGCGTGAAGATGACAGTATGTCCTTAAGAGATGGGGAGGCCAGTGACAAAATCCACGGCGATGTGGGACCACAGTCGACTGGGCGTAGGCAGAGGGTGGAGTAAACCCAAGGGTGGCGAGTGAGCAGACTTGGAGCGAGCGCAGGTGGCGCAGGCGGCAACATATTCTCTGACATCTTTGTTCATGGTGGGCCAGAAGAATCGTTGAGGGTATGATGGATCCCCCCCCATGACAGGCGATGCGGGAGGTATGGGCCCAGGTTATGGCGTCGGGTCTTAGGGAACTGGGGACATAAAGAGTGCCGTTAGGTGGAAAAGGGTGATTGGGTACCTCACCTTGGGCTTGGATGACCCTGGATTCGATTTCCAGGTCAAGTTCCCAACAACGCACGTGGATGGCAGAATGTTGGCAATGGTGGTAGACTCAGAGGAGCAGTATTTACGGGATAGAGCATCGGGTTTGACGTTGCGAGAACCTGATCGGTAGGTGATGGTGAAGTTGAAGTGGTCGAAAAATAAGCACCAACGGGTCTGGCGAGAATTCAGCCTTCTAGCAGATCGGAGATACAAGAGGTTTTTAAGATCTGTCCATACAATGAAGGGATGAGCCGCTCCCTCCAGCCAATGACGCCATTCCTCGAGGGCAAGCTTGATGCAAGCAGCTCATGGTTACCCACGTCGTAGTTCTGTTCAGCAGAGGATAGTTTCTTGGAGAAGAACGCACAGGGTTTTAACTTTCCCGAGGTTTCCTCTCTTTGAGACAGAACCACCCCAACTCCTGAGTCCGAGGCGTCCACATCCACGATGAATTGTCTGTTGATGTCAGGCTGGATTAGGATGTAGTCTGAAACAAACAGTCTTTTAAGGTGGTTGAAAGCGGCTTGAGCTGTGGGGTTCCACTGAAAGGCTTTAGCAGTGGACGTGAGTTGAGTGAGTGGGGCGGCAATGGAGCTGCAGTTCCTGATGAAACGAGGATAGAAATTTGCAAAGCCCAAAAACTGCTGCAGTTTTTTGCGAGTGGTAGGTGGCTCCCACTGAGAGACGGCTTCGATTTTGGCTGGGTCTGGGCGAATGCTACCTGCCTCAAAAATGTAACCAAGAAATGGAACTATGGTGGTATGAAAAGCACATTTTTCGGCTTTAACAAACAAATGGTTTTCTGACACTCTGCAAAACCAATCGAACGTGTTTCTCGTGTTGGGAGGTATCTTTAGAATAAATCAAAATATCGTCAAGGTAGACGAATACAAAGTGGTTTAAGAAGTCTCTGAGGAACGTCATTAACAAGGTGTTGAAAAACAGCTGGCGCGTTGGTTAAACCGAAGTGCATGACAAGGTACTCGTAGTGGCCTTAAGGGGTGTTGAAAGCGGTCTTTCAATCGTCTCCTTCTTTGATGCGCACAAGATGGTAGGCGTTGCGGAGATCGAGCTTATTAAAATTATGGGCTTCTTGGACAGAATTAAAAACACAGAGCTAATGAGGGGCAGAGAGTATATATCTTTTATAGTGATCTGATTTAGTTCACGATAGTCGATTCAAGGTCTTAGGGATTTATCTTTTTTCTCGACGAAAAAAAAGCCCGCCCCAGTAGGGGACGAAGAGGGACAGATGTGTCCCAAAGAAAGTGCCTCCTGGATATACTTTTACATGACAACTTTTTCGGGACTGGAAAAATTAAATAACCTCCCCTTAGGCAAGGTGACGCCATCTAAGAGTCGAATGGAGCAGTCGTAGGGCCTATGCGGGGGTAAGGAGCCCGCTTTAGACTTACTGGACACCGCGCCGAGATCGTGGTAACACATGGGGACGTTACTGAGGTCAATTTCCTCAGGACGGCTGGGAACCAGATGGACTATGGGGGGAACAGCAGAACGGAGACAGTTGGCTAAGCAAAACTCACTCCAGTCAATAATGCAGTGATTAGCCCAATCGAACTGAAGGTTGTGTTTTTTAAGCCAAGAAAAACTCAACACCACGGGAGTCTGGGGGTGTGAGTAATGAAAAACTGGATGTCTTCTCTATGGTTACCAGAGGTGATTAGCAAAACGGGTTTGTTTCGATGGGTAATGGCGCCCTCCCAAACCGGCCACTTTAACAGATGAGTCAAGTTTTTCCTCGGGGAGCGAGAGACGAGAAACAATGCTATGATCTATGAGGCTCTGTTCGGTGCCTGAGTCAATAAGGGCTTGTAGGTTGGCAACTTTGGACTGGTTACAAAGCTTAACAGGAAGGAATAAAAAGTCTTTAGAGGAGGTGATGGAAATACCTGCCCGCGGTCTTTCTTCTAGCAGGGGGCTTCTGGAGTTTAAACGTAACTCACATTGATTTGCTTTATGTCCTCGGTTGCCACAGTAAAAGCATGCACCTTCCTCTCGACGTCTCAGACGCTCTTCTGCTGAGATCTTGGAGTGTCCGATCTGCATGGGTTCTTCGGGAAGGCTGCGGGGATTCTCTAAAGCACCAGCAGGAGGAGAAGGAGAGTTTATATTTTGAATGGGTTTAGTCGAGGTCCTACGTGCCGGAAGAGTTCTTTCATGTTGGCGCTCTCGTAGGCGGGTATCCGAGCGCAGGGCTGCAGAAACAAGGCAAGGCAAGTTTATTTGTATAGCACAATTCGTACACAAAGTAATTCAAGGTGCTTCACAAAACAGAAAAATGCATTAAAATCACAATAGATCTACAAGTTCTTCAAAGTTGCTCGTTTCTGGTTGCGTGCAAAGATGATCTTATATGGATTCGTTATAAGGGACTGGTAGAAAACACCTCGGAAGGCCGGGTCAGACCAACCTGCTTCCACCGCTAGGATTCTAAAATCACTGATCACTGACATAGCGGTTACATTGTCTGAGAGTGAGGAGCTTTCTGGTGGCTTCTTCCTGCTTTTTGGGCTGGTCAAATACCAGTCGAAATTCACCAGTGAAGCGGTCGAAATGTAGATGGGATATGGGTTGACAGCTAAGAAGGTTTGGGCCCATTGTAAGCTTTATTTATCATTAGCGTGATTTTGCTGTGATCCAAAGAATACCAAGGAATACCATCTGAAGAAATAGGTATCTGTGGGAAGTGAGGGAAAAAAAAGGGGGGGGGGGGTTGTTTGTTTTTTACTTTAACATTATTTTAAATGAATCGCAGTGTTTTTTCGCTACGATTCATGTAATTAATGTGCAGCTAAAAGTTCCTCAGAATGCTATTTTCTTCTTGATTTAATGAGTACAAATTGTATGTCCGTAGATATTGCTGATGTTGAATACGCTCTGTAAATAGATCACATTTGGATGCTGGAACAGAAGTTGGCACTTGAGGAGGAACCCGCCGCAGGCTTCTACGTCACCGAAGAAAGGCTCAGGTTAAAGGCAGAAGTTTTCCCGGGGTCATGGTGGAAGTGGGTGAGTTGCCGGAAGTAGGAAGCGTTGCTGTGGTGACGGAGTTAGATATTTGTCCGGGTGAATCCATTAATGTTTGCGTCATACCGTTGTGTTGTGAAAGTAGATCCTCTTGAATTTTTGACATGCGAGAAATGGCGTTGGAGTGCAGTTACAGGAAAGCTCTTTGCTGGTTAATTGCGTAGTGGAGTCCTTCTAGGTCAGCTGGGTCAGGAGTCTGGCCAATTCGTTCTGTCATGATTCGTAGGAGCGACAGACCCAGATGCTGGAACCTAGAATGAGGACACAGGTAGGTGAGAGGTAAGTATGAGTTTTTATTTTCCTTCCAGAAGATGGTAATTAGGCTTGGTGGTAATCCGAGAAGGAACAAAGCTAGAGGCGTGGCTGGAGGTAGTAGCGCGGCTACGGGAGCGTGGTGTAGAGGAATGCAGGAGTGGCTCAAACTGGGTTCCACACAGGTGACACTCGAAGGCAGGAATTTTTATTTTTATTTATTTAACCTTTATTTAACCAGGAAAGTCCCATTGAGATTAAAAACCTCTTTTGCAAGGGAGTCCTGGCCAAGAGACAGCAAAAAGTTACAGACACAGACAACAAATAAAATTACATTCAATTATAAAAACAGTTACATTATGTCAACTGAATCCTGAGGCAGGGAGAATAACGTTAGTTGCGAGGCAAAACTTGTTATACAAAACATGAGCTAGACTGAGACCAGGCGTAGTCACCAGAAGGGGCAACGAACTGGCGTTGAATACTAGAGCTGGGTCTCCTTTTGAGCTGCAGCAGGTGATGAGGTGGATTGGTCACAGCTGGTGGAGTCAGGAGCAGAGCAGGAGGGGGAGTGGGAGGAAGCTGACAGGTACCATAACACAAACCTTTTAATAAAATTGTTACCTAAAATAAAACATACGTAAATTAAAGTGTATTCGTTTGGCACATTAAAAATTACAGTTTTAACAAATGATACTGAAGAGAAAAAGCATTAAGCACTCACAACTAGTAGGAAACAGAGAACATTATGTCTTTGATGACCAAATGGTAATTTGTTTCTTAACCAGTCATTGAGGCAGACCAACTTGTTCACATGTTCTGGTAGCAAAGCTGCCCCTTTCTTTTGGATTACGTGGCCTGAGAGACTAAAGAGTCTTTAACAAAGAACAGAGGTAGCTAGTGAGGCAAGGTACCTGCATGCCAGAACTGAGAGATTTTATTCAGCCCTTGATTGAGTATACCACCACTGCAGGGGACAATCAGCAATATCAATGCTGGGCTGTGCTCTATAGCGCTGCAGCTCTTGAAACTCTATTCTACCTTCTTCTGAGCCAGAGTCAGACCCCAGCAGGAGAATGCTCCTCCTCCTCTTCTGAACTGATCCATCCCCCTCTGTGGAGAGCTGGAGAGTAGCTGCTCTTCTGGGCCCTGCTACTTCAAGCATGCTCTCCAGACGAGTCCACACCTGAGTATGGATGAGGAAAATACACTCATTTGGACTTTTAAATGACAGTCTCACTGCCCTTGATAGTTACTACTGAAAACACATTCATTTTGGATTAACCGTGTCAACATTTTATTAAAATGGACATTTGGGCTTACCTGTATGGTTCAAGCAGAAGCTCCAGTCTCTGCAGTTTCCCTCACTCAGCTTTGGTTGGCACAGTGGCGCCTCCAGACATTTTTCATGGGGGTGGCCGGTAGGGGGCCACATTAAATCTTAGGGTGGCACATAAAAACCATGAGCTATATTTTTAAAGTTCATTCTACCAAACGTAGTAAAACAACCTTTAGAAAACCAACAGAAAGATAAATGCCTACTGATATTTTGTAGAACATGAACTTATAGTAGATACTACTAGTATAATAACTAATAGATACTAGTAGATACCATTAGTAGATACTACTACTGATACATATTTATTTTTTTTTGTTTATATTTCATGCTTAGGTGTGTCTGCTTGGGGTGTTCGGCTCTTGACTGAGAGATATCTATAATAAACAAAAAATTAAATCTGTTGTTCTGAAATAATAATAAAAATATCCTTTTAATTATTAATTATATCTGTTGACATTTCTATTCAGACTAATAATCATGAAACATTTTTTTTATTAGGGTAACATCATTCTAACTTCACCAGTTGGTCCAGGATCAGGTGGAGCCCCTTTAGCTGAGTTCTGCTTTGTTTCTCTGACCAATGATGCTGACTGTCCTTCGTCTGATGCCGTCTCATCTTTGTCTTCCTCATTATCTTCTGTCATTCATGCTGCTCTGTCTCATCTTCCTCCTCACTACTCCTCTGTTGCTCTCCTACCATCTCTTTCGCTCCTTCTCCTGCACTTTTATTCTTAAAATTAGAATATATGTTGAATTTCTCTTCATTCTCTGAAAATGGACAGACACAAGAATCAACTAATGACTATAGGTAACTCTGTGGAAACAAAAACACATCAAAATGTTGCAGTAACACAACAACCAGTGCTTAAATAGTGCCATGAAAATGAGTGGCGCGTGTGACAGGGACATCCTTTTTTTACTTATTTATAAAAAGTAATGACACATCCACCACAGCTGATGATGTATTTGCACCAAGTATTTGCACACTGGGTTTACATGTTTTGCAGACCGCATGTTTTTTACACCTTTGCAGCTGTATTTATTTAATACTTATTTCTTTATTTAATAAGAATCTAATTTTTGATAATAATTTTAGTGATATTTTTAATTATTTAATATAAATGTCATTTGTGATGTCCTTTATTGATGTTATATTATATAGATTATTTCTGAATGTCGTGTTGCTGCCACAGATAAATGAAATTTCCCCATTGTGGGATTAATAAAGTCATCTATCTATCTATCTATCTATCTATCTATCTATCTATCTATCTATCTATCTATCTATCTATCTATCTATCTATCTATCTATCTATCTATCTATCTATCCATCTATCCATCTATCCATCTATCTATCTATCTATCTATCTATCTATCTATCTATCTATCTATCTATCTATCTATCTATCTATCTATCAATACAGATCTAAAGTACAGTAAACAGATTGTTAAAGACCCACGGAAAATATTTAACAGGAAAAGAAACGTAGCATTTTGGGATGTGTGATTGTGTGTGCGTGCGTTCTCGCGCGCACGCGTGTGTGTGCGTGCTGAAACCGGTGCTCGCGCGATGCAGGAAGAGAGGTGGGAGAGCGCGTGTGAGTGTGTGGAGCGCATACACGCGCGGTCAGTCGCCGTTTTGGACTTAAGGAAAAAGTAATAAAGAACGTTCATCTTTAGTAACTGAGTGGTTCTTTTGTCTGACCGGCCCGGAGGATCTGAGGGTTCGAACGCGGAAGTGAACCCCGCGTCTTATTCATTCTGCGTCCAGCGGCTCCTCTGTAGATGTCTGCGCACTCAAAGGCAGCAGGGAGGGGAGGGGTGAGGGCCGGTTTAGGTGATCAGAGCGACTTGCCCGCTTGCTGGCTGTGCATTTGGGATGAAACGCACAACTGATGCTACCACACCTTATAGTGGCTAGTGGGGTGGCCACTGGGGTGGCCAGGTGTCGGAGAGGGGTGGCCGTGGCCACCCCTGGCCAACCCCTGGTGGCGCCACTGGGTCAAGATTAATGTTAAAACTACTTACAAATTTAACTTTAATCCAGTTCTGGACTAAATAAAAAATAATCCCAGCGGTGCTTCCATTTTTATGTCACAGCCGTGGAGCCCTCCTGTTAGTTTAGAGTACAAGGGTGGGTGTTTGGGTTCAAACAATGTCCAGGTGGATACCAGAAAAAGGCGCACCTGATAAATCAAGAGTGTCTTCTTTTAAGAAAATAGAGACCCCAGAGATATTTCAATATTTAACCAAATTTTTGTAAAGACTTTGTTTACTAAATAATAATTTGGCAGATAAAATATAAGTTGATACCCGAACAAAAATCATAAAACACTCAAATTAAGTTAAAATGTATAAAAATAAATTACACCAGTTATCCTCAAACATGCAGAAATTGTCTCCTTTTAGCCTAATCTACACAAAAGTAAACACTGGTATTCAACCCAATTTACAAAATAAATGTCACAAAATAAAAGTTTCCCAAATATTTCCACTCCTAATTTGACAAAGTCACTGCACACAAGTAACAACCGTAGAAAATTAACAGTTTTAACCATCTGAAACAGTTTGGAACCTTTTCTCGTTACAGCGCGCACGCTCACACACAGTTTAGTACCGGCACCTCAAAAGGAGAAAAAAACAAACATGTTGCAGGCCTGTATTATCCAAGGATAATAGAAAAAATGACTACTTCGCTTCAATGTGATCCATCGTCATACACACTAGCTTCCGCTCCCGACCCCCGCTCCGTCTCCGATCCAGAAAACGGCTCGCACGCTTCCAGCTCACCCGCAGTTCCTCGACTCATGAAGACAAGATTACAATGGAAGATTGTTGGTACCCTTCAGATAAAGAATGCTCACTGAAATGACTTGAAACATTCAAAAGTAACATTAAAATTGAAAATTAAATAATCCAAATCAGACATTAGTTTTGAGTTGTTGATTAACAGAATTATTAATAAAAAGCCATGATTCAAAAGCCACGCCACAATTCCCAGCCATGCCACCACTCCAGCCAAGCCACATTTCCCAGCCACGCCACCACTCCAGCCAAGACACGATTCCCAACTACGCCATCTCTCCAGCCAAGCCAATATTCCCAGCCGCGCCACCACTCCAGCCAAGCCACAATTCCCACCAATGCCACCACTCCAGCCAAGCCATGGTTCTCAGCTATGCCACCACTCCAGCTAAGCCACAATTCCCAGCCACGCCACCATTGTAGCAAATACACAATTCCCAGCTACGCCACCCCTCCACCCAAGCCACGATTTCCAGCCACGCCACCACTCCAGCTAAGCCACGATTCCCAGCTATGCCACGATTCCCAGCCATGCAACCACTCCAGCCAAGACACGATTCCCAACTACGCCACCACTCCAGCCAAGCCACGATTTCCAGCCACGCCACCACTCCAGCTAAGCCATGATTCCCAGCTATGCCACGATTCCCAGCCATGCCACCACTCCAGCCAAGACACGATTCCCAGCCACGCCACCACTCCACCAAAAACACGTTTCCAAGTGACGCCACGATTCCCAGCCATGCCACCACTCCAGCCAAGCCACGATTCCCAGCTATGCCACCACTCCAGCCAAGACACGTTTCCCAGCCACGCCACCACTCCAGCCAAGCCAGGACTCCCAGCCACGCCACCACTCCAGCCAAGACACGATTCCCAGCCACGCCATAATTCCCAGCCATGCCACCACTCCAGCGAAGCCACGATTCCCAGCTATGCCACCACTCCAGCCAAGACACGATTCCCAGCCACGTCACCACTCCAGCCAAGCCAGGACTCCCAGCCACGCCACCACTCCAGCCAAGCCACGATTCCCAGCCACGCCACCACTCCAGCTAAGCCATGATTCCCAGCTACGCCACCACTCCAGCCAAGACACGATCCCCAGCCTTGCCACCACTCCAGCCACGCCACGATTTCTAACCACGCCACCACTGCAGCCAAACCATGATTCCAAGCTACGCCACCACTCCAGCCAAGCCACGATTCCCAGCCACACCACCACTCCAGCCAAGCCATGATTCCCAGCTATGCCACCACTCCAGCTAAGCCATGATTCCCAGCCACGCCAACATTGCAGCCAATACACAATTCCCAGCTACGCCACCACTCCAGCCAAGCCACGATTTCCAGCCACGCCACCACTCCAGCCAAGACACGATTCCCAGCCACGCCACAATTCCCAGCCATGCCACCACTCCAGCCAAGCCACGATTCCCAGCTATGCCACCACTCCAGCCAAGACACGATTCCCAGCCACGTCACCACTCCAGCCAAGCCAGGACTCCCAGCTATGCCACGATTCCCAGCCATGCAACCACTCCAGCCAAGACACGATTCCCAGCCACGTCACCACTCCAGCCAAGCCAGGACTCCCAGCCACGCCACCACTCCAGCCAAGCCATGATTCCCAGCTATGCCACGATTCCCAGCTATGCCACCACTCCAGCCAAGACACGATTCCCAGCCACGTCACCACTCCAGCCAAGCCAGGACTCCCAGCCACACCACCACTCCAGCCAAGCCATGATTCCCAGCTATGCCACGATTCCCAGCCATGCAACCACTCCAGCCAAGACACGATTCCCAACTACGCCACCACTCCAGCCAAGACACGTTTCCCAGCGACGCCACAATTCCCAGCCATGCCACCACTCTAGCCAAGACACGATTCCCAGCAACGCCACCACTCCAGCCACGCCACGATTCCCAGCCACGCCACAATTCCCAGCCAAGCCATGATTCCCAGCTACGGCACCACTCTAGCCAAGCGACGATTCCCAGCCACGCCACGATTTCCAGCCATGCCACCACTCCAGCCAAGCCATGATTCCCAGCTATGCCACCACTCCAAATAAGCCACGATTCCCAGACACGCCACCACTCCAGCCAAGCCACGATTCCCAGCCACGCCACGATTCCCAGCAACGCCACCACTCCAGCCAAGCCACAATTCCCAGCCACGCCACCACTCCAGCTTAGCCACGATTCCCAGTGTAGGAAAGTAATCTTCCACCTTTAGATCTTTCCATCCGTGCGTGTTCTGGAGTCGAGAGTGGTGAAGCAAACCAAGGATTCAACCGGATTAAAAAGACACAAAGTTTATTGCCCTAACAATAGTTTTAAGACATATTAAAACATATTGTTGCAGATATCTGGATTCTCAAGATAAAAGAACTACAGATGCACAAGTTACATGCGAATTACTCATAGGTTTTCCTGAGAACAACAAAGTCTGTCTAAAAAAGTCTTTTAAACATGTGTTGACACTCCTCCTGCTGGAAGCATCATGGCGGTGAATCTCCTCCTCGGATCCTTCTGATTCGTCATCTGGTACCCCTCGTGCTTCCACCGGCCTATAGATGAAGGTTGCCAACTTCAGATCCACTCCGCCTTTCCTGAGGTTGGGGCCATTCCACCGGCGCACACAATCCATGATCAAAAGAAGTCCTCCTCTGGTCCAAAGTAAATCACAGCGGCCATACGGATACTCCACCACCGGCATGAGATTAGATGTCAGTTCCATCCTCCACATGAGAACACAAATTTAAACACTTTCCCAGGGGAAAAACCTTCAGCCTAGATTGTAGAGATGAAGTCCATGACATATTTATTGCTTATCTGGAAACTCCTATATTTGCACAAAGAAGTCCTTGTTGCTACTGCAACTATAAAGCATAACTGAAGGTCACTGGGAAATAAGACCTGATGAGTTCAAAATGAGTTCACTTTACACTAAAGACAAAACTACAACATAATAAAGAAGATATAAAACAACATAACATAATCAAGAATAAGATATAAAACATACATTTATAAAACATACATTTTCTATACCAGCCACGCCACTACTCCAGCCAAGACACGATTCACAGCTACGCCACCACTCCAGCCAAGCCACGATTCCCAGCCATGCCACCACTCCAGCGAAGCCACGATTCCCAGCTACGCTACAATTCCCAGCCACGCCACCATTCCAGCCAAGACACGATTCCCAGCTATGCCCCCACTCCAGCCAAGCCACAATTCCCAGCCACGCCACCACTCCAGCCAAGACACGATTCCCAGCCAAGTCACCACTCCAGCCACGCCGCCACTCCAGCCAAGACACGATTCCCAACTACGCCACCTCTCCAGCCAAGCCACCATTCCCAGCCGCGCCACCACTCCAGCCAAGCCACGATTCCCAGCCACGCCAAGACCTCCAACCACGCTACGCCTTCAAGCTGTAGCTCCTGCTATCCAAACCAATATCGGCGCATCGCCAGCGCTTCTTCAACAAACTCACCTTCGGATTTTCGTCCAGGAAAATAAACTTATTACTCACCATCTCAATCTCCTGTGTTTCCTTCCGGGTTCCAGCGCCTGGGTCTGTCTCACATAGAAAGTCATGACAATAATAGTTATATAAATACCAGAAAAATGACCTTTCACTTTATTTAATCATTTTGAATAAAGTTTCCACTGGGTTACAGAAAGAAACATTTTTCCGCTTCTATTTAAATAACTTATTTTTAAAATGTTATAGAAAATGTGCACACCTCCCCAACCCATCAGCGTAGCAACATAGTATCATTATTTGACCTGTTCATTCTGAAAAGAACAACAACAAAAAGAACTAAACTGTACAGTTTCATAGACTGTACATCACTGAGCTGTAAATATTTGTGTTAAATAACAAACAACTTCTTCAGATAGTCTGTCCAGGGTCTTCTTATAGTAGATTAGCTTCACTAACCTCTGTGAACCTGTCTTGGACCAAGACAGAAGATAGAGAGCGATATTGTCTTTCAGGATTAGAAAGACATCTCATTTAAAGGAGTTTTCTATATCTGGAAAACCAACGTCTGTCAGGCCCTGAAGCCATAATTAAAAGGTTGGTTTTATGTTGTCTTATTTTCTAGTTACAATAAAAAAAACAGATCTCCAGAATCCACAGAATGTATCAACCTCGAAGATATGAAGAGATTTCCTCCAAAAACACTTTGAATAACATTATCAGATGGTAACATGTATCACACTTTTAACAAACGTAGATTGTGGTTCTCTTATCCTTACATAAGCAAATATAGGTGGTGATGTATGTGGCCCAAAATCATCCATCCATCTGTGTGTCTGTCTGTACTTTTATCCACACTCACACATTTCAAACTACAACATTATATAGCAGACGTGTTGGGTTCTTATTTAGCCACGATGTCGTTTTTCTCAACAGCCTGAAAATTTGCACTGAATCCAGTTGTCTCCTTTCCAAGCTAACAGCTTGCTGATGTAGGAGTGTGCATGTTTTCTGCTGATCTATAAATAATGTCTGAAGCTCAATAGCGAGGAGGAAAGCCTTCATTAGCTGTACTGCATCTTAAACCAAGCCTGTTGACGGCAGCTGTAATTAGCCACAGCTCTTTGTGTTGCTTTTGTCAAATGCGCTGTCAAGACGTTCCTTCATCTCCACCACAGCTGTCGTGTCTCGTCATTACACCTGGCAGCCAGCACTGTGTAAAGCCTTCAGTGTGAAATTGTTTTAAGTGTGAGGGTGATCAAGTAAGAAAGACAGCATCAAAACAAGCAATCACACTCCATAATGTTCTGCAGGCTTTTGAGGAAGACTGGAAGATGAGAAATCTGGACATTTCTGAGCAGTCAATTGAGCAGTTGTTAGCAACACTGGGTCATTAAAAATGTGTTTCATTTTGAAAATTAAGATGACTTAGTTATATTTTGTGTTGATTCCTTGGTTCCTAGGGACTAGGACTTGAGACTCAAACTTGACTCACGCAGACAGAGACTTGACTCTTGACTTGACTTCAATGACTTAAAGACCCACTTCAATTAAAATGTTGTTTTTGGTGTTCTTGTAGTGTTTTTCTCATGATGATGGACATAATTGAAGAAAATTCAGATTAAAACTGTTTCTGTGTATTTTTTTTTCTTCTTTCTCCTTTCACTTGTTCTGTCCAACAATTTCTTATTTCATTTCTTTATTCAAATCGCTGTGAACCCTAAATACATGAAAAATACTATATGAAAAAGCATGTAGTTGCTCCGCTCCTTTCTGATACGTCTATTTGCAGACACATGGTCCATGAACGTCTTTGTTTTCCTCGTCTGAGCTGGAATCTGGATCCAAACTATACGGCTAAATGCTGCCATTTTTGTTGCACTGCTAATGTTAGCTTGGGGTTGTGAGAGGGTGTAAGCTACCAGGAGTGTAATCAAAGGGCTGATCTGAAATGAGGGTAGGCTTACTCTGCGCCAACAGTCCCACCCACAACTCTTGGATGAATTTGTAATGAACTCCTGCTGCAAATAAAGACTTGGGTTTTTTACATTTTGGCTAAGAACTGAATAATCTTAACAAAAGACAAAAAAAAACAATTGGAAAATAAATTAAAATATGATCGGAGTGGCACTTCAAGACTTGACTTGGCTTTTCGGACTTGTGAATCGAGCTGATTTTTATGGTTCATTTTTCATTTTTGAAATATTTGCCTTTTGTTTCATCGATGGGGGAAGACTTGACATCTGCCTGTTGTTTTTGTTTTAAAGTGCTAGAATGACAAAACATTATTTTTTTTGGTTCACTTGTATCCAAACCCTAGTTTATTATACTGTAATATGGCAGCAGTCAGCCTTTCATATACACCAAATAGCAGAAGGGAGCAAAATGTAAGTGATATATCTCTGTAGGGAAAAACAAAAGGCTGTCGTATTTGTGGCCTTTGGTGCTGCACAAATCAAACATCAGGCGGGCTTGGAAGTTCAGTTCCTTAAACACACACAGGCGCACCCTTGTGGTCGTCAACATAATGACAGTTGTAACACATAAAGGCCACAGCTCAAATCTAAAGTTGTGCTCGCGTGTGACTGCAACTCCATGAGTGAGCGGCTGATTTCTCTCTTTCCGTCCTTTTTGGATCTCTTAATGCAGAATATTTTGAAATTGTGAGGATTAATTTATTTTATAATTGGTATTTCTTGTATTCCTTTGGCTTGCGCACATATATATTTATCTCCATTTGTCTTCCTATTAGTTGTTTTTGTTTCTAAGATTTATAGTTGAATTTTTCAAGCCCTCTTTGATTTTCTAGCCAGCTATTTGTTGTTGCTTTTTATAATTAGGAAACGTGTTTTTTAAGCCCCCTTCACTTCTGTCTTGTTGCCTCCTCACCAGGGGGGGTACTCCAGAAAGCAGGTTATGCTAGCTCCCACGGTAAGTTTGAGGCTAAGGAAGTTGATAACCTCAGCTTGCGGGTGAAGAAATGGAGGTATGTTTCAGAGTATGTCAAGTTGCCATGGCAACTCGTGCTCTGAACATAACCTGGTCTGGAGCAGGTTTAGTTGAAGGTTAGCTTTTTTAGAGAGGTGAAGCAGCATGGCGTGTCCATTTGAAGATGATTTAGTGGATGAAGAAGCTCAGATAATACTTTTTCCACCCTGAGAGAGTGATAAGACCACATATGGATGTTGGAAAAATTAACTTTTTTTCATTTTTGATCTAACTTAAATGACACGTACTTATCAGACATTTATTTTAGTTTCATTCAAATTAATTCAATTAAGTAGGTGTAACTTTGGTGCTGCTATTAGATCAGCACCGCAAGGGATTGTAGGATACCATTCCCCTTGACTGTCTGGACGGATTTGGGTTAAAGTGTGACTTTTTGACCAAATGTGTTTAGTCGTTTAGCTGTTTTACTGTGTTTTTCCGTGTTTTGCCAAGTTATTATGTCCTACTTTGCTTAAGTCTCTGAACCATGAGTGAGACGGAAGGGAAAAGAGGATGAGTTTATATAGCACCCCTACAGTTCTTACTTACAATGATTATGTCTGAAAATTCCTAAATGACTATATGTACATTGTGCATATCACTTTGTTCTTTTTATTGTTATAAAAATGAGTATATCTGCCGGCTTATGAGAGTTCAAGAATTATAATGAATTAAGAAGGAAAAAATATTAATTGAATTGGAGTAATATGACATTTAGTTAAATAAACATGTAAATTTGAGTTGTATAAACAATTAATGAGTTTTATAGGTTAATTAGGTTACATAAATTTAACTCAATTACTTGTTACCAATTGAAGTGATTCATTTAAGTTGGCAAAATGTGAAAGTTATAAATATATCCATCACGAGGAAAATGGAAATAAGATCAGAAAGTCGTGTGTTTACTCTGTCCGTAATTTTTCTCCAAGCAGAAAGCTTTCTCCAAGCTTTCTTTTGCTGATGCAGTCGTGTTACTCTTTTGATGGTCTTATAATCTTCATACGCCGTCATTAATCTCAGACTCCGTCTCACTGAAGTGTCGCACTCACTTTTTTTTACCACACGTTTCCATGGTGACTCCGGAAATCGACAATCCATTGAGAATGTCTTTATGTACATGACGTGCACGTGCATTAACTCAGGGTTACCAAGTCGAGCGTAAGTACGCCAACTCATATCCGGTCTTTTGGAACCGACATACCCAGAGTGAGCAAGTTCAGGCGGATTCCAGCCAGAGTTCAGGGTTAAAGTCAGAAAAGTTTAAACATGCTTCCTGGAATACCCCCCTGACCTGGGTAGTTTTTTAACCTTTCAATTGTTATTACACATTTCTTAATAGAGTTGGCGCAAGAGCCGCCCACCACCCGACCGGTGCCCCGTCTCCGCGAGCCAGCCACGGCACGCGACCCAAGCAACCCAGAGATCGCCACGCACCCACAGCCACCCCCCATAACCCTACCCACTACAACCCCCCCCCCCCCCCGGCCACATTATCTGAGCCCCCCTCCCTTACCCTTTAAGTGCCCTACCCTCTCTGTGATGGGAAGGGAAAGCCCCAGAGGGTTCTAGTGAGACAGCCCCCAGGTCCGTCCACCCATGCACTCACGCACACATACTCACAATCATCTGGTTACCTCTCCCCCCCCCCCGCCGACCGACCCCCAGCGCCTTACGCCCGACCATCACCGCAGCCGACATGATACCCATAAGCCTGGCCGCCCTGAGAGGACCAGGCGGGTGAAGACCGCCCCCCCCCCCCGACCCCACCCATGTATGGAGGTGTGGCAGTGCTGTGTGTGTGCTGCAGGTAAAAAAAAGGAGGTCTCCAGTGTGGGGTCCCCACCGCTGCCAAGCCGCAGAACCCCCACTCCGGGATTCCTCTGTGAGTGGAGTGTATTTGCTGTGTATGTGCTGCTAACATGCAGTGTGTGTGTCTAAAGTGGGAGTTAAAATTGTGGGGGGGTCAGTGAAAGATGAGCACGGATATTTCACCGTGCCCCCCTCCACCAGACCCTCCCCACAAGGCCCTAGATGAATCAGAGTGTCTAATATGCAAGTAAAAAGCGGGGTGGAGGGCGGGCGCCAACAGAGCGCCCCAGAGAGTTACCCCCCCCCAGTGAGCCCCGCCAGCATAACCCACCCATCCAGTTCCAGGAGCCCTATGTGCCTGTGTGCAACATTTGTTTTGGTGAGGACGGGGAGGAGCAGGCGGATGGGCACAACCGGGGGAGAGGCTCCCCCGAGCGACCGGCCCCCCAGCCGGCCGCAGTAGGCACCCCCCCTCCCAGGGCGGCCAGGCAGCCAAGAGGCGGCAAGCCCGCCGCAGATAAGGCGAGAGCCCCGTAGCGCCGAGAGACAACCGGAAAGGACGGGTCCCGGTGCCAGAACGGAAGGGCAGGGAGTCCAGCCCCACCATCCATGCCCTGACCTCCCCAAGGACTGCACACCACCCCCCCAGGGCCCCCCATCCACCCCAAAAAAATAAAAAATAAAAATAATAAATAAATAAACCCAGAATAGATTAAATCATATTAAAAAAAAAAAAAACAAAGCCCCCCCCCCCCCCAGCCCCCGCCACAGCGACCAGCTACCCAGCACGGCACCCGGCCGCCGTTCCCGGTCAGCCGCACTGCCTACCCTGCGCCCAGAAGGCACCAGCCCAGGAACCCCTGCCAAATTGCCGGCAGAGCGCGCGCCCCCACCACCCCCCACCCTGGGCAACCAGAGCCCCGAGCCGGGGGAACGGTAGGCCCAGCAGAGCCCACCCCCCCACACCCGCCCTGGCCCACCCAACCAGCCAGGACCGGCTCAACCCATCACCATCCCACGTCTATGTTGTTACCTGTGCACTGTGTGCATATAGCAGACTGATTAAGACCCATTTTAAATAATCTCTGTCTGGTGTAGTGAATTCTGTGGAGAATCTTGTACTGAATAAGTTGCAGATTAGGACTTTTGGTCATATTAAAGGCATTCAAACAGATCTATAGCCAAAATTGATCACTAGGATTCAATGATAGCTCAGACTCCCATTTTGTCATGGGTAAGTAAATTGACTGAGCTGTGTTTGAAGTCTCACCAGTTCACCTAAACACAAACGGCTGCTGAGATCTTGATTTGAGCTCATAAACAGATTAACTGAGTCAATCTGGGGGTCTTATTAGCACCTCAGTCAGCAGATTTTTGACTTAATCAAGGAGAAACAGAAACCTTGAAACCCACCCCCCACACCCTATCATCTCACACTGTAGACACAAATGTTACACCTGAACAATAAAGTGTCTGTGCTGGTTTGAGAACAGTTTAAAAAAAGACTACACTGACACCTAGAGGCTGAGAAGCAGAACTGCATGCTTTCAGGATCTCTTAAATGTTTAATAACTTTCTGTCTTATAAAGTTCACCACATTTTAAACCTTTGACCTGAAATTTTAAATAAATATCTTTTAGTTAAGCTGAAAGATTTTTAATTGTTTCTAACAGTTTTTGGGCTTTGCTTTTATTGTTTAGTCCCCATACAAATGCAAAACATCTACAGTACAGACCAAAAGTTTGGACACACCTTCCCATTCATTTGAATGAGAAGGTGTGTCCAAACTTTTGGTCTGTACTATATTTGTAACAATAGATCATTCTAACCATAGGCTATACAATTAAACATATGTTTTCCTGTGGATAGGACATGTGGTAACTGTTGAGCTGAAGCTGTTCATGTACTGAAAGACAGTGAAGGTTTTTGGAGCCAGAAAAATCCCAGCAGTCTGAGTTTTACAGTTTGATTTCTATTACAATCATTTTACCAGCGATTTACAAAATCTGTGCATAGAATGTGGAGATGAGTTTTCAAAAATAAATGATCATTGGTTAGTCGGTGAACTAACACACATAAAAGAAACTTATTTGTATGGGAAAAGATACAACTTTCACTGTTTTGGCTGCTTTGCACTCATCAATCATCAGTACGGGGCAAGAGGACTGTTTTCACTTTTTAAACATTTGTGGGTAAAAAAAAAAAAAAAGAATTACTAATTTAAAATTAAAATACTACAAATGACTCCAGGATGTCTTTACTCCAGAACCCTAAGAATCCACATAACTACAAAAATGAGCAAAAGAAAGTTGTTTTGTTGGAGTTTTATCATCGTGTAGATTGAAAAGCAACAGAGCAGAAAGCAGGGAGTCTGTTTTGCTCAGGGAGACTGGCTGTTTACAGCTCCGTAGAGCTGCAATAGCAGTTCAAGATTTTCTACTTCTAAGAAAAGCTGAGCTGCAGTCAGCCTAAAACAATCATGGTGTCCACAGGCTGTATGAAGCATATTCTCCAGATTTGAAATGAGTTTTGAAAAGGCTTTGATGAATGCCTAACTGAAGAAATAAACACGTTTTGTTACTGGCTTTCGCACAGCCTGTAACAAGACTGCTTTCAGCTCATTCATTCCCAACAGAAGATTACAGACACATTACAGAGCACAATAAGCAGGGATGAATGTAGGGATACTAGCAAACATTAGCCCTGCTGGATGAGATGAAGGCAGAAAGGTTTATTCATGGAAGATATGATTGACAAAAAATATAATATTAAAGATTAGTTTAATATACAGCGCTAATGTTTTTAGCAGGTTGATGCTTCTTTGGCAATAAAAGGAATGACAAAAAACACAAATACCCGGTAATACTGCTATTGATTTGATGAGGCCCTTACTTAAAGATCTGAGTTAGAGATACAAGCACACATGCACACACTCAAGAACACACACTTACACACGTTCACACACTCAAGTGCATACACTTCAGTCAGCGAGGCACGACACTTGGTGTGAATACTTTGGGTTGACCGCTCTGTTCTTCAGGGGTAATCCTCCACAGACCAGCTGCAGCTCAGAGACTAATCTGAAGGATTAACATCTCCCCCCGTATCACCCTACAGATTGGTACTTAGTACAACAAAACATAACACATGATTGTTATTCTCTTGCAATCAGTTGAAATGGATTAGCCTTGACTAGTGTTGATACAATATGATTTGAATGTGGAAATGTATTATAACATTTTCTTAACAAAAAAGTTTTTCCTTTTTTTCTTTTGTAGCTGAGTGTTTTCACTTTCTTATGTGTCCAGCGTAGGTCTCTGTCTTGATCTAATTGGATTTTTTTCCTGCATGTGACCTGGTTTCTGTTGTGCCATGGATTTATTTGTATTAACCTATTAAACTCTTGGACCGCACCACTTGGAAAACACCTGCAACGTTACACAGCCAAAACAAGCCTCATGGGTCTGCAGTGAAACACCATGCATTTTTTCTTTTTCTATTCTGCTAATTTAATAGAAATCTATTCACATACAATCAGCTTTTAAAGAGAATTTCCTCTTCAGGGATTATGGGTTTATTGAAGAGCAGCATACTTGTTTACATACACCAAAGCTGGCTGTTGTTACCAAATTATTAAATTAATAAGCCCATCCATCCATCATCAGATCCCACTGAATCCTTGGCAGGGTCACAGGGTTACTGGCGTCTGTACCAGCTACTGTTAGGTGAAGGCGGGGTACATCCTGACCCGATCACAGTCTTTTGCAGTGTCACACAATCAGCCACTCACACTTGAAGCAATTTAAAACTGTCAGTTAACCTGTGAAGCATGTTTTTAGATTGTAGTAGGAAGCCAGAGTGCCCAGAGAGAACCCATACTGGCACAGGTTAAATGCTGCTCTGTGACAGCTCTAAATAACTTCAAATGGAGTTACTCTAAGTCTAGGTTCGATGAGGAGATTGATTATTAGCTAGGAATATTCCACCCCAAAGAAGTGTATGATTTACAGTTGAACCAGAAAAGAATACTTAGGTTTAGGTAATAAAGGGGGTGACAGTGGCTTAGGTGGATGAGCGGGTCGTCCAATGATCGCAGGGTCGGCGGTTCGATCCCCGCTCCCACCAGCCAATGTCATTGTGTCCTTGGGCAAGACACTTCACCCTCCTTGCCTCCAGCGTGGCCTCCACTGGTGTGTGAAGGTGTATGGATGAGCCAGGTGATGGTCAGAGGGGCCGTAGGTGCGAAAGGCCGGCCACGCCTCCGTCAGTCTGCCCCAGGGCAGCTGTAGCTACAACAGTAGCTTACCATCACCAAGTATGAATGAGGAATGAATGAATAATGGACACAATGTAAGCGCTTTGAGCGTCTGGAAAAGCGCAGAAAAAACCAATCCATTATTATTATTATTAAAGTAACACAAAATAACATTCTGCAGAACTGAATAAATGTCTTATATTTAACACTTCAAAAAACAAGTGGCCACTGACATGAAAAGGAGGTTTAAGTAATCAGATCTCAAAAAACTTCAATAGATACCTGAGTCCAACTTTCTCTTTTCTTTAGAAAAAAATAAATAACCCTTTGAGTGCACTCAAAAAAAAAAAGTCCAAACAGTAGATGAGTCGAGATGAGATGAACCAAGGAGGTAAGATGACAAGTGATGATCGAGTAGATGAGTTGAACGAAGGAAGGTCGGGGATCCAGATGTACACCAGGAAAAAAAACCAGTCTACACAAATGTGCAGAAAATCATTAAAGATTATCCATATATATTGTCCTTTTAACATTACTTCACAGTCATTTTCCTTTTTTTCAGGTATTTTGGGGGACAAATAAATACCTAAATATTTGATAATGCCTGATTTGACTGGTATCGTGAGTCTTTGCTCCACATTACTGTTCAATGGTAATAAAACAGATTTATTCCAATTAATGGAGGAGTCTGATATGGAGGAGAATTCATTAATAATTGTTGCCCTTTCATTTACAGAACGTGAATTATTTAAAAACAGTAATGTGTCATCTGCATCGAGACTAATTTTATGATGGCTGTGTTTGGCTTTAATTCCTTTAATGCTCTCATGCTGTCTTATTGCTGCAGCTAGAGGCTCAATAAATATAGCAAAAAGAGAGAGGGAGAGTGGGCAACCCTGTCTGGTTCCTCTTCCGAGAAAAAATCTGTTGGAAGTCTGCTTATTTGTTCTAACTGATGCATTGGGGTTATGATATAATGTTTTGATCCAATTGATGAATGATTCTCCAAAACTAAACCTATGGAGGGCAGCAATGAGGAACTTCCAATTTACTCTGTCGAAAGCTTTTTCAGCATCCAACGATAGTATGTTCATTTCCTGGTTTTTAATGGTGGCAAAGTCAATTACATTAACGAGTCTGCGGACATTGTCATCCGAGTGTCTGCCTTTGATGAATCCCGTTTCATCGAGTTGAATTATGTGAGGAGGGATTTTTTTCTATTCTCTGTGATAGTGCTTTGCAAATAATTTTAACATCTGCATTGATTAAAGAAATGGGGCGATAGCTTGAAGGACTAGTGGGATCTTTGTCTGGTTTTAGGAGGAGAATTATGTTGTCAGAGTTCATGTTAGGTGGCATTGATTGGCTTTCCTTGATAAATGTTACCATTTCAAAAAACGTTGGTCCCAGCTGTTCCCAGAATTCTTTATAAAACTCAGCAGGAAAGCCGTCAGGCCCTGGTGCTTTATCATTAGGCATAAGTAACAGAGCTTCATGAAGCTCAGACAACGAAAGCAGTGAGTCTAGGTTTAACATCGGATCTTCACTTAATCTGGGTAGGTTTATTTTATCTAGAAATGAGTTGATGCTTTGCTCTGATGGGTTAATCTGTGATGTGTATACGTTTTTATAAAAATCCTTAAATGCGGCATTGATTTTGACCGGATCATGAGTGCTATCTCCTGTTTCATCAATGATGGAAGTGATTGTTGATTTTTCTTTAATAATTTTAAGTTGATTAGCAAGAAATTTGCCAGATTTGTTTGAGTTTTCAAATCTCTCAAGTCGTAGCCTTTGTATTTAGAATTGTGTTTGTTTATTGATGATGTCGTTTAACTGAAGCTTTAATTTTTTCAGATCTGCCAGAATGTGTTCCTGTGCAAAAGCAGCATAAGCAGTCTCCAGGGTTTGGATTTTATTTTCTAGCTCTGATAAATCTGCTTTCTCTTTGCGTTTTTTATGCGTTGAATAAGAAATGATTTTCCCTCTCATGACTGCTTTTGCTGTTTCCCAAAGAAGACATGGTGAAATATCCGTAGTATTGTTGAATTCTAAGAAGGTTGCCCACTCTTTTTTAAAGAATTCATTTTTTGGTCCTTTAAAAGAGACGTATTAAACCTCCAGGTTGTACCAGAGGGCGTGGATATTTTCTTAAAATTTTTTATAGAAACTGGTGCGTGATCACTGATAATAATTGAATGGATACTTGCAGACCGCCATGTACGCTGGTTTGCTGCTGTGCTGAGTCTGTGAAGTTTAGGGTTCAAAACAAGGTTGATGTCTCCTCCTATAAGAATTGTGGAGTCAGAGTGAACTGAGAGTGAGGTGAAGAATCTGTGAAAGAAGGAAGAGTCGTCAACATTCGGATATGTTATGATATACTAATGATTACAAATCTGCCTTCTGAGTCAGTAACTGTATCCTTATGCATAAATGTAACGTTTTTACTAATCAAAACAGCAACTCTTCTTTGTTTGGAGTTGTAACTAGAAGAATACATGACTGGAAATTGTGAGCAGCACAGGAGATGAACAGATGGTTTTGATAAATGGGTCTCCTGCAGCAAAGCTATATCTGCTTTAATATCAATCAGGTAAGTTAACACATTCAATCTTTTTGGCCCACAGCCAAGTCCACGCACATTCCAGCTAACAATGTTAAGACTATTCATAGCTGCTCTGACCAAGAGAGTGTAAAGGCCCGTACACACCGGGACGAATTTCGCGCGTGATATTCGCCGACGTTTAACACCTCGTGACTAAACAAAGGGCACCAGTGTATGAGTGTGCATACCGACGCGAAAAACCCCACGCGTAAAAGCGTCACTTTTTAAAAAACGCCTCGGGTTCATTTTTTTGGTTTGACGCGCCGCGTCAAAAACTATACGACCAATGAGAATGGCGCTTTTGTACACGTGTCTGGAGCTTCTGAAGTTACAGTAAAACACAACTTGGGGGCGCTCAAACACAAAACTGTCTTGCTGAGCACACATACGTAACGGCGAAGAAGATACACGCCGAGTTGCATCTACACTACCGCGAAGAAGACAAAGAAGATGCTGGGCAAGATTAATGTATAGTTGCTGGTCTCGTTGGTGTCGGAACACAAAGAACTTTATGACAAACGCGACAGCGATTACAAAAATCTGGACAAAAGAGAACTGTTATGAAGTGGTATTGCACAGCAAATGGGCCTTGATGGTGAGATTCATTTAATTTAATTGTCTTTCATGTACGTTCCTACAAACATTTCACAATCACCATTGTTTGTGTGCTGTAGTGGAGGAGGTAAAACAAAAATGGAAAAGCCTGCGAGATACATACACACGAAAAAAGCGCGAAGAAGATTGCCGAAGTGGACAGGCTGCTAAACAAAAGAAGCCGTGGAAATTCATGAAGGTGATGGAGTTCCTCGCTACATCAACAGAGTTTCGAAGGTAATATTATCATTACAACATTACAATACACAGCTGTGTGAGCTCTGCTATAATGCATTGACATTAAACATTGATTAACATGATATCATTGCATGTTGCCTGTTCACTATGCGATCACACCTCTAGTTCAATATATTAGTTTATGTTCTGTGTATAGGTAACCTCTGCTGAAATTTTGTTGCCTGACATATGGTACATTTAAATTAGTATGAATCTAAACAAAATTAGTATTTAAACATTAAGCTCTGGAGTATTTTGTCAAAATGGGTATGAAGTGTGGCATGGCCCACAGTGTGAGTTATTGTTTCTGATGTAATTTGTCTTTACAGTGTTCACAGCAATATTTCTCAGGAAAATATGGATGAAGGGGTTGAGTAAGTGGTCATTTAAAAAGATGTCAGCGGCAGAGAAGAAGCATCTGCAAGCACGTCTTCAGGATCGACCTTCTCCAGCCCAACTGTGAGGCCTGCTTTTAACAAAAGAAAACGGCCAGAGACACCATACTTGTTGGACCGGTACCTTTTATCAAAGGAAGCAAGGGAAAATGAGAACGAGGAACAGAGAAGAGAGAAAGAGGAGCGCAGAGAGCAAAGAAGAGAGCAACAAAATTATGATTATTTGTTTGCGCTTGGTTTAATACCAGCATTAAGAAGATTGTCCCCAGCTGTACAGTCTTCAGTCAAACTAAGAATCCATCAGCTGTTGCATGATGCTGAGTTTGGCCAGGCCTCTTCATCTGTTTTTACACAGCATTCGCCAGTGTCCTACCATCAGGCCCCCCCGCAGACCCCACCAAACTATGGCAGTTCTACGTCTACCCTAATAGATTTTTACTTTATACATTTTATTTCTATACTTTTTTGTTTTTTTACATTCAAGAAATTTATTTGAAAGTAGCTATTTAATAAATGTTTATTTGCACTATTGTTCATTTGCACTACAATCATTGTGACTTATTTGCACAACCTTTTCTGGCTCCTTTGTTTACTTTATGCTTGTGATTGTTATTGCAACTTGTAGTTCATTTAAAATAAAAAGTTTCATTTTTCCAAAAGAAATTGTGCATCAGTGACTTGAAAGTAATGTAGCATTTTGGGATTTGGCATATTTGTGGACATAAGTATTCTTGACCTCTTATTGAAATAGCTATGTGCCCAATTATGGAGTCACTGCATTTATAGGCAACATCTACAGGAACATAACCATTATGGGCACAGCATTGTGCAGGGAAGGAGAACATCTTAAAGAAAAAGCTAGTAAAAATGTTTATTAAAACACATTTTCAAAAATACACCTTACATTTAGTTGCAAATAAGTATATGTTGAAGTGACCAAATACTTTACATTTTACAAAAAAACTACGCTTTAACTTTGATAGAACATGTTATTTTAAAAAATGTTAAATTTGCTGTGATGAGTGCTGCCATATTAATTAATGAAGAATCAGATGCAATAGATTTGATAATGTATTCAAGTTCATAGAAATTGTATATATACACATACACTAGCGGTTTTCACAATGGAAAATGTAATTAAAATGGCTCAAATTTATAGGTTGATATTATCTGTTCCCCAGAGCATGGTTCACATGTTCATACTGCCAAGCAACTTCTCCTGCTGGTGAGTTGAAGTACTCTTTGTACAGTTCTCGGACATTTTGGGCCTCCACAGATGCCCGCTGGCCTCTACAATGTTCAAAGCCTTGTAGTGGTTGCTCACAATCATGGTCATCATCTGTGGCATGATTCTGGTCTTCTCCTTTTGGGCGCAAATAATTGCACAATGCACAAGCAGCTTTGACAACTTTGTCAACAACACTTGGTTAAACCTGTAAAGTTCTTTAGAAAACCCGGAAGCGTTGACTGAGGATGCCAAATACATTTTCAGAGATGCGCCGTGCCCGAGACAAACGATAATTGAAAATTATTTTGTCTGTGGAGAGGCGGTGTCCAGGGTATGGCCGGAGGAAATTTGGTTTCAGCGGAAAAGCTTCATCTGCCACAATGACATGGTTCATTTTTCCCAGCTCAGGAGCACCTGGAAGTTCACTTGGTGGGGGAACATTCAGAGTTCCATCTCTGAGTGCCTTTCCCAGTACAGAATTGGCAAAGATTCCTCCATCACTGTTGCTGCCATAGCTCCCCACATCAACCACCAGGAAGCGGTAATCTGCATCAACTAAGGCCAGCAATAGAACGAAGAATGTACCTTTATAATTAAAGTAGAGAGAACCAGAGTTTGCAGGGGCCTGGGTATTCAGCTCTGGACCTGTCGGCGATGTGTTTCCCATCCATGGCTCCCAAGCAGTTAGGGAAATTCCATCTTTCATGGAATCTCCTGGCTGTACACCTCCACATCTCTTCAGTAGGCACAGGCAATTGTTCATCTTTAAGGCAGTGCCACAATGCATCACAGGTTTCACTCACTATCGAAGCCACAGTTGACACACCAAGTCGAAAGCTGGACGCAATAGTGCCGTACGAGTCCCCAGTGCTTAGAAAACTGAAATAGAAATAGACAAATACTAGTTTTTAACAACACTTCACATATGTTTTCACAACATTCATTAAAGTGAATAACAATGTAAACGAACTCACCGTAAACACACGGCCAAACGCTGTTCTGGGTCGATTGGTTTACGGTAGTGTGTCTGTTCTTTCGTCAGCAAGGGAGCCAGTTGTTGAAGTAAATTTTCAAACTCACTGACAGACATTCTAAAAATACCCGAAAACGCTCATGATACATTTTCAGCTCTTGTACCAGTCGCTAAAACTCCCCATGTTCTTCTCTTCTTGTAATTATGGGATGTACCCAAAATCGGCGTCTTTTCCGGCGTCTTTCATCATTCAACAGAACAATAATTTCTTCATCACTGGAACTGGAGCTGGAGCTACTGGTGCTGGAAATATCCATGTTTTCTTTGTATGATTCTGACAAGCGCGTAAATACTTGCTCTTCTTCTTCTGAGTGAAAAGCGATTTTAAGAAGCGTAAAGTTGCGCAGCGCCACCTTGTGTACAGGGGGTATTTCTGTTTTACATTAAGCGCCATCTAATGTCAGGGAATGAAATTGCATGTTCGCTCGGCTCATCGTCAGCGAAAATTGCCTGGGTGTGAACACAAAAAACGTGTCGAAAAACGCTGGCGAATATTCATCCCGGTGTGTACGGGCCTTAAAGCTAAATAGAGCGTGTGCCAGTCTGTGTGCGTGTGCCCGCTGATGGATGAAGGAGCCCTGTGCGTTTGTGTGCATGAGCGTTCCCTGACTGTGTGGGCTGCATGTTGCGTGTGTCCTATGTGGGCTTATGTGAGGTGTTTGCGGGATGTCCGCGAGTGTGAGCTGGTTCGCGTGTGCATGCCCGTATGCGCGCTTGAATGCACGCGCGTGCGCCCATTCCGTGCATAAATAAAGACCAACTTACCGGGGGACGTGTTGCCTTTTGATGTTTTACATATGAGGAGGGGGGAGAGAGGGGGAAACTAAAAAGAATAAAGAGGTATAGAAAAACAGAAAGAAACAAACACAACAAGAAAAATAACAGAAACATGAGAGGGGTGAAAAAATTTAACTGCTTCCACGAGATGGCGGTGTGGGTGGTTGATGAGCCGGTTTCATTAATTTAACACATTTAGCCGCTGTTTTTAGCGCAGCACGGATGTCAGGTCTTCAGCACAACCAGGGGGTGATATCCGGGTCTCGGAAGAGCCGGCCATTGACGAATAGTTTATCCACGCAAATCACAGCTCTGGACCCGTCGGCGATGTGTTTTTTCCTCAGAGGAAAAAGGATCTTTCGGCGCCCCAGAATCTCAACTGGAAACTGATCGTTCACGCTAAAGTGCGTTCTCTTCAGCTCCCGGCCGCGGCTCTTCACCAGCTCCTTTTGCTTGAAGTAATCAAATTTAGCAACAATCGGTCTCGGACGCTGGTTGTCGGACCTTCTTCATCCGAGCCAGTGCACCCTCTGGAACGGGATCTTCTGCACCTCCTCCTTGGGGAGCTTCAGGTGGGCCTCCATGAAGGACTTTACCGTGGCCTCCGGGTCTTCTCCTGTCTCCTCTGGAATCCCTGAGATCACCAGGTTGTCCCTCATGCTCCTCGACTGAAGATCCAGGAGGGTTTCTTTGATCGAGCGGTTTTCCTCAGAGAGTCGAGCGGTGTCACTGCTCAAGGTCTTGACAGTTTCTCTGAGGGCCTGGTTCTCAGCTGCGAGCTCCCGCACCTGCTGCTGGCTGAACTCTAAAGACTCCCGCAGGCCTTGGAACTCTCTGTAGAGGATCTCCAGCAGATTCGAGCGGCAATCAAGGCTGGCGAGCTTTTTATCTATGGAATCTAAAGTGTCACTGATTCTGCTGCCTGGAGAGGAGGCAGCTCAGGGAGAATCTTCTGGACAGCCGCGGTTGGAGGAAGGAGTGGTGGTGTTGGTCTTCCCCATAACGAAGGTATTATAGCAGCCGTCTATATAATTCTCCAGGTCCTCCAGGCTGTCAAAAGGCTTATTGAACTTTTACAGATGTTAGTTTTACAGCTAATTTGATATGGCGGTAAATTGATATAATACCGAAATGTTTGTTCAGCTACTTACGCACCGCCTAGTTGAGTTGCCACACCGGTCTAGTTGGGTCTCGCGATACTACAGCATCAGGTCTCCTTCTCAGGGGCCTCATTTATAAAACTTTGCGTAGGATTTGCGTCAGAAGTGGCGTAAAAAAAATTAAAAAAAAAAAAAAAAAAGAAGTGGCGTATGGATGAAACATAGGACGTGCATACGCACAGAAATATTCGGATTTATAAAACCGTGCGCACGCACATCCTACGCATCTTTCCCTTAATAAATCACAATCAATATTAAATGTAGCGCAGCTTTTGCGGCTTCATGACACGCCCATAGTTGCCCATAAATAGTGCGTGAAACGCCCACAAGTTATTATTCATTGATTGCGAAATCATAGGAAACACAGAGAGGAAATCAAAAAAACGTAACTTCACTCAATGTGAAGTAGAAGTTATTATTGGCGAGGTGGAAAAGAGGAGAAAAATGTTGTTTGGAGGGCACAGTGTGGGCATCACTAATGCCAAAAAGGCACTTGAGTGACAAACGGTGGCAGACGCCGTAAATGCTGTAGCCTCACAACCTCAGACTGTGGCCGAAATAAAAAAGAAATGGTCGGACATCAAAGTCGAGGCAAAAAAAAAAAAAGAAGTCTAGCGCTCCATCGCCAGAGTGTGTCTGCCACGGGTGGGGGACAGGGGACACTTTTCCAAATGTGTGTTCATTTGAATTTCTGTTGAAATTCTTGTTTGATTTTTTTTGTTTGTTTCACTGCTGATCGATCAAACGGGTGTTCGTGTAGGCTGTTAATTGTGAGACTTGCTTTGTGAAGTCTTCATGTTATTTATGAGACGCAGTATTGTCATTTTCACTTTCATGTGTTTTTTCCATCTGCCGACGGTGTCCCCATTTCTCATTTCACTCGTTTTTGTGCGTACGCCTGGATCAGAGCTTGCGTGAGGGACCACACATTTTCCCGTCAAGTTTGCTTTTTATAAATATCAATTATTGCGTAGAGAGTGGCGTTCGCCTTCTTTTGTGCGTACGCAACGTTTATAAATGAGGCCCCAGATCTTTCCGGCCTGGAACCGAGATAACGTATCTCTCCACAAAGTTATCAAAGTCCAATGTAGCTCTTTAACCAGATTCCTCTTCCTGGGTACACACTAACTGTTGGAAGTGAGTTTTTTTTTCCAAAACCTAGAACAAATACAGTTTCCCTAACTCATCATAGGTTCAGTGAGGTTCATTGTATCTATAAATTATACTGCGTACTTAAATTATTTTTTTATCAGACACTGGTTTATTTTGCATAAAACGTACCGACATGTTTCGGTGGAATACCTTCCGCCTTCGTCAGGGTCGTCATGTGTGACGTGGTGTGTGACGTCTTTAATCATCTGTTTTCAAAGACGTCACACACCACCACCTGATGACGACCCTGACGAAGGCGGAAGGTATATGTCAGTACGTTTTATGCAAAACAAACCAGTGTCTGATAAAAAATAATTTAAGTACGCTGTCATCATAGGTAAATGTATGGGGAGGATGTCTTTCTCTCTGAGAACGTCTGAGTTCCATTGGAAGCACTCTTCTTGGTAGTTTATCAGAGTGATGAATGTGATCGGGCTCATTTAAAGCATCTTCTTCATGAGCTGAAGTAGTGCCTGTATCCACTTCCTCTTCCTGCCTCATATCACTTTCTGGTATGTCAATAATGACATGATCACTTTGTTCGACTGGAGACTGGGTTACACTCCTAGTAGACTCATCTGACAGGAGAGGCGTGACAGATTGATGTATTCTTGCCTAGTAATTTAAGCAGGGTTACACATGCGAATTAAAACCATTTAAAAAACTACTAAACCTTTAAAAACCCATTCTGATGAAAATTGTGTTTTTAGTCTTTTTAACATGTTCGTGTAGCATTTTTTCGGAGGGTTAAAGAAAATTAATCTTAATTTTTTTATTTCTGAGCATTTCTTTATTCAGATCATGGTGAATCAGGAGACGGCAAGGGTTGTAGCTGTCTCATAAAACTTACAATGGCAGGCAACAAGTTTCCTGATATGCACGTTTTTGTTTTTTCTCATCTGAGCTGGAATCTGGATCTATGAAATCTACAGCTGGATAGCTACAATATTGGTCACCAGTTTTGTTGCACTGATAATGTTAAGCTGGGGGTGTGAGGGGCTGTAAGCTAGCGGGAGAGCAGGTAAACAGATAGAAGTTGGGAAGTAGGGGCAGGCTTACTCTGCGACAACAGTCCCCCCCACAATTCAGAGGTAAATTTCTAATGAACTCCTCCCATGTCCTTAAAAACAATTTTGTTGTTTTGTTGTATTTTTTCAAAATTTTTAATGACAATCATCCAAGCACCACACTCAGTTTTCATCTTTCTCCAAATTCATTTTAAAATAACACATTTTAGTCAAAACATATACACATATTTAGGAGATTGCTATAGTTATAACCAACACAGTCCTCACTATTACAGCCAACAGTGCTGTGATCAGTAGAAAACACATTTGTAAAAAAATATATTTGGGAAAACAGCATGTGCTAGATTTCTGACCAGAACATTTTTATGTAAGGTATCATTTTGATGAAATAAAAAATTGTGACCCCCTGATCCGCTGACTAGTTTGAAATACAGAGAGAATGTTTACAAATAGACACACTATGCACTCATCAAGCACTGCATGACACAGTTGATGCACACTAAAGATTTCAAGTTTTTATTCAATGCTTACTGTATTATTTATCATGATCAATAATCAACCAACAATGAAATCAACAAGATAAACAGGTTGCATTGATTTCTTGCACCAAATGTCCTTATCTTCTTTGTTCATGTTCAACTCTTCAAGTCCTCTTTCCCTCTACCCAGGCCTGCCCAGACCTGTCTTCTTCTTCATCTTCCTGGGCCTCCTCCTCTACCTCCTTCTCCTCTTCCTATACCTTCTTCTTGTCCTCTCATTCTCATTTCTTATTTGTCTCTTAGCTACTACTTGTTACGTCTTGGCTGGATTACTGTAACTCTTTGTTAGCAGCATGTTCTAAGAGTTCCTTAAGAAGTCTCCAGCTTGTTCAGAATGCAGCAGCTAGATTGTTAGCAGGAACTAGCAGAAGAGATCACATCACTCCTGTGTTAGTTTCACTTCACTGACTCCCAATTGATTCTAGAATTAAGTTCAAAATCCTCCTGCTTACCTATAAGGCCTTACATGGTATGGCCCCGTCCTATATTAAGGACCTCATAGTCTCTTACCACCCAAACAGAACACTTTGCTCGCAAGACTGCTTGTGGTTCCTAGAATTAGTAAAAGTACAGTTGGAGGTAGAGCGTTTAGCCACCAAACACCTGTTTTATGGAATAAGCTCCCAGCCCATGTAAGAGAGGCAGACACAATTTCTACATTCAAAGTTAGACTGAAAACATTCCTCTTTGGACAGGCTTATTGTCAGACTAGTTAGTATTCAGAGATTATTTAACTTAATGTTAATGTGTTTAAATTACACTTAATAACAATAGCAATTTGTTCTTAGTAGGCTGCTAGAAGTTTGAAGCTGAGGAAACTATGGTGCACTGGGGTTCTGTCCTCTTTTCTTATCTACGTCTACCCTCCTCCTTCTTCTCTATTCTTGATTATTATTCATCATTTAGTTCTCCATGCCTCTGTTTGGTGCAGTGCGATTCATGTACTGTCCCTCTTTCCCACTCCCCCCCTGGGGAGTGGGAGTGCTTCCAGATTGCAGTTGGCTCATCCGTGCTCCTGTACCTGACCGTGTACCTCGTTTCTGGCTCGCCTCTACTACTGCTCCTACACCTGGCTGTGGATCCTGCCTCTGGCTCGACTCGCGCCCCCGACTGTCCCCCCAACTCCGGCTGGATGAAGCTCGTCTGCTGTACTTTAAACATGTAGTTGTAGAGTTAGATAAGTTATTTCTTCTCTATGAATTCTGGTAAATCGCCTGTCCGTCTTAGGGGAGGATCCCTCCTTCATGTGGGAACCTCTGAGGTTTCTTCGTTTTTTCCAGAATCTGTTTTTTTTAGGAGTTTTTCCTTACCGCAAAGGGGGGTATAAGGGCAGGGATGTCCAGTTTAGTTTAGTCAGTTTGTTAGTTCAATTTAGTATTTTCCTGTTGAATTCTATGTATTCGTGATCCTTTTGATTTTATGTTTACTTCTTCAATTACCTATACGAAGCCCATCGAGACGACTGTTGTTGTGAATTTGGGCTATACAAATAAAATAGAATAGAATAGAATAGAATAGAATAGAATAGAATAGAATAGAATAGAACAGAATTGAATTGAATACTCCCATTTTTGCTGAAGTGCCATTCTCTCTAGATTAAAGACCTGGAATTTTAGCTGTTTAGCTAATCTAAATAAACTCTAGTGAGTAGAAGTCATTTCTTTTGTAAAGCAGCACGATTTGATTTAACTAATCCTTCTGAAATACTCAAAACCATCAACCAAAACGTCATCCGGGAGGTTTTCTGTTGCTTTAACATCTTAATGTACCCTCCAGCTTCTACAGTTACTTACACAAACACTTTACCACTGTGAGGCTGTCCTTTTTAAATAACTGTCCCAAAGGGCCATGTACAAATAAAGCACAGTGCTTCTCAAGTATGTTTTGCAATGCCCCCTCTAGGAAAAAGAAAATGCCCCCCCCCACCCCCCCAACACACACACTTGCCGCGGCGACGATGTATTAGGTTAGTATCTATAAAAATTGTTAAGTATACCTAAAATTGTATCTTTTAACAACTTTCAACAAATATTAAATTTATTTTGCCACACAGAAACCATGTTCTAGTCTAAAACAGAATAAAAGCTTAACATAAAAAAATCTGTCAGTCCTTATTTAAACTAAAACATTTTGACCAACTGAACCATTTGATGCTGAGAAAAACAATTCAATCAAAAAATAATATTAAAATTAAATTGATCTGAAACATTAAAACAGCAGCACCAATATGTTTAACATTTTTAGTCTGAAGAAATAAATAAAAACATTGTGCTGATTATTTTTCTAAATGATGGATTGTTTATTGTTTATTTATGATCTCATAAAGTGCAGCTGTTTTCCTGCATTACCTGCAAATACTTACACCAACTAAACGACAGAGAGACAAAGAATACATTGATGGATAATAAAGACTCGTCTTAAAAATGTCTACAATAGTACATAAAGAATGACATTATTAGCATGAGTTGAGTAATCTAAAGGCACATGATGATCCTGATCTGGGCAGCTCTCCGCCTGCGCGTTCCAACTTTCAGCCGTAGCCCATTGCCCCTCCCCTTTCATTCTCTTAGACATGCGAGCCGCATGTGACAGGAGACGGGAGCGCGCAGATGCAGGGACGGGGATTCACAGGGATTCACAAACTCTGTGATATAAGAGATAATAAGAAAACAACAGTGGCGCAGATTTTTTTTCTAAGCACTAAGCCGCTGTCACAGCCGACTCCTGTTAAATTTGCGCACCTGTGCCTAAGATCACTGCTACTGTGAGCCCCCCTGGCATCGCATCGCCCCACTTTTTTAGAAGGACTGAAATAAAGCAACCATTTTTGTTAACAAAAAAAAAAAAAAAAAAAAAAACCTCATACATTTTGTTGACATCACAGTGAATTGTTTTCTAACAAGTGTTTTCATGAACAGTTCTTGGTGCTTTCAGAAACACTACAATATCATGCTGTTGAGAGATGCAGTGCTGTCAAAGTTAATCAGCTTTGTCCTGACATAAAGAGATTTATCCAGTGTTTTTAAATGATGAAACTTGCATAGCCTTTATTATTACTATTATTATTTTTAAACTCTGGTCTAGTCCCAGTGGGGTCTTGAACCAGGGGCCTTCTGAAACAGAAGACCTATGGGGGAACCCTTCTGTGTGGAGTTTGCATGTTCTCCCCATGCATGTGTGGGTTTTTCCAGGGACTCTGGCCTCCTCCCACCATCCAAAAACCTACTTTATAGGTTAAATGGTTACTCTAAATCAGGGGTGTCCAAATCCAGGCCTCAAGAGCCGGCAACCTGCTGGTTTTCCAGAAACCCTGCCTTATCTGCTGCTGATTACCTGGATCAGGTGTGTTTAGCCAATAAGGAGCTTCAACAGCAGGTTGATTGGAAAACATAGAGGACACCGGCCATTGAGGCCTGAAATTGGACACCCCTGCTCTAAATTGTCCATAGGTGTAAATTTTGGCCTTGCAACAGACTGGAGACCTTTTCCAGGGTGTCCCCTGCCTTTGCCTGCAAGTGGCCAGGATAGGCTCCGGCAGCCCAGTGACCCCAAAAGGGAAAAACAGATTAGAAGATAAATGAAACTATTTTAGAAAAATTTTAAGTAGATCTCATTAAGACATTTCAGATTTGTGCTGATTATGCTACAGTTGTCATTTCAGTTACAACTACTATGTCATGGTGCCTCTGTCAGTCTCCTCCCCCCCTTCCTCCTCTGCTCCATTCCTGACTTGACCAGGGGGGTATTCCAGGAAGCATGTTTAAACTAGCCTGACTTTAACCCTGAACTCTGGCTGAAATCCGCCTGAACTTGCTTACTCTGGGTATGTCGGTTCCAGAAGACCAGATATGAGTTGGCGTAATTACGCTCGACTTGGTAACCCTGGGTTAACGCACGTGCACGTCGTGTTCATAAAGACATTCTCAATAGATCGCCGATTTCTGGAGTCACCATGGAAACGCATGGAAAAAAAAAAGAAAGCGCGACACTGGAGACGGTAGTGAGACGGAGTCTGAGATTTTAATGACGGCGTATGAAGATTATACGTCCATCAAAAAAGTAACACGGCTGCATCATTAAAAAAAAGAATTTCTGCTTGGAGAAAATCAACAGACGAAGTAAACCCACGAGTTTCTGATCTTGTTTCCATTTTCCTTGTGACGCATATATATATATATATATATATATATATATATATATATATATATATATATATATATATATATATATATATATATATATGAGAGTATATATATATATATATATATATATATATATATATATATATATATATATATTGAACTCTCATATGTCTAAGTTTGAGCCGGTGAATATGCTAACTTTTATAACAATAAAAAGGACAGTAGGAAGGTGTAGGGGTGCTATAAAAACTGATCATCCTCTCCTTCGCTCTCACTCATGGTGCTGAGACGTAAGCACAGTAGGACAAAATAACTCGGCAACACACAGTAAAACAGCTAAACAACCAAACATATTTAGTCAAAAAGCCACATTTCAACCCAAATCCGTCCAGACAGGCAAAGGGAATGATATCCCAGAATCCCTTGCGGTGCCAATCTAACAGCAGCACCAAAGTTACACCTACTTAATTGAATTAATTTGAATGAAAGGAAAATAATTGTTTGAAATGTATGTGTTATTTTTAAGGTGACTTAACAAAAAAATGATTTCTCTTAACTGAAGCAAATAATTAAGTTAGATCAAAGTAAACAAGTTTAATTTTCCAACATCCATATGTGGTCTTATCAGCCTCTCACGGTGGAAAAAGTATTATCTGAGCTTCTTCATCCACTAAATCATCTTCAAATGGACACGCCATGCTGCTTCACCTCTCTGAAAACAAACTAAGCTTCAACTAAACCTGCTCCGGACCAGGTTATGTTCAGAGCATGAGTTGCCCTGACAACTTGACCCTGAAACATACCTCCATTTCTGGAACCGAAAACTGAGGTTATCAACTTCCTTAGCCTCAAACTTATCGTGGGAGCTAGCATAACCTGCTTTCTGGAATACCCCCCAGCTGACTTCTGTAACCCAGGTTACTAAAACTTGGGAGAGATGTTTTTTTTTATCCTGTAGATGGCGCTGTAGTTTGGGAAGCACAGACGAACATGCGCGGAGGGATATAAGAGAGATGAGATCTGTGAGCTGGACCTCAGACTGTTGAGAGAACGCGAGCGAGTTGTTCCCGTTCTTTTATGTTTTCTCTTGAAAGAAAGACGGCTTTCTTCAAGATATTGCCTCCCAGATAACACGTTTTTGTTTTGTTTCACATTTACAAAGGACTTGGTGAGTCAAATGATTAATATTGTAACGACCCAGCTGGTACGTCACTGTAGTGGGGAAGCAAGAGCTAACCGCTGCTAATTAACTGGCTAAGTTGGAGAGCTGTCCGTGCCCCATACACCGCACGACTCCGAACAGTCTCAGAGAGAGAAACAAAGAGAGAGGCAGATTGCGTAATCTCCTTTCCGGCATCAAAGCCCCTTTATTTCCATCCACACAACAGCCAAACAGCATGGGGGGTCACTTCGGTTCACAACCCTCTGACTCAAGGTTTCACCTAAACCTTCCCACTTCCCATGAGCCTTTGGGGCTGAAGGCAGGGCTAACCCCCAGGTCGCTACACTGCCCCCACCTAAGAGGGTTAAGTGTCCCCACAACCCTCACATAGCTGTGCACCAAACAACACATGAACACATGCATCATTGAACATAGTCCCTGAGCCAAACTGGCTGCCTCCGTGTCCGGGCCGGCCTTGCTGTTGACTCAGCAACACCTTGTCCCCTATTGTCCTGTTCCACACCCACAGTGGTTGCAGAACTGTCCTCGTCTGCCTGTGCAGTAGGAGCTAGAGGGTGGTAAGGGGCCAGCCTATCCTTATGGAGCACCACCCTTCGACCCCGACCTGGCAGCCGTACCCGATACACCACTTCTGAGATCTGTTCTAAGATCTCTCCAGGTCCTTGCCAGTGGCTCATGAGCTTGGGTGAGAGTCCCCGTTTCCTCACTGGGCAGTACACCCATACTCTATCCCCCTGCCCAAAAACTGGTCCGTGGGCTCGGGTATCATACACCCTCTTCTGCTTGACTCCAGCTTCTTGCTGGGCTTCTACTGACAGACGATGTACCTCCCCTAACCTCTCCTTCAGCTGTCGCACATAGTCCAGTTCGAGACCTCCTGTGATCTCAGGCTCAGGTGCAGCGCCAAACACCAGGTCTACAGGTGTACGGGGCTCCCGGCCGAACATCAGCAGCGCGGGCGTGCACTGGCTGGACTCCTGGACTGCTGTACGATATGCCCACAGGACCATGGGTAGATGTTGGTCCCAGTCTCGCTGATGCGTACTGGTCAGTGTAGCAAGCTGGGTGGCCAGTGTCCGGTTGAAGCGCTCCACCAACCCATCGCTCTGTGGATGAAGTGGTGTAGTACGGGTCTTCCTCACCCCCAGGCGCTTGCACACCTCTGCGAAGAGTCTGCTCTCAAAGTTCCTGCCCTGGTCACTGTGGAGCTCATTGGGGACTCCAAACCGCGTGAACATCCCCTCCACCAGATATTTTGCCGTTGTTGTGGCACTCTGGTCCGGCACCGCATATGCTTCTGGCCACTTGGTGAAGTAATCCATGGCCACTAGGACATACCGGTTACCCGACTCAGTGAGAGGAAAGGGACCCAGTACATCCACACCAACCCTCTCCATTGGAGCCCCCACCAGGTACTGCTGCAGAGGGGCACGTGACTGCTGTGTGGGTCCCTTGTGTGCCGTGCAAAGATCACAGCAGTGAACATGCAATTCGGCAGCCTGTCGACAGCCCGGCCAGTAAAATCGTGCCCTCAGCCGCTTCACAGTCTTTGTATTCCCAAAGTGGCCAGCACCTGCTGCCCCATGGACCCAGTGGAGCACCTCATCCCGAAGAGAGGTGGGCACCAGGAGCTGCAGCCGGTCTCGACCTGCCCCTGGGGCCCGCCAGCGTCGATACAGAACACCGTTGTGAAGCTCCAGGTTACCCCACTGGGAGTGCAGCGTCTTCAGCTCTGGGTCACCAGCTGACACAGCTGACCAATCAGGACGTCGTCCTGCCTTAACCCACTTCCTTGTTTCGGCCAAAACTTGGTCTGCCTCTTGTGCCTCTTGTAGTTGCTCCTGCGAAAACAGCTCCGCCCCATCACCGTGCTCCTGTGGCGATGTCACTGCTGCAGCCACCGTTACTGCTGTCCCCTGGTTCCGCTCCTCCTGACGCCCGCAGTATCTGCACTCCTCAATGAGACAGGGGCGCCGGGAGAGTGCATCAGCATTGGCGTGCCGCTGTCCTGGTCGATGCTGAATGGAGAAGTCGTACTCCTGAAGCACCTCAATCCATCTGGCAACCTGACCCTCTGGCTGACGGAAGTTCAACAGCCAGGTGAGAGAGGCATGGTCGGTCCTCAGCGTGAACCGGGTGCCAAGCAGGTAAGTCCGAAAGTGCTTTACAGCCAAAACTACCGCTAGCAGCTCTCGTCTGGTGACGCAGTAGTTCTGTTCTGGTTTCTTGAGGCTGCAGCTGTAAAAAGCCACCACTCTCTCCCCACCTTCTCCAGGCTGTGCCAGCACAGCACCAACCCCGAAGCCACTAGCATCAGTGTCCAAGATAAAAGGCTGTCCAGGGTCAGGATAAGCCAAAACAGGGGCCTGTGTCAGTGCAGCTTTGAGGTTCTGGAACGCCTCAGTGCAGTCTCCAGTCCAGTTAAACCAACGACCTTTGCGGGTGAGTTGGTGAAGGGGTGCAGCCACTGTAGCAAAGTCTCTAATGAATTTCCGGTAATAAGAGGCCAGGCCCAGGAAACTTCGCAACTCATTGAGATTGGCTGGCTGCGGCCATTCTTTCACTGCTGTCACCTTAGCTGGGTCAGTACTCACCCCCTCACTACTAACCACATGTCCCAAAAAGTGTGTTTCTCTGGCCATAAAACAGCACTTTGTTGGATTAAGGCGCAGCCCTGCTCCACGAATGGCTGCAAACACTTCCTTTAAATTATCCAGGGCAGTGTCAAAGTCCTGAGCATGTACCAACAAATCATCCAAGTACACCACACAGCGGCTGCGGGGAATATTCCTCAATACCCGCTCCATGAGCCGCTCAAAGGTGGCAGGTGCATTGCACAGTCCAAATGGCATCACAGTGAACTGCCACAATCCCTGTCCAATGCTAAAAGCAGTCTTAGCTCTGTCTTCTCTGGCCAGTTCAACTTGCCAGTAGCCGCTCCTTAAGTCCAAGGAGCTAAACCACTGGGACCCAGCAACATAGTCCAGAGCGTCATCAATCCTTGGTAGGGGGTAGGAATCTTTCCTCGTTACAGCATTGAGTCGTCTGTAATCCACACAAGGGCGCCAGCCTCCATCTTTCTTTCTGACCATGACTACAGGTGCAGTCCATGGGCTGTCCGATGGCTCAATAATCCCGTTAGCTGCCATGGTGCGAATGCAATCCTCTGCAGCCTGCCGTTTGGCCAAGGGCAGCCTATGTGGCCGCAAGCGAATGGGATCTGCATCCCCAGTGTTGATGTGGTGCTGTACCAGACTAGTCCTGGTGCAGTCCTCATCTCGAGCAGCAAAAATGTCCACATACTCCAGCAAGAGGTGATTCAGTTGCTCTTTCCGTTCTGCATCCAGTGATTGGCCGCACCGGGCTGCTAACTCCCTGATAGCGGCTGCAGCTGCTGTGGCAGAGCGCGGGAAGTCTGGTGCGTGTGGGTCACAGGCTGCGACTTGATTATGGCGGTTCCTTTGATTTGATTTGCAAGTCTTTTTGTTAGAGTCTCGGTTGAGCCAGAGTGGCACAATCTCAGCACCGAGGTGGAGGCGAGCCCTTGACACGTCAACTTGTGCTCCCCATTGGCTTAGTAAATCCAGCCCCAGGATGCAGTCCTCGTGAATATCAGCCAGCCAAAACTCATGCTCACATTTCTGGGTCCCGACCACCACCTCAACAGTCTTTCTCCCGGCCAGCTGGGTTCGCTCACCCGTTACTGTCAGCAGTTCCGTGTCTGTAGGTGCCCAGCCAGCAGAGTCAGGTACTGTCCCCCTGCGTAGCAGGCTAATGGTTGCCCCAGTGTCAACCAATGCGCTGCAGTGGTAATCTCCAACACTGCACTCCACAAACAGTCCCTGTGATGTCCCACAGCGTCCCACCACTGGACAGAGGGGTGTCTGCTGACAGGGCGAGGGTTCCCTCACAACCTCGCCCCACCTTCGTTTCCCCGCCCCGCTACTCATGCTTCTGGGTGCTGGAGCCAAACAGTCTCTGGCAAAGTGTCCTTGGTCCCCGCAACGGTGGCAGCGCAACCCTCTGGGTGCACGTCGCCTTGGGGGAGCAGACTCTGTCCGGTTAACTGCTGCTTCCAACACTGGCTCCTCTCCGTCCTCCACACCAGCTGCTCGGACCAGAGCATGAGTTGGTGTGGGTCTGTTAGCAGTGCCCGCTAACTGAAGTAATTCCTCTGCAGTCTCAGCTTCCTGCAGCGCTGCCCCCAGGGTAGATGGCCTCGCCAGCCGTACATGCTGGCGCAGACGTTCCGGAGCAAGTCCTCTGAGGAAGGCATGGAGGCTCAGTTCCTCCACTGCTGCGGGTGGGAAAGTTGGATAACCCCGCCGAGCAAAGAGCTGCACATCGGCGGCGAAGGTCCCCAACCGTTCGTCATCTCTACGGCGACGAGACTCCAGCTGCTGACGGTTCCTTTCTGTTGAAATATGCTCTCCAAAACGTCGCTCCAGTGCTGCCGTCAACGCTGCCAGTTCTCGCTGCTCAGAAGCAGAGAGGTCCTGCAGTACTTGGAGTGCAGCCCCCTCCAAAGCCAAGGCTAGGTGCGTAACAGTCTCTTCAGGACTCCAGCCCCCATAGCCGGCCGCCAAGTTGACCTGGGCCAGGTATGGTTCCAACGGTGTTAAGCCATTGTACCGTGGAAGTTTGACTAGGTTGCGTGCCATCATCACAGACTGCTCTGGATGGTTCATCACCGGCGTGGAAACCCGACTCGCAGGGACAGGCTGTAGATGACGGCGTGCGCTTGTGCCATCAGGGAGATAATTCGCCCTTGCTCCTCGCTTGTCCCGAGCTGCCTCCAGAATGCGGATTTGTCGCTCAATCTCTGCCATCTCCTGCTCCATATCGTAGCTCTCCATAGCGTAGCAGCAGCAATTAGGAATCCCACTTCTGACACCAATGTAACGACCCAGCTGGTACGTCACTGTAGTGGGGAAGCAAGAGCTAACCGCTGCTAATTAACTGGCTAAGTTGGAGAGCTGTCCGTGCCCCATACACCGCACGACTCCGAACAGTCTCAGAGAGAGAAACAAAGAGAGAGGCAGATTGCGTAATCTCCTTTCCGGCATCAAAGCCCCTTTATTTCCATCCACACAACAGCCAAACAGCATGGGGGGTCACTTCGGTTCACAACCCTCTGACTCAAGGTTTCACCTAAACCTTCCCACTTCCCATGAGCCTTTGGGGCTGAAGGCAGGACTAACCCCCAGGTCGCTACAATATATAATCAATTATTTTCTTTTCATTTTCTTCACTATAAAATTGTGACTTATTTTGATACCGTTTTTATTTTGTAAGATGATTGTAGTCTAAATGGCATTATTTTGAGTTTTCTTTTTATCTTGAGAAATTTTTTAACTAAGCTAATGAGCCACGAGGTGCCGTTAGCAAGCTAATCCTCGTATCAACTAGCCGCATTCCACAATGTGAAGTGTGTTAGCGGGACCTACATTTAAGTGCTGTGCCTGAATTTTATGTTTATTTTTATTTATATACATTTTATTTTGTATTGCACTTATGACAGGTCAGGTTTTTTTTCGTTTGTGTGAATTCACCACCGTCGCGAGTGCCCAGTTTCCACACACCGCAGCAAATGACGGAAGTATAGTGATGGCGAGCCACCCAACTGGAGTCTGAACAGAAGCGACCTCAAAAGAGCCCTGGACCTCTGATTGTCTCGAAGGAGAAATTGAACACTGCGTTCAATCGTGGTAGGAGAGTGACTACCTTAACTCCACAGGTGCTCAATCACCTGGATCAGAAACAACTGCCCAAGGACGGAACAGACTTGTATTTCTTTTTTTTTTTTTTTTTAGATATTGTTTTGATTAAGAGAATTATATAATTTTTATTGCATTATTTTTTGTGAACCAACCTGGTATATTGAGTTTAAAATTGGAACATTAGGGTTCATTGAACTAAAGGGTATTTATTTTTTCTGAAAACCTTGCAAGGTAAAATTTGACCAACCCCGGGGTTAACCAATTTTCATTTTACACACATTTTATTTGGGTTATCAGGTTTAATTGTTCATGTTCTGGAATTATTTGAAAGTGTTTTTGTTAATTCCTATCCATTTATAAATAAGTTAAAAGTTAAAAATCACAATTGTGGTCTGTGGTTATTTATTTAATTTAGTCTTTTCAACTGCTCCTCTGAACCTAGAACTGTTCTGGTCTAACTCAGCATTTGAGGTGCTACACTCATCTCATCAAGCCACTACTTCATAAGGAGATCCACTGCCTCGTTTCAACGCCAGTCTGTTGTTCCTCAACGGTGCTTAGTCTGGTCAAATCTAGTATCTTGTTCCATGTCTATCTGCCTCTTGCTAATCTTGCTATGCCTTGCCTACATTATTACTCTTCCACGGGTGCTCACCTGGTCACCGAAGTCCTCCCTGGTTTCAGGTCCCGCCGTCTGCAACTGCCTTGCTGTTCTGGAAACCTCCTGCCGAAACCCTCCAGCCACGCCTCACCTTCAAGCCAAGGATTCGAGCTTATTCCTCCGGATTCAAACTCACAAGCCAACAACAAGCAATATTCCTTATCAATAATTAAATATCTCACTCTTGCCTCTCGCCTCCTCGGTTTTCTTCCGGGTTCCAGCATCTGGGTCCGTCAAGTTAAAACATACCATGACATAATAGCTGCTAGGTTTTTAAATTAAGACAGAAATTTAATTTTTCTGTCATTTGTTGCCCCTCCATTAACTTCTTTAAAATCTGTTGCAGGAATAAGACTGGAAATGTGCTAATTTTATGCCAAAATATCGGAACACTTCTCAGTTTCTGTTTCTCATGTGATCCCCTTCTGTCATAAAAATTTTGGCCCATGTGATTTGTGCTTTTATTTCAAATATTCTTTTTTTAATTTAGATGTGCAATGTTTTCTCTGACAAACCTCTTCGGTCATCATCCAGTAAACCAATCACAGAGCTGCTGGAGGCTTTAACAGCTCAGCTGAGCTCCAGCTGTCACTCTGAAAGCCCCACAGAAGTCTCAAAGCTGCACAGTTCCCACCTCTTCTGCCTCACTTCATCTCCTCCTCTGGTTTTTACAGTTTAAGCTCTTTAGAGTCCAGGAGTAATTTTCAAGGAAGCGTTGGGATTAAAAAAGGAAACCTAAAAGAAAAGGAGAGGAGTTTTGGGACTGATACTCAGCCTGAGACTTTAACCAGCTTGATAGGATCAGACACCCAGGAGGACCATCTGTGCATCGGAGCAAAACTCTGGTAAGAACAGACAGATTACTTGCAAAAAACTTTTTTGAATGATTGGAATTTAACATGTAATCTCTTTTTGGGACTCTTATCAGAACTTATTATAGCTATTTTTACTGTTGTTACAAATTCGTTTGACTGTGGCTGACACTATAGGCACCGCAACAAAAGCAGAGTTTAGTGGAATTACATCAGTCTGCTGGGTTTTGTTGTTTCTGAGTCTGATCTTTTTCAACTTTGCTGGTTGATGCAAAGCAGCCCATTCAGGTGTGTAGCTCAGGTCATTGCAGACAGAATGCCAACCGCACTACAAATCAGATTCTAACATTCTTGTTTTAAATGGTCATCATTCTAACAAGCAGAATTAACATTTTATCCATTTCTAAACAAAACGTTTTCTTTGATTTAAAGTTGTATAGAAGATGCAAGTTTTCCCTAGATGTGCTCTGCTTCTGGTCAGCAAACAGAGCTCTTGTTCTTGTTTAATAGGAAATAGATTTGCACTTATTTAAAAAAAAACATTTACTGTCAGACATTTGCTGATGAGCTTAAAAGAAGAGCAAAAACCATTTGTGAAAATCCACTTTTTAAATATTTCTGTTTGTGTTTTCTTCTTTAGTTGTCATCCCTAATATTACAATATTGAGCTCTTCCATGTGTGGCAGAGATTTAGCCTTAATGTGTTTAACAAACTCAAAAACTGCTCTTTTTTTAATTAAAATAAAATAAAAATTGAGGGATTCAGGCTTAACAAAGCTTAGGTCTTTTATATTTAACATATTCAAAGCTTCACAGACACAATGGTTCCGGAAAAATACTTTTGAATACTCCAAGCTGTCTCATCAGTTAAGGTTTTCAGACATTTTTTGCAAAAACTGAGTTAATTTGATTTAGGAGTGCAAAAAAATGGTGGCATGTTTCCTGCAACTTTGCTTAACCACCTGTACTTAAGAGTTCAGACTAATCCATTTATCTCTAACAGGCATCACCTGACTGCTCTAAAATCCCCATTAAACATTAATTGGTGACCTAAATCCCTTTCAGAGGATCATAAACCAGTCAGAGATCTCCGTTGTTGACTTTATGCATGTGCAAACCGTTAAGGGATTTCTTTTCAGCTCACGAAAGAACGCCGCCATGCCAACTGTAAAAGGCAAAAAGAAGAAGGTGAAAAAGGAGATCAGTGAAGGAGAGGAGCAGAGAGAAGGTGAGCCAGTAGGCCCTGAGGAGCCACACTACCATCTGTTCTGGTCTGGACTGGATTTTTCTCTGTTGTTTAGTTGCTTTGGTGGTGGAGATGGAGAACATGACAAACAGGAGCAACTCTGACAGCAGAGACCCTTTGACCCCGGATTTGCAGGAGCCAGCACCACAGAAGAAGAAGAAAAGGAAGAAGACCTCAACTATAGGTGCTGAGGACTTTGCTGATTTCTTTAACTGCACAAACCTTTCATTTATGATCTATTTTAGCTAAACAATCAGCAAAGCAATGTGGAAAACGAGCATTTTCAACAGACCATCTCTTCTGGTTCTGGAGATTGTGTGAGGGGAAGACCCATGTCGTTACTAACACCATTTCTTCACCCAGACATTTCACTGACAATCCTAAATAGGTCTCAGAAGCTTTAGATCAATATTCCCTTCACAATCACACAGAAACACAGTCCTGAACATATTGTGGCTTTGCAGACTCAAACAACTTTTGTTGCTCTGTCAACAGTCTATGACTGCAACCTGTTGAGGTGTGTGGCACCGTGAGCTCACTGCAACATCAACAATACTAAACCATTTTTGACACCAAAAATGAGCAAACCCGACAAACAAAAACCCCAAAAAATTAAATGACAGTGTTAACTCCCCCATATTGCACCGCACTGCTCGCCTGGTGTGACCTGAGTCATTGCAATATTAAAAACAAAAGTCCAATCTTTTCACTCACCAACACATCTATCTTCTACAGTAGTTTTTTCTTTGTAAATAAAATGCCTCCTCCCATCTTATCTCAGTAAAAATATGGGGTTCTGCCAAATAATTTATCAACTGTTCCTCCTCAGTCTTTCTGTTGAAACTTGAGGCTAATACTTATAGCTGTGCCTGTGGATCTGTTTTGTTGTTGTTTTTGTTAGTTTAAAAGGGTCCAGATCATGCAAAATCTACTTTTTGGGCTTTTAAGTGTATTACAGTGTTCATTCATCACAAAAATAACTCCAAAACTGTATTTTGATCTGTTTATACATTTGAGTATTCCTCTTAAAATCCGCCTCTCTATAAGCACCAGCCCCTCCAAATCCATGAAAAAAAGTGGGGCCGAATCCAAATTTTTTTCTTGTACCTCTATGGCTCTTCCCTACCCCTGCATTTATCCTCCAAGTAGAGAGTTATGGAAAATTTTGTCTTCTAATCGTCGGACATCACTCCCACTCAATGACGTAATCCATAGTCACCAATGAGCTATGTTAGTGCATAGCTGCCTGTGCTCGGAAAATACTTAACATCAGTTTTATAATTCTGAAAAGTTGTGCAAAAAACAATGTCATGACTTACATTTACTGGTACATGTACACTTCTATGCGTCAGAGCACACCCACATGAAGAAATGTGTTTCTCTTCAACAACACAGTGCGACGTGGAACACCCTCCCGGCGGAGGGATACCTATCCCTAAGTCACTTCCACTACCACTTAAAAATACAAGTTTGGACACCATTACAGCTCAAAATGCTCCTACAATTGGAGGGGAAGGGTAGAATTCAGATTTAGCCTATGCGCTCACATTCATACATATGAAAATGAGGAAACAGCCCCCTTCAAGGAAGAGTCAGCGCCGCCCCCAGGCTAATACGCTCACCCACTTTCTCTCACTG